>JALAZF010000296.1:6000000-7200000 GCA_022829125.1 Lathyrus tuberosus | reverse complement strand
CTTATCTCTTGGGTATACCAGTTTTTGATGAGGTTCCTTATAGTGGTTTGGAGGAAGTTCCCAAGTCCCAAGTTATTGTTGCAACCGTTCATTTGAGGCTATATTTTCTTTGCTTATCCACGGACTAGTCTTGTTTCCTAACATTGACAACTTTGTGGATGTTAACGCTATTCAGATATTCTTGATTGGGAACCCTATTCCAACTTTACTTGGTGATACCTATTTCTCTATCCATCATAGGACTTCTAAGGGGAATGTTACCATTGTTTTATGCACACCTTTGTTGTACAAGTGGTTTATTTCGCACTTGTCGCAGTCATCTACTTTCAAAGAAAACAATGGTTGTTTAAGATGGTTTTAGAGGATCATGACACTTACTTATGCTGATATTACTTGGTGTTCTTCTGTGTATGAGAATGTCAAGATTATTGATAGTTGTGGGTGTCGCGGTGAAAATTGGATATCAAGCTATTAGTTAACTTGTATCACATTTTTTTAATGTCACCATCGGTCTTTGATTTTATCCAAGGGAAGGGAAAAAAACCGAATTCCCACAATGCAATGCAAATGCACTAAGATTCTAAGTTCGGGGGTTGGTTATACCTAGGGAAGGTGTTAGCATCCTAGATATCTGTAGTACTCTACAGGAACCTCTTGATTTTATTTTATGTTATCTGTTATCTATTTTGCTAAGGGTTTAAGGGTAGGTGATTTATTATTTTATTCCTAAGTGTGCTCGACAAGATATCGCATCTTGTGCCTACATATCCTGTCAAGAGGGAATCAGAGCACTTGTAGTTCCTTATTATTAAGGGTACTAAATGTTTTAAAGGTTTAGGAAAAGAAGATGAGTCATCATCTTAAGAAAACCACCACAGTTCTTTGAAAATGTTTGTATTTGTGGGGTATGGGATTGTATGTCCCTTTCTTTGAGATGATTAACATCTAATTCTCTTGTGTGGAGAATTAGGTGGGCTAAAGTTTGATTTGAAATCAAAATTAAGGGGGACTAACCTAGGAAGTCTATCCTAAGTTGTCTAATAGTCCTAACTTAAGGGTGTCGATTATGATGCAAATGATTATGCACCATGCACAATAACAAGGTTATCATGCATGGGATTTTCCCTTGGATATTAATGCGATTAATTGTTATATTATTTAGGCGAGTGTGCTAGCAAAGTGATGCTAGACTTGTGTCTTGTGATCGGTAGGTCGGATGCGATGCCTAAAGGCAATCGACTTACATGGGTAGAAAATTGGCTCGACGTTGGATCGAGGATTTTTAATACTTTTGAAAAGGTTTTGAAACAAAGACAATAAATCAAATAATAGGCAAGACATAACAACGAAACGTCCTCACACGTATGACTAAGCGCGGAAAGAGGTTTCTAAACGGAGGCGATTTAAAGGTTGAGTTTCAAACTTAATTATTTTATTTATTTGAGATTATTATTATTTATTCACTTGAGGGGGCTAAGGAAGTTTTTAATTATAAAGGGATTCTTAGTTTTAGCGGTTATTATGAAAAAGGTTTTTTAGATTAGTTATTACAAAAAAACTATAAATTTAACTAATTATAAATTTTTAATTGTTATTAAAGAAAAGTATTAATTATTAAAATTTGAGTGTTAATTATTATAAGAAAAGATCTAGGTTGATTATAAAAAGGATTTTTAAATTAATTATTATTAAAAATCTAAATATCATTATAAAACTTGCTTTTTGATTATTATCATAAAAAGGGTTTTTTTGAAATTAAGAGACTCAAAATTTAATTATTGTGATAAAAAGGATTTTGAATTACTATTAAAAGTTTTAAATATGATTATTATAAAAAGAGATTTAGATTAATTATTATCATATAAAAAAAAGGTCTTAATTTTATGAAAAAGATTTTTAATTATCATGAAAGAAAAAGTTGAAATTGATTATTATATAAAAAAAAAAAGTTTAATTATTAAAGTTTGGTTTTAATTATAAAAGGTTTTGGTTAAGCTTAGTTGAGTTATAAAAGAAATTTTTTTACTTAATTAACTAAAAAAGAAATGCAAAAAAGGAAATGAGAGTCTTCTCTCCCTCTCAGTCGTCTCTCTCGAAGGGGAAAAAACGAAACCCTAAACGAAATTCGCCGCCACCCTCCATCATTCTCACTCTCTCGTCTCAAAATCTCTCTCGATCTCACAGTCCCTCTCTCGTTCTTCTCAACCTCTCTCAAAATTTTCTTCTCTCTCGCAATCGTCGCTCTCGATTTCTCTCGATTAAACATCAACAAACACAAATCCTAAGTCTACCCCAACCCCAATCATACCCGATACCCCATTTTCATTATTGTTTATGATTACAAGTACATCAGATTTAGAGAATAAGAAAAAAGGATCGTCATAGGTTGGCGACGAGAAGATGCGAACGGGACCTCAAGAATCCTTGCTCCAAGATAAGTCTCCTCTCTTTGCTTTGTGTATGTTGCGTTTCTGATTTCGATCTGCAATATTGTTGTTGTGGATCTGTTGTTCTTCGTATGTGATGTTGTGATTTAGATGTCGACTGATTTTGGTGAATGGTAATCTTCTCCTCTGCCTTGCGTGTTGTGTATGTGCTCTTTTCCAATCCGTTTTCAAAGTGTGTTGTTGTTGCGAATTGTTGATGCTTTTCTTGTTGTGAATTTCTGTGCGTGCTGATCCTTATGGCAATGTTTAGGTCATCTTATGATAGCATGGGGTTTCTGTGATTTCTGATGATATTCTCGTGTAACTCTTGTGTGTCCTTTTTGTGCATGACCTCCTCTTCTTATATAGGCTCAGTGAAAAACGAACTTAAATACCAATTAATTGATGTCGAATTCTATTTTGATGTGCTGGAACCTTTTGAACTTGTTTTGGCAATAATTTGGATTGTGTCAGGATAAAATTGGAAGTAATTTGAATTATGCCTGAGTGTGTTTGCCTCCTGTCTGGACTGGTTTAAGTTTCTTGCCATTTAAAAAAAACCTGTTGATTGTATTTGGAAAGAAAAAGTGGCTGACTTGAATATGATTTTGATGATAATATTGTTTCCATTTTGATCTGACATGTTGTGGACAACTTGAAGAACACTTTTATTTTCAAATTGATATTCTTGGACATGCTCTATTTTATTTCCCTTTTCAATTCAACATGTTTGATTCAAAATCTGCCGTGTATTCTTTGGATGCAATTCATGATTAATGATATTGATTAGTTCATCTTCAGCATCCAACTCATTCATCGTTTCTATTTTATTCCCAAACAGACATGTCCCCTTGGAGGCAAGGTAAGAGAGGAATCTCTTCCAATAGCTGCTCCCATGGAGCCATAAGACGTCTTCCAACGGGACTTGCATCAAAATGATTCCGAGTGGAATCAATGACGGGGAAAATTCCAAGCAATCACCTTGCTGCTCGTCATTTTCGAGTACTGGTAACCGAAAGTCTTTCTTAGACTTAAGTCTTGGTTGATGCTACATATGTATTTCTTGATGAAGTTTTATGTTGAGTGCAGGAACTCGCTTTTTGGACTTGAGGCAACACCGCAAGGGTTTGAGGATCCAAGAGAACTGATTCGAGTTGCTGCAGCCTAGAGGAGTTTCGTAGCTTTGAACCTCATCAAACCTGTAGACGTTGATCATACTTCTCTCATAATGTCGGCATCCTTGGCATCTTCGGTAAGTTTCGAAATGTTATACTTGTGCTGACGCTAGCTATTGACATGGATAGATTGGTTTAGTAAAACCTGCTGGGCTATTATCCTTGTTTCACATGTTATGAGCATGAACGATTAATGCCTAACGTTTGATGGAAAAAAGGTTACTAACAAACATCTCATACTGTGGTGCAAAGGTTTCTTTTTTGGATAAATTGTGGTGCAAGATCCGGATCGCCAACGAGTATTACAAGGGTTTGTCCACAATTCTATGCCGCTTTCGAATTTCTCTACTATCTTCCTCATTTGATATTGATTTGTATCTATCGCCAGAAACATATTCAATATATTCAACAGTTTTTTCAATAGAAATACATGATGCTGCCCGAACGTTATAGTATTTGTGTTCATGATGCTTTTTGCTTTTTCTCATGCAGTACTTTTTAAATGAAAGGCAAGGCAGGGCATTGAAGTACGCTTTGGTGTGGTTGAATTCTTTGCAGTCAACATACATTTCCGCATTAATGAAGAAGGAAACGAGGCCGAATGCGAGCAGTATTACGGTTGGCAACGGTTTGTAGTCCAGGAAGATTTACATTGCGGGACGAAGCATAGTGTGCTCTTCTAGCACACTGTAGCTGACAAGACTGTCTTGGTATGTATTGCAGTTGTCCTTTTTTTTTTGCACTTAGCTCTGTCCATACTATGTTATTCATGATTGTGCTGGTAGAGATAGGGAGTAGGATGGTTGTAGTAATTTTCTTGAACATGCAGGGAAAACTCACATACCAGCTATGAACCGGTCTGTTGAAATTTTTGTATGAAAAGTCTACGTCTGTTTGTTTTCTCTTGGAATGCAGGCACTTGTCCAATGAGAAGGTTTCCAGTTAAAATATAATTCGTGGCGATCCTGTAAGCATAGCTCCTTGGAATTGTTCCACTTTAAAGTCGAGATCCAAGAACCGTAGATGAAGCTGAATTCATAGGTCGGATCGCGCTACTGGTGTGCAAAGATCTTTTGAAAAACCAGCATTTGAGTCGTGCTTCCTGCCATCAATCTATACTCATCTGGAGAAGGTGGTAGAAATATGGTTCCAAAATTGTTGACAGCGGAACCATCCTCAGGAAGTGGCTGCTGATCCTCGAAGTCCTTCGTCTATTCGTTCATTCTATTGAAGTAGAAGGGTTCTATCGAGTTGCTTGATTCCTCTTCCAATTTTCTAATTTTTGTTGAATCATTGAATCAGCGTACATTCTTGTATTTTTTTTGTGTTGATGCAACTTGGCCGTGTGTATGGGCTTGTGAATTTGATGGTTTCTTTGTGAAAATTGTTTACTGTTGGTGTATTATATGGATAGTAGTTTGGCTGTATTGCTTTGGAGTGCCCATGTTTTCTTATGCAAATTAGATTGAGAAACTCTTCAAGTTGTTGAACACCCTTTTCAACACCATCAAGGGCACATGCTGATAAGAAATGTTAATTCTCCTAGGCTTAGGTCCCTAGCCGGAATAATTGCTGTAATAAGCAACCCAATGCGCAAGAATCTTAGGCGCTATATCCAAATAGTATAGGTGACGTATCTTTTAATGTGTATGGTAGAGATTTTTATGGTACCAGCCTGGTCTCCTCTCAAACCCTCAAGGAACGGTTGAACATTGAATCACCTAAAGTGATTTTCTCAACTTGTAAGAATTATTGCAACTCAAACTCTAAGAATTTAATTGTAGCTTGAACTTGAGGTTTGGGATTGGAACTTTGAAATCATGAAATGAATGATCACATATTGGACTTAAATTCCTACTTCGGATTTCAACTTCTAATTCCTTCCCAAATTGAACTTTCATTACTTAAGACCAGCATGACTGGGAACCCTCAAATCTAGAATCTTTAGGAGCAGACAGGGAGGGAAGATGCCAACTGTGGGAATGAAGGTTTTGTAGTGACTTAGGGATCAAGAATGGTGGAGGCGTAGCTCACAGGAGCACATACACACTTTGCAACGGACAGAGAAATCTCCACAATCACACACACAACACAGCCTTCAAGACCTTGAACCTCCGGCAGCAGCACCTGCACTTATAAAGTGAAACAAATAACAAAGACTAATGAAAGCGGTTAGTTATGCACGATGATTGACCGAAGATGCTATGCAAAAGCAAAACGGGGATCTTAGGGTCAAAAATTAGGGTGCAACAGTGGGGAATTCTCCAATGTGCCTCTTCTTGGTACACAAAGTGGAATTAACTATAACCTGAGTTTAGCAAGACGTCAACTTGGTTATACTTTGAAGGATAAGCCTAATAATGTTCTATTAGAGGGTTTGTTTTTTCAAGAAGGGAAAGACTCTCTTGGTTTGAGGAAAAGAATGGCTCATGCTTGGCATAACATTCATAGTAAGGGTAAAGGAGAGCTTGTAAGACAAGTTTGCATTGCCTTGGAACCTTACACTCTTTGGGTGAAGAAGAGAGCTAAGGAGCTCAAGATGCCTTATGCTTTTGGGAAACCCATGTCTATAGTGGTTGCTACACCACTCCCTATTCCTTCTGATGATATGTAAACTCTTCAAGATGTCTTAGTCAAGATGAAGCAAGATAAAGATCTTTGGGAATCCATATTTCATGCTTCAAACCTCGAGAAGTTAGCGTTGCAAAAGCAGATGAAGGCGAAAGATGACTTGATAGAGTTGCCTAAGCAACATGCTGTGAAGAGACATGGAGATGATTTATTTTCCTCTACGAATTCATCATCTCATCCTCCTACTTCCGATGCTTGGAAGGGTATTGTGGACTAACTCGTGTTAGAGAAGGCCATCATGAAGGATAACAATGAGAGAGATCAAGAGACTCCGAAGGAAGTATCAGCTTGGATCATCCTCAAATGTGATTCCTTAGGATCCTTAGGATCTAGCTTTTTCTTATTTTATTTTGATCCTTTGTAACTTGTAATTCCATGTGTAACTCTTTCCAATATTCAATAAAATGAGATTTTTATCAGTATTTCAAAAAGTGTTATTTCTTTACGATGTTTGCAATTGCTTTATATCTTAAAGATCCTTGAAAACTGAATGAAACATTTGCATTGCATTCACATCATTATGCATTGGGTATTGCTTTGACAGGTGTCTTATTGCTTTCTTCCTGGTTTTCTCAGAAGTCAAGTTGTCGCACCGATACAACACTCGTGCTAATTCTCAGAGAAAGGTGGTGGATCATTTGGAACAAGAGAACCGTGAACTTCTCAAAGAGGTTTCACCTCTCGTGCTGGTATGGAGAAGCTAAATGCACTGGTCGAGTCTCTAGTTTCCTTGCAAAATCAATCTCATCGTCCTCCTACTCCTTAAGCTACTCTACCTCAGACAACTGTTATTTCTAATGTGATTTTTGTGCCCATTTCTGTGGCTCCTATTAGTGTTCCTTCTCATCAGATGCCTTCTAGATTTCCTTGGGGTATGCCATTGAACTTTATTCCTGAAGGATAGAAGCCTGCTGCTGAAGTCTCCATTGTTCAGCTTGTTATGACAATCCCTCCACCTGTGGTACATGCTGTCCCACAGACTGATGAACCTGTTTTCCGCGCTGAAGCTAGTGAAAGTCAGGGTATGTATGATCGTATGGATGAGTTCCAAGATCAGTTTGAAGAAATGCAAAAAGAGATTAAGGCCTTAAGGGGAAATGAACTCTTTGAAAAGAATTCTCACGAGCTTTGTCTGGTTCCTAATGTGAAGATTCCTCACAAGTTCAAAGTTCCCGACTTCGATAAATATAAAGGCAATTCCTGTCCTTTAAGTCATTTGGTGATGTATGCTCGTAAGATGTCCACTCAGATGGACAATTATCAGCTGTTGATTCACTATTTTCAAGATAGTTTGACTGGTTCTGCTTTAAAATGGTATATGGGCCTAGATAGTACTCAGATCCGCACCTTTAATGATTTGGGAGATGCTTTAATTCGCCAATACAAGTATAATGTTGACATGGAACTGGACAAGGATCAGCTCCGTGCTATGTCTCAGAAGGATAAGGAAACTTTTATGGAGTATGCGCAAAGGTGACGCGAGATCGCCGCACAAATCAGTCTTCCACTTGAAGAGAAAGAAATGACAAAGATCTTTTTGAAGAATCTAAGTCCTTTCTACTATGAAAAGATGATTGCAAGTGCTCCCAGTGATTTTACAGAAATAGTAAACATGGGAATGAGAATTAGAAGAAGGTGCCCGTGAAGGACGGTTGACTAAAGAAGGAAGCTCTGCTGGAAATTCTTAAAAGTATTGAGGAGGACTTTCTAAGAAGAAAGAGGGTGAAGCCAATACCATTTCCTGAGACAGACGTAGAAGGAATTATGGTAGGAATGTTCAGCATCAGCAACATGTTGCATCAGTTACTCTTGTTATCAATTCAACTTACGTTGTTCAGGCAGCTCCCGCCCAACAACGTACTCACCAACAAAGTAATCAGCAAAACCGTGTTCAAAAGAAAGTGTAATTTGATCCTATTTCGATGTCCTATATAGAATTATATCCAGCTTTGATATAGAAGAATCTTGTTCAGACCTGGACTCCTTCGGCTGTTCCTAAAGATATTCCATGATGGTATAAGCCAGAAGCCCATTATGCCTTTCACCAAGGAGCTCCTGGCCATGATATTGAAAATTGTTATCCTTTGAAGTATGAAGTGAAAAAGCTAGTTCGAAGTGGTATTCTGTCATTTGAAGACTCTGGGCCGAATGTACAATCAAATTCGCTGCCTAAGCATGGCAATGCTACTGTGAATATGGTATTAGGGTGTCTCGAAAAATATTGGATTTTTGATATCAATCTGTATAGAAAATCTCTAGTTGAAATGCATGCTACTCTATGCGAGTTGAGCTATTATGAACACAATCATGTTGCTTGTCCTATATGTTCAAGAAACCCTCGTGGGTGTGCAGTTGTGAAAAGAGATTTGCAAGAAATGCTTGATAAGAATTTGATTCAGATTACTGCGGATAGAGATGAAGATGATCATGTGAATGTTATTGTTCCACATGTCAATATTCTGGAACCTGTGGTTATTTCTTCTAATAGTCAGAAGTCTGTTACTCCTCCGTTAGTTATTCGTTTGGTGGGTCCTACGCCTTATGTTTCTGACAAAGTTGTTCCGACAAGTATAATGCTACAATGATAGAAGATGGTAAGGAAATCCTTATTCTTTCTCTTTCTTCTATGGTGAGCATTGCTAATGTTAGCAGGGTGACCAGAAATGGCCGAGTATTTACTTCCGAACCTCCGAAAAGAGTAGAGGATGTTTTTGTGAGAAAGCAGGTTCAAGCTGATAATACTATTGTGCAATCTGGTGAATCCAGTGTTGTGAATCAAAAGACTGATGTTGTTGCGCCAGTTACTCCTGTTATCAATTCAACTCCCATTGTTCAGGCAGCTCCCGCCCAACAACGTACTCACCAACAAAGTAATCAGTAAAACCGTGTTCGAAAGAAAGTGCAATTTGATCCTATTCTGATGTCCTATACAAAATTATATCCAGCTTTGATACAGAAGAATCTTGTTCATACTCTAACTCCTCCGGCTGTTCCTAAAGATATTATGTGGTGGTATAAGCTAGAATCCCATTGTGCCTTTCACCAAGGAGCTCCTGGGCATGATATTGAAAATTGTTATGCTTTGAAGTATGAAGTGCAAAAGCTAGTTCGAAGTGGTATTCTGTCATTTGAAGACTCTGGGCGGAATGTACAATCAAATTCGCTGCCTAAGCATGGCAATGCTACTGTGAATATGGTATTAGGGTGTCCCGAAAAATATTGGATTTTTGATATCAATCTGTGTAGAATATCTCTAGTTGAAATGCATGCTACTCTGTGCGAGTTGACCTATTATGAACACAATCATGTTGCTTGTCCTATATGTTCAAGACACCCTCGTGGGTGTGTAGTTATGAAAAGAGATTTGCAAGAAATGCTTGATAAGAATTTGATTCAAATTACTGCAGATAGAGATGAAGATGATCATGTGAATGTCATTGTTCCACACTTCAATATTCCAAAACATGTGGATATTTCATATAATAGTCAGAAGTCTGCTACTCCTCCATTAGTTATTCGTATGGAGGGTCCTACGCCTTATGTTTCTGACAAAGCAGTTCCATACAAGTATAATGCTACCATGGTAAAAGATGGTAAGGAAGTCCCTATTCCTTCTCTTTCTTCTGTGGTGAGCATTGCTGATGTTAGCAGGGTGACCAGAAGTGGTCGAATATTTGCTTCCGAACCTCCGAAAAGAGTAGACGATGTTTTTGTGAGAAAGCATGTTCAAGCTGATAATACTGTTGTGCAATCTGGTGAATCCAGTGGTGTGAATCAAAAGACTGATGCTGATGAGGTGTTGAAATTGATCAAGAAGAGCGAGTACAATGTGGTTGATCAATTGTTGCATACACCGTCCAAGATATCTATTTTATCCTTGTTGATGAGCTATGAGGCTCATAGGGAAACTTTGCAAAAGGTTCTGGAGCAAGCTTATGATGATCACGACGTGACGGTCGATCATTTTGATGGCATTGTAGCCAATATTACCGCGTGCAACAACTTGAGTTTCTGTGATGAGGAATTTCTCGAAGAGGGGAGAAATCATAACTTAGCATTGCACATCTCCATAAATTACCAAGAAGATGCTCTGTCTAATATGTTGGTTAACACTGGCTCATCTTTGAATGTTATGCCAAAATATACTCTGTCCATACTCTCTTATCAAGGTGCTCCCATGAGGTATAGTAGAATGGTTGTTAAAGCTTTTGACGGTTTGAGGAAAATAATGATTGGGGAAGTTGAACTTCCAATCCAGATTACTTTTCAAGTGATGGACATTCGTCCCGCCTATAACTGCCTTCTGGGTCGTCCATGGAATCATGTGGTCGGAGTTGTCACTTCGACACTCCATCAAACACTAAAATTTATGAAGAATGGGAAGTTAGTTGTGGTTGGTGGTGAACAGGCTATGTTGGTCATCCATCTCTCATCCTTTTCATATATTGACGCCGACGAAGCTATTGGAACTCCGTTCCAATCTCTTTCTGTCGTCGATGATGTTGTTAAGAAGAATGAAGCCTCCATGTCTTCTCTAAAGGATGCTCAATGTATTGCGAAGAATGGCCCATCTATTGATTGGGGTAAAATCATTGAGCTCGCTGAAAACAGGAATATGGTTGGTTTGGGTTTTTCGCCTGGCTCAACCAAAAGAGATTTGAAGCAAATCCAAGAGGTGTTTTACAGCGCCGAATTTATTCATGCCAAAGATCAGTCTACTGATGCTATCTTTGAAGATTACTCAGATGGGGATTTGCCAAACTTTGTGACGATTGGAATGGTCTCCCAGAATTGGACTGCCGTTGATGTTCCTACTATTGTTCATGCCTCAAAGTAATTTGTTTTTGTTATTTTCAAACAACCTTTCACTCTGCCCACGGTGAAAGTGAATCCATGTGGGCTTTGTTTCAGACTTTATCATCATTAATAAAATGTTATTTTTTATCTATGTATGTTTTCTCTTTTTCTTTTTCTGAAAAATGGTAACATAAAAAACCTGAGATAATAATCATTTTTTATATCTGCATAGTACTTGCATTTTATTTGTCTTTCTAAATTGAAACATAAAATCACTGTGCAGATTGATTGTTAAACCCATTAAAAATAATTACCCTGTGCTCTCTCCCAACTTCAAATTCCACGTGTTTGAAGTGGAAGAAGAGGATGTAGAAGAGATTCCCGATGAAATTTCTCGTTTTCTTGAGCACGAGGAAAAAGCCATTCAGCCTCGTGAAGAGTTAATTGAAATGATCAACTTGGGTTCCGAAGATGATAAGAAGGAAGTCAAGACTGGGGCACTACTCGATTCAGATGTTAAGAGGTTGGTAGAGCTTCTCAGAGAATATGTGGATGTATTTTTTTGGTCCTATCAAGATATTCCCGGTCTTGATACCGCTATTATAGATCATCAATTTCCGTTGAAGCCTGAATGCCCACCGGTTAAGCAGAAGTTGAGAAGAACTCACCCCGACATGGCTGTTAAAATCAAAGAGGAGGTTCAGAAGTAGATAGATGTTGGTTTTCTTGTGAATGCTAAGTATCTTTAATGGGTGGCCAACATTGTGCCTAAGAAAGATGGAAAAGTCTGAATGTGCACTGGCTATAGAGATTTGAATAAATCCAGTCCGAAAGATGATTTCCCACTGCCACACATTGATATGCTGGTAGGTAATACTGATAAATTCAATATCTTCTCCTTTATGGATGGATTTTCTGGATATAATCAAATAAAGATGGCACCCGAGGATATGGAGAAGACAACATTTATTACGCCCTGGGGAACATTCTGTTACAGAGTGATGCCCTTCGGTTTGAAGGATGCTGGTCCAACGTACCAGAGAGCTATGACCAATCTTTTCCATGACATGATGCACAAGGAAATTGAGGTATATGTTGATGATATGATCGCTAAGTCAAAGACTGAGGAAGATCATGTTGAGTATTTGCTGAAGTTGTTTCAACGTCTGAGAAAGTTCAAGCTCCGTTTGAATCCAAATAAATGTACTTTCGGTGTCCGTTCCAGAAAATTATTGGGTTTCATTGTTAGCCAGAAAGACATTGAAGTTGATCTTGACAAAGTTAAAGCTATTCGAGAGTTGCCTTCACCCAAGACTGAAAAACAAGTAAGAGGATTCTTAGGACGTTTGAATTATATCTCTCGATTTATATCCAACATAACGGCCACATGTGCGCCAATGTTCAAATTGCTTCGTAAAGGTCAAGATTGTATCTGGACAGATGACTGTCATAAGGCTTTTGATTATATCAAAGAATATATGCTTGAACCTCCTATTTTGTCTCCTCTGATGGAAGGACGGCCTTTGATTATGTATTTGACTGTGGTAGAAGAGTCTATAGGCTGTGTTCTTGGTCAACAAGATGAATCTGGTCGAAAGGAATTTTCCATTTATTATTTGAGCAAAAAGTTCACTGATTGCGAGTCTAGGTACTCCATGCTTGAAAAGACTTGTTGTGCTTTAGCTTGGGCTGCTAAATGCCTCTGCCAATATATGTTGAATCATACCACTTGGTTGATATCCAAAATGGATCCAATCAAGTATATCTTTGAAATGCCTGCTTTAACTGGTCGAATCGCCTGTTGGCAAATGTTGTTGTCAGAATATGATATCGAGTACCTAACTCCGAAAGCTGTAAAAGGAAGTATTTTGGCTGACCATTTAGCTCATCAGCCAATTGATGATTACCAGTCCATCAGGTTTGACTTCCCTGATGAGGATGTGATGTATTTAAAAGCTAAAGATTGTGAAGAGCCATTACCTGAAGAAGGGCCAGAGCCTGGATCCTGTTGGGGTTTGATTTTTGATGGAGCTGTTAACTCTTATGGCAATGGTATTGGGGCAGTCATTATTACTCCTCAAGGTGCTCATATTCCTTTCACTGCAAGGTTGAAGTTCAATTTTACAAATAATATGGCAGAGTATAAAGCGTGTATAATGGGTCTCGAAGAGGCTATTGATTTGAGGATCAAGATTCTTGATGTGTATGGAGATTCTGCTTTGGTCATTAATCAGATTAAAGAAGAGTGGGAAAACCATTAACCTGGTTTGATCCCTTATAGAGATTATGCAAGGAGGTTGTCAACTTTCTTTAATAAAGTTGAGTTTCACCATATACCTCGTGATGAAAATCAGATGGCAGATGCACTGGCAACTTTGTCTTCTATGATTGAAGTAAGTCGTTGGAATAATGTGCTGAGGATTGATGTTATGCGTCTTGATAGACCTGCTTATGTATTTGCAGTAGAATAGGTCAAAGATGATAAGTTGTGGTATTATGATGTCAAATGTGTGGGTAGACACGAAGCAGACATGTTGATGAAAGAAGTTCATGAAGGATCCTTTGGTACCCATGCCAATGGACATGCAATGGCAAAGAAATTGTTAAGAGCGGGTTAATATTGACTGACAATGGAATCTGACTGTTGCAAGTATGCAAAGAAGTTCCATAAATACTAGATATATGCTGACAAAATTCATGTGCTTCGAACTCCTCTTAATGTTATCTCATCTCCGTGGCCTTTCTCCATGTGGGGAATTGATATGATTGGAATGATTGAGCCTAAAGCATCGAATTGACATTGTTTCATATTAGTGACCAAGCAAGTTGTGGTCTGGTTTATCAAGAACCAAATCATCTATCGGTACGGCATACCAAGTAAAATTATTACTGATAATGGGTCATATCTGAATAACAAGATGATGAAGGAGTTACGTGAGGAGTTCAAGATTGAGCATCATAATTCTTCTCCCTACAGACCAAAGATGAATGAGACTGTTGAAGCTGCAAATTAGAACATTAAGAGGATCATTTAGAAGATGGTTGTCACATACAAGGACTGGCATGAGATGCTCCCTATTGCTTTACATGGGAATCGTACATCCATCAACACTTCAATAGGGGCAACCCATTTTTCTCTTGTACATGGTATGGAAGCAGTGCTCCCTGTAGAGGTTGAGATCCCGTCAATGAGAGTCTTGATGGAAGCTAAGTTGACTGAGGCTGAATGGTTCAGAACAGATATGGTCAGTTGAATTTGATTGAAGAGAAGAGAGTGACGGCCTTGTGTCATAACCATTTGTATCAGCAGAGAATGAAGAAAACTTTTGACAAGAAGTTTCGACCTCGTGTGTTCAGAGAAGGCGACCTCGTGCTAAAAAAGATCTCTTTTTTTGCCACTGATTCTAGGGGCAAGTGGACTCCTAATTATGAAGGCTCATACGTTGTTAAAAGAGCCTTCTCTGGCGATGCTTTAATTCTTACAACTATGGATGGTAAAGAGTTCACTCGTCTTGTGAATGCCAGTGTAGTCAAGAAATACTTCGCCTAAAAAATAAAATAACAAATCACTAAGTTGAAAACCCGAAAGGGCGGCTTAGGCCAAAATGAGGGTCCGGTGGGCTGAAAACCCAAAAGGGTGGTCCAGGCAAAAGTTAGAGACATAAACAGAAATAATCATCCCGATAGATTGAAAATCCGAAAGGGTAATCTAGGCAAAAGTTAGGGAATATGGCAAGTAACTGCATCCGGCCAGACTTGATCACTTAAAGCAATATTGTCTGACAACGATTCTTATTCGACCATTCTCAACGAAGTTTTGAGCACAGTGGAATTCATAATTGTGTAGGGAGAATAATGGTCATTGTATTTCAATGTAACCCTTTCCATGTATTTACCATTTTTCAAATTTTTTAATGATCCATAGCGTCACGCCATTTGCGGACTTCCTTTCTATCAATAAAATTTGGGCCATTGTCCCTTTGTTTGCAATTCTCATTTTGTTTCTGTTTGCAAAATTTCATTTATTTTTTATAATAATTTTTGAAACAAATATATAAATAAGCAATCATGTTTTTGAAAACTATAAAAAGATTTTCCTTTTATTTATGAACATTAAAAGGAATGTCAATGGTTACTCCAAGAACGATAAGATCCTGAAGCGCGGATTTTAATGTTCTCCCCGATAGAGTCTGTTGGTAATATCCTAAGCAAAGTTTGATCTTGTTGATGCATTCCTTAGTTGAGTACTAATTCAAGCATCCCAAACTTGGACTCCCCAGCTATGTCTTGATTCATATTTCCTCAGCCGAGTGTGGTTCTTCTTCCCCAGCCTGTTTGTGATCAAGCATGTATGAGTGTGAATGTGATTGTTGGATCCGATCTCGTTTTGTGATAAAACTTGATGAGGAATCCCCGACAGGTTTCTACCTCCTCTGTTGTGGTTTGATACTCTTATGGCCAATTTGAACCATATTTTCCTCCTAAGAAGTGTTGATATAGCAGTCAACTGTTGGGTTTTCTCTCACCCTATGTTGAGTTTTAAAATCCCCCACAGGTTGACTTTCTGCTATGATGTTAACTTCTTAATTAACCCTGCGAGTCCAAGATATTTCTCTCAAGGTTGTTAGTACCCAGGGAATTATCATTGCTGATCCCCATTGGAGGTTGTGTATTTATTACCACTGGTTGTGAAATATGAGATATGATCCTTAGCAGATTCATTTTCTTCCCCAATCAAGTCTTGATTCAGATTTTTCTCTAGCTGAGTATGGCTTCCTTCTCCAGTAAGGTTGTGATCAAGCAATTATAATTGTTGAAACTTGTCTTTCCTTGATATGGAATCTCTGACATAGTTTTTACCCTCATGTTATGATGTTTTTGCTTCAGTTGCTCCCCAAGCTTAGAGCAATGTTACCTTCTAAGAAGTGTTGAGATAGCAGTCAACTGTTGGGTTTTCTCCCACTTTGTGTTGGGTATTGATTTAAAATCCCTAGTGGTTTGACCTTTTGCTATGATGTAAACTTCTTGTATATCCCCAATAAGTCCAGGATGTTTATCCTCGAATGTGGTTAATCCCTAGAGACTTTTCTCTAAATCCACCAGATTGGTGACTTGTTAGTGGATGTTTTCTCTTTCTCATAAGAGTTTTGGCTCTGCATGTTTTCCCAGCAGATCTTTATCCCTCTGCAGCAGAGTTCATTTGAATTTTCTCATCCCAAAGAAGAGTTTGGAAGAGTTTGTGCTAATGAGTTTCCCCAACTCATCTTTCATTCCCTTGAAACGAAGTTCATGTTGTTATCCCCTTTGTGGATTATTGATGTTAGAATATTAATTCTTTAGGTTTATCTCCCTAAACAGTATATTTCCTCTCCCATGAGATTTTAAGCCTTATGGTAGGGTTTATTTTCCTTTGACGGCTTTTGTCTATCCCCTGCAGGATTTCTTTAGTTGAATCCCTGGCAGTATCTCCATTGATATCTCCATCTTACTGAGATTAGCCGAGTATCTGGTTGTACAATAGTGATTGGTCGTCCCAAGTTTTCCTTTGCTGGTTTTGTTAGCATGTTCATACTCATATTCATTGCATGCGCATCCTATCTTTATGCATAGCATCTTGTTGTTACATTGTGCATCTTGCATTTTCTCAGTGCTTCCCCACTCTCTGGTGTTGTTTTCCCCACAGAGCGTGTGTGTTCTCTCTAATAGAGTGTCACCTTTAAGCAGAAAGTGTTTATTCTTTCTAATTCCCCACTGAGTTTATTCCTCGTGGAAGATGCTTGTTTTAGCTTTCCTTTCCAGTTCATTATCTGGATGGAATTAATCCCCAGTTGAGATATTTCCTCATTGGGTCTAGTCTTATTTGACCATTTCTCTCCAGTTTGTTCCTGGATTAAACTTTGGTCTCCTGAGTTTATTACCTTCTTTTAAGCTATTACTTGTTTGGTAGTAGGTAATATATCTCTTTTGCTTTTATGGTTGGTTACCATTGTTTAAGCTACCCAGTAACTGGTGTTTGGTAACTCTTCCTTTCAAGTTTTATTACCTTTGTTAAGCTACCCAGTAACCAGTAGTTGGTAATATTTATTTCCTACCCAGTAACAGGTAGTGGATCATTTATTTTCAAAGTTTTATTACCTTTGTTAACCTACCAAGTAACCGATAGTCGGTAATATCTCTCTTCCTACCCAGTAACAGGTAGTTGATATCTTTCCTGGGTTTATTGCTTTGTTAAAGCTATCATATGTTTGGTAGTAGGTAATGTCTCTCTTGCTTTTGGGTTGATTACTTTTATTAAGCTATCTAGTAACCGGTAGTTGGTAATCTTTCCTTCAGGTTTATTGCCTTGTTAAAGTTGTCTCTTGGGTGATAATTGGTAATATTCCTCTTCCTACCCAGTAACAGATAGTTGATTATCTTTTTCTCAAGTTAATTACCTTTCTTAAGCTGCCCAGTAACCGGTATTAGGTAGTACATCTCTTTGCTTCCCCTACCCATTAATAAGTAGTTGGTGATCTTTTATTCTAAGTCTATTGCCTTGTTAAAGCTATCACTTGTTTGATAGTAGGTAATATTTCTCTTACTACCTAGTAATAGTTAGTTAATATTGTTTCCTCATGGGTTCATTACCTTTGTTAAGCTACCATATATCTGGTAGTAGGTAATCCATTCCCTAGTTGAGTTGGATTCCTTTCCCTTGTTGGAATTGTATATCCCCCTTTATTGTTTCCTTTGCCTCAGCGAAGTCTTGCACTGTTTAGCAATAACAGGTCTTCCTTCGTTAGTATCTTTTATTGCTTGCGTTGGTAAATTTCCCTCAGTGGAATCTTACTCTTTTGTTTCTCCCTTGCGAAGTCTCTTTTCCTTTCGTTTGCTCTCCAGCAGTTTATTTGTCTTCTGTGGCATCCTTTTCCCCACAAAATCCTTTGCATTCATTTTCATATCATATCATATGCATTTTGGGGGTATCTTAGGGCCAAAAATTAGGGTTGTGTTGTATTTAAGCATCTCCAAACTCGTCGAGATGAAGATTTCAATCTTCCTATCTCCGAATTGAAGAAACTTAAATAGGGGCAGCTGTTATACCCTAATTTTTTACCCCTAAGATCTCATCTTCTTTTTTCACTTTTGCATATAAACAAGATCACAAACTTGGTTGTCTTCTAACCCCCTTATCTTTGGGTTTGCCTTTAGAGATCATCAAGCACCTTTTTGTGTATCTTTTTCCTTTATGTTTATATGCTTTATTTTTCACTAACCACTAATCAAAATGCCAAAAATATGTCTTGTATCCTTTTGTTTCTGTGCAATGTAGGGTGCTATATCAAGAACACCAAGCATGATTCATCTGTTGTGGTTTTGCTCCCTCAAGGTTAAAGTGTGGTCAACCATTGTTTCCTCAAAGGCTATCTCATAAAACCATGGTTTCTAATATCAAATTACAAGGTTTCAAGCATCATTCAATCTCATTTTGATCAAAGATATCTCAAGGTTTAGCAGCTTGTCTCTAAAGAAAAGTCAAAGGTTCATGTGTTTATTTCCATGCCTTTATCAAAAATTTACCTCAAGCTTTAGTCAATTTAATCAAAGGAAATTCAAGAACACTTTATTTTGAGTTCATATGATTATCCATGTGCTTTGAAATTTAAGGAAAGTCCAAGTTTACAAGTTGATTCAAGGAAGTTTGACCTAAAAAAGTTAACATTTCAAGTCAAAGTTCCAAAGATCACAACTCCTTCAATTTTTAATATTTTTGAATGATTACTTTTGCATATGACTCTTCTCAACATCCTTTTCAACTTCTCTTTACATGACAAGAGCCGATTATGCTTGGAGGATCATCAAAATTTTGGAGACATTAAAGGTCATTTGTGGACTTAGTGAAATTTTGACCTATTTTCAAGTGACTTTGTCTCAACTTTCAAGGATCAAAACTTCTTTAATTTTCAACATATGGAGCTCATTCTTTTTCACAATGTTCTTTGTGATACACTCTACAAGATTGCTTCAAAGGTTAAGGTCAAATTGTGCTTGGACGGCCATGTAATTCATTGATACATTATAGGTCATTTTCAGCCATTTGGACTTAGTATTTATCAAGTTTGGTATGCTAGATTTTTGTGCCAACTTCAACATGCCATAACTTTTTGCTCAAGCATCCAAATGAAACCATTCTTGGCACATTGTGATGTTTGCCATGATGTTAAAAAATTTCAAAAAGAATGGAATGAAAAAAGCCTCTTGTATATGATGCCCCATTGATGCAAACATGGTGACTTGGAACTGAAGATTTGCACCATGATCAGATTTTTTACCTCAACTAATCTTCAATTACAAGCCAAATTACCACATGTTTTCCATCTAAACATGATTAACCAAGTTGCCTGAATTTAAATGACTCACAAAACGCATGGTTTGGTTGAGTTTTGATGCATTTTCAAGTCACATTTTTACCATGATGAGGATGCACACGATTACACTGAATTTTCACTCAATTCACCCCTCTCAGCATTCCATCATCTTCAGCTAAAATAGAGAGCCTTGCCACCTTCATTTGCAAGCTTTTGAGAGCAAAAAAAAAACATGCTCCACCATCAAATTTTCTGCAAAAAAGTGAGATATCGTGTTTTGATTTCCAGCCACTCTTAACTCCATTTCCTTATTCAGTTAGCTCATTGTGTTCCTCTGAAGCTTCTGCAACAAGAATCAAGCTCTAAGAGTCCCTTTATTGCTCTAACCAAATCCAATTTCAGAGCTCCTCGGATCGTTTTTGGACATAGTAGTTTGAGGCTCCATTTTCAATCAAATAATTACTACAATGTAGTCCTCTGATTGCTGATTATATTGTTCCCCTAACCATGCTAATGTTGATTGTCCATGTTCATCATTTAATTTTTGTTTTCGTGTTTTTCAGTTTATTGTGTTTTCTCTGAAATTCTCTATACTCACTTTCAATAAATGAAAATGGAGAGTGAGGTTGAGTTCGCCTTAATGAGATGGTTGCAATGATGGTGATTTCATGCCTTAATGTTACCATTTAGCAATCTCCAGTGACTGGTTCACTGAAGAAGATGACCGGAGAGGTTGGAACGATGATCTAAGTCGGATACACGCTGGCAATTTGTTTTATTTTCATTGGTCCAATTTGAATGTGTTTCTGTGTGTTTTCCTCAGTAATTTCCATCATGCACCTTCATCTTAGGAGCATGGGATCTGCCACGTCAATTAATGAAGTCAGGTCCTACGCTCCTCATTTTTTCTCTTTTATTTTATTTTCTGTTTTTATTTTTAAATTTCTTTTTCTTGAAAAATTCATAGTAATTTTATTTTTAATCCAAAAAATACCAAAATAATTTCTAAAATTTCTTTTTTTTCGTCTTTCTGATTTTATTTTTTCATATTTTATTTTTACCATTTGCTATTTTTCATGATTTTTCTCATTTTTGAAGCATTTTTATTTATTAAAAAAATTATATGCATTCAAAAATTCTCAAAAATTTTATATAGCTTTCTTGACTTGTTTCAAAATATTTATATAGCTTTCTTGACTTGTGTGAATTTTCCTAATCGTTTCTCATTTGATTTGACTGATCACTTGCATTTTCATCTTTATTTTCATTTTAAAATTAATTTTAAAAATTATTTTAGTGCATTTTAATTCATATTATTGCATTTTGTTCTTGTTTGACCTTTGTTGACTTCTGTTGGCCTTGGATCTTAGTTGATTTGGTCATAGGTCTCATCAAACTCAATGGATCTTGGGTGTTGATGGGGTGAAAACCCTAATCCACCAAAATGGATGATTGATTTTGATGATGACTTGATCATCACTTGGATCCAATTTGGTTTTGCCTTTTTGTTGGATCTTTTCTTCTTCACCCCTTTCTTTTTCTTTTTCACCCTTTCTTTCATCAATTGGAGGATGTGTAGGCCATCTTGTTAATGAGTTCTTAAATGGTGCTTGATGAAATTTCATCATTTCAAATCTACCATTTGATTGATCATTTGATCAAGTGAGGTACTTTATATTGATGCATAAGTTTGTCCAAAGTATCATGAAAGGTTGATTGATGTAATGGATCAATCTTTCCTTGATTTAGGTCTTGATCAACCTTATTTTGACTTGTGCTACATGTTTTAGGAGTATGATCTTTATATCATATCTATCACATGTATGGTACATAAATTGTTATTGACCGGCGTCCCATAGTATGATCTTCCTTATAGATTGTGCTAAGATTGCTTAACATAGCGCTAAATTTGTCCCTAATAGGAAAGTGATCATTTAGTCTAATTTTAGATATGAGTCATTTATAGTTTAGATGTAAATCTCCTATCTCCATAGTGTGTTGATTCTTTTCCACCTAAGAGAGCTAGTGGCATACTTGTTGATTTTATCCAAGTTGGAGCCCTTCTCAAAGGATGATGCAAAGTTCTCACATTTGTTGGGTTGATTAGTTGAGTAATATACTTCAAATGACAAAATGTCTTCATTAACACTAATACTAACCTTTAATTGTACTAACTTTTACTTTATGCCCTTTATTTTTATGCTCTTTATTTTTATGCTTATCATTTCATATCATATTATCATCTTGTTTATGTTTATGCCTTTTTCTCTTTGTCTACTTGGACTTTCTTTTCCTTTTTAAGACACTAATAAAGGCTTAAACAATTAAAAGACTCTAAAGGCTCCTTGGACTATTTGGTGACTATCATTTGCTCATGGATGATGGACTTAGAATTAGGATCCTTGACCTATGCTTTGGAGTTTTATCTTGAGACCTTGGATCTTATTTGGAATTTTGACCTTGAGTTGACCTCCTGTAAAGACTTGACTTGGAGACTTGGTTTTCATCTAATGCTTGGTTTTCTCTACTTATCTTATTGCTTATCTGGTTGCTTGAGTCTAAAGGATGGGAGTTTTGGCTTGTTTATGTCAAAGGCTTGTATCTTGGTTAGATATTTCCTTCCTTAGCTTTTATTTTATGCTTTAGGATAACCTCTTCATCTCCTCCCCTTCTTAAATTTTCAAAATCTTCTCTCTTTTTCAAAGCCTTCTCCTTTTAAACTAGAACCACTTTCTTAATAAACCTTGACTTTGTCAAGTGCATTTTCAAACTTATTTTCTTAATAATGTGTTAATCAATCTTAAGCATAGTTAGACCACTTTCAAAAGAATTTAAAAAACACTTAACTCATTCAAACCATTTTGTGCCTTTTTGTGCACTTTTTGCTTTTTAAACTTTTCATAAAGTTTAGACATGAGTAATTTATAGTTGAGATGTGGTCTTCTTATCCCCATAGTATTGTTTGAAATAAGTTTATTCTTTTCCACTTTAGAGAGTTAGTGGCATACTTGTTAATTTCATACAAGTTGGGGCCCTTCTCATGGTGATACAAAGGTCCATTTTCATATACTTGTGGGTGATTAGTTGAAGTTTTTTTCTTAAAATGACAAATTGTCTTTTCATTTAAAATGAATCGTAACAAGCTATTTTGTTATTTTTATCACGAACTACAAGGTTTTGATCCTCCATTGCACTTTGTGTGTACCTAGGCACGAGGCTCAGGAAGTCTTGTCAAACACAAAATTATTAAAAAGTACTTCTCTTCTCACCTCACCAATCTTTTGCAAACAACACCTTTTTAAGCCAAACGCTAGATTTTCAAAGAGGTTCCTATAGAGTACTATAGACGTTTTGGGTGCTAACATCTTCCCTTTGCGTAACCAACCCCTTACCCTATTTCTGTTTTTATTAGTTTTGTTTTAAAACTTCTTTAGGTTTTGTTCTCTCTTTCCCCTTTCCTTTGGAAAAATAAAAGTGAAGTAGCGACTCTTGTTTTGCGAGTTAAGTTAATCAATATCTTAATCTCAAATTTTCCTGCTACACTAAGGTGGAAAATTGAATTTATGAAGCTATGATTTGAGTCAAGTAGAAATCATGATTCGAGTCACGTGGTGTTGTGATTCGAGTTAAGTTCAAATTATGATTGAGTCAAATTAAGCAGAGCCTAATTCTAGCTTTCATGGAGAGCTATGATTCGAGTCAAGTTAAAAACATGATTGGAATCAAGTCATCCCAAGGCAAATTCAATTTTCACAATAAGCATTATACATGATTCGAATCATATGACTTAAAACCTTGATTTAAATGTCATAACTTGTGATTCAAGCAAAACTTGATGGAACGAAAAAAATCAATTTGCTAGGCTAAAAAAGGAAACATTATCATGGATCAACACTCTAATTTATTGAATAATGATGTGTCTTAATGCTACAATCTAAATAGACAAAGCAAATATAATACAATTCAAATGTGAGTGAATTACAAACACGTGAATAATAAAATAATAAACAAATTATAAACACGCAAATAATCAAATAATACATACACGTAATGAAGGAGAGTAAAATACACAAGAAGGGGGCTTGAATTGTGTTTTGCAAAAATTAGGTTTACTTCTGAACCAGAGTTAATATTCTAAAAGATGAGTTCAGAATCTGATAAGGTGCAACGGAAATAGAGACAGAAGTAAAGTAAAAATAGCAAAGAACATACAGTAGTTATCTTTGTTCCTCTTCCAACTGAGAGTACTCTAGTCCCCTTGCCAAGCAAGAGATTGTCCATTATAATCAACCAGATTACACTTGCTTATACACACTTGTATAAGACTTTTATTTTTGCTCAGACCACTTGTCCAAGACTTCCCTTGCTTAGAGCTCGTGTCTAAGACTTCACACTAATAAGTCAGCTCCTGACTAAGACTTCACACTGCTTAGACCACCTGTCTAAGACTTTACCTTTGCTTAGAGCTCGTGTCTAAGACTTTCTTCTATGCTTAGAGCTCGTGTCTAAGACTTTCACCTGTGCTTAGAGCTCGTGTCTAAGACTTTCACCTGTGCTTAGAGCTCGTGTCTAAGACTTTTATCTAAACAGATAGTTTAGAGAAGGAATAACTTACAGCAATACTTGATAAATATCAGAGGTGTTAAAAATAATACAACACACTTTTACAAAAATTCTTAATCAACACAAGAATAAGAACTCTAAACAGACTCAACTTTCTGATAGTAGTGCGTGTATATCTCAGTTGTATTGCAGTGTTATTTCTTAATGATCTTTAAATCTTCAGCTGCTTTTTATATCTAAATAAATAGAGACGTTGGAGCATCTTCAACGGCTACAAATAGATCAAATATTCTAGTATATATTCTTTTGCAATAAAGTAGGTGTTGGAACTTTTAGTCACAAGGATATCCACGAAACAAGGCCTTTGTCCAGAGGATACAACTATGATTCAAGTACAACACAACCTATAAACGATAATGTCAATAAATCTTGAGTCCCGTGTTAGCAAAAATGACTTGACATTACTCAGCATCAGAGGCAGCATAGCACGCTTCTGAGGTGGAGTGTACTAGCATGATCAGAACTGAACCAAAGCTGTTTCAGTGTCAGAACAAGTTCCATCAAGTAAATATAATTCTACACACACACAAACTAGCTAGTTAGAAATCCTAATTGATTTTTAAATACTTTGTTATCATCAAAACCTTGGAGGATACATGGTATGAACCAAACTTGTTTCAATAATCTCCCCCTTTTTTATGATGACAACATTAAGTATTTTGAAAAACAATCAAAAGCAAATTAATTAATCAACAACTTTCAAGGTCTAAGGTTTGTAAGCTCCCCCTGATTCAAACAGTCTAAGAGGTGAGGTTTGTAAGCTCCCTATGAGTCCCATCTTTAAAGTCTAAAAGTTGTGGTTTGTAAGCTCCTCTCCATACAGAATAATAAATCTACTCCAAGGGTGAGTTCGTAAACACCCTCTAAATAGAATCACTAACCACATTTGGAACCATTAATAATCCAAAAATGCTCATTCCATTATCCCCCTTTGTCATCAATCAAAAAGAGAGGAGAAGGAAAAGTACTTTAGGAATGAATAATGGTTTCAGAACTATTCATATTTGAACACTAGTTAGGAACAAGTCTTTCAATTGTTCTTGATCTTGAAGGCTAGTGTCAAAATGAAGAGTTAATCATCAGAAAAAAGTCATCTTGTCCTCTTTAATCTAGGCCTTAGAATATTCCCAATAACTTGGTACCAGACTTTTGCCATAGGAGTAAGAGTAGAAGGACTTTCAGAAGGGCCTTTGTTACCAATATGAAATGTAAATCATTTTCTGATCTGTTGTTATACCAGTAGTTTTCAAAAAACCAAAACAACAGACATATCAGTCAATCATTTTGCTCATTCTGATGAATATGAGCATTGGCCCAAAAGACTTTCACAAGATCTGAGAGTATTCATCTTATTTCTGAAAATGAATATCTGAAACAATTTGTGAAGGATTATTTGCCGTCAATTCGTTGAGATCAGCTGTATTTTTTTTTTGAAAATCTAAATCAAAAATTTCTTCTTTAATGAGTTACCAGGACATTTTTGTAAGAAGAAACTCTAAGATGAAGAAAAGTGATTTTACAGAATTATCTTATGTAGAAGATAACCTATGAGATCATAAAGAAAAGAAAATAGCTTAGCAACTTAACACATAAAATGCTAGAATATAAGCAAGTACGCATTAAAATGTTTGGAAAGTTATGAGTCTGAATTAAAACAAGTGAGAATCTTTGTCAGAACACTCCTTTTTAATAAACCAAACTTTTTAGAGCAGATTTTGAAAATAGAAGTGATAATCATGTCTTTTTAAGTCTTTATAGAACTTTCATAGACAACTGACTATTAGATCAAATTTTAAAAAATTTGATCAGAGTGTTAAGACAAGGATTCTTATTTTATCAGAACTCAAGAAATAGTCCAATTGTTAACTCAAAGCACATAGAAAGGAATTAACTTACTATTGTATGCTTTAAATAAAGTAGTGAAGGAAGAGAGAGATCATATAGCCATATTCAGACTTAAATACCATTCTTAAGGAACTATCAGAAGTAATTCAACTGACTACTAACAAATTCCAACGAATATTCCAATACACCATTCAGAAGACAAGCATTTATTCTGCCACATGAACCATGTTTAAAATTTTATTGATGAAATCAAATTGGGCGATGGCCAGAGGCTTTGTAAATATATCAGCCCATTGATGTTCAGAATTAATGAACTGAATATCTATTACACCCATCTGAACATAATCCCTTATAAAGTGATATTTGATTTCAATATGTTTGGTCCTAGAATGCTGAATTGGATTCTTTGTTAGACAGATAGCAGCAGTATTATCACAGAGAATAGGAATTTTGTTTCTAAAAATCTGATAGTCTTTAAGTTGATATTTCATCACAGAAATGTATTCTGCTTCTGCTGAGGACAAAGCAACAATTGCTTGTATTTTACTACCTCAGGAGATAAGGTTTTCATCTATAAATTGGCAGGAGCCACTGGTGGACTTCCTTTCAATTCTATCCCCAGCATAGTCAGCATCACAGAATCCAACCAGTTTATAACCTAAGGACGTCCAAGATTTAATGTTCCTTTCAGATACCTAAAGATTCTCTTAACATCAGTTAAGTGAGTCTCTCTAGGATATGCTTGGAACCTTGCACATAAACATACACTGAATAAGATATCAGGTCTAGAAGCAGTGAGATAGAGTAAGGAACCTATCATACCTTGAAATTTTGTTGGATCCACTTTAGAACTGCATTATTCAATACCAAGATTACATGTAGGACGAATAGGAGTGGACATGACTTTGCAATCATCAAGATTGAACTTTTTCAAGAGCTCTTTTGTATATTTAGTCTGGTGAATATAAATACCTTCAGACTTCTAATTGATCTGAATTCTAAGAAAGTATGTTAATTCACCCATCATGCTCATCTCAAATTCAGCCTGCATAATCTTGGAAAATTCTTGACAGAGAGAAGTATTAGTGGAACCAAAAATCATGTCATCAACATAAATTTGAACAATCAAGATTTCTTCTTTCAAAGTTTTCCTGAATAGTGTAGTGTCAACCTTTCCTTTGACAAAACCATTTTCAAGCAGAAATTTACTCAATCTTTCATACCAAGCTATTGGAGCTTGTTTAAGGCCATAGAGTGATTTTTTAAGCTTGTAGACATGGTCTGGATGCTTTGAATCTATAAATCCTTGAGGTTGTTTGACATACACTTCTTCAATAATAACTCCATTCAGAAAAGCACTTTTCATGTCCATTTGATATAGAATTATGTCATGATTGATGGCATAAGAGAGAAGTATTCTTATGGCTTATAACCTTGCAACAGGAGCAAAGGTTTCAAAGAAGTTTATTCCCTCTTGCTGACTATAGCCTTGAGCTACAAGTCTAGCTTTATTCCTAACAACTTCACCAAGTTCGTTAAGTTTGTTTCTGAAGACCCACTTGGTCCCAATGATGTTTTTCTTTTGTGGTCTTGAAAGAAGATCCCACACATCATTCCTTTGAAACTGATTAAGTTCATCTTGCATAGCCAAGATCGAACCATTATCAGTTAAGGCATCATCAACAGAAGAAGGCTTCATTAGTGAAATAAAGTCGATCATTGAGTAATCAATTCTGAAAGCAGATCTGGTCATCAATGATTCATCAGGTTATGTTATAACAATGCTTTTTAACTTCTGATCAATAGGTTAAGTTAAATTCATTGCTTTAGCAGCAGGAACAAAATGGTTACTTAACACAGTTTGAGTAATGGTAGAAGGGCAAGAATTTTGAAACACTTTTGAAGATTCATTAGTATTAGAGCATCCTTCATCATACCCTAATCCTTCTTTATTATATTTTCCGACTCCATAGATTATAGAAGCAAGTTTGGTACGATCAGTGCCTGATGTAATAAACTTATGAAAAGCTTGATCATGTTTACCCAGAGATGAACACTCATTTTAAGATATACTAACTTCTTTTAATTCTTCTTTTAAAATGGAGTTATCTCTTTTAAGGATTTTAATCTGATCAGTTTGATTCTTGTAATGATCTAGAAGATTGTTAGCACATGAAATAAAGTTAGAGTAGGAGAATACCTCATCTTCATTTTCAGACTCAGATAGAAGTCCTTCATCAGATGAGTGAGCCATTAGTGCTAGATTGGCTTTATCTTCCTTTTTTTACTCTTCTTCATCCAGCTCTTCCCATGTTGCTATGAAATTATTTTTGAACCTTTTTCTGTAATTATCTTTCTGATAACTTCCTTTTCTCTGACTGTTCTTTATAGGTTCAGGACAATCACTTATGAAGTGACCTGGTTTGTTGCAGTTGTAACAGGTCCTGTCTTCATCTTTGAAGTTAATCCTTTTGTTGCTTTTAGGAAATCTTTTGCTCCTTCTAGCCATTTGCCGAATCCTTCTGATGAAGCACGCCATGTCTTCATCATCAGATCTTCCATCAGATTCTTCTTCAGACGATTCATCAGCTTTACTGATTTTAGAAGATCTTTTGGACTTGTCACTGGATTTTTCAGAGGCAGATCTCAGTGCGAGAGATTTAAACTTCTTGGAAGTTTCATCTCCGCTGATTTCCATCTCGTGACTTTAAAGATTACTGATTAGACTTTCAAGAGACAGCGTATTCAGATCTTTAGCTTCCTGAATAGCTGTTACTTTAGGTCTAAACTTCTGAGGGAGACTTCTCAGATTTTTCTTCACATTATCAGCTGTAGAGTAGCTTTTGTTCAGCACTTGAAGGTCTGAGACAAGAATCAGAAACCTTAAAAACATGGTCTCAATATCCTCATCTTCCTTCGTTTTGAATAGCTCGTACTTCTGTATCAACAAGCCAGCTTTGGCTTCTTTGACTTGTTTTCCTTGATAAGTAGAACACAGATATTCAAAGACAATCTTTGTAGAAGACTTATCAATGATTTTTAAATACTCAGCATGTGGAAGTGCATCAACCAGAATACCTCTGACTCTATGATGTTTTCTGTAAATTTTCTTTTGAGCAGGAGTCAGAGTTTTTCTGTCAGCAACCATACCATCATTGTCTACAGGAATGTCAAGCCATCTTCAAGAATATCCCATAGCTCATCATAGAGTCCAATGATATACGTATACATCTTACTTTTCCACCATTCAAATTCAGTAGAGTCACCACTAAATACACGAGGTTTAGCAGTGTAATGATTTCTCTCAGAGCTACTGTAATCATAGGGAATCCCCCTTGAGGTACTAGGAGTAGTAACCTCAGGATCCATATTCTTCTCGTTGGATCTTTGACTGTACCGCTGTTAGGTGTTACGCACAGACCTTGCTCTGATACCAACTAAAGGAGAGAAAAATACACTAGAAGGGGGGGTTGAATTGTGTTTTGTAAAAATTAGATTTACTTCTAAACCAAAGTTCAGATTCTAAAAGCTGAGTTCAGAATCTGATAAGGTGCAGCAGAAATAGAGACAGAAGTAAAGTAAAAATAACAAAGAACACACAATAGTTATCTTGGTTCCTCTTCCAACTGAGAGTACTCCAGTCCCCTTGCCAAGCAAGAGATTTTCCACTATAATCAACCAGATTACACTTGCTTATACACACTTGTATAAGACTTTTCTTTTTTCTTAGACCACTTGTCCAAGACTTTCCTTGCTTAGAGCTCGTGTCTAAGACTTCACACTGCTTAGAGCTCGTGTCTAAGACTTCACACTGCTCAGTTAGTTCCTGACTAAGACTTCACCTTGCTTAGACCACCTTCCTAATACTTTACCTTTGCTTAGAGCTCGTGTCTAAGACTTTCTTCTGTGCTTAGAGCTCGTGTCTAAGACTTTCACACGTGCTTAGAGCTCGTGTCTAAGACTTTCACCTATGCTTAGAGCTCGTGTCTAAGACTTTCACCTGTGCTTAGAGCTTGTGTCTAAGACTTTTATCTAAACAAATAGTTTAGAGAAGGAATAACTTACAACAACACTTGATAAATATCAGAGGTGTTAAAAATAATACAACACACTTTTACAAAGATTCTTAATTAACACAAGAATAAGAACTCTAAACAGACTCAGCTTTCTGATAGTAGTGCGTGTATTTCTCAGTTGTATTGCAGTGTTATTTCTTAATGATCTTTAAATCTTCAACTGTATTTTATAGCTAAAGAAATAGAGACGTTGGAGCATCTTCAACGGCTACAAACAAATCAAATCTTCTAGTACATCTTCTTTTCCAATAAAGCAGGTGTTGGAACTTTCAATCATAAGGATATCCATGAAACAAGGCTTTTGTCCAGGGAATACAACTATGATTCAAGTACAACACAACCTATAAACAATAATGTCAATAAGTCATGAGTCCCGTGTTAGCAGAACTGACTTGACATTACTCAGCAGCATCAAAGGCAGCATAACGCGCTTTTGAGTTGGAGTGTACTAGCATGATCAGAACCGAACCAAAGCAGTTTCAGTGTCAGAAACAGTTCCATCAAGTAAATATAATTTTGCACACACACACAAAAACTAGCTAGTTAGAAATCCTAATTGATTTTCAAATACTTTGTTATCATCAAAACCTTGGAGGATACATGGTATGAACCAAACATGTTTCAACACGTAAATCGACAAAAACATCAAAACTAAAAAAGATACCATTTAATATCGTGACTGCAATTTCACTCTCCCCTTTTTTTATGTTTGAAAATTTTGGAGGCATTATTGTCGATAAATTTGATTTGAGCGTTTATTTGAAATTTGAAGAAATATTTAATTCGGTCAATTTCTTTAGCGCACTATAGATGAACGTACAACATTTTGCTTGAGCTCTAATGCTCCCCCATGCATTAAACATTTATTGTGTGTGAATATTAATAATATCTTGATAATTTCTCCCCCTTTGACAAATATCAAAAAAAGAAAAGAGAAAAACAACGCAAATACTTAATCCATGATAACATAAAATCTAAAAATAGAAATGCCACACTAGTGAACTAAAGCACCACAAAAATCACATACGATACCAACTACCACAAACAACACAATTTTGAAAAATAATCAAGACAAAAGAGACAAGATAGAGATACTCAAAACACGTGGCTAAAACTGGCCATTGGTTAATAACAATAATTAATCAAATGTAAATGTCATGTTATGCGATGCATGAAAGGAGTAAATAATGGTAAGTCAATTGCAAGATCAAGAGTGGGAGCAACAATTGTAGGATTATAAGTGGGTGCAACAATTTCATGATCAATGTTGAAAACAAAATCTGAACTGCAAATGCATTCAATTGCACCTTTCAAAGTATCCACTTCAGACATGACGCTCGCTTCACTTGCTTTCACTTGGTGTTTTAAAAAATGATAAGTTATGATTTGGTCGAAATTTATTTTCTATAGTTGATCAACATCACAAAAAAATATTAATAATAATAAAATTTTTAAATTGACAAATACAAATCATATATTAAGAAATTAAAATCCTCGTAAGCCATTAAAACATATAAAAATCTTGATAATAACTATTCAAGAATCTCCATCATATTATCCATATGAGTCTTCTTACTCTTTTTTGTTTTGTTTATGATTTTCATTTTTGTATATCTAATACAACACCACTGTATCACTCCATTTTTGTGTCTCAACTACAACACTCACGCATTAGTGAACATAATATTTTGCAATTATACAATATTTTGATTGTTCTCTTAACATTTCAAATGCATAAAAAGAAATATTTTTTAAAAAGTTCATAATAAAGAAAATGAGTATAAACCAAACCACAAAATATTGAAAGAAAAATAGGAGATCTGGAACTGAAACGAAGTCTGAAAATCTAAAACCTAAATATTGTAAAAAAAAATAGAACCCAAAACCTAAAAATTGGTGAGACTCATAGCAATATGAAACACAATTGCAAAAATTTCTTTGCTTTCTCTTTGAATCCATTTTCAATCTTAAATCTGCAATCTTCTCATAGATTATTTTTCTAGATCCATATCTAAAATGTAAAGTAAATGCCAGATTGTAGTGTAAAGATGAGGAGAAAGAAAATGAGATAAGAGAGAAAATGGGGACGAAAGAAGATGAAGAAGGAAGAAGAGAGAGATGAAGATTGAGAGATAGTGGTCTATCTCTTTTCTATGTGAAACACGCATGACTAAGATTAGGTATTGAAAGGATTAGAGATGAGGTATGGAGGAAAAACCTGCAATTGTTTTGCTAATTCCAGGGATGAGGAAAATATGCAATTGTTCTGCGAAAAACAAAATCATGGGCGGAAATTATGATTAAGTTTACAAAAGAAAAAATGAAATAGAAAAAAAAAATAGAGATTTAGGGAGCTTTCACCTGGTTTAACAAGTAATAATATGCATGTGTTGCAAAAAAACTGAATTAGGTTGTTGTTTCCATAGATCAGAGAGATGATGTTTGAAGAGAACCATAGTTTCTTTGAGAGATGAAAGAGAACAAACTTTGTGGTTTGGTAGATGAAAGGGATAAGGATTTCAGAGAGTTATGTTGGTATGACCATTATGCGAAAATATAACATTGGAAATGAAAACATGTGATAGAATAATAGTAGATTGGTTTGACAGGAATTAGTATTGAACTTGGAAAATTATAGTTGAATTGAAAAGTGGAGAAAGAAGACGTACATAGTGTTGAGAAATTGAAAAGTCATTCCATTTCAAACCATGAGTCAAAATCAGTTGGGAAAAGAGACAAATAGAGTAATAGACTAAAAATACTCAGAATTTGTAGACACGTCATCTAGAAAAACATGGGGAAATGAGGCTTTTCTACAACATCTGATTTTCTTACATTACAGATAGTAAAGAAATAAATCAAAGATTTTCTTTCTCTTCCTTTACTTCTTCTTAATACGTAAGGTATCTTTTCTTTTTTAAAAAGGATAATTTCATAATTGAATAATAATAGAAATTGATGAGTTGTTATATGGTATTTTATAATAAAAGTAACCATTAGTTTTTTATTTATAAAATGCTATGTAATAAAGAAATTAAATGACATTAAAATATACAAACAATAGTGGGTAGGTGAATTGGACACTACTCTTTTTGAAGATTGTCCTCCTAATATTCAAAAGTTATATGAGAATGATATTGCTGAAATAGTCACTCCTAGAAATGTGAGCATGTAACATGTTTTTCTTTTCTTTTTAGGGCTTTGTCCCTCTATTATATAAAAAAAATAAATAAGGAAAAATAAAATCATGAGATGTTATAATTTTTACTAATTAAATATAAAAACAAAAATATTAGTATGATAAACTAAAGGCTGAAAATGATCTTAGAAAATAAAACTAACTTATGTGTATATTTATTTATTTTGGTCAAATATGAGTATATTTATTTTATAATTATGTAAAATAGATGTTACATTAGTGAAATTTTGAATCTCAAATTATATCTATAATTTTGCATGGATGAATAATATAAAAAAAATCAGCACACAATTAAATATTTAATTTTATTAAAATAAATTTACACATTAAAAATATAATAATAAAACATAGTTAAGACTTATATAATATTATGATTTAAATTAAATATTCCGTTTCTTTGTTATAATAACATTCTACAACTTATATGATTTTATGTGTACACTAATATTAAAATATTATTATTATCTCAAATTTTGATTATTTATCAATTTAGAAATTTTAATAAACAAAACACATAACCTAAGAAATTTAATATATGTTCAAATAATCATAAAGATAAAAACATACAAATATTATGGTCCTCATTGTGCACGTAACAATGTTGAATCTCTTGAGGGAGAGATTTGCTGTCTATTATGATTTTCCTCAATTCGAGGGTTAGTCTCTACAATTACACCTAGAGGATATCTGGTTTATACCAAAAACAAAAATTAAAAAATATTAAATAAAATTTTTGGGGTGTTATAGAGTACCTCTTGCAGAAAGAAGCCCAAAAATCAAAGACTACCACCATCTAATTAAACAAGTCAAAGCTAAACTCACAAATTGGAAAGGCAAGTAATTGTCATTTGTTGAAAAGGATATTTTGGCTAAATTCGTTTTTATAAGCAATTCCTAATTATATAATTATGAATAACATGAGTCTAAAAACCTGTTTGAAAAAATTCAAAAGGTCCAAAGACAATTCATCTAAAGTGACACTGAAGGATATAGGCATCTACACACTGTTAGGTGGAATGAACTCCTCTACTTTGAGTCAAATGTCACATTTGAACTCCTCTACAACTTTGTTTCAATGGTCAAACATCAATTTAACCTCTAAGTACATCAATTTTGGGATTTGCTCAACTGCCCATATGTGCACAAAAGTAGGCCCAAGACCTGGTCGACCTAATGCCTGGTCTAGAATTTCAGGTCATGACCTCAACTTTGATTCAATGCCATTTTCCTTCCAAGAATCCTTTTGATGTGGTTCTTTTTATTTTGATTCTTTGCCATGAGATTACCATTTGGCACAATGAAAATTCAAGAACGCACGAGTGGATTCCATTTGGCCTAAGTTCAAACATGGTATCATGAACTCTATTCCCAACGCAAGCTTCAGGTCATGAATTTCACTCCAATTTCAATCTGGGACCACAAGCACATGTGCAACTTTTTTAGAAAATTAAAATGCGTGTAAACAAACACAAAACAACCAGGTTTCATGCCCAAGTAATGTTTTTCATCACTCATCTCACACGCTTTGTAAATCATCAAAATTCAGAACTAATTCACACGAATTTAGACCCCTTTCACACGTACAAGCTGCTAAACACTTTTCCTATAAATAGAGGAAGCATCTGCCTTCATTTTCAAGCTTTGATGGCCAAAGAAACTTTGAAACCATTTGAACCTGATACCTCCAAAAACCAAAAATCCATTTTCTACATTCAAGCTTGTTTTGCTTCGTTTCTTCGCCCAGAATCACTCATCGGCACCTTCTGAAGCTAAATGAACCATTGTCTTGCTTTGAAGCTTCCTGAATCAAGCTCTTCATTTCTACCATTGATGACCTTTGAAGCTTCAACTGAAAAGGTAGTTATAAGTGATATTTCTGAGCAAATAAGTTACCAGTCTCTTCGTCTTGTTCAACTGATCAAAAGCCCTCTATCACCTTGAATTTATACTACGTATCCATCATTTAATTTTACTTTGAAGAACTAGGGTTCTTCGTGTTCTTGAGCAAATTCTCTCTTCTCAGAGCCAATCAATGACTCTGATGCAAAGAGACATCAACGATGAAGTGTTTAGAAGCTAAATCCATGCTTGATTCATGCTAAAAACACGAGCTGATGAAGATTGCAAGATCAACTGAAGTTTGAAGATGAAGTGCTTCGCGCGTTTCAAAAACTACCCGATGGTGCCAATTTTCAACCATTTTATTTTTTCTTTTTTTGTTTTAATTTTATTTTCATTTTATTTCTTTTTCTTTTCTGATTTATTTTTAATAGCTCCTTTATATTTTTTAACTCCAATTTTTTTTCTTCAAAATTTCATAAAAAAGTATTTTCTACCACATATATTTTTTACATAATTTTTAAAAATCATTTTGCATTTAATTCATTTTTTTTTTATTTTTCATTTAAATTCCATTTTCAATTTTATTTTCGATCATTTTCAAACTTTTTTCTATCCAACTTTTGAGATCCTTTAATTTGCTATATTTTGGACTTCTCATAATTTTCTCCACCATTTGTTTTGTATTTTTGATGCTTCTTTTGGAATTTTCTTTTTAATTTCCATTTTTAAAATTATTTTATTTTATTTTATTTTTATTTTTATTCATATTTTTGAATATTTGTGATTTAGCTTGTGATGATTGCTTGGTTGATCATGTGTTCAAAATTTTAAATCCTTGAGTGATAATCCATTGGTTGTGTAACACCCCCAATCTATACCCCCAAAAATAATAAAAGCGGTAATGAATTCAAAATTTCATCAGAGTATATTTAAAACATTCACGGTATAGACCGGGGGTCACATCAATTGAAACAAACATGCAACAACCTGCTCATATAGATATGCAACAATTCAGGTAGCACATAACAAAGGAACCTAGTTCCTAACACCCACGATTCAGATACAGAATAAAAGCGGAAAATCTGTAACTAAATCTCATATATATATATATATATATATATATATATATATATATATATATATATATATATATATATATATATATATATATATCATAAAAGTTTGTCTGTCATATCCAATATCATACATATACAATCCAAAAGATACATATACATAATCCAAATAATCACACGCGATCTCCCCGACTACCCGGTGCTACATATCAGAGCCGACCGACAAAAGAATGAAGACCTAAGCTTCACAAAAAGACCTCCAGCAACTAATCTGCAATGCCTCGTAGAGCATTTAAGAACAGCAGAAGGGTGAGAAACACAATCATAATACAATTGCATACAATTATATAATAACACAGAAATACACATAAATATTCTCACCGCCACTTATACCAGAATTCAAACACAAACAACACGAGGTATATTTCATATATCCATCACCAAGGTATATCATCCATGCACAGTACAAATATCACCAAATTATATACATATATCAACTCATCAATTTCATCCACAATTCCACACACAATCAATCCATTCATGATTTATGCAAATGCACAGAGACCGACACAACGACTCTATGCAATGCACATGCGGTACCATCCATCCATCATCTCAACACTAGTTCACTCAGGAACTATTGGAACCATCGCTTGTTACTTAGGATTACTCATGTAACACCCCGTCGGGTAAACGATGTTCCCGGTCGCTTTAAGTCCTCTTGGTATAAGGCGCACGACGTTTATGGATCGCTTTAAGTCCTCTTTGTATAAGGCGCACGATCCGATCGTTTTAAGTCCTCTTTGTATAAGGCGCACGATCGTCTATAATCATTGCTTTAGGTCCTCTTATTTTTTTAAGGCACACGATGTTATAGCGGATTCCCTCTGGAACCGATTCGTCGCTCACACCCATTAGGGCACACGACATCACCAACATGCATATCATGATACTTGGCATACAATGACTCATGACATTCAAATGCACACATATACACATCCATAATCATGCATATATCATCAAATACAACACATTGCATTGACTAGCCCTTAGGTCACAAACCATCATCACAACATCTTATCACATGCATTTTCATCACACAACAGCACACAAGTCATACAACATTCATATCAACAACATATTGCTAATACACATCAACTACACACACTTACAATGGTACAAGTTGGCAAAACGACACCATTCCAATTCCCGACCTAATTAAATTAGCCACTAGTCTCCAAACCAATAATATAAGAAACAACATGTCAAAAGCTTCCCAACGCATCAAACCACGCCTCTAACCGACTCACGGATCAAAAGTTATAAAGAAAACAAATTGTCATGTTCGCATTACGAAGCTCCTAGCGAGTCCTTCGCTTCTTCATTCACAGTGCGAATGTCCCAGCGAACCAAGTCAGAACTGAAAATAGCCTAAAAATTCCTAATGTTCGCAGTGCGAACTCCCAGCGAATGCTCGCTTTCCCCTTCGCAGTGCGAGTCTCCCAGCGAACAGTGGCAGAAAGAAAACAACACAAAACAACACAAAGTTCGCAGTGCGAGTCTCTGGCGAATGCTCGCCCTCACCTTCGTAGTGCGAACAGCCAGCGAATGCTCGCTTTCCCCTTCGCTAGGGGATTCGCAGTGCGAACCTGCGAAAACTAGAAAACCCAGCAGCGCTGTTACATAACCCAAAATCATATTTTCCCCACCAAAACACTTCCAAACCAACACATAACAATCAGAACATAATCTAATCATGGTAACTAGTATTCTACAATATTTACATCGATTTCCAACCGCGAAAACATCGATTTCTACTCGTTTATCTCATTTCGACCTATATTGAAAACCAATAAAACTTCCACACAAACATACATAATCATACACAAACATAGTATAATCGAGTTTCGCACCCTTACCCGATTAAATCGCGTTTGAAAAGTCGGTTGAATCGGTTACTATATTCTCAAAGTTTTCTCTCTTTCTCCTTTTCTTTCTCTTTTCTTTCTTCCTCTTTTTCTTCTCTTCTTTTTCTTTCCTTTCTATTTTCTCTCTTTCTATTTCTATTATATGAAAAATATACTATCTACCCAAACAAAAGACCAAATACCCCTACCCTCAAATATCTCGCAAACGTTCCCAAAACGCGATAAAACATATTCACGACGAAAAATAATATATTTTCAAATAAAAGTCAAAAATAAAATAATATAATAATAAAATAATCAAAACGACTCAATTAAATAAAATAACTAAAACTGGGGCGTTACAGGTTGACTCAACCTTCTCTGGTTCAAACTTGCTTATAAAGGATCATCTGATCACTTATGGTACTTTGCAACAGAGATAGGTTATCCCTATTTGGATTATACTTTGAGCCTCTGGCTTGTTGATAAATGATCACATACATGAGTGCCCCAATCTTTCTCTCTTTCTCCATCTATCTTCTTCTTTTGTTTTTCTCATTGTGTTAGATATTTTAGGAGAATAACTTTGTGTTATTTCTCTAACATGTTTGACACGTAAATTGTTATTGATCGGCCTCACATAGGTGTGACTTCTAGATAAGTTTATGATTGCTCAAAATAGCGCTAAATTTTTCCGACTCGACTGAATTCTCATTAACACTAACTTTGACATATTAAATTTACTAACCTCTAACATTTATTTTATGCTCTTTACATTTATGTCAATTATACTCATGCCATTTTTACATTTTTGCCTTTTACTTTTTCTCTTTATTTTATGCTTTATTTCTTTCTTATCTCAAAAGAACAAAAAACATCATAAAATGGCTAAAACCCTAAAAATATTTAACTTGATCTCTTGGACTTTGTATTATTATCCATTTCTTGAGGAATATTTTGGACCTTGGACATTAGGACTTAGTGCTTTTCCTTTGCTTGGAGTGGAATCATATACTTTGAGATTCATCTGAGACATAGCGCATCATCTGAGACCTTTTGAACTTTAATTCAATACTTGGAGGCTCTTTATGGCTTGGTGGCCTTGGTTGTCCATCTGGGTTTTCATTGATATTCATCTGTGCCTGTTGCTTGTTCATCTTGTGGCTCAATCCAAAGGGAAAGGAATGCTTATTTTGACCAATGTCAAATGCTTGCCCCTTCTTGTGGTTAGTACACTTGCACACACAAAGACTTTGTTTTGGGCTACCTTACAATGAGACCATTTATTTTATGCTTTAGGATAGTCTTTTCATTTCCTTCCCACTTCTTAAATTTTCAAAACTTCTCCCTATTACAAAAACTTCTTGTCTTTAAACTTCACACCTTTTTCTTAATAAACCTTAACTTTGTCAAGTGATCCATAACCTCATCAAACTTTTTTCTGTGCCTTTCTGCACTTTTCTTTAAGAGCCATTTTTTTCAAAAGATTAGATATTAGTCTATTCTTGCAGTGATGCAAACCACTATACTTCCACAAGATGCTGAGAAATGATTGACATTTTCCACTTGAATGTTGAGACGTGCTTGTGAGAAATTCCAAGTAAAATTTCTCCATATCAAGATGATGCAAATGCTCATTTTCTCATACATGTGGGTAGTAAGTTGAGTTTTTCCACTCGAATACGACAAAATTTCTCTTCAATTAAAATAAATCAACAAACAACCCAACTTTTTATAAACACAGATTTGCAAGTGGTTCCCGTTGAGTATAACAAATGTGAGGGGTGCTAATACCTTCCCCTTGCATAATCAACCCTCGTATCCAGATCTCTCTTTTTTTAGCATTTAGCTTTTTGTAGGTTTTGTCCGACGTTTTACTTTTTCCCTTTGGACACAATAAAGTTCAGTGGCAACTCTTGCTTTTCAAGTTAAGTTAATCAATAGCTTAATCTCAATAATTTTCCCGCCGTGGCAGCTAGCGACTCTGCTGGGGAGTTATCCCTAAGAGGGTTAAGCCTAGCTTGTTTATCTGTGTTTATATTATTGCTTTTATTATTGTTTTTGTTTTTGGGTGCTTGTGGATCTCTGTGTGGTGAGATAAGTCCCCTACCCGGACTTGAGTGCACTTAAGCTAGGATGGTGGTATAGTCATGTCGACCTTATGGGCATTAAGCGTTGTTAGGTTAGCATGAGAACCCCGCTCACATTAAGCGTTGGAGGTACTAATGTCATGTGAGTAGTCGTAATGGCATTACTATTTTTGACCTGGGAGTCTGAGATTCTGAGATACCTTTAGAAATTTTTTAACCCCTCTTGGCCTTTTAGGATTTAGTGTGGTGACTTTCCCGGCGTAGGCTTGGTATGGTTGATACACGATACTACACTCAGACAATGTTCTCTTGAGAATATTATTGGTCTACAAGCAAGTCGTTAAACCAGTAATATTTGAAATATGGATTTACAACTCTGGGAACCATTTTAGGACCCGGTTACTATTCAAGACATTCAAAGCCATAGAACATACCCTGTGGGATGGTTGTTACCATATCCACCTGGCTCCATGCTCGTGACATCAAACCTTTGAACCTACCATGTTTGTGATTATTGCATAATCATGCATTCATAAACATTCTCTTTTTCACCTAGTTTTTAAGGAACTTAGGAACTTTATTTGCAAATATCATAGGTAATTTGATCATGGACTCTGGAAGGAGAAACACTCATTAGTTCCATTTCAAGCGTCCTGAATTGAAGGAGCTGAGGAAGTTAGGATATTTGGTGACTTGTCCTTCTGATTTCAAAGACCGGTATGGAAGACTTCTGACTGTGTTGAACACTGATGTAGAAGACAAAGTTCTGAACACCTTGGTCCAATTCTATGACTCAACATATAGGTGTTTCACTTTCCCTGATTATCAGCTTGTGCCTAGGAGTATTCTTATCACATGGGATTGTCTGTATCAGATCAGATACTGTTCAGTGGTTTAAAGGAGATTCCTATGTCTCATGCTATTGGAGAGGCTGTACATTTTAGGAAAGGGGAGATTGATGTTAATCTTGTGACTAAATGAGGTATTATTGGTCTACCTGCTAAGTTCTTAATGTAAAATGCTGCTACTCTTGCTATTGCGGGGAGTATGGTTGCTTTCAAGGTTGTTCTCGCTTTGCTTATCTATGGCATAGTTTTGTTCTCTAATATTGACAATTTTGTGGATAACAATGCTATCCTTATCTTTCTGATTCGGAATCCAGTTCCTACTTTGCTCGCAGATACCTATTATTCTATCCATCACAGGACGGAGAAGAACGGAGGAATTGTTATGTGTTGTGCACCTTTACTGTACAAGTAGTTTATTTTGCATTTGCCGTAGTCCAGCTTATTTAAGGATAACAAGAAGGGTTTGAGGTGGTCTTAGAGGATTATGTCTCTCACCAATGCAGATTTGACTTGGTATTCTAAAGTTTATGGCGATGTGAAGATTATTGACAGTTGTGGTGAATTCCCTAATGTGCCTCTTCTTGGTACAAAAGGAGGTATTAACTACAAACTAGTTTTGGCTCGATGTCAGCTTGGGTATGCTATGAAGGATAAACCAAGAAACATTCTTCTGGAAGCTTTCTTCATTCAAGAGGATGTTGATAGCAAGGGTTTGACGGAGAAGATAGTTCACGCCTGGCATAAGATTCATAGAAAAGAAAGGGATGAATTAGGAACAAAAGATTGTGTTGCCTTGGAGCCTTACACTCAGTGGGTGCAAGCAAGAGCTGCTAAGATCAAGATGTTTTATCCTCCTAAAGAACCTATATTCCCTAAAGTCATAGGATCCACTCTTGTTCCAGTTTAAGATATGGAAGGACTCCAAGTTGCTTTAGCTTAGATGAAGCAGGAAAGAGGTGCTTGGGAGAGCAAGTTTCATGTTTCAAATGTGGAGAAGTTAGAGTTGCAAAAGCAATTGAAAAGATAGATGATCTGTTTGAACAACATGGAAAGAAAAGAAAGTGAGAGAAAAAAGCTAGATCTGGAGCTTGGAAAGGTGTTGTTGACAAGATCTTGAAAGAGAATGCCGAGATGAAAATTGCTTTTAAAGCCCAGATTAGGAAGCTCAAGAGGAAGTTGCAGCATGGAGATGGATCTTCTTCAGCCGTGGTTCCCTCAAATCTTAGACCTTAGTTTATGTCTTTTGTTTAGGATTGCTTTGAAATTATGTACTGAAATTGTAATCCTTCCAGTTTTTTCAATGAAAAGAAAATTCAAAGTTTCTTCTTAATATGTTATTACTTATGATATTTGCAATATGTTTATAGTTCGTTAGTTCCTTGGAAATAATCATTTGCATATGCATTCCACGCATCATTTTCGTCGTTTGGTCTTGCTTTCTGCTAGTATTTTGGAGTCTCATTCGTTTTCCTTCGTGTTCGTAAAAGACAAGCTGACACACCGGTACAATACTTGATAAGGGAAGTATTGTGGATCCCATGATAGTTTGTTTGCCGAAGCCGTTTCCATATGAGTCTGACAAAACGGTTCCCTAGAAGTACAATGCTACTATGATGGAAGATGGTAAAGAGGTAATGATTGAATCGGCGTGTTCAGTCGGAAATATAACAGATGTCAGTGGTATGACTAGAAGTGGTCGTATGTTTACTCCAACAGCTCTCCGAAAGGTTGATTCAGTGCATGGTAAAGATCCTGTTGTGGATAATCAAGAACATGTGGTTATTGGCCCGTCTGATGAACCTAAGAAGAATGATGATTGTAACACCCCAATTTTTAGTAATTATTTATTTATTATATTAATTAATTAATCATGTGATTTTGATGCCTCATTGATTTAATTGATTTAATTGAATTATGTGATTTATTTGATTTAATTGATTTATTTGAATTATTTGATTTAATTTATTTATTTGATTTAATTTAATTACTTGATTTATTTGAGTTATTTGAATTATTTCAATTAATTGAATTAATTGGATTAATTGAATTAATTGATTTATTTACTTTATTTAAATTAATTGATTTATGTGATTTATTTTTATTTGGTGAAATAAATATAGAATTGCTAGAATTAGTAATTGAGCTTAATTGAGAGTGTGAATAGATATTCTGATAGTGGATTGAGTGCGCTCAATAGTTTAATGAGAAATTTGTGAGAGTTGGTAAAGTAGAGAAAGAGAAAAAATAGGGTTAGGAAGTTGGTAAAGAGGAAAAAGAGGCAAGAGGGAAAGAGGAGTGGAGAAGAAGAGGAACCCAAATTCAAAAACTCGAGAATCCGTCAAAAATCAAAGTAAGAGTGGGTTTTTATATAATTATTGAAATTGTTTGATAGTGTTTAATGGATAGAAATATGTTTAGGTTGAAACCCCTAAATTTTTCATGAATTTGAAATTGTTAGGTTTTAGTGACAATCTTTGAGATGTGTTAATTTAATTGTGTTTGAAATAAATATGTTGGTATATTATAGAGACTCATTTAATATTTGGAGTAACCTCATTCTAATTAGAGTATATAAATTTGTTGAATAGTAGCGCCATTTTTTTTTTGTCTTGCAAATGAAACGTGCTTCTTTTTATTACTTCAATTACTGTAGCGTGATACCATTCTTAGTACACTGCAGAACCTTTCCTTCTATTCCATTAATATCCTAATATAGAAACATGATGATGTTCATAGGACTCATTTAATGTAGTGAACCCTTCTCTTTCCACTTGTAGCGTGAACACTTCTCTTTCCACTTGTAGCGCATGATTCAATAGGATGAGGCAATGTAGTCTTTCCTTTTTATTATACTGTAGAGCAACACATTAAGGAAGTAACATGACCACTTTACATAATTCATGAAATGTGACTCTTCTTTAATGCCCTGTAGCGATAAGCCATTTGCTAAGAATGGTGAGCATTTCCTTAATTCACATACTATGGCACCTTTTCACCTATTTCTATAATATTTTAATAAAGTATGATGATGTTCATAGGAGTCACTAATGTAGCAATTTTTTTTCTTCACCTACTATAGCGATAGTACAAGAATTATGAATGCAATATGCCAATATCTATTTCTCAAGTTGCTGCAGTGCTATGAATGATTTTATATGCATATCATGTAGTCATTACTCTAGTAGGGTAGAGCCACCTTTTTGTTATTTTATTATTTATTTATTTTTTTTTGAATTCTTGCAACCGACTAATCTAAAAGGGACCGATCCCACCATTCATTAGCGGGGGCCTCGTTTAAAGCCAGAGCAAAACTCCGTATAGACTGACCCACACAAGGGTTGATTGCACCTAGTAGAATTCGAACCTGAGACTTTAAAAAAAACAAACTCTCAAGACCCAAATCTCCACCACTAAGTTAACCCTATCTAGTATTATATCTCATATCATATTTTGAAATAAAAATGATACAGACATTTCTCAAGCCCAGTAGCGAAATGTAGTCCATATGTATTTACTTGGTTACTGTAGCACAATAATTATTAGGAAATTGAAAGAATATATAGTATATATTATTAAGAGCTGTAGCATTTTCTTAAGACCCCGATATATATATATATATATATATATATATATATATATATATATATATATATATATATATATATATATATATATATATATATATATATATATATATATATATTATAAAAAAAATGATTATGATGATTCATTAGCATTAATGAAAGAGTGATGTTTTGGAAATGAGTTGTCGCTTATATTGTCATTATCATCCGTATTTTTCTTTAAAAGTAATCCATATAGTTTTTTGTTCAGTCATTTGTAGGGGTGGCAAACGGGCATGCCCGCCCCGTTTAGGCCCGCCCCGCAAAAGTCCGCAAAAAAACGGGGCGGGACGGGACGGGCAAAGGTGGAGATGCGGGCTCATTTTCTAAGTCCGTCCCATTTAATGACGGACCCGCGGGCCCGCGGGCATGCCCGCCATTCTCTTTAATTTTTTTTTAATAATAATATATTAATTAAAATAATTTATATTAATAATAATAGTATAATGATAAAAATAAATAAAAAGAAAATAGATGTAGATGTAATGTATATTTAAATTTAATTAATAATAATATCAATAATCTTAATTTAATTATTTTTATTTTATTGAAATTATTTTATGGATAATTGAATTTAATTATTGAAACTATATTAATTAATTATTCAATTATTAATTATGTATGTTAGAATAAGTTTTAGTGGGAAGCCTACAAGAATTTAATTATAATTTTCAAACCAAAGCATTTTTCTAGTGGAGCTGAGGAAATAGTCAGTATGAATTTGCTAAGGTGCTAAACAGGAAGCAATTATTAGAAATGAGAAGTATTGTAGCGTAACAAAATAATTTTCCTTACGGTCACTGTAGCGAATAAATAAATAATTAATGAAAGTGAATAGATAATTTATGGTAGCAAATGAGTAAAATAATAATGAAATGAAACTAATAATTTCCTAGTACATGTGAATTGTAGCGCACAACATTTATGGTCCATACTGTTCAAGCTATAATAATAATATAAGATATAATAATAATAATAATAATAATAATATAAGATAGAATGGATTGTTTTTACCCGCGGGCATACCCGCCCCGTTTAGGCCCGCCCCGCAAAAGCCCGCAAAAAAACGGGGCGGGGCGGGGCGGGCAAAGGTGGAGATGCGGGCTCAAAATTCAGGCCCGCCCCGCAAAAAATGACGGGTAAAACGGGCTTTCCCCGAGGGCCGGGCCCGTTTTGCCACCCCTAGTCATTTGTTGGTTTCTTGAAACTTGTTGTGATATATAATAATGTCTTATATGCTAAGAGTAATTGACTAATTGTAGCTAGCAAGTTTCAAAGATTAAGTAATACTTCATTAATTATACACTGTAGCCGATGATTAGAAATAATGTAACATCTTTGTATTCAAGGTACTGTAGCGACATAAACTCAATAAGAGGCAGTGATACCATTATTTATACTGTAGTGAAATACTCCCTCCGGTCCTTTTTATAGAAACACTTTATTTTTTTAGATTCATTAACTAATTAATGTATCTGGTCTGCATTATAGACCAGATACATTAATTATTTAATGAATCTAAAAAAGTGAAATTTCCTTATAAAAAGGATCGGAGGTAGTAGAATCTTACTGTCTTATCCCAAATTTTACCCTCAGATTCTTTAATCCTGTTCTGGACTGGGCCGAGGCACGCTCATCAGTCGAGCAGGCCCAACCCACAAGGCCTGGGATGGCCCAATAAGGACTCCTAGCAAGACCACTGTCGGGCATAGGCTCACCTCCACAGGTCGGGCACACGCATAACCTCGGGTATGTACGGCACTCACAGATGGACCGTCGGGTGCCGGCTGTAAGCCTCCCCGGGCTCGCCTCTCCTCGACGACCACGTGCTCCTTCCCGCGAGGAGCCATCTCCTTCTGCACATAGGAGTCCTCCCCGCGAGGACACGTCTCTCCCCGACACACAAGGCTCCTCCCCACGAGGACATGTTCTCATGTAACCGCCCCACTCCCGATGGAATCGGTCTGCCCTAATTCCAGAGATTTAGGAACGGTTACCCCAGGGCGAAGACCGCGTGTTGGTCTTCACTACGCCACGTAAGCCCTGGCAGTTACTTGGATTGGGCCTGACAATTCAGCCCAATGCAAGTAGTCGTTGGCCCCGCGCTGGGGGCTCTCTATAAATACCCTCTCACTTGAGAGGGTCAGGTTACTCACTTCTTAACACTCTAACCTTCTTCTCTTGTACTTGCTTTTTCTCTGACGGTTACCTTACTTGAGCGTCGGAGTACCTTGCAGGTACACCCCCCCTCGCCGTCTTTCAATGCACCGGAGCTGAAGTCCAGACGACGTTGTTGGCCACCAGAAACGGTCTGATCCAGGTACGATCAGTGGCGTCGTCTGTGGGAACCCTTTGCTTCCCCGTTTTTCCTCTGATAAACCAAAGCAACTCTCATTCATCACTATCATGGCCGACAATCCATCCGCTACCAAAGCTCTGGACACCGTCCTCGCGCAACTCGAGAACGAGAACCACCGCGAAGACGCTGCTGCCCTCCACGTCGAAGAAGACGACGTGAGAGACGGGCAGACCGCCTCCCCAGACTCCCAAGACGTGGCTTACAACGCCGCCCACCAAGACGATCAGCAGGCCGTCTTTCAGCCAGTTGCTCCTCCACCCAATGCAGACGCGAGCACCGTGGCCCTGTTCGCCTTGATCAATCAGACCAATCAGCTGATCGCGCACCAGAATACCAGAATTGAAGCGCTGGAGCAAGGGCGGGCACGACGATCTTCCCCGCGAAGACATCGCTGTCCACCGTCGCCTCGCCGTTCCCCTTCCCCGCGAAGGACTCCTTCAGACGAATCTCGGACCCCCTCGCCGGTACGCGAGGGTCGTCAGCCACGTCTTGAGCGCCCCCAGCCGACGATCTCCCAGAAACGCCCTCGTTTCCCGCCTCGGAAGGAGCCCAGGGCCTCCACCACAACCATTGAAGGCCAAGAAGCAATTCACAACATGTGGGCGACCTTCCCCCACGAGGACCCCATCACTGTCCGTAGCACCTGGGAAAGCTTCCCCAGGGCGATGGTCATCTCCGAGGGTGGTCCAGAGAAGTTGTTTGTCGGATCGATCAAGCGGAAATTTGACGAGTTGGAATCCGCAACGTCGGCGAAGACAACCACTCTCGAGAAAGTGCGGGGAAACTCCAACCCCATCACTTTCTACCTCGAGGAACTCCCCGGGGGAGCGCCAAACGCCACTATTCCCCTCCTGGTCAGGGCACAGATGGCGAACTTTGACGTTCGAAGGATCCTAGTCGACTAGGGAAGTTCGGTCGACATCATGTACGCCCATTTATTCGGAACCCTTCAGCTCGACGAAAGGCATCTGACCGATTCCCTCGGTAGGACCATCCTGGCCGAACTTACGGCGGTATCATCAACGGTCCACCTCAAAATGAAGTACTACACGACCAGGGGACGAGTAGTGACGATGCACGGGGACATCGACGCAGCCAAAAGATGCTTCGACGCCGCCATCAAAGGCCTGAGTTCCATCGGCCCCAAACCCAAGACCGTGGCCAAGCCAACCCAAGACCATTAAATGGACGAACCCGATGAAGACGGGGCAGAAGACCTCGACCTCCAGGCGGAAAATAACGGGCGGCCTCTCTACCCAACGCGCCCCATCCCAGACGGGGACTTTGAGCTCGTGGTTCTCGGGGATGGTCCAGACCGTAACGTGAAGATTGGCACCGGGATCCCCGACCTGGCAAAGGAGCAGCTGAAGGCATGTCAAAGGGATAACGCTGATATCTTCGCGTGGAGCGCATCCGAGATGCCTGGCCTCGACCCCGAGGTGGCTTGCCATCAACTCGCAGTAGATCCGGCCGCTAGGGCCATAACACAACGTAGGCGTAAGCAGTCTCCCGAAAAAGCGGAGGCTGCCGAAAAAGCTGTAAAAGACCTCTTAGAGGCAAATTTTATTTCGGAGGCCAGATACAGGACCTGGCTGTCCAACGTTGTACTTGTTAAAAAGAATAATGGAAAATGGAGGATGTGCGTTGATTATACTGATCTTAACCGGGCTTGCCCAAAAGACTGTTATCCCTTGCCTAACATCGACCAGCTGGTCGACAATTATGCAGGTTACAAACTACTTTCCTTCATGGACGCTTACTCGGGATACAACCAAATCCCCATGGACAAGGTCAACAAACAACACACGGCCTTCATGACCGCGTCGGGCAACTACTACTACAACGTGATGCCCTTCGATTTGAAGAACGCCGATGCGACCTACCAACGGATGATGAGTAAGGTTTTCCGGGCTGAAATCGGCAACATGCTCGAGGTCTACATGGACGACATGATCGTCAAATCCGCAGAAGAAGTCGACCACGCCGCGCACCTCAAGAAGGTGTTCGACACGGCGAGGAGATGCCGCATGAGGTTTAACCCCGACAAATGCACCTTCGGCGTTCGGGCAGGTAAGTTCCTAGGATTTTACCTCACAGAACGAGGAATCGAGGCCAACCCCGACAAGTGTAGGGCTTTTTCCGAGCTCCCTACTCCGGACTCAAAGAAGTCGATACAATTATTGAACGGGATGCTCACCGCCCTCTCCCGCTTCGTCGCCAAATCCGCACAATACGCACTCCCATTTTTTAAACTTCTTCAACAAAAGGCGGAGTTCAAGTGGAGTGAAGAATGCGAGCAGGCGCTCGTCCATTTAAAACAAGTCCTATCACAACCCCCGGTCCTCTCATGACCTGAGAGCGGGGAAACACTCTTCTTGTATCTTGCAATCACGAGTGAAGCAGTCAGCGTCGTCCTCATTCGGGAAACCCCGGACGGGCAGAAACCAGTTTACTTCACGAGCAAAGTCCTCCAAGGCCCTGAGCTCAGATATCAGCAGATAGAGAAAGTCGCCCTGGGCCTCGTTACTGCGGCCAGGAGGCTACGCCACTACTTCCTCGCCCACACCGTCGTCGTAAGGACCGAACAGCCTATAAGGCATCTCCTCGGGCGACCGGACATGGCGGGGAGGATGCTCAGGTGGTCGCTCGAGCTCGCCGAGTTTGAAATCCAATACGAAGGGAGGAAAGCCCTGAAGGCACAGGTATTGGCCGACTTTGTAGCGGAGATGACCGTCCCGGAACCTTCGACCAACGGATTACATAAATAGACGATCTACGTCGACGGAGCATCCAGGCCGAAGGGAAACAGGGCGGGCATCATCCTCGAAAATGAGGAAGGCATCCTGATCGAGGTATCCCTCGAACTATCCTTCCCGGCGTCGAACAACCAAGCCAAATACGAGGCCTTCAACGCAGAACTTCGGCTGGCCGAGGACCTCGGTGCCAAGGAGGTCAAACTCTTCACTGACTCCCAGCTCGTGGCCTCACAAGTCCGAGGAGAGTACCAAGCCAAGAACGACAGCCTCATAAAATACTTGGCCTTGGTAAAAGAAAAGATGAAAAATTTCACATCCGCGGAAGTAACTCACATCCCCCGCGAGCACAATGCCCGAGCAGATCTCTTGTCCAAATTGGCGAGCACAAAGAAGAAAGGCGGGAACAAATCTGTCATACAAGAAGTGCTTTCCCGCCCGAGCATCGACAAACCGGCCACAATTTCGGACATCAACGCCATCGGGGACAACAATTGTTGGATAACCCCAGTATACGAATACCTCATGACGGGCAAACTGCCCGAAGATCCCAAAGAAGCAGGAATGGTCAAGAGGCGGGCGTGCTCGTACACTATAGTCAAGGATAAACTATACCAGCGAGGGTTCACTATTCCCCTCCTCAGATGTGTCGAGGAGACCCAGGTCCCCGGCATATTCCAGGAGATCCATGAGGGAATCAATGCGCAGCACCTCGGCGGGCGATCGTTAGCCCGTAAGGCGCTTCGAGCAGGGTACTACTGTCCCACCATGCAACACGACGCCAAGGAACACGTCAAAAAGTGCGACAGATGCCAATGACACGGGGACATGCACCTTGCTCCTCCCAACGAGCTCAGTCCACTGTCCTCCCCATGGCCGTTTGCGTGGTGGGGAATGGATATCCTCGGACCTTTCATCCAGGGGTCGTATCAAAACAAATACCTCATCGTCGGGGTGGACTACTTCACGAAGTGGATTGAGGCGGAAGCCTTGGCCAAAATCACAACCTTTAACATACTACGTTTTTACAAAAGAAATATCCTCGCCCGATTCGGCGTGCCTCAAGCTATCGTCACCGACAACGGAACACAGTTCACCGACAGGAACTTCCAAGACTTCGTCACAAAACTAGGCACGAAGCAAAACTTCACGTCAGTCGAACACCCTCAAACGAACGGACAGGCTGAGGCGGCGAACAGGGTGATCCTCCGAGGATTAAGACGTCGACTAGGCGACGCCAAATAACAGTGGGTCGAGGAACTACACAACGTCCTCTGGGCCTACCGGACGACCCCACACTCCACAACCGGGGAGACCCCCTTCCGTCTGACCTACGGAACCGAAGCGGTGATCCCCGTGGAGATCCAGGAACCCTCGAGGAGGACAGAAGCCCCCCTCGACGGGGACGCGAACGACGAAGCCGTGAGGGAAGAGCTCGATTTTGTCGAGGAGATACGTTCGGGCGCTTCTCTCCGAGAAGCTTCGCTTAAGCAGAAAATAACACTATGTTATAACGACAAAGTTATTAAACGTGATTTTCAGGTGGGCACCCTCGTCTTACGAAGGAACCAGAAAGACTCGCGAGAAGGCAAACTCACCGCGAACTGGGAGGGCCCGTACCGCGTCCGCGCGAAAATGGGGACATGAGCCTATTTCCTCGAAAATCTGCACGGGGAAGAACTTGCTCGACCGTGGAACGCTGAAAAGCTAAAACAATATTACAGTTAAGCACTGCCCGCGACACACTAGCACCGCGATTACAGGGACGCGCTAAGGTACGAGCGCGACACCCCTAGACAGAACACGATGATCGAAGACCGCGTTGTGTGTGCGCGAGGACTTTGATCCGACGGGGATACCTCGACCGAGCTCCGCCGTCATTGTACCAATCAGGCAGAACATCATATCGCAATGGGAAGTTTACGCCACGAAGCTAAGACCTCGACCGAGCTCTTAGCCTCGTTGCAGGTCGGAATACATCTCCGACCACCCGACCAGCTCTCCACGTGGTCAGGGACGATCAAGGTCGAGCAATCCCAAAGTCTTTATTACTTAGACAGAAAAATAAAGTATAGAAGTCTTTAATACTTAGACAAAAAACAAAGTATAGCAAATGCATTAACATCACACACAATCAAAACCATGCAAACAACACTAGCAGATAAACGAAGGTACATTAAAACAGGCAGAAGCCCAGTGTACAAATATTACAATCAGATGTTAAAAAGCCCCTGGCACGCAGGCCGGGCAGAAATATTACCATAAATAAAAATGGCTCGCAGGTCGAACAGAACGGGGAAGAAAATCCTACTCAGCGGCGGTCCCTTCAGGCTGCTCGGGATCATGGACCTCGTCGACTCTCATCGGTTGCACGATCTGACCGTCGACCACCTCATAGTCGGGGTCAATCCCCTCGGTCGAAAGGTCGGGGTTGAGGACCCGAAGCTGCTCCACCGCGTTCTTGAAACCTATGCCCGCGACCGCGAGATTGTCTTCCTCAGCTTCCCAGAGTTTCGCTATCAGTGCTGCCCGCGAAGTCAGCAACCTATCCTCCTCAGTTTCCTCCTCAGCGGGGCGGACAACCTCCTCCAATTCAGCGTTCCTCGCCAAGAGACGATCCCTCTCCTCCTCGACATCGGCGAGACGTTTCCGGTCCTCCTCGGCACTCTTCAACTTTTCCTCCAATTTCTGTTGAAGCTTGACCTGGGCCTGGTTCTGGCTTTTGCAGTCAGTCGGCTCCTTACCCACCTTCTCCATTTCGGCCGAGATGGACTGGAAACTTTCTCGCAACTTGTTCAGCTCGCTTGGGGGGCACGCCTAGTCGTTCAGAACCAAGGCAGCCGCGCAAACCCGCATCACAGCAGACACATCCTCCACCAGCATCCTTCGCCGAGAAGCCTTGTCGACGCTTAAGATGGCCTGAGTTTTGGGGCCACCCACGCAGAGCGAATTATTCCCCATAAAGAAGTTCAGCCTTGTGTGACAAGGCGGGAGCACAAATTTCACGGCAGGGGGGCTCTCGTGCTCGGTAAGGTCGATATCCACTGTGTCTGCAAGTCGTTGCCTCTTCGGAGAGCTCTGGGGGCTGAGAGAATCACTACCCTGGTGAGAGCCAGAGGAACCCCCGGGTGTCGGGGTGGGAACGGAATCCTGCACTCGGAGCTGGTCGACACGACTCTTGCCTCCTTTCTTCGCAGTACGGTTGGCCTTCAGCTTCTTGAAGCGCTCCTCAGCATTCGACATCTTATCTGCAAAGAAAATAAAGAGGTCAGTAGTTCAAAAAGAAGGATGAAGGGAAAGACAAGTCGGGGAGACCACCCCCACCTAACAGCTCGAGAGCCTCCTCGTCAGAAAACGTCTCGAGGAGAGCCCTAGTATTGATCACTTGACGCTTCGTCAAGACCTGCTCGTCATCGCCCAGAACGAAGTCCCCGTTTGGCATCACGAGCTTTGCTTTGTTAAACCCACTGACGAACTTAACTATGGCCTCGTGAGCCAAGCGATCCCCTTCACAAGTCTGTCGGGGCTGATGATATAGTTGTTCGTTCCCCTCTTGAAGTGTTCTTCAGTCCAGAACAACTGGAACTTAGGCACAAAGGTCTCCTCTCACCGTCCACCAACCTGTTTGACAACCCGATTGTACATGGTATTCACGACCTCATGTGTGACCGGCCTCACGAGGTAGTACCGGTACTTGAAATTCCGCACGGAGTCCATATAAGTGTGAAACAGGCTGTTCACCTGTTTGAAGGACACCCAACCATGCCTACCGTCCCCGGCCTGTCGCTGAAGGTGGAAAATGCGGAAAAACAAGGGCACGGTCGCCCTGATCTTCAGATATTTGCACACTAGCTCGAAGGCCCTAATGAAAGCAAGAGAGTTGGGGTGGAGTTAAGAAGGGGCCAAACGCAGCCAGGTGAATACGGCCTGCTAGAAATCCGTGAAAGGCAGACGCCACCCCGCCTCGTCGAACATAAACTCATAGACGGGGAACCGCATCCCACTGTACGTCGAGCAGATCCGATGGTGTGGCAGAGGCCTAAACACGTTTCACGACTTCGGTGAACCTATAAGGCGGTGCTCGACGGTACAAAATATTCCCTCCTCATCCAGGTCGACGAACTCGGATATCATGTTCACGGCCTCCTCGCAAGCCCACTCGTCGGGCGTCCTCTCCCCGACACTGGATGTCTCCGCCATAGGTGAACCAGGCCCGTCGTAGATATCCAAAGACCCCTCGGTCACTTGCAATACGTCCATTTACCTGAAAAGCCGAAGGAAACGGTGAATTCGATGACCCATATCAGATCCACCCCTTCCACCGTTGATCAAGTGAAAGGGCGAGGAGGGAACGTCGGGGAACGCGAACCCGCGACCACCCTCAGGTCCGCGGGGAGCGGTGTTGGGCGGGACCCCGAGATATTCAACCCACGTCCCCGTGACATTCTTCGGGGATTTCATCATTTATCCCCGGAAGATTCAATAAAAGAACTGAGAGACGTTCATCTCACGACCCCGGGACATTCTTCATGTCCTCGTGGATTTCATCGTCTCTCCCCGCGAGATTCAACGAATAAACTATGAAATTCCGCCATTTTTGTCGGATATTTCGTGATTTCCATGGGAACTTCATCAGTTCACCATAAGAATCACCCTACAAATGCAAGCAAAAGAGGGAAAAGAGAGAACTTACTTCAAAAAGTACTTCCGGTAGGGTTCCGGTACGGCTGTCAGCGGCGGCGAACGGAGGCGAACAGCGGTTGAAGGGAGAGCAAAGGAAGGGAAAGTTAGAGTAAGGGGAGAGCGAAAAATGTGCAAATGACACGGGCTTCCCCTATTTATGGGGCTCTCACAAGTCTCGAGGCTCCTAGGCAATCGATTGCGCTACCCTAGCGTAGCCGCCCTAGGGAATGATGAGTTGTGACGCGTGGAACACGTTTCCCCAAGCGCGTCTTTTCATTTCCCAACGAGCGCCTTCCCGTTCACCTCGCTTCAGACTTCTCATATCCCCGCGACGCCGCGCAGCTTCGGTCAACCCATCTCGAGGGTCGATTTGTCTCTCCCCTCTTGACCTACCGCTCCTCGTTAGCATTCATTCCTCGATGAGTCCTCGACATGGCTAGCCCTTAAGTCGTCACTCTGATGCTCAGAGCAACGACTTGGGGGGCTCCTGTTCTAGACTGGGCCGGGGCACGCTCATCAGTCGAGCAGGCCCAACCCATAAGGCCTGGGATGGCCCAATAAGGACTCCTAGCAAGGCCACTGTCGGGCACAGGCTCACCTCCACAGGTCGGGCACACGCCTAACCTCGGGTGTGTACGACACTCACAGATGGACCGTCGGGTACCGGCTGTAAGCCTCCCCGGGCTCGCCTCTCCTCGATGACCACGTGCTCCTTCCCGCGAGAAGCCATCTCCTTCTGCACATAGGAGTCCTCCCCGACACATAAGGCTCCTCCCCGCGAGGACACGTTCTCATGTAATTGCCCCACTCCCGATGGAATCGGTCTGCCCTAATTCCGGAGATTTAGGAACGGTTACCCCAGGGCGAAGACCACGTGCTGGTCTTCACTACGTCACGTAAGCCCTGGCAGTTACTTGGATTGGGCCTGGCAATCCAGCCCAATGCAAGTAGCCGTTGGCCCCGCGCTGGGGGCTCTCTATAAATACCCTCTCACTTGAGAGGGTCAGGTTACTCACTTCTTAACACTCTAACCTTCTTCTCTTGTACTTGCTTTTTCTCTGACGGTTGCCTTACTTGAGCGTCGGAGTACCTTGCAGGTACACCCCCCGCCGTCTTTCAACCGCACCGGAGTTGAAGTCCAGACGACGTTGTTGGCCACCAGAAACTATCTGATCCAGGTACGATCAGATCCATAGTCATGCATTTTTTTCGTCTAATTTTTGTCACCTATTCTTTTTTTTATTCAATTATTTTTATGAGTTTTAGAACTTTATTTTTAATTTAAATCTTGTTTTTATTTTTATTACTTTTAATCACTAGTTTAGTTTCAAATTAATTTATTTCTTCTTTTTGTTAATATATTCTATTTATTATTTATTATTAGTTATTATTTTTATTTATTATTATTTTTTAGTAGTTATTTATTATTTATTATTATTTTTTATTATTATCACTATTTTTATTATCATTATTATTATTGTCATTATTATTATTATTATTATTAGTAGTAGTAGTAGTGTTATAATTATTATTTATTATTAGTATTATTATTTATTTATTGTTATTAGTACCATTATTATCATTTTTATTTGTTATTATTATGTTGTTATTATTATAATAATAATAATAATTATTATTATTTTAGTAGTTATTTATTATTTATTATTATTAGTATTATTTCATTTCATTTTATTATTAGAAGTCTCAAATGTCATGCTACATGCTAATTCACATGCCAAACTCCAAACCTGCCTCATAACTCGTGTGACCCACCTCCACACTACCGTCCATAAACCATACACCCTGCACCAAAACACTACCCCAAAAGCAACCAGACATCTCAGTGTACCTCACCTGCAGCATTTTAACACAACAAAAGACCCGCAATTTACATAAAATTGTGCTGTAATTTCATGCTACAGTCTGCACACAATATGCCAAAATCATACCCTTCTACACACAACAACATGCCAAATACCACAAGCCACTACACTGCAAAACTCGTACAATTCCTTGCTACTTTCCAGCCATGAACCTCCACAACAAACCATGCGCGACCAAACCCGCATCCTGCAACACAATATCAGACAAAACCTGTCATGAAAATGACACAACACAATGAGTCAAAACAAGCTTGTACCTTGAAAAATTAGAGGAGAAGAATTGAATTGTTTAAAAAGAATAGAGAAATCATAAGAGAGAAGAGTAACAGCAAAGGGAACAAGAGTGGAAAACCATAAAACAACAACAAACAAAAAATCACATAAAGAACCTTGCCCAAGCTTCACAAACACTCACCATCATATGGTTTTGACTATTGACTGAAAGTTAATAAAAAGGCCTTCATTTTTTTTTCTTTTTCCCTCTTGAATCCTTGGTTTCTCGCACAAACTTTGCTCCTGTTCAATACAATCATAAACCAAAACAAAACCGTTGAACCTCTCCACCTCTTTGAACGCAACAGCCCTCGGCCTTCCTTGCATCCCTTTCGGCCAACAACATCAACAAAAACCAATCTGTTTTTCTTCTACTCATTTTTTTAAAACAACCACAAAAGGAAAGAGTAAGAAATCTTTAAACTCACCTGAGGTGAGTCGCGTTGGCGTTAGCGCAACTTCGAACATTGACGAGGATTTCCGTTTCTGAGCGTGCCGTTGCATCGCTTACTTGCTCGATGGTTCTGACTTTTTGACTTCATGATCGCTTTTTGTTGTGTTGTTTCAATATTGTTCTTCGTTTCCTTGGTAGACATATGTTTATGTATGGTTAGATCAGTTTGAATCTTTTGAATCTTCTTAGGATCAGTTTGTTGTATCGATTAGAGTTTCGAGAGATGAAATGGAGAAAGTGATCAGGTTATAGATGGAAAACGAGTGAGGTTGGGGAGGGTGAATCGGAAATGATAGTAGGATAGTGTTCTGAGTTTTCACGTTGGAGTTTGTGGATTTTTTTTCCATTTTTTTTTATACAGCCGTGTTTATGTTTTCCGTTTAGGATTAGGTTTTTAACATAGAGGCTCCATTGAGATGCCTTGGAGCTACCCGCTCCATCTGCCTTGGGCTTCAATGGCCCATTCCAAAATACTAGTACTTCTCCCTTTGACTTAATGATGCATGTTTTTTTTTTGTTTTTTTATCATTATTATTTATTCTTTAATTTTTTTAGCTAGTTACTATTTCATATTTAACTAGTATTTAGGACTTTTTGGTTAATATTTAATTCAATTTTAATAGTAGCTAGGTTGTTAGACCATCTCCAGCGGTGGTAATTTTGAAAGTGTACCGCCAGCTGGCAAACAAAAATAACTTTTGTGTACCGCCACCTCATACAACGTTGCATTCCATTGCAACGGTACTATTCATTAAAAACAATAAAATTTAATGCAAATGTTGTTAATGCACATGTTGTAAATGGAAAATAAAATTTAATATGAATAATATATTAATATATTAAGTAAAGTGGTGGGACCCAATATGAGTTCTTTAGAATTGCACTATTGGAGTGAAAATTATATGAGTTGCTTGAAGATGATGTGTATTGATGGGTCTCACAAAGAACTCAAAAGTGGGTTGCACCATTGGAGATGCTCTTAGTTCAGTATAAAAACAAAAAAATATATAATAATTTTTTTTGTCAATTTTTTAATTAATTCTTGAATTTAATCATTTAGGGTTTAATTTTATATTTTTGTTAATGTATCTTTGTTAAAGAAATTTCTTGTAAAAAAAAACTTTGTTAAAATTCTAGGTAATTTTCTTTGTTAAATTTTTTTTATCACTTTGTTAATAATGTTTTATTAATTTTAATGATTTTTGTTAATTATTTTGTATAAAAATCTTTGTTAAATATTTTGGTTAATTACCTTTATTAATTTTGTTAATTTTTGTTATTTATCTCTACTAATATTTATACTGTTTAGTTTTTTTTTTAATTGTTAATATTTGTTTTAAACTAGTATCTTTTATGTTAGGAATATATTTTCCTATTTTTTTAAAAATAATGAAAATTCAAAAATATTTTCTTTATTTAGTTTTTCTAACTAATCTTTGATTTAGAACTTAAAATATTTAGGTTTTTTAAATTATTTTGATTTTATTTAATTTCTACTTTTATTTTCAATCAATTGTTATTAATTCTTTAGTTTTTAATTTTTAGACAACTTTTATTTTCAATAAATTGTTATTAATTCTTTAGTTTTTAATTTTTAGACAACTTTTAAATTCAATTAATTATTATTAATTCTTTAGTTTTAATTTTCAAATAACTTTCTATTTTATTTAACTTTCACTATTTCTTAATTTTTAATTTTTAGATAATTTAATTTTATTTCAATTTTCATTAATTCTTCATCTTAATTTTTTGGATAGCTTTTATTGTAGACTATTTAGTTTTAGTTATTAAAATTAAAATTAAAAAAAACAAACATTTTATTATTAAATTAATCTTTTAATTTTAAAATCAAGATTAGAATGTAAATATTTAGGATTTAACCGTTTTAGGATTTTTAATTAATTAATAGGTTTAGACGTTTTTTCAATTAATTAAAAATCTCAAAAAAATATTTTTCTCAGTTAATTTTGTAAACTAATCTTTTTAATTTTTGATTTTGTGCTTAGAATGATTATTTAAGATTTATTTTCGATAATTTTAGATTTTATTTCTTTTAATTATTTTCTTTAATTGATTTAATTTCTAACTTTTGTGACTTGTGACTTACACGCCTTTTGCTAAATCTTGTGATTCCGATTCTTGTTCTGACTTTTATCTTGCTTCTAACGTGTATATCATTCATTTAATTCGTGCACTTTCTGTTATGTCGAAACATTTCTATTTGCCTGATACTATTTTGTGTCGGGTACTTGATCCTATTACCTCGTATTAATTGCCTATACCTGATTCCAAAGGAATGGATCCCCTGTTGACTGCCACGTCATATTTAGGATATCCTTGTCGACCTTTCCCTTGAGACTTTGTTAGAGTTTCTTACCATCCCTTTTATCCTAGCCTTAGGATTAGAGTCGTCGTACTCTATGTGAGTGTTATGCCATGGACACTTCATTCCCTTTCATCCTAGCCTTAGGATTGGAGTCGCCGCACTCCATGTAAGTGTCATGGTTATGAACACTTACTTCCCTTTGGAACCTTGACCACAGTAAAGAGTTCCTCACCCCTAGTTAGGCGAACTACGGAGGCTCTGATTCCTCATTCCTTGTCAGGATACGTAGGCACAAGATGCGATATCTTGTCGAGCCCACTAACAACTAACTACTAAACTCCCTTATCTCACGCTGCTGCGCGATTGAGACTAGTTTACCTTCCCTTTATCCTAGCCTTAGGATTGGAGTCGCCGCACTCCATGTAAGTGTCATAATGATGAACACTTACTTTCCCTATTGATCTAGCCTTAGGATTGGAGTCACCCACTCCATGTAAGTGTCATAGTGATGAACACTTACTTCCCCTTGAAACCTTGATCATTATCAAGAGTTCCTCGTCCCTAGTTAGGTGAACTACGAATGCTCTGATTCCATCCTAGTTTGGATACGTAGGCACGAGATGCGATGTCTTGGCGAACATACTTAGTGTACATACCCTAGGTCTTTACCTTAGCACTTTTCCTAAGCAAGTAAACAATAACATGACACAAATACTAACAAGAGGTTCCTGTACAGTACTACAGATACTTAGGATGCTAACACCTTCCCTAGGTATAACCAACCCCCGAACCCTAGATCTTTTGCATTGTTTTTACATTGTAATTAGGGTTTCCAATCTTTTCCCTTTTCTTCGGATAAATCAAAGCTCGGTGGTAAACTTTATGATGTGTGGTTCAAGTTAATTAATAGTTTGATATTCGATTCTCACTGAAACAGAAATGGCGACTTCACTGGGGAAAAGAATTCCCCTAAGAGGGTTAAGCCCACCTTGTTTGTATTTGTGTTTGCTATATGTTTGCTTGCTTGTATATCTGTATATTTGTGAATATCTGTATATATCTACTTGTGCTTGGGTTTTCTGTGTGCAGGGTTGTTACCTTGAGTGGTGACGATAAGTCCTATACCCGGACTTGAGTGCACCTATGATAGGATGATAGTATATTCAAGGAGACTTTGAGGGAGTTGATTCTCGAAAAAGTTGACTTAAGAGACCATCGTTCAGTGGAGGCCCTCTTGGGAGTAGTCGTGTTGAACGAGTTATTTGTGAAAACATTGCTACTTTCGACCTAAGAGCCTATGACACTGATGACCTTTAGTCACCTTTTCACCCCACTTTGGCCTTGTTAGGATATAGTGCGATGACTATGAGGGAGTAGTCCCAAAATAGTTGATACGCGATACTACACTCGGACGAGACTCTCTTGAGAATATTATTGACTACCGAGTTATTTGGGAAATTGATAATATCCGAAAGATGGGTTGTTAACTCTGGAAACTTTTTAGAACCTTGTTCTGCAGATTGAACCCTTAGTACACACCTCTTGGGATGGGTAGACCATGGCTCCACGCTCGTGATCTTCAAACCTAGGCTCTCATTTGTTTGCCTGTATATATGTGTATATTTGTGAATACTTGTATACCTGTGTTTGTGCACACATTCATACATTCATGAATAACCCTTTAGTTTCAAGGAATCCAATTGTTCTTGCCTTTGCAAAAATCAATTGAAATCATGGATTTTAAAGCGAAACTCTTTAGTTTTTCCAAAATGTTTGCATGCGCATGTCGTCACATTTGCATTTCATTTGCATTTCTCCGCCTTGAGTCTCATCCCTCCTCTGTCCATAACCCAACAGTTGACTTCCCGAAGCCAGCATTAGACTTGAGGTAGCTTTTGAAGGATCATGAACTCAGGAGAGCAGAGCCAGTTTGTAACCAGAGCTGATTTTGAATTATTGAAAGATTAATTGGATCATGTTGTGGAAGCTATGATAGCCTTAGCAAAGAGAGATAACAATATCTAGAAGATTTCTGTGGACAATGTTGCCCAAGATCAGCATGTGTAGATTCCTGTTGAGAACTAGGTTATACAAGAACGTGCCATTGTCCGAGATGGACATTCCTCTTCTGTTGATGCCGTGGAATATCGTTGCTTCGCATTCTCTGATCCAGATTCCCAAGAGGTAGTCCCTGTGATGAATACCAAGGACCCATGGTACGTTGAGATTATGGAAAAATGTCGTGCCTTGGAAGAAAAGCTTGATGCCATTAAGAGTCATGACGGTGCTGATCTAAATGCTTTGAACATGTGTTTGGTACTCGAACTTGTGATACCTCCTAAGTTCAAGACACCAAAGTTTGAGAAGTACAAAGGGGATAGCTGTCCAAAGCGGCATTTGGTGATGTACTGCAGAAGAATGACCTCACATGTTCGCAATGACAAACTTATGATCCACTATTTCCAAGACAGTCTGAGTGGGGCATCACTGAATTAGTACATGCAGCTAGAGAGTCACAACATCCAATCATGGCCAGACCTAGCCAATGCCTTTGTGCAGCAATACAACTATAATCTTGACTTGGCTCCCAGTCGCCTGCATTTGCTAGACTTATCTCAAGAAGACAATGAATCCTTCAGAGGATATGCTCAGAGATGGAGAGAAATAGCTGCTCGCGTCCAACCACCACTCTTGGATAAGGAATTGGTTAACTGGTTCGTGGATACCTTGCAAGGCCCGTACCGGGAAAAGCTATTTAGCATTATGACATCAAACTTCTCTGACTTGGTAATAGCTGGAGAGTGCATCGAGATCGGTCTAAAGAGTGAAAAAATCTGAGGCACCTTAAACATCCCAGCTAGTGAGAGTGAATCAGTTGTCAGTTCTCAAGAAGAATAGGAGGAAGAAAGTAATTCCATCTGGGAATCTCTGACACCTCAGCCTCAATGCTCATGCGTCTCAACTGATTAAAGTCAGCAATCTTTTGGGTCTCCGCGTCAGACATTATTCCCTTCACAGGGGCAATATTCTTCTCCAAATCAATGGTCTTACCACCGTCATCGTCGTCAGCACGTCCGACAAAGGCCAAGGAAGCCAGAGAGGCATTTCACTCCATTGCCAATGTCATACAGTCAGATGTTGCCAGATTTAATCAAAGGTGGGTTGATAGTGCCGAAGGAGATAGATCATGTGATTCCTCCATACCCACTGGCTTTGACGCCAATGGCCGATGTGACTACCATGCTGGGGCGCCGGGGCACTCAATTGAAGACTGTAAGGTGCTCAGGAGCAAGGTTCAGACTCTGCTTAACTCCGACATGATCTCATTCACACCTCAAGGCATTCAAATCAACAATCCTTCACCCAATCAGGCAGGTTCATCAGTCCATGAGATGGAAGAAATTTCTGAGAGAAGATGTGAAGATGATTCTCAAACTGATCTCGACAATGAACTTCGAAGATGGCAAGTCAAGAAAGGAAGGCCCAGTCCTCGAAGCTGACAATCTTTCGGTTGTTTCAGCATTTCCTGTTGTATTTTCTTTGCATGTTGAATTTGTATTTGCTTGTAAGCTGTTGTTTTTTTGAATTGTCAAGATTAATGAAATGTTTATGCATCCTTTGATTAAGTCCATTCGTATTCACTCTTTCTCATTTCCTTTTATGTCATAAAAAACAAACAAAATATTTTTTCATCCACTTACCTTTATCAAACTTTTGTCTAAGCAAAGATTGGGGAGGATGATGAAAATATTATACCCATAACTGTTGTTGGTATGCTTTCAATTAAAATTTGCCGATGATGTAAGGCATTGTTTCAATCCCCAAACACTGGAGAAATAAGGAGTTAATCCATAGTCTACCACTTTGAGCCTAGAAGTAGTTGTTTTCTTTCGAAATTAAAAACCCTTGAATCTTAAACCTGGGGTAGGGTAGTTCACAGTTTAACTTGATTATGTATTCGAATGCAAGAGCTTCATGCAAGACACCTGTCAGCTCTCTTAAATCAAGTGAACAAATGTTGTACAAGTTGTTCCCAAAGCGATAAATAAGGAAGGATCGTTAAGAAATCCTCACTCAAATAATGAGTCGAGTCCCTTTCAAGGAAAAAGCTAAGAAAGATAGGAAGCTCATGACCTTGCCTTATACAAAAGGCTTGTATGACAACCAAAAAGAAGTTGACTTTAAGTCTTTACCATGGAAGCCCACGAGGGCAAAATCAACCGAACGTTGTAAGGGAGTAGTGAGTGCCTTAGGTGTCTGAACCATCACCAACTGTCATCAGCTCAATTCCTAGCCTATAGGAAACTGAATGTATAGCCTGAGTTAACTGAACATAGGATTGAAGTTCATTATGAAGATTGGGTGGGGACAAACTAAATTTGAGCCTTTATCCTTTGTTTCATGAGTCGTGAACTAAGCCACGTTACAACCCTTAAAAGACCTAATTGAGGTAAGGTTATTTTGAAAGCATACTACAGCAAGGTGGGATAACCTGACTCCCAATGATCTTTGCTAATTGTTAATCACTTCACATGTCATTCCGTGAATGACTAGATCCACCTTTGTTTTGATTATTTAATCACTTCACTGTGTTTCATCAATAAATTTTGATTTCAAAAGCTTGCATGAATGTTGCATCGAAATTGCCAATTTTTAATGAACAGTACTGCTTGCAAGACAACTCAACATCAAAGGAACCCAACGAATGTAGCCAACTAGGGTATTTGATTTGGTAAAGGAAGCTCATCCTAGGACAACCTATTGGAAGGATTTGTTAATCAGCCATCCCAAGAGTTAGTAAATCAGGGGTAAAACTCTTCAAAGTTCAGGATATTGGGGCAAGCCGTCTTGAGGTCATCCTATGGCAAGTTGTTTCCCAACTCTTTTCAAGGCGAAGAACTCCAAAGGCCCTCCAACAGGGGCAATCGAATCGAGATTCGGCAAATCTCTCAAAGACCAGTTAATCAGAAGCAATCAGGTCGAGATTAGACAAATCTCTCGAAGGTCAGTTAATCTGGGGCAACTCTTACACAAATCAACCACTGACAGGGGCAAGTCTATTTCCCAGTTGTTACTTCCACAGTTTGAAGGACAAGTTTAAGGACTTTATTGTGCAAATGCAGTTAAACTAGGGCAGTTACATCGAGATTTGTGAATCTCTCCAAGATTTTGAAGACATTGACGCATCTTTATGCCAATTATTCTATAAAATCCTCTTGATCGCTTCTTCTCACAGACCATGTAATCTAGGGCAAAGGAGATTTGAAGATTATTTGTTGCAAGAGCTGTTGCTCGCTGTGATAATTATTATGCAACTTAAAATGCAGAACTACATTGTTCTTGTGACATCTTTTGCCAGCTCCCTAGTAAGTTGTTACTTCAGTTGATCTTGGAAATTCCCATGGATCTCCTCCTCCAGTAAGGAAATCAGGCTCATTATGGCAATCCTAGTGAAGTCGTGACGTTATGCCTCCGAGTGGAATACTCTCCCCCCCCAGAGAATGTTGTAACCTTGGAGTAGAACTGCTGATTCTACATGCTCATCCCTAGTGATGTTCCAACCTGGTGAAGTTGGCTGGGTTTCCTTGTTGAGATGTTTATTTCATCTCTTGTTTGCTTCCCCTTGTCTATTTTGTCACCATAAGCATAAGCATAAACATGGCATACATGCACTCATACATATGCATAGTATCTGAGCATTTTTGCTACCCTCTCTGGTGTTTACCTGTTTTGTTCACTTTGACGTTTATTCCCCAAATGACTGGGTTTGTTTATTCTTTCAAATAGGGTTGTCACCTTTAGGCATAAAGTGCCCATCCTTTCTAAATTCCCCACAGAGTTTGATTCTCGTGGATGATGGTTGCTTCAGTTATCTTTTCCATGTTTAGATAAGATAAATCCCATTTGAGTTTATTCCTCAATGGTTGAAATCTTGTTTGACCGTTTCTTTCTAGCTTGTTCCTAGATCAAACTTTGGCCTCTGGCAGGTGTGGTTATTGAACCTAATTAGGTCGCCGAACCTAATTTGAGCGTGCATTTATTTTGCATTGTGTCTTGCAGGAAGAATCTTTTATAGATCCTTATTGAAGACATAATATATTCTCCAACAGTGTTGTCATAACAACATCTTCTTGGAATTCTCACTCAGACAACAAGTGGCAGTCTCCTTGAGAAGCTTGTTTTGTCATTGGTATTTTGCAACGATAAGTGGCAGTCTCTCCTGAGAAGCTTATCCGTCTTTGGTGTTTCCCTCAACTTTTTGTATACAACAAGTGGCAATCTCTTTGAGAAGCTTGTTTTCTATGATGATAAGTGGCAGTCTCTTCCGAGAAGCATATCCGTCTGTGGTGTTATTCAACCTTTTGTGGTTATAATTGGTGTTACCCTCGATCAGTCATTTTCCATCAACCTTTTTTTATGACGACTTTCAAATGCATTCTTGTCCATCAACCCCTTGATGAGATTCCTATTTGAATTGTTTCTTTCCGTCAACCCTTTTTGACGATGTGGTCCCAGATCAGGTCTTCTTTCTGTCAATCCTTTGACAATGATGATGTCTCGTGAATGGTTTCTTCCCGTCAACCCTCTTGACGATGTAGTCCGAGATCGGGTTATTCTTTTTGTCAATCCTTTGACGATGTGTTCCTTCGGGCAGGTTTTCATTATGTCAATCCTTTGACGATAATGATGATTGGTGAATTGTTTCTTCCCGTCAACTCTTTTGATGATGTGTTCCTTCGGACAGGTTTTCATTCTGTCAATCCTTTGACATTGATAAGGTTTGGTGAATTGTTTCTTTCCATCAATTCTTTGACGAGGTGTCTCTTCAATGAAGTTATTTTTCTTTCTGCCAACCCTTTGACGACGTCAGTTGGTTTTGTCCCATCAACCCTTTGATGACGTCACTCATTAGTGAATTGTTTCATTGCCGTCAACCCCTTAAGGATGATAATGTTTGGTGAATTGTTTCTTTCTGTCAATTCTTTGACAAGGTGTCTCTTCGATGAATATTTCTTCATTCCGTCAACACTTTGACGATGTCAATTTTCTTTCCATCAATCCTTTGGTGATGTGACTCTTTAATTCAGTTATTTCTTTCCGTCAACCCTTAGACGATGTAGTCCGAGATCAGGTTTTCATTATGTCAATCCTTTGACGATGTATTCCTTCGGATAAGTGTTTTTTTTTCATCTCTTTGACGAGGTGTCTCTTCGATGAAGTCATGTTTCTTTCTATCAATCCTTTGACAATGTGTTCCTTCAGGCATGTGTTCTTTTTGTCAATCCTTTGACAATGATAATGTTTGGTGAATGGTTTCTTCCCGTCAACCCTTTTTGACGATGTGGTCCGAGATCAGGTTTTCATTATGTCAATCCTTTGACGATAATGATGTTTAGTGAATGGTTTCATTCTGTCAATCCTTTGGCAATGATGATGTTGGGTGATTTGTTTCATTCTGTCAATCAATGGTATCATTATGTCAATCCTTTAGCAATAATGATGTTAGGTGATTTGTTTCATTCTATCAATCCTTTGACGATGATGATGTTAGGTGAATGGTTTCATTTTGTCAATCCTTTGACGATGATGATGTTTGGCGAATGGTTTCATTCTGTCAATCCTTTGACGATCATGATGTTTGGTGAATTGTTTCCTTTCGTCAACTCTTTGATAAGATGTCTCTTCGATGAAGTCTTTTCAACCCTTTGAAGATGTCAGTTGGTTTTGTTCCATCAATCCTTTGATGATGCCACCCTTTGGTGAATATTTCCTGAATTATATCGTATCTGTCAACCCATTGACGATGATAATATTTGATGATTTGCTACCCTACCATTAACCCTTTAGTGGTGACTCTTAAGTTTATGTATCTTTTTGTCAACCATTTGACAATGCCACTCATTTGTGAAGCTTTTCTTTCCCCAGTGGAGACCGTATTTCCGGCTCAACCTTCATTGAGGATATTTTGTGCTAGAATCACTAGTACAGAAATAACATTAGAATTATTAATATAACACCTATTTTATTAAAAAAAGATACAAAATTTATATATAATGGCAATTTTGTAATTAAAATAAAAATTCTAATTTTAATGTTAATCATTAATACCCCATTTTTAAAAAATTTAGTGTCTAATGTACGCTATTTTTATTAAAAATAAATGTTTTAAGGTAAGATACCTGTTTTTAAGAAAAATAAGTATAAAATAATAAAATGATAAAACATATATATATATATATATATATATATATATATATATATATATATATATATATATATATATATATATATATATATATATATAAATTCATACCTGTTTTTAGAAATATTAAATGTGATACCAAAATTTAAGTCTGTATTGATTTGGAAAAATGATACACAATAAATAAATAATTAAAATTTCTGCTAAAATTTAGAAACGTACGCTTGTAAAACCTACGCTCCTAAACATATTAGGATTTCACGACCTTTGCATTTTCTCTCTCAATTCTTCTCTCAATCAGCCTCTAAAAAATGTTCAGAATCAAAAACACTTTCTCAAAATCGGTTTTGAATAATCACAAACGGAATCCCCTTTCTTTTAGGTTTTAATCTTTTACTGATCAATTTTACTATCAAATTAGAATCTGTGTTCCCTTCCGCTTGCCACACGTCGTCGTGTCAAGATCCTTGTGGTATGTCCTTTGACTTATAATTTTTTTTTAAACCATCACTCTAATTTAGTTAGTTTTATTTAAGGGTTAAATATGTTTAAGGTCCCTATAAATATCCCACCTTTTAAGTTTGGTCCCTCTAAAATTTTTCTTCAAACATTGATCCTCCAAAAATTTGCCGTTTCCAAATATAGTCCCTGACGTTAATTTCATCTAACGGAAAGTGATGTGGCATGCCAACTGTGCAGATTTCATTTCATTGACCAGTCAAAAAATGATTTTTTATGTTAAATGCATTTTCCTCCTTCTCTCTCTCTCACTTCTCTTCTTCTTTCCCTCTCCACCTTTTTTTCTACCCTCATTTCTCTCTCTCTCACACAATCCTTCTTCACTCTTCTTCACTCCTCTTCTTCATTTTTTTCTGTTTTGGGTACATAGGGTTATCCAGATTCAGTGAATTTGCCTAACTTTCCATCTCAGATTGTGAAGCCAGGAGAGACTTACAAGCATATCATGGTTTATAGATTCACAACCAACTTTTTATGTTGAATGATTAGAAGAGTTATGTTAGAATAGTTAATGACCTGATAAGGAATTGTCATGAACATGATGTTCTAGTTGTGATGAATGGTAGAGTATGTGCTTAACTTATTGAGTATTTTGAAATGTAAGTTATGATATTTCCTGTTAGAACTTGTATAAGTTGCTCTTGAATTTTCTGGAAGTTGATAATGATATGTATTTTTCTATGGTTGCAGTGATTTGGCTTGTCATGTAGATGGTTCCACAAAATGTCTTGATTAATAGCTTATCTTTATTATGCAGGAAGCTATTTACAATACAAAGTACAATTTATATGGGTGAATCAAGAGGATGAAGCAGAGGTAGTTTAGTTCTTGAATTGGTTTTCTTCCTTGTTAGTTTGGCTTTGAAGTGGCAGTAACATCCAACGATGGTTCTCAACCAAAAGTATCAGAAGGTGAGTAATATCGAAGTGTCTTCAATCTTCATTGACTCCAGTAAGAAATTGCATGGCAGTAACTCTAATAAGATGTGAACTATAATTTTTTCTGTGTTCTCAAATTTTTTAAAATCATTGGGAAGTGTTGAGTTCTTCACTGCAATTTTGTAACCAAGTGAACTAGTCTTTGTCTATGAGTAGTACAAAAAACAGTGAAAGCCATTGAACAAAAACAAAATATATAACTTGTTCAAAAAAGCTGCAAATATTGTATAAAAATCAAATTTTAGCAGTTGATTTTGGATTTAAATATTGTATTACTAATTAAGTTCATTCATCTAGTAGACATATAGAGTAAACTGATGTTAGTATTTTATTTTAGGTTGTCAGCATTTGGTCCCTTGCATGACAGACATCTATGTTTTTACTACTTTATTCTAAGCGCAGAAGAATGACTTGATAAATATATAAAAATGGCTAGTTAATGATGGAAACAGAGACAGGATGAAGTATAAAAATGGCACGATAGAAATGATATGCGTATTAAATCAGATTCAGATATATGATTCCAAGAGAAACCGTTAATTATTATTAAAATACTTTTTTTTAAAAATAAAATTTCTATGTCTTCAATTTTATGTAATCATTAGATAGTATTTTTCATGTCCTGGTTCTTAACTTTGGTATTGCAGGCTCTCTATCAAGTGATTGTTCTTCTGGTTCTTAACTTTGGTGGTGAAACTATTCTACGTCAAGATACTAGGACACATACCTTAGAAGTGAAAGTATTCTATGTATGGAAGTAGCATACCTTTTGAGAAAGCTTGGCATTGGACATTTGAGTTGTAAACTAATTTGTTGCTTGTACCTTTGCCAATCTACAAAGTGGAACTTGAGAAATCAAAATACAAAGTTTAAGAATATCAGACATTTATATAAAACACTGCAGAATATGAATTCCTCTAGCTTCTTGTCTTTGCACATAACTAAGCTGAGGATGTTCAACCGAAACTTTTTATGCCTTCAAAGTTGTTTGATTTCTTCGATCAACATGAATAAACTTGATGTTAAGTTATGTACCCAAAACAGAGAAAAATGAAGAAGAGGAGTGAAGAAGAGTGAAGAAGGATTGTGTGAGAGAGAGAGAAATGAGGCTAGAAAAAAAGGTGGAGAGGGAAAGAAGAAGAGGAGTGAGAGAGAGAGAAGGAGGAAAATGCATTTAACATAAAAAATCATTTTTTGACTGGTCAATGAAATGAAATCTGCACAGTTGGCATGCCACATCACTTTCCGTTAGATGAAATTAACGTCAGGGACTACATTTGGAAACAGCAAATTTTTGGAGGATCAATGTTTGAAGAAAAATTTTAGAGGGACCAATCTTAAAAGGTGGGATATTTATAGGGACCTTAACCATATTTAACCCTTTATTTAATTTGTGTTCTTTGCAAATAGAATTTCATATCATATTGATTCAAAGTTAGAACTCTGTTATTTGATATTTATTTCTAGGTATTGTTTGCTGTGATTAGTTCTTAAGCAATGATAACATATTTTAATTTTCATGTTAACGAGTTTTACTAATTTGAAATCTATTTGTCATGTATTGGAATAATTATTTAAGTTTGATCTATTTTTGTTATGCAGCTTCATTTCGTCCGTCATATATCTAACGTAGGTAGTATTTTAACGAAACCGAAGAAACAAATTGTCAATTTGAACCAACACAGGAGGTATGAAGTTTTAAACAGGATTATCCAAAATATTTAGGTTTAGACCTCCTTTTTGAATTGATATATGATATTTAATAATTTTTTTCTTTAGTTGGTCAAGTATAATTGTTTTTTAATCATTTCATTTTTGTAGCAAAAAATTATATAGATAAAAAATTTACAAAATTCTTAAGCTTTTTTCTTAATAGTTTTATAGGATTCCTTAATAGTTTTATAGGATCCAGAAGCGGTTGCCCCCAAAATATTCCCCATCACTACAATTTAACTAAATTATCCAAACTACTCTGTGACCCTAATAAATAAATAAGAAACTTAAATTTTAATTTTTTTTGCAACATTTATATTTTACAAATTTTAAATTTGTTAGAGTAGAAATAGAATAAAAATAAGTCCCACTAATTTGTTTGAGATATTATATAAAAAAATTTATGTTATTAATGAAAATAAAAAAATTAACATGCAAAATTAATTATTAAATTAAAATTATCAATTCGTACCAAAAATGTTATCATTATCAATTTATTTAATATTTATTTGATAATAAAATCAACCAATTTCATCTTTATTAAAAAATTGCTTTTGTTAAATAAAATTTAATCAAATTTAAATGTCATACAATAAATTTAATTTTTATGCAATTAATCGGATGATAATATTATTCTATTAAGACTATTTAAATTTGATATTCATAAGATATTTTTAGCTGTCTTTTACTAATAAGCTACCATTTAGATTTTCATTGTTATCTAAATTTTTAATCCTATCTATATCTACAATTTTGACTAATAAATTATTGTTTTATTTTATTTGTATATATACTTGTTATTTTATGCACTTTTAACTTATTTATTGGGCAGAAAAATTATTTAAATTTTCAAATATAATTTTATATTTATTTTTAATAATTCCATCTAAAGTTTTCTTTTTAAAATTAAATTAAAACTTAAACTTTTTTATTTATTTAGTTTTTTAGTTTTGAATTTCATTTACAAAATTTTGAGCTGATATGATTTTTAATAAAATAAAATTTTATATAATAAATAAAAATTCACAAATAAATCAAGTAAACAAATAAAAATAATTAAAATTAAAATTGTGAGGTTAGATGAATAAAATCTATTTGTTTTTTGTGATAATTAAATATAATTTTTCACATTTATTTTATATATAGTTGTGGACTCTACCTTCAAAGAAAAATATCAAAGCGTAAAATGTTAGACTTATACACTATTTAATATAACAATGATTAATTTCATATTTTATTTAACCATTTATATTTAACCTTAGTTATTGCCTCATTAAAAAAGGAATTAAACAATAATGATAATAATAAGAATTAAATTAAATGCTATTAAATTTTCTTATTTTATATTTTTTAAATAAAAATAAAATATTTATAATTTATTAATTTGAGTATAATATAACAAAAAAAGTCACGTAATTTATGGCACAATCCTTTTTATATTATTTTTAAGTTGTGACATCTATCTCAAGTTTTGGAAACTTAAGATATTGTACTATTTTACACATTAATGAATTTAAATATTACAACTCCATCTAGATTATATTAGGTTCATTAAATTAAATTAAAATAAAATAAAATATATATCATTAATTATTATAGAAAATGAGACAAATATTTTTTAATAATAATTACTAAGTTAAATATGTGAGTAATATTTGGCTATGAATTAAGCTAAATATGTGAGTAATATTTTGTCCTTGTGGTGCATATATATATATATTCATTTTTTATATTGATAAATTAATATTTATATTTGTTTCAACAGTTTAGATATCTGCATCGCTGGTGTATCTCCAATTCCTCTAGCGAGAAATTTGGTTTCTTTGATCCTTTTAGGACATTTAATAACAAATTTGGTGGCCATAATGATGAAGCTATGCAAGCATTCATACAAAATAAGATGTATAATCAGCCTAAAAAATGTTTTTTAGGACCACGTTTGAATGTGTAAGTGCATATTACTTATTAGATTGTCAAATTGTTTGCATGTTATATTTTTGTTTATATGTTCTTCTAACAAAACTTTTGTAAATTCACAGCAATCACTGGCAATTATTTGTAATTTGTCCAGATGATAATATTTTTTTATTGGTTTTGTTCACTTGGAAATCAACCAAACAAGTCTTTTAAGGGCACACTTCTAAGGTAAAATGTCTCTTTCAAAATTTATGTTGAGATTTCTCTACTGTTTAGCTTGATATGTTTACTAAACATGATTGGATTTTTGTTAAATATATATTGTTTTATTTATTTATTTAATTTGTAGGCACACCAACAAGACAATAGTTGGGCTTGTGGTTATTATGTAATGAAAAATATGTTTGACATTATCCAGACGAGCATATTTCAAGGATTACATGAGGTAATAACAAAAGATTCTAATGCTAAATATGTAAATCATATCACTTCATGGTTTAACATGTTCTCGTTTAATTTATTGTATTGTTTGCATTTGTAGATATATGATGATTCATCATCATATGACAAGGATGTTATTGATAATATCCGACAACTTTGGGCTCAATTCTTTATGCAAATAATTGATGAAGAACATCAACTTGAAGAGAAAGAAACAGGGAATTCGATAAAAGATGGCGTTTTATAAGAATTAATATTGAATTATCAATTTACATTGTTTTTTAATATATTTTTTATTTTAATTTGAATTTACACTCTTTGGTATAATCTGTTAAAATTAAACCAAAAATTATGAGTTTAATTTTGTTCAGTTGAAATGATAATAAAATATTTGCAGTTGTCATATGTGACCTCAACTTTATTTAAGATTAAACATTTGTGTTATATATTTTGTTGTCATCCATTTTAGAGAATAATATTTGTTGATAGTTCATTTAAAATCAAATCACACTCGATGTCATTTATAACACTAACTTTAGTAAGGAACAAGTGTGATACATACGCTATACAAATATTATAAGAAAAGTTTATACACCTAATTTAAGAAAATAAGCAGGTGTGAAAGTTTGGTTTCTAACCATATAACTCCATTAAACTTTTAACACCCAATTTTAGAGAAAATTGATATGATATATATGTTCTACATCTTTTTTAGGTAAAACCAGGTGTTATAAGTTTGTTTCTAATCAAAACTCTCCATTAAACTTTAACACCGGTTTTTAGAAAAAGTAGGTATGATTTATAAGTGTTTACACCTATTTGAAGGAGAAAAACGGTGTCGAATGTTAGTTTTAACACCAATATGTAGTAGTTATAACACCAGTTTATCATCGGTGTTAAATCAATTGACCATACCTTTTTTAAAAACCGGTGTTAAAATCATACTTACAATACCGGTAGCAACAACACCGAAAAAAATCAGGTATTAAATCTCAAAAAAACAGGTGTTAAATCCCTTATCTACACTAGTGAATGCCATCCGGTCATGCTTGAACCTGATGATCAATCATTCTAGATACCTCCATTGGAGCCCATCTTTTGGTTCTACTTCCAATTAGGTTATGTTGTTGTCGTTCCCCAGTGGATCCAGTGATAATCTTTTCTTCTAAAAGTGCCAACTGGTCATGCTTGAACCTGTTGTTCCATCACTTTAGATATCTTGTTTTATTTTCTTCCCCAGTGGAGACCGTCTTTTCGGTTCAACCTTTATTGAGGATCTTTTTGTGCTAGAATGTCATTCGGTCACGCTTGAACTAGATGATCAATCATTCTGTATACCTCCATTGGAGCCCAACTTTTGGTTCTGCTTCCAATGAGGATGTTACTTTGACATGTTCTTTGGTCCAATCCTAAAGCTTTAAGGGTTGTACACTGCCTCTTTATTCAGAGTGTCAGCCAGTCATGCTTGAACTTGTTGATCCACTACTCTGGATATTCTCCAGTGGAGACCATCTTTTGGTTCTACCTCCAGTGAGGATCCTATCCTTCTAAAGTGTCAGTCAATCATGTTTGAACCAGTTGCTCAACCACTTTAGATTTCCCCAGTTTTGTTTTAGCTTCCCCAGTGTTGTTGTCATCCCCAGTGGGTAGTTACTCCTTGTGTTGACTCCGTCCTTGTTTGCTTTCGTTGTCGTATGCATTTTGCATTTAGCGTTCCATCATCTTCATCATGCTAGAGTTCATGGCATGTTCGCATTATAGATTAGTTTTGTCCAAGCATAGCATGTCATCGCATTTAAGGGCAAAATTTTCGGTTATCTATATTTAAATATCTTTCACCATGATTTCACGAGGATTGTCATCACTCATGTCATCCGGTGAATATATTTAAATATGGGCAACTGTCATACCCCAAAATTTACCCTCAGATTCTTTGATCGTGTGCATATCATTTTAGGTCATTTTTCGTGCATTTGCAATCATGTTGTCCATCGATCATAGTCATGCATTTTTTTCGTCTAATTTTTGTCACCTATTCTTTTTTTTAATTCAATTATGTTTATGAGTTTTAGAACTTTATTTTTAATTTAGAATCTTGTTTTTATTTTTATTACTTTTAATCACTAGTTTAGTTTCAAATTAATTTATTTCTCTTTTTGTTAATATATTCTATTTATTATTATTTATTTATTATTAGTTATTATTTTTATTTATTATTATTTCATTATTATTTTTAGTAGTTATTTATTATTTATTATTATTATTTGTTATTATTATCACTATTTTTATTATCATTATTATTATTGTCATTTTTATTATTATTATTATTATTAGTGTTAATATTATTTATTATTAGCATTATTATTTATTTATTGTTATTAGTACCATTAATATCATTTTTATTTGTTATTATTATGTTGTTATTATTATAATAATTATTATTATTATTTTTTTTAGTAGTTATTTATTATTTATTACTATTAGTATTATTTCATTTCATTTTATTATTAAAAGTCCCATATGTCCTGCTACATTCTAATTCACATGCCAAACTCCAAACCATGCCTCATAACTCGTGTGACCCACCTCCACAATACCGTCCATAAACCATACACCATGCACCAAAACATTACCCCAAAAGCAACAAGACATCTCAGTGTACCTCGCCTGCAACATTTTAACACAACAAAAGACCTACAATTTACACAAAATTATGCTGTAATTTCATGCTACAGCCTGCACACAATATGCAAAAATCATACCCTCCTACACACAACAACATGCCAAATACCACAAGCCACTACACTGCAAAACTCGTACAACTCCCTGCTACTTTCCAGCCATGAACCTCCACAACAAACCATGCGCGACCAAACCCGCATCATGCAACACAATATCAGACAAAACCTGTCATGAAAATGACACAACACAATGAGACAAAACAAGCTTGTACCTTGAAAACTTAGAGGAGAAGAATTGAATTGTTTAAAAAGAACAGAGAAATCATAAGAGAGAAGAGTAACAGCAAAGGGAACAAGAGTGGAAAACCATAAAACAACAACAACAACAAAAATCACATAAAGAACCTTGCCCAAGCTTCACAAACACTCACCATCATCTGGTTTGGACTGTTGACTGAAAGTTAATAAAGAGGCCTTCATTTTTTTTCTTTTTCCCTCTTGAATCCTTGGTTTCTCGCACAAACTCTGCTCCTCTTCAATACAATCATAAACCAAAACAAAACCGCTGAACCTCTCAATCTCTTTGAACGCAACAGCCCTCGGCCTTCCTTACATCCCTCTCGGCCAACAACATCAACAAAAACTAATCTATTTTTCTTCTACTCATTTTTTTAAACAACCACAAAAGGAAAGAGTAAGAAATCTTCAAACTCACTTGAGGTGATTCGCGTTGGCGTTACCGCAACTTCGAACATTGACGAGGATTTTCGTTTCTGAGCGTGTTGTTGCATCGATTACTTGCTCGAAGGTTCTGACTTTTTGACTTCATGATCGCTTTTTGTTGTGTTGTTTCAATATTGTTCTTTTCCATGGTAGACATAGGTTTGTGTGTGGTTAGATCAGTTTGAATCTTTTGAATCTTCTTAGGATCAGTTTGTTGTATCGATTAGAGTTTTGAGAGATGAAATGGAGAAAGTGATCAGGTTATAGATGGAAAACGAGTGAGGTTGGGGAAGGTGAATCGGGAATGATAGTAGGATAGTGTTCTGAGTTTTCACGTTGGAGTTTGTGGATTTTTTTTTCATTTTTTCTGATGCTGCTGTGTTTATGTTTTCCCTTTAGGATTAAGTTTTTAACACGGAAGCTCCATTGAGATGCCTTGGAGCTACCCGCTCCATCTGCCTTAGGCTTCAATGGCCCATTCCAAAATACTAGTACTTCTCCCTTTGACTTAATGATGCATGTTTTTTTTTTTTTTTATCATTGTTATTTATTCTTTAATTTTTTTAGTTAGTTACTATTTCATATTTAACTAGTATTTAGGACTTTTTTGTTAGTATTTATTTCAATTTTAATAGTAGTTAGGTTGTTAGTTCAGTATAAAAACAAAAAAAAATATAATAATTTTTTTTGTCAATTTTTTAATTAATTCTAGAATTTAATCATTTAGGGTTTAATTTTATATTTTTGTTAATTTATCTTTGTTAAAGGAATTTCTTGTAAAAAAAAACTTTGTTTAAATTCTAATTAATTTTCTTTGTTAATTTTTTTTATCACTTTGTTTATAATGTTTTATTAATTTTAATGATTTTTGTTAATTATTTTGTATAAAAACCTTTGTTAAATATTTTGGTTAGTTATTTTGGTTAATTACCCTTGTTAATTTTTTTAATTTTTGTTATTTATCTCTACTAATATTTATATTGTTTAGTTTTTTTTAAATTGTTAATATTTGGTTTTAACTAGTATCTTTTATGGTAGGAATATATTTTCCTATTTTCTTTTGAATAATGAAAACTCAAAAATATTTTATTTATTTAGTTTTTCTAACTAACCTTTGATTTTTTTTTACAAGAGCAAAATTAACTTCTTTCATTGATCAAAAGAGATTCGATACAAGAAGGAATAACATTAGTAACACTACGCCTAGACCAAGAATTGGCCGCCTTCGCTAACGAGTGGGCAATCATATTCGTTTGCCGTTTAATAAACTTCACCTAAAAGTTTTGAATAAGAGGAAGTAACTGCTTAATATAAGAAATAATACAACTAAATTTAGAACAACCAACATGATTAGAAAGAACAACATTAACCACCACCTGGGAGTCACTTTCAAAGATCACGAAGTTCATGTTTCTAGCAATAACACATTGAATTGCCTCTTTCAAGGCCATAGCTTCCGCTTCTATCGTAGACATAATTCCAACGTCCCAAGCCACTCCTGCTGATATGAATCTCCCAAGACTATCCCTCACACACCAGCCCCTATTTGTTATCTTAATTTATTAAAACCCGCATCCACATTGCACTTAAGCCAACCATCTTGAGGCGGATTCCACATCATACTATTAGGATTCACAATATTAACTTCTTTCACATCACGAGCCATAAACCAATCCTTCCAATTGAAGAAAGCTTGAAGTCCCACCTTCAAAGAATCTTCCCGCTCATTATTCCATATAATATTGTTTCTATTTTTCCAAAGGGAATCGAGCAGCACCGCGAACCTACCAACCTCCCGGCTTTCCTCTTTACTACAAATATAAAAAATAAGTGTTGTAGCATCAGAAAAATAGTGTAACCTGGATTCGATAAGGTGAAATAAACCTGCTGCCCGCCAATATTGATGAACATTAATACAACCAAAAAACACGTGCCATTCATCTTCCACTTCAACTTCACAACTTTGGCAAACAGAAGGGCATTGGACATGATGCTGACGAAGTTTGAACCGCGACGGCAAATAACGTCTACAAATCCTCCATAGTAAGTGTTTCGCTCGAGGAGGGGCCATGATGTTCCAAATTCTATCCCAATCTCCCTCACCGCTCCCTACCCGATTTTGGCGTTGTGAGTTCCTCCACAGCCGGTAGCCCGATCGCACACTATACTCCCCGTCTTTTTCCTCCTTCCATATCATGCCATCCTCTACCACCTCCCCTAACAAAGGAACATTCACAATTTCACCTGCCACTACATGATCAAATAAGGCACGAATAACTTAGGTATCCCATTGTTTAGAGTTAGGGAGAAAAAGGTCATCCACACACATATCATACACACCAGAAATCTGGGGGCCAGCAATGCAACCGCCATCTTTACTTCTCAACCAAGGATCTCTCATAATATTGATTTTACTACCATCACCAATGCTCCACCTGTATCCAAGCAATAAAACATCTCTAGCTTTCCAAAGGCTCCTCCAAACAAAACTTGGGTTATTACCAATCTTCGCATCTAATAAAGAGGATTTAGGAAAATACCTTGCTTTGAATATGCGAGAGACCAGAGTATGAGATTTTGATAATAATTTCCACCCCTGTTTAGCTAACATAGATAAATTAAAAGCTTTGAAATCTCTGAAACACATACCTCCTTCATGTTTTGTACAAGCTAAGTGTTCCCACGCCAACCATTTGATACCTTTATTATTATTATTTCCTCCCCCCCACCAAAAAGCGTTCAACATATTCTCAATATCATTGATGACAGTATCTGGAATAAGGTAAATACTCATGATGTAAGAGGGGATCGATTGGAGCACAGACTTTATCATTACCTTCTTCCCCGTTTAGATAACGCCCGACCTCTGCAAGAATTAATCCTCTTCCATATACGATCCTTAATGAAAGCGAAGGTCTCCTTTTTACTACGACCTATCATAGAAGGGAGCCCCAGGTAAGTGCCTGTACACAACATCAGGCGAACACCAATAATCTTAGCAATATCTTCCTGAGCCGGTATGCTAATGTTACGACTAAAGAAAACTTCTAATTTTGAAAGGTTTATCTCTTGCCCCGAAGCAAGGGAATAGACCTTGAGAAGCTCCTTGAGATGTGTCACCTCTAATACATTGGCCCTGCAAAATAAAAAATAATCGTCAGCAAAAAGCAGATGGGACACACTTGGTGCTCCTCTGCAAACTTGGATGTCGTGTATATCACCATGGGCTACTGCTCCTTTTATGAGAGCACAAAGGCCTTCTGCAATAAGAATGAATAGATATGGAGACAGTGGGTCTCCTTGTCTCAATCCTCTTCCTGGTAGAATAGGTCCGACACTATCTGAATTAACCAAAATCGAGTAGTTCACTGAAGAAACACATATCATCATCCAATGGATCCATTTGTCAGCAAACCCCATCCTTCTGAGCATACTCCTCAAAAAGCCCCAATCCACCCTGTCATACGCCTTACTAATATCAATCTTCAGAGCCAAATGGGCTTTGTTCCCACTTGTTCTCCTCTTAAGGGAGTGAATGCCCTCAATAGCAATTAGAGCGTTATCAAGAATAGAACGACCTTCCACGAAAGTGGATTGCTCTTCCGAGACGCATTTACCCAAACAATGTTTCAATCTATTAGCTAGTAGTTTTGAGACCAGCTTATAGATCACGTTGCACAGCGAGATAGGCCGGAGATCCTTCATGGTATGAGGGTTAGTACACTTAGGAATAAGACATATGTTTGTGTAATTTAGAGAGGCGGGAAAAAACCCTCTCTAACCAGTTCTTCGCCGCCACCCATATGTCATCCCCACAAAGATGCCAAAATTTCTGATAGAAAGCCGGGTTGAAACCGTCTGGCCCGAGAGACTTATCCGGATGCATGGTAGATAGGGCATTAAATAGTTCCTCTTTGGAAATTGGAGAAAAGAGCTTATTGTTATCATCTGCTGAGATTGTTGGTTGAATAAGATCCAGAACTGGTTCATGGACCCCCTGCCCTGCAAGAAACAAGTTGTCAAAGTATTGTTTTGCAATGTTACACATGCCTTCGTGCTATCGGATTTCATTGCCATTATCGTCAATAAGCATCTCAATTTGCTAGAACTTTTTACGTGCTGTAATACCCCAAATTTTGACCACTAAAGTTTCCCATCATTGTGCAAATCATCACCACAATATGGATGTGCCTTTATGCTTCATCAGTCTCCCCAAAGATGGGTGAGCATTGACTGCAATCAAAATTAGGGTTTCAAGCCCTCTCTGAGCTTTAGACAAAGGCTCAATCAAGAAATGACTTGATTTTCAACTTGTCTAATCTCTCAAACATCCTCAAAGGATCAAAAGGACTCCCACTTCAAGGATTAAGCACAAGGTTGCTCCCTTCTAGGTGGATCAAGCCTCAAGATCGCCAGTGTCACCAAATTAGGGTTTTGATCACCTAGGGCCTCCAGATGAAAAGTTTCATCTGGGCACAAGCCATTGATCCAAAACATAACCTAATATACTTCATGGAACCTCATGAACCCATGCATCAAGTCAATTTTGCCTCAAGGGATGCATTCATAAAAAATCAGGAATTAGGGTTTCTTGACCTAATTCACCCCTAAGTTGACTTTTGGGACAAATCATGAGCCAAGACCTCAAGAGATGATTTGAGGGTCTCTAATATACCATATTGATCCATTTGGGACAATGGATTGATCCAAGAAGCTTGAGCAACAAGTCTCAATTCCATCTGCACCACAATTAGGGTTTTAAGGGAAAAGTCAACTGTAACTTTGACTTTTGACCAAGACATGCTCCCAAACCCTAATACATGATTGAATATACCCTATGACACCCATGGAACATGTCCATCAAGTTTGATTTAGGTCAAGGACATGATTTCCTGAAGAATTGCACAGTTTGGAATTCATCTGATAAAAAGTCAACTGTGCACAAAAGTCAACTTTGACTTTTTGAGATTTTTCACCAAAATGGATTTTTAACCCTAAAATGATGTTAATGTGTGATTTGAATCATCATTCATCAAGAAAAATCAAGAAAAGTGAGATAACTTGTAAAAGGGGTAACCATAAAACTTAGAAATTTTTCTAAGTTAAAAATAAAGTGGCAAGGGTACCAACTTTGGAGGACCATAACTCCTAAACCACAAGGCCATTTTTTCTCATCCAAAGATGGATTTGTATCCCTCATTATCACCTACAAAAACTTCAACTACAAGTCATTCCAATTCATTAAGGATTTTGAGTTATGGAGTGATCAAAGTGGCTGAAAAGTGAAAATGTCACTTTTTCCAACACTTAGTGAAATTTTCACTAAGTCAGATTCTGCCTCACTTTTTGCCAAATGTAGGGGGATTTTTCACTTGGAATCAAAAGAGATCAAAACCAAACTTGTTCAAACAGTTGTTGTATCATGTAAGAGCTTTCCAAAATGGCCAAGAACATTGCCAAATTCAACTTACACCATGAGATATGACATTGGCAAGTTGCCTTGCTAAAATCTGTCAAGGCAAGGCAGAATTTGCAACTTTGGTCGATTTGCCAAAATTAGCCAAATTCAATTGCTCCTATCCACTTGGACACCTCAGAGGATTGAATCTAAAGGGGACAATCACTGAGCCAAGCCTCCAAAGTCCATGGAACAAGAAATAACATGTTGAACCTAGAATGGCCAAAATAGGGACAAGACTTCAAATTTGGAATGAGGCATTCAATGGAACCATCAAGGTGGCATGGACTGAGCCATTCTCATCTGAAATCAGTCAAGACTTATCCAAGACCAAGGGGACCATAGCTCTGTGCCCTAACCTCTAGTCAATGGCTAGAGGAGACTTGCATTTCCATTGGCCAACATTGAGGAAACACCTGCTGCAGTTGCCATTCACTGTGGATCCCAAAACAAACTTGCTCTACTATAAAGAGCTCAATTGTGGTCAGTTTGAGTACACCAAAGCCATCTAACAGATGCTTTCCTCAAAATCTCTTCTTTCACTCCAATTTTGCCTTCTAAGGCAAGTCACTATCGGGTTTTGAGTTTGAGAGCAATTCCAATCAAACCAATCACTCACACACCTCACATACATCACATATGAGCTGATCAAACACTTAGATTACTTCTGAAACATCAATTTCACAAAATCACCAGCTGGTTGCTCAAGGTTTTAACCAAAGTGCAGCTGAGGTACCACAAAATGATCCAGCCAATTTCAATCAAGTCTAACCATCCAAACACAATCCATAGGGTGTAGGGAAGCTGTTCAGATCATCACAACTCATCTGTAACACCTCCAGATCAAAAATCACTTTGAACTTGCTGTCACGGCCTAGAGGTAAGCACATGCTTGGTCATCTCTCAATCTATGCATATTTCCTCACACAATAATTTGGCCATATGTTCATAATCATGCATGGAATGTTTTCCCTCAATTAATTGCATTGTTTGAATCGTGTATCAAAAATCCTAGCCTTCATGCAGAAATTAGGGTTCTTGAGGTCTCTTCGTGATTTCTTGTTGTATGTTTAATTTAAATGAAATTAAAGTGCATAGACATAATCGTGAGGTTGAGACGAGCATAATGATATGTGGATTGCATGATATGATTACGTATTCATGGAGATTGGATAGAAAATGCAAATCTGAGAAACCAAGAACACGCGCGTGTTCTTCAGCTTGTTCTTGGCGCCATTTTTAGAAATTCAAATATTTGAATTTTGTGATTTTGTTTAATTGATTCAAAAATTAATTTCTCTCTGAGTTTTAATGATTTTGAGTTGATTCTTTTTTTAATAATTCACAAAAATGTTAAAATATTTTATTTTATCAAAAAATCCCAAAAATATTATTTCTTTCATATAATTGATATTTTTGTAAAGAATTAATATTTTGATTGTTTTTGGCATTTTAAATATTTTTTCTACTTTGATTTTGCAACTTTTAATGCTTTCTAATTATTTTGTAGGTCAATACTTAATTTTTGAAGCATTAATCCAAGATCACAATTTGTTTTCCATGTGTTAAACAATTTTTGATCATTTTAATTGAATTTTTATTCAATTAAATACATTTTGAAAACAAATTAGGGTTTTGGATTAATTCAACCCTCATAAATCATTTTCAAAACACCTTGGGCCTCTTGAGAAAGTGTAAGACCCATCCCCCCTTGTACAAAAACTTTTTGGGCCTCATTCATTGTATAAGTCCCTCCGTACAAGTAAACGGCGCGATCGTCGCCTTTTCAAAATAACCCTTGGGCCTCTCCTTGAGCTATAAGACCCGTTCAAAACACTTTGGGCCTCTATTAGAGTGTAAGACCCAATCCCCTTTTAACCAAAATCTTGGGCCTCACTTATTGTATAAGTCCCTCCGCGTTAAAAGAAAACCTCGGCGCGATCGCCATTTTTAAACGAAAAATCATTTGGGCCTACCCTCGTGTTATAAGCCCCACTCTTTTTCCTTTAAACCTTTTTGGGCCTCTTGAGAGAGTGTAAGACCCATCCCTTTGTACAGAAAACCATTTTGGGCCCCAATCACTTGTATAAGTCCCTCTGTACAAAGTCAAACAGTGCGTTCACTGATAAAACCCTGGGCCTCTCCTTGAGCTGTAAGCCCCAAATCTTTCTTTTTCAAAGCACTTTCTCCTTTGATTTTGAATATACTGTTGTTTTCAATCTTTCTTTGTTGAACAACTAACCAAACAGCATGGAAGCACTCCAACCGAGTAAGTGGTTATCGCTTTCGTTTACTGTTTTCGTATTATAAACTGTATTGTGGGGCTGCTCACTGTGAGTCTCCTTTCATAAACTCATATCTACTGTGTAATAATAGTATAGATATTTCGAGGTTCCCCGGCAACTACGTCTAGAACTAGGTGACGCCGTTTCATTTATTCGTAGAAATAGACGCCTAGATCCCCAATAGGAGCACCAGATACAGTCTTCTCTTCGGCTGTCCTCCTTAGGAATCGTCAAGAAGCTCTACTCCCCAAGATGAATGTATTCTCCGTGAATGGCATCTTTGAGTTTCTTCCAAATTCTCGAACTTTCCTGACTTGATCTATTCCTTGTGGATAGCTTGCCTTGAATGTCTCGGGGTTTGGGTACCCACTACGGTCATAATCTTGGACCTTAACTAAGGAACCCTCTTTAAAAGCTAAAAGTCGTTGGATAGTAAACCTCGCACGTTTACCAGTGGTTTTTATCTTTAAAAGAGTTATCTCTCCTAATGGAAAGGAGATGATAGACCCACGGGCTTCTTAAAAGCATCGGCCTCCTCTTGGGCATTGTTCAAGGACCCACAGGCTTCCTAAAAAGCAACCCCGCCTCCTCTTGGGCATTATTCAAGGACCCTACGGCTTCTTAAAAGTATTCACAGCCTCCTCTTAGGCTTCGTATAATGATCTCTTCCTCCGGGAATGATAGCCTCCTCTTGGGCTTCGTACAAGGACCCGTCGGCTTCTTAAAAGTTTCCAGCCTCCTCTTGGGCTTCGTACAAATTGTCCCGACGACCTCATAGAGGTATAGGAACATAACTTAGTCATCTGCATAGAACAATCCTTTCATAGAGTCTACTACTGTTTCTCAAAGCATAGTACAAAAGATAAAACTCTAGACACGGACAGTCTAAACTTCCTTGAGTCTCAAAGACATTCTCAAGTACTCTTCAAAAATAGGAAGGAAACCCGCAGACTCGGACAGTCTCAATACCCTTTGGATTTCCCGTTTCCTCAAAGAGAAGGAGATATCCCTGATCCTCAAATCAAATCCCTGAGTACAGTGTTGCTCATATAAGAACTGATTTTCTCTTTTAAAATCAGTATATTGGATCTGCCACTCAACTGAAACAGTTACAATAGCCTCCATCTCGGGCTTTGTACGAGATACCAAAATTCTCCCCAAGGGAGTCAAACAACGTTTAGCCTCTCTCTCGGGCTTTATACGAGACACATAAGAGACTCCCTCGTTGAGTCAATTACCTCTTTCGCCTCCATCTCGGGCTTCGTACGAGATACAAAGACTCTCTTGTTGAGTCAAACATTTTTAGCCTCCATCTCGGGCTTTGTACGGGACACAAAATAGCCTCCTCTTAGGCTTTGTATAATGATTTTCCTAGCGGAAATTAGCCTCCTCTTAGGCTTTGTATAAGAAAACCACTGGTTGATCCAATCAACCTTTTAGCATCAAAGTTGTGCCTCGTTCACAGTACACAAACATCAACAACTCCTTTCCCTTCATCTAATCGCTGTAAGCGGCAAGCCTCTGGATCATCTATATCCACGCCACTGTCCCTCTTTTAGCATGAGAAATTCCTAAGGAAAGATGGCATTTCTCTACACTGAGTTAAAGTCTTCTCCTTCAGGTTAAAACCCTTTCTTCGGAAATTATGGCATTGCTCGGATCCGCGTATCCCAGTTAAAGTAATTCTCCTTCTCCCCTCTTTAGAGATGACAAATTCTCTCTAAAGCCGAGGTCTTTCAGCTTCACGTCTTGGGCTTTGAACAAGACACAAATAGACTTTTCAGCTTCACATCTTGGGCTTTGAACAAGATACAAACCACCTTTCGCTTCACATCTTGGGCTTTGAACAAGACACCAAAAAACCCATTTCCTCCCATAGAATAGGAGGAACTACGAACGCTCTGATTTCCCTGTTTCGGTAAACGGGAATACGTAGGCATAAGATCGAAAGAAAAGATCTTAGCGAGCGCAATCAACAAAAAATCCAAATCCCATATCTCCATCAATCAAAAGCAGTAATTCAAAAGCATCAGTCCTAACATCCTAATCCTTGTTCCCCGCTAGAAAGTCCTAGAAAGAAAGAAAACCGTATTGGCAAAAATACAAATAACCAGTACAAGGCCCCCCCACATTGATAGCATTCGTAACCTAACAGACCGCTGTTTAAACTCAGTATGCAAGCAGGGTTAATTGGAGACATCTATTTCCCTTCCTTATTCAGCTCACAATAGGATAAAAAATGAATCGACCTGTAGTTTAAAGCTCAAACCGCAGAGAGCGACCAGCGCTTAAGAATCGCGTCCAAAATCGCTCGCTACAGAAAAAATGGCACCCACCGTGGGGCTCAAAAATTCTTTCTTAAACATGCAAGGTGAAAACCTTGAACAAACCTTTTTTCTCTTCACTTATGTGAATACCACAGATTGGGGCTTCCGCCGGGGAACCCATTTCTGTCAGGAACTTAGGAATCATAGCTTTATAAGTCTAGGATGATTAGGACAAATATATATACTGCTTTTCCTAATTGCTATACGTGTTTATTTTTTCTGCTACTGGGAATGCGTGTGATGTCGCATGTGGTGAGAATGAGTATACACTTAAGATAAGTGATGGCGACGGGGTCGACCATCAACCTCAGTGGAGGCTGACCAACGCAACCCATTCACTCTTCTAGCCAATGGGCCGGTTATTAAGTCTGAGAAGCTGAGGAGCCAAACCCTTTCGTAGTGCGGAAACTATCAGAAATAGTTGTTACGCGATACTACCCTCATTTGAGGCTGGTGATCTATTCTCGGTGAATGGCACTTACTCTAAGATTGCTTTACAACTCGCTGGCGATCTGCTTGTTGTCTTGCTTTCCTGGGAGGAGCTGATGATAATGAGTACAGGTACAAAAAATCACCCTAGTATAAACCTTTGGGGATGGGTAGAGCCTTGACTTCATGACAACGACCCTTTGACCCCATGTTTTTTCTATGTTTTTGTGTGCTGCATTCATGCATCCATTTAATAAAACATTAAAACATTCAAAAAACTTCTCTTCTAGTCTCTCTGTTTTTCAAATTAAACTAAGACTGTGATTGCAAATATCAGAGAAAAAGATTGCATTAATGGATTTCGGTAGAAGGAGAACTCACCAGTATACCTTCAAGGTTCCAAAGCTAGAGGATTTGAGAAAGTTAGCGAGGATGATCGTTAACCCAGAGGCTTTCAGAGCCAAGCACGGTGGTTTGCTACCACTGTTAAGAGTCCATGTGATTAAGGGGATCATGGACGCGCTCATTCAGTTCTATGATCTGGTTTATCATTGTTTCACATTCCCGGATTACCAGCTATCACCAACGCTGAAGGAGTATTCTCATCTGACTGATTTACATATCACTGATCGAGCTCCATTTTCTGGACTGGAAGAAATTCCAAAGAATCAGACTATTGCAATAGCAATTCATTTGGACGAGTCTGAGGTCAGGACTCACATGACCACTAAGGGTGGCATCCAAGGTTTGCCAGCCCAGTTCTTGACAAAGAAAGCCCTGTACTTCGCTAGTATAGGGAACATGACTGCTTTTGAAAGCATCTTTGTCTTGCTCACCTACGGGTTATTTTTGTTTCCTAACATCAATAACTTCGTCGATATCAACGCTATTAAGGTTTTTCTCATTGGAAACCCTGTGCCGACTTTGCTCGCAGATGCGTATCATTCTGTACACTTGGGAAATTTGTACAGCGGAGGGGAGATCACATGCTGTGTACCTTTGCTCTACAAATGGTTTATCTCTCACTTGCCCAAGTCTGCTGCTTTTTGGGATTGCAAGAGTGTCTTACGTTGGTCGCAGAAGATCATGTCTCTCACCAGTTCCGATATAGATTGGTGTAATAGGATTTATGAGGGAATCAGAATCATTGACCGTTGTGGAAACTTCCCCAGTGTACCCCTCATAGGAACTAAAGGAGGAATCAACTATCATTCGACATTGGTTCTTCGTCAATTTGGATACCCGATGAGACACATCCCACTGGGTGTTCATCTGGAAGGTCTTTTCTTCAAAGAAGGAGAAAATGACAGAGCACTAAAGATGGAAATAGTGCAAGCTTGGAAATATGTTCATAAGAAAGGACGAGAGTCTCTGGGAAAACCGGACTGTGTCTCGGTGGAGCCTTATCTCCATTGGGTACAAACTAGAGCTCTCAAGCTAAAGATGCCTTATCCTCGTTACGGAATTCTTCCACCGAGGGAAACTGTCATGTACTTCATGACGGAAACTGAAAAGCTTCAGGTTACTCTCAACAAAGTTCAAAAGGAAAGAAGATCTTGGAAGAACAAGTACCGCACCCTCGACGTAGAGTGTATCCAAATACAGCAGCTACTAAAAGAGAAAGATGCTCTGATTGAAATTTTGGAGCAGCATGCTGTAGAGAATCAAGATGACCAAAGGAATTTGCTCGCTCCTTTCACCTGGCAAAGGAATAACAACCCGACAACGGCCCAAGTGCCCCGGTCAAAGAAGAGGACTCGGGACCCATTAGTTTAGGTTTCTGTTTCTGCACTTTGTAATCTACTGTATTTCCATTTCTGTAATCCTTTGAATTCAATAAAAAGGGGTTTCCCTACCGTTTGATATTTGCAATCTAATTGTCGAAGTTTATTTTGATTAAACCAAAAAAAACAACAATTAATATAATCATTGCATTCATCATTCTCACATCGCGTATTCTTATTCCTTACGAATCTCACGTTTGTGTCTCGGTTCTAGAGTCAAACTATCTCATTCATACAATACTCGGGCCAATCGTCAGAAAAAGATGGATGATCTTGAGGAAGAAAACAGAGAGTTGAAAGAAGAGATCGACGCTCTGAGAGAGGATATGAGAAAGCTTCGTAACGACATGCAAGCCATGGCAGAAGCTCAGCTACAAAGAACTGTGATCTCAGAGATCACCTCAACGCCCATCATAGAAAAGTATGATCCTAGGTATCAGATGCCGAAAGATCGTCTGTGGGGCATGCCTGTTAACTATATCCCGGAAGGATATGTTCCGCCGATCACTGAAGATCAGGGAATCGCAACAGAAGCCGCTGAGCCTGAAGGTTACAAACTTCGGGAAAGCGAAGATGCCAGGGGCATACTCAAGACTCCTGAAGGTTACAAACTTCGGGAGGCGCCAAGACTTACTGCCATAGTCACGGTACCACCCCCTGTGGTGCACACTGTCCCGGAAGGACAGATTCCACAGACACCTTCTGGTAAGAAGGAAACTATGTTTGACAGAATGGATGAATTCCAGGAGAAGTTCTTGGAAATGCAGAAAGAGCTGCAAGCCATTCGCGGTCAGGATCTATTTGGAAAGGACGCCGCAGACCTCTGCTTGGTCCCAAATGTGAAAGTCCCGCACAAGTTCCAAGTGCCCGACTTTGAAAAATACAAGGGTAACTCTTGCCCTCAGAGCCATCTGGTGATGTACGCTCGGCGGATGTCAGCTCATACGGAGAATCAGGACCTGCTGATTCACTACTTCCAGGATAGTTTAACCGGTGTCGCACTCAAATGGTACATGGGTTTAAACCGTACTACGATCAGTACATTCAGAGATCTTGGTACTGCCTTCGTCCAACAATACAAGTACAATTTGGACATGGCACCCGACAGAGATCAACTCAGATCAATGTCGCAAAAGGACAAAGAAACCTTTAAGGAGTATGCTCAAAAGTGGCGTGAAACTGCCGCTCAAATTTGTCCACCTCTTGAGAAAAAGGAGATGACAAAAATCTTCTTAAAGACCTTAAGCTCATTTTACTATGACCGAATGGTTGCCAGTGCGCCCAGTGATTTCACCGAAATGGTCGGCATGGGTGTACGTCTTGAGGAAGCCGTCCGAGAAGGACGTTTGGTAAAAGACACTGGATCAACGAGCGGTACTAAAAAATACGGTAGTACTCTCCCTAAGAAAAAAGAGCAAGATATTGGGAATATCTCTCTCGGAAAGCAAAGGCGACGTTATCAGCCAGTAGCAGCTGTAACTCCTGCTATCGGCCCCGTGCCTGTTCCTATGTATCAACCTCAGGTTGCGCAGAGCCAACCTGACCAACAAAGGACACAACAGCCTCTTCAGCAGGCTCGTCCTCCATATAACAACAACCGTACAACACGGCCACCAGGATTTGATCCTATACCCGTATCGTACTCTGAATTGTTTCCGTTACTGCTAGCCAAGGGGCACATTCAGACTAAGTCTCCTCTTACAGTTCCGGAAAATTCGCCTTTTTGGTTTAAGGCGGATCAAACATGCCCATATCATCAAGGAGGTTCAGGGCATAACATTGAGACTTATCTCAATTTCAAATCCGACGTGTAAAAGCTTGTTAGGAGCGGGCTCTTATCTTTCAAAGATACGAATCCTAATGTTCTTACGAACCCGCTGCCTCAACATGAGAAAGCTGCAGTCAATCTGATTGAGAAAGAGACTAACAATGTCTATCAAATTCACGATGTACTCTTGTTGAAAACCAATCTGGTCAAGATGCATTGTAGACAGAGTGGATATGGCCATGTGCCACCTCATAACTATCACCAGTGTGATATCTGCTCTAAAGATAACCAAGGATGTTCGGTAGTGCAATCAGCTCTACAGGAACAGATGGATCTCGGATGGATCCAAGAGCACCGAGTTCGTGGAGTTAACATGGTCTATACGAACTCCAACGTCATTCAAAACCACGACATCCGTGCGATGAATGTCAGCTTGGTGGCGATGCACTCAAGGCAAAGCCAGTATCATAATCTGCCGCGGCACGATTACAGTTCCTGTCTGATTTGCTCGGTAAATAAACAGGGATGCTCTTTCATACAAGAGGCCCTCCAGCGTCAGATGGATCTTGGATGGATCCAAGACTACCATGATAGGAACTCCTATCAAATCAACATGGTTCAGATCTTCGATATCCGCGTAATGAATACCAACCTGGTAGAGTTACATGCTGAGCAGGTCCGACTTGGATTCTTAATATCACATGACTATCAAAATTGTAAAGCGGGTTGCGAAAACGATCAGGTTGTACCCTTGTCCAGGAGGCACTTCAGCACTTGTTAAATCACTGGTGGATGTCAATCTACATGGATGAAGATACTCAGTAGATTAGTGTCAATAACAGGAATCCTACTCGTCGTCAAAGTCAGGATGTCCGATCAATGGAAGGTAACCTAGTGAGGTTACATTGTATTCAAAGTGGGCGTGGCCAGGTGCCTTCACACAACTATGACAGTTGTAGCGTCTATTCGGAAAGTAACCAAGGGTGTTACCTTGTGAGAGCAGCTCTTCAGGGTCAGGTCGATCATGGAGAAATTCGTCCATATCCAGGTTCTGGACCCATCAACTGGACGCCGAACTATCTTGCCGATCAAGTTGAGGATGTTGTCACAATCTCTGGTCATCATAGGACCAGGGATGTTTTTACCATCATTCCTCTACTTGACGAATCTAAAGTTCCCAACCAGGAACGGATCGAGATTACTTATGATGGTCAGAAAAATCAAAAGGTTCCCATAGTCATCTATCTACCGGGGCCACTACCGTATGAATCAGCTAAGGCAATCCCTTACAAATACGGTGCACCAATAATCGAGATTAGAAAGGAAATTCCATTACCCTCCGTCGTGAATATTGCAGACATCAGTGTGTAACACGGAGCGGTCGAATCTTCAACCGAGGGGTTGGAGAATCCAACAAAGAAAAGGAACTTCAGGCAGAAATTCCTGATCCGCCAGTCGGTCAATCTAGTAATCCCGACTTTTCAAAAGACAACGATGAGATGCTGAAGCTCATCCAAAGGAGTGAATATAACATTGTTGATCAACTGTTACAGACTCCTTCAAAGATCTCAGTATTATCACTGTTACTCAGTTCAGAAGCACACAGAGAGGCTCTACAGAAAGTCTTGGAGCAAGCCTTTGTGGAACAGGATGTAACAATCAGACAATTCGATAGCATTGTCTCTAACATCACTTCCTGCAATAATTTGGGATTTAGTGATGAAGAATAACCTGAAGAGGGTCGCCGTCATAACATGGCGCTCAACATTACAGTTAACTGCCAGGGCGATGCTTTAGCCAACGTACTGGTAGACATAGGGTCAGCCCTGAATGTTATGCCGAAGTCCACTTTGATGCAATTATCATTCAAGGGCCCTCCGATGAGAGTCAGCGAGGTCGTCGTCAAAGCATTCGACGGATCCAGAAAAACAGTTATCGGCGAAGTTGATCTTCCCATAACTATTGGTCCTCACACTTTCCAAATCACTTTCCAGGTCATGGACATCCGGGCAATATACAGTTGTTTATTAGGAAGACCTTGGATACATCAGGCTGGAGCGGTTACTTCGACCCTCCACCAAAAGCTAAAGTTCATCAAGAACGATCAACTTGTCACGGTTTGTGGGGAACAAGCCTTGCTTGTGAGTAACCTATCATCATCTACTGGTATAGAACCCGAAGAGGTTATTGGAACTCAGTTCCAAGCAATATCGGTGAGCAAGGACAATCAGTTCAAAGAAGGAACTTCAATTTCTTCATACAACGATGCTATCAAAGCAGTCGAGAGTACCGATACAACAGGATGGGGACGGCTTGTCATTCCTATTGACAATAAAACAAAGAAGGGTCTTGGTTTTTCTGCGACCTGTACCCAGACAGCTGCCAACGATGAAAGTCTTCATCCCCTTCAAAACTTCTTCCACAGTGGAGGTTTTCTTCACCCAGTGTCTCAGACAATTCATGCTATCAATGAGGAAGATCCCTCTGACACAGATGAAGAATGGAAGTCCTACCTTAACAAGGACGGCTATATGTCTCAGGAAGAGGTGCCTATGCCTTTTTACTTTCCTACAGAAAGTCCGAGATTTATACCAAGATCAGATGTCGAAATGATCTACGGAGATTGTGATCCGGAAGGATGCCATGCTCCGCCAAATTCATTAGAGGAGGACACTCTGATGAAAGACAAATTTGACCACAATTACTATGGCCCGATGGATGGCCTGCCAATGTGGCAGCCTTACCCAGGAAATTTGGGGCAAGAGAGTCAGCCGAACAATGAAACTCAGTTGAGCGTCATTGAACAGAATACCTATGTCCCCACCATGTCATGGGATCAACACTCAGGTCATTCGGAAATTACTCAACATGACGATGAATTCGCAACGTTTGCAGGACTAGAATTCATCAATTATGCTTTTCCCGAGGTCAACGTCATCGAGAGGGATGACTTCTCCAGTTCCAAAGAAGTTTGGGACACTCTGGGACAACCAAGTGGAAAATACGACTTTATGGTCAAGTACACTGCTCCCGAAAGCTCTCGTATCAAGCTCGAAGATATCCAGCCAACTGGATGGGGAGATACAGCTGAGAGCACCAATGCTATGCAAAATGCAACAGAGGAATCCTCCTACGACAATTCTTCCTGGGAAACAGATTCCAATGATCCTGCTCCACCAGAAATCAGCGTCATTTCTGAAGACAAATCAAGGAAGGTGCCAGACTTTGTGATTCACCGAGGAGTTCGCCCCCAATGGGTTGCTGTCGAGGTTCTGAAGGTCGTTCATCAGTCAAAGTAATTGCCATCTTTAACCTTTCACCCTGCCCAGGTGAAACGGATATTTTGATAGGGCTCGTTTTCTGTAAATTTCCCTCTTCGCTACGCCCAAAGCGACAGAGTTTTGTTTTATAGGGCTATAGTTTCAAGAGTCGACTTGTTTATTAATAAAATAACGTCGTTCTGTAATTTCCGCATTAATTGCTGTTTTCTCTTTTTGCTTTTTCAGAAAATGGTAATCCTAAAAAAACAATTCAAAAATAAAAACAAGCAGTAAAATCAAAACACTGCACACACTTGCATTTCTCTCTATCTCTTTTAAACACAAATCATCACGTCATGCAGATTGCTTGTTTTAAACCCCATTGAAACATACGATCCGATGCCTTCTCCCAGCTTTGAGTTCCCGGTATTCGAGGCTGAAGAAGAAGTTGACGACCAAATTCCAGAAGAGATCTCCCGACTACTCAGACAAGAGGAAAGGTCCATTGAACCTCACAAAGAGCCGTTGGAAACGGTAAACTTGGGTTCAGAAAAAGAGAGAAAAGAAATTAGGATTGGAGCATTGCTCAGTCCAACTGCCAGAGAAGATCTGATAAAGCTTCTCAAAGAATTCCCCGATGTGTTCGCTTGGTCCTATCAGGATATGCCAGGGTTGGATACCAGCATCGTGGAACATCACTTACCGTTAAGATCGGAATGTCCGCCAGTAAAGCAAAGGTTGAGACGGACTCACCCGGACATGGCCATCAAAATCAAAGAGGAGGTACAGAAACAGATTGACGCGGGTTTCCTTGCTACATCTGAATATCCTCAATGGTTAGCCAACATCGTACCCGTTCCCAAAAAGGATGGAAAGGTTAGAATGTGTGTCAATTACAGAGATCTGAACAGGGCAAGTCCAAAGGACGACTTTCCTTTACCACACATTGACATGTTGGTTGACAGTACATCAAAGTTCAAAGTATTCTCCTTCATGGATGGATTCTCGGGCTATAACCAGATCAAAATGGCACCGAAAGACATGGAGAAAACTTCGTTCATTACCCCATGGGGTACCTTTTGTTACAAGGTAATGCCGTTCAGTTTGAAGAATGCCGGGGCAACCTATCAAAGGGCCATGACTACTCTGTTTCATGACATGATATACAAGGAAATCGAAGTGTATGTCGATGATATGATTGCAAAATCAAGAACAGAGGATGAGCACGTTGAACATCTGTCAAAATTGTTTGAACGTCTAAGAAAATTCAAGCTCCGCTTGAATCCTAACAAGTGCACCTTCGGTGTCCGTTCAGGGAAACTACTAGGGTTCATCGTCAGCCAGAAAGGGATTGAAGTTGATCCTGACAAGGTCAAGGCCATTCAAGAAATGCCTTCTCCAAAAACTGAAAAACAAGTCAGAGTATTCCTGGGACGTTTGAACTACATCTCCAGATTCATATTCCTTATGACCGCGACGTGTGCGCCGATTTTCAAAATTACTCAAAAAGAATCAGGATTGCGTTTGGTCAGATGATTGCCAAACCGCCTTCGACAGTATCAAGGAATATCTGTTGAATCCTCCGATTCTATCACCTCCAGTGGAAGGAAGACCACTGATCATTTACCTCACAGTCCTAGAGGGCTCAATGGGATGTGTACTTGGCCAACAAGACGAAACTAAACGGAAAGAGTCTGCCATTTACTATCTAAGCAAGAAATTCACCGACTACGAGACTCGGTACACAATGCTTGAGAAAACTTGTTGCGCTTTGGCTTGGGCAGCCAAACATCTTCGCCAGTACATGATTCGTCATACTACTTGGTTGGTCTCCGAAATGGATCCAATCAAGTACGTTTTCGAAAAACCTGCTCTCACGGGAAGGATTGCCCGTTGGCAGATGTTACTATCAGAATATGACATAGAGTACCATGCTCAGAAAGCCGTTAAAGGAAGTATTTTAGCCGATCATTTGGCTCATCAACCGATTGGCGATCAAGAATCAATCGGGTTTGACTTCCCAGACGAAGATGTCATGTATCTAAAGATGAAAGATTGCGATGAACCGCTACCCAGTGAAGGGCCAGAACCAGGTTCCCAGTGGGGACTTATCTTTGACGGAGCAGTCAATCATTATGGAAACGGAATTGGGGCAATCATTGTTACCCCTCAGGGTTCCCACATTCCTTTCACTGCCAGACTTACGTTCAAATGTACGAACAACGAGGCCGAATACGAAGCATGTATCATGGGTCTCGAAGAAGCGATTGATTTAAGGATCAAAAACTTGGACGTATACGGCAACTCAGCCTTGGTTATTAACCAGATAAAAGGAGATTGGAACACATACCAATCAGGATTGATTCCTTACAAAGACTATGCAAGAAGGTTGTTACCCTTCTTCAACAGAGTCGACTTTCATCACATCCCTCGTGATGAGAATCACATGGCTGACGCATTAGCCACTCTCTCTTCCATGATTAGTGTAGGTCGATGGAATGACATACCTAAGATCGACATCATGCGCCTTGAACGGCCCGCTTACATCTTCACAATTGAAGCAGTCATAGACGACAGACCTTGGTATCACGATATCAAATGCTTCCTTCAGAAACAAGAGTACCCATCTGGGGCACTCAGAAAAGACAGGAAAACCCTTAGAAGATTGGCTGGAAACTTCTTCCTGAGCGGTGACACTCTTTATAAGAGAAATTTTGACATGGTTCTGCTCCGATGTGTCGACAGACCAGAAGCAGACATGCTCATGAAAGAAATTCATGAAGGATCCTTTGGCACTCATGCCAATGGACACACAATGGCGAGAAAAATCCTAAGAGCAGGGTACTATTGGTTGACAATGGAATCCGACTGCTACAAGTACATGAGGAGGTGTCACAAGTGTCAGATATACTCCGACAAAATTCATGTACCGCCATCACATCTCAAAGTTCTTTCTTCCCCGTGGCCTTTTTCCATATGGGGGATCGACATGATTGGCATGATTGAGCCCAAGGCTTCAAACAGATATTGGTTCATCCTTGTAGCCATTGACTATTTCACCAAGTGGGTCGAAGCAGCGTCATTCGCCAATGTAACCCGACAAGTGGTGGTCCGATTTATCAAAAATAATACCATCTGCCGTTATGGTGTTCCAAGCGAGATCATTACTGATAATGGATCTAACTTGAACAATAAGATGATGAAAGAGTTGTGTGCAGAGTTCAGGATCGAACACCATAACTCATCTCCCTACCGACCCAAGATGAACGGAGCGGTAGAAGCGGCTAACAAGAACATCAAGAAGATTATTCAAAAGATGGTTGTAACCTATAAAGATTGGCACGAAATGCTACCCTTTACTCTTCACGGTTATCGAACATCTGTCCGCACTTCAACAGGGGCAACCCCTTTCTCTCTAGTATATGGCATGGAAGCAGTGCTCCCCATAGAAGTAGAGATCCCATCAATCCGGGTATTGATGGAAGCTAAGCTTACCGAAGCTGAATGGTGTCAAAATCGACACGACGAACTGAACCTAATCGAAGAGAAGCGAATCACGGCACTATGCCACGGTCAGTTGTACCAACAGAGAATGAAAAGAGCGTTTGACAAAAAGGTCCGACCTCGTGCCTTCAGAAAAGGAGACCTCGTGCTCAAGAAGATACAATCATTTCTCACTGATTCTCGGGGCAAATGGACCCCAAATTATGATGGCCCCTATGTGGTCACGAAAGCTTTCTCAGGCGGCGCCTTGAGACTTGCAACCATGGACGGAGAGGAATTTGCCTACCCCACGAATGTTGATGTAGTCAAGAAATACTTCGCCTAAAACTAAAAAAAAAAACGTCTCGGTGGATTGAAAACCCGAAAGGGCGGTCCAGGCAAAAGTTAGAGACATGAAAAAAATCATCCCGATGGATTGGAAATCTCATAGTACAATCCAGGCAAAAGTTAGGGATAATGGCAAGTAACTATGTTCAACAGAGGCAAGTCCCTCAGCAGCAACAATAGTTGCATCATCCATCGGAGGAAATCTCCAGTCAAAGGTCATCTTCGACAGAAGCTCAGGATGTCCCGAACTCAAAGTTGGTAGAAGGATAGTGGTCGTTATGTTTCAACGTAGCCCTTTTCCCTATAAATTACCATTTTCTAACTTTGTATATACTCTTTGGAATCACGCGTTTGGCTGATCTCCATCTTATCAATAAAATTTGAGCCCTTGTGCTTGTGTTTGCAATTCTTTACTTGTTTTAGCTTTACAGAACGACGTTGTTTAAACTTAATCAGCGATTCTTGAAATAAAACAAAAAATAAATTTACTTGTAAAACTTTTTCTGCTTTTAAATTAAAGATGGCATTTCTTTTGACTGTTGAACATCAGAAGAACATCGATCGCTTCTCCCGAAGTAAGCGAACTTCAAAGTGCAGAATCAAGGTACTCCTTCTAGACCAGTACTCCTGAATGAAGGATCAATAATGTCAGAGACCATGTTTCGTCTGACATCCTCGGCCGAGTTCTCATCTCCTAAGGCCGATCAACATAGCTCCCAACGAGACTATCTCTCCTAGGCAAGGTGGAATTGCTATTTTGAATCAACGGTACTTCTTCGCCCCGCGATGGCCGAGTATCCAATTGTGTTTATCCATTAGTCTGTATGTCGCGTCTGTTTTGTCAGCATATACATACATACATCATGCATTTTTTATTTGCATTCACATTTCATATTGCATCACTATCACTCTAGTCGGTCTTGTCCCCTAGTGGTAGAAGTCCTCTCAATCGAGTTGTCAGTTCTTGCCTCGTCAGGAAATACTGTGTCTGAACAACCTCGCTTCCAGTTTAATTCTGGAAAGAAGTTGGTCCTTAACCACTTTGATAACTTGAACCTCTGAAAAGCCAGAGAAAACTTTCAATAAACATCACTCTTCGCCATTGAAGATGATATCCTTGCTTTCCCGGATTAAGGAAAATCCACAGAGAAAGCCTCGTGATCAGAGATTCGGCAGCACGCCAGTTTTGCTCCGAAAAACCACTGATGAGAAGGTCATTGGCACCTCAAAATTGGATCCCATCATATGGCATTTCTCCGGGAAGATCCCGAGAAAAGTATGATGTAACCCCAAACGAAAACAGTCTCTCAAGATACTCGTTTTCCCCAGTAGAATCGACAAATGACGTCTCCAAAATAGAGAAGTTTGTGTACCTCTATAATTCAGACGAATGGGTTCCCCAGCAAGTCTGACATCAAAACTTTTTCCACTCAAATGGCATCTCTCCAGGAAAATTCGGCGAGAAGTTTGAGGAAAATCGCTACGCATAGCGTCCCTTGTCAGTAAAGTTTATTGACAAAAGAAACTAAGACCAGTTCCTTGGTAGGAAACCAGGATCGAGGGGAAGTTTAAATCAGAAACTAAGACCAGTTCCTTGGTAGGAAACCAGGATCGAGGGGAAGTTTAAATCAGAAACTAAGACCAGTTCCTTGGTAGGAAACCAGGAACGAGGGGAAGTTTAAATCAGAAACTAAGACCAGTTCCTTGGTAGGAAACCAGGATCGAGGGGAAGTTTAAATCAGAAACTAAGACCAGTTCTTTGGTAGGAAACCAGGATCGAGGGGAAGTTTAAATCAGAAACTAAGACCAGTTCCTTGGTAGGAAACCAAGAACGAGGGGAAGTTGACAAAAGAAAACTGAGACCAGCTCCTTGGCTGAAGACCAGGATCGAGGGGAAGTTTACCTTTTCTAAGCATCATCGCTTAGCTAAAGAAGATGAATGCGTAAGCTACCATTCATAACCACCATCAAAATTTTGGATATTCCGATATTTAATCCTCTTGCACCCCGAATGCCCGAATCCCTTCGTCATTCACACCTTCGGGTCCAAGAAGATTAAATAGGGGCATCTGTAATACCCCAAATTTTGACCACTAAAGTTTCCCATCATTGTGAAAATCATCACCACAATATGGATGTGCCTTTATGCTTCATCAGTCTCCCCAAAGATGGGTGAGCATTGACTGCAATCAAAATTAGGGTTTCAAGCCCTCTCTGAGCTTTAGACAAAGGCTCAATCAAGAAATGACTTGATTTTCAACTTGTCTAATCTCTCAAACATCCTCAAAGGATCAAAAGGACTCCCACTTCAAGGATTAAGCACAAGGTTGCTCCCTTTTAGGTGGATCAAGCCTCAAGATCGCCAGTGTCACCAAATTAGGGTTTTGATCACCCAGGGCCTCCAGATGAAAAGTTTCATCTGGGCACAAGCCATTGATCCAAAACATAACCTAATATACTTCATGGAACCTCATGAACCCATGCATCAAGTCAATTTTGCCTCAAGGGATGCATTCATCAAAAATCAGGAATTAGGGTTTCTTGACCTAATTCACCCCTAAGTTGACTTTTGGGACAAATCATGAGCCAAGACCTCAAGATATGATTTGAGGGTCTCTAATATACCATATTGATCCATTTGGGACAATGGATTGATCCAAGAAGCTTGAGCAACAAGTCTCAATTCCATCTGCACCACAATTAGGGTTTTAAGGGAAAAGTCAACTGTAACTTTGACTTTTGACCAAGACATGCTCCCAAACCCTAATACATGATTGAATATACCCTATGACACCCATGGAACATGTCCATCAAGTTTGATTTAGGTCAAGGACATGATTTCCTGAAGAATTGCACAGTTTGGAATTCATCTGATAAAAAGTCAACTGTGCACAAAAGTCAACTTTGACTTTTTGAGATTTTTCACCAAATGGATTTTTAACCCTAAAATGATGTTAATGTGTGATTTGAATCATCATTCATCAAGAAAAATCAAGAAAAGTGAGATAACTTGTAAAAGGGGTAACCATAAAACTTAGAAATTTTTCTAAGTTAAAAATAAAGTGGCAAGGGTACCAACTTTGGAGGACCATAACTCCTAAACCACAAGGCCATTTTTTCTCATCCAAAGATGTATTTGTAGCCCTCATTATCACCTACAAAAACTTCAACTACAAGTCATTCCAATTCATTAAGGATTTTGAGTTATGGAGTGATCAAAGTGGCTGAAAAGTAAAAATGTCACTTTTTCCAACACTTAGTGAAATTTTCACTAAGTCAGATTCTGCCTCACTTTTTGCCAAATGTAGGGGGATTTTTCACTTGGAATCAAAAGAGATCAAAACCAAACTTGTTCAAACAGTTGTTGTATCATGTAAGAGCTTTCCAAAATGGCCAAGAGCATTGCCAAATTCAACTTACACCATGAGATATGACATTGGCAAGTTGCCTTGCTAAAATCTGTCAAGGCAAGGCAGAATTTGCAACTTTGGTCGATTTGCCAAAATCAGCCAAATTCAATTGCTCCTATCCACTTGGACACCTCAGAGGATTGAATCTAAAGGGGACAATCACTGAGCCAAGCCTCCAAAGTCCATGGAACAAGAAATAGCATGTTGAACCTAGAATGGCCAAAATAGGGACAAGACTTCAAATTTGGAATGAGGCATTCAATGGAACCATCAAGGTGGCATGGAATGAGCCATTCTCATCTGAAATCAGTCAAGACTTATCCAAGACCAAGGGGATCATAGCTCTGTGCCCTAACCTCTAGTCAATGGCTAGAGGAGACTTGCATTTCCATTGGCCAACATTGAGGAAACACCTGCTGCAGTTGCCATTCATTGTGGATCCCAAAACAAACTTGCTCTACTACAAAGAGATCAATTATGGTCAGTTTGAGTACACCAAAGCCATCTAACAGATGCTTTCCTCAAAATCTCTTCTTTCACTCCAATTTTGCCTTCTAAGGCAAGTCACTATCGGGTTTTGAGTTTGAGAGCAATTCTAATCAAACCAATCACTCACACACCTCACATACATCACATATGAGTTGATCAAACACTTAGATTACTTCTGAAACATCAATTTCACAAAATCACCAGCTGGTTGCTCAAGGTTTTAACCAAAGTGCAGCTGAGGTACCACAAAATGATCCAGCCAATTTTAATCAAGTCTAACCATCCAAACACAATCCATAGGGTGTAGAGAAGCTGTTCAGATCATCACAACTCATCTGTAACACCTCCAGATCAAAAATCACTTTGAACTTGCTGTCACGGCCTAGAGGTAAGCACATGCTTGGTCATCTCTCAATCTATGCATATTTCCTCGCACAATAATTTGGCCATATGTTCATAATCATGCATGGAATGTTTTCCCTCAATTAATTGCATTGTTTGAATCGTGTATAAAAAATCCTAGCCTTCATGCAGAAATTAGGGTTCTTGAGGTCTCTTCGTGATTTCTTGTTGTATGTTTAATTTAAATGAAATTAAAGTGCATAGACATGATCGTGAGGTTGAGACGAGCATAATGATATGTGGATTGCATGATATGATTACGTATTCATGGAGATTGGATAGAAAATGCAAATCTGAGAAACCAAGAACACGCGCGTGTTCTTCAGCTTGTTCTTTGCGCCATTTTTAGAAATTCAAATATTTGAATTTTGTGATTTTGTTTAATTGATTCAAAAATTAATTTCTCTCTGAGTTTTAATGATTTTGAGTTGATTCTTTTTTTAATAATTCCCAAAAATGTTAAAATATTTTATTTTATCAAAAAATCCCAAAAATAATATTTATTTCATATAATTGATATTTTTGTAAAGAATTAATATTTTGATTGTTTTTGGCATTTTAAATATTTTTTCTACTTTGATTTTGCAACTTTTAATGCTTTCTAATTATTTTGTAGGTCAATACTTAATTTTTGAAGCATTAATCCAAGATCACAATTTGTTTTCCATGTGTTAAACAATTTTTGATCATTTTAATTGAATTTTTATTCAATTAAATACATTTTGAAAATAAATTAGGATTTTGGATTAATTCAACCCTCATAAATCATTTTCAAAACACCTTGGGCCTCTTGAGAGAGTGTAAGACCCATCCCCCCTTGTACAAAAACTTTTTGGGCCTCATTCATTGTATAAGTCCCTCCGTATAAGTAAACGGCGCGATCGTCGCCTTTTCAAAATAACCCTTGGGCCTCTCCTTGAGCTATAAGACCCGTTCAAAACACTTTGGGCCTCTATTAGAGTGTAAGACCCAATCCCCTTTTAACCAAAATCTTGGGCCTCACTTATTGTATAAGTCCCTCCGCGTTAAAAGAAAACCTCGGCGCGATCGCCATTTTTAAACGAAAAATCATTTGGGCCTACCCTCGTGTTATAAGCCCCACTCTTTTTCCTTTAAACCTTTTTGGGCCTCTTGAGAGAGTGTAAGACCCATCCCTTTGTACAGAAAACCATTTTGGGCCCCAGTCACTTGTATAAGTCCCTCCGTACAAAGTCAAACAGTGCGTTCACTGATAAAACCCTGGGCCTCTCCTTGAGCTGTAAGCCCCAAATCTTTCTTTTTCAAAGCACTTTCTCCTTTGATTTTGAATATACTGTTGTTTTCAATCTTTCTTTGTTGAACAACTAACCAAACAGCATGGAAGCACTCCAACCGAGTAAGTGGTTATCGCTTTCGTTTACTGTTTTCGTATTATAAACTGTATTGTGGGGCTGCTCACTGTAAGTCTCCTTTCATAAACTCATATCTACTGTGTAATAATAGTATAGATATTTCGAGTTTCCCCGAAAACTACGTCTATAACTAGGTGACGCCGTTTCATTTATTCGTAGAAATAGACGCCTAGATCCCCAATAGGAGCACCAGATACAGTCTTCTCTTCGGCTGTCCTCCTTAGGAATCGTCAAGAAGCTCTACTCCCCAAGATGAATGTATTCTCCGTGAATGGCATCTTTGAGTTTCTTCCAAATTCTCGAACTTTCCTGACTTGATCTATTCCTTGTGGATAGCTTGCCTTGAATGTCTCGGGGTTTGGGTACCCACTACGGTCATAATCTTGGACCTTAACTAAGGAACCCTCTTTAAAAGCTAAAAGTCGCTGGATAGTAAACCTCACACGTTTACCAGTGGTTTTTATCTTTAAAAGAGTTATCTCTCCTAATGGAAAGGAGATGATAGACCCACGGGCTTCTTAAAAGCATCGGCCTCCTCTTGGGCATTGTTCAAGGACCCACAGGCTTCCTAAAAAGCAACCCCGCCTCCTCTTGGGCATTATTCAAGGACCCTACGACTTCTTAGAAGTATTCACAACCTCCTCTTAGGCTTCGTATAATGATCTCTTCCTCCGGGAATGATAGCCTCCTCTTGGGCTTCGTACAAGGACCCGTCAGCTTTTTAAAAGTTTCCAGCCTCCTCTTGGGCTTCATACAAATTGTCCTGACGACCTCCTAGAGGTATAGGAACAGAACTTAGTCATCTGCATAGAACAATCCTTTCATAGAGTCTACTACTGTTTCTCAAAGCATAGTACAAAAGATAAAACTCTAGACACGGACAGTCTAAACTTCCTTGAGTCTCAAAGACATTCTCAAGTACTCTTCAAAAATAGGAAGGAAACCCGCAGACTCGGACAGTCTCAATACCCTTTGGATTTCCCGTTTCCTCAAAGAGAAGGAGATATCCCTGATCCTCAAATCAAATCCCTGAGTACAGTGTTGCTCATATAAGAACTGATTTTCTCTTTTAAAATCAGTATATTGGATCTGTCACTCAACTGAAACAGTTACAATAGCCTCCATCTCGGGCTTTGTACGAGATACCAAAATTCTCCCCAGGGGAGTCAAACAACGTTTAGCCTCTCTCTCGGGCTTTATACGAGACACATAAGAGACTCCCTCATTGAGTCAATTACCTCTTTCGCCTCCATCTCAGGCTTTGTACGAGATACAAAGACTCTCTTGTTGAGTCAAACATTTTTAGCCTCCATCTCGGGCTTTGTACGGGACACAAAATAGCCTCCTCTTAGGCTTTGTATAATGATTTTCCTAGCGGAAATTAGCCTCCTCTTAGGCTTTGTATAAGAAAACCACTGGTTGATCCAATCAACCTTTTAGCATCAAAGTTGTGCCTCGTTCACAGTACACAAACATCAACAACTCCTTTCCCTTCATCTAATCGCTGTAAGCGGCAAGCCTCTGGATCATCTATATCCACGCCACTGTCCCTCTTTTAGCATGAGAAATTCCTAAGGAAAGATGGCATTTCTCTACACTGAGTTAAAGTCTTCTCCTTCAGGTTAAAACCCTTTCTTCAGAAATTATGGCATTGCTCGGATCTGCGTATCCCAGTTAAAGTAATTCTCCTTCTCCCCTCTTTAGAGATGACAAGTTCTCTCTAAAGCCGAGGTCTTTAAGCTTCACGTCTTGGGCTTTGAACAAGACACAAATAGACTTTTCAGCTTCACATCTTGGGCTTTGAACAAGATACAAACCACCTTTCGCTTCACGTCTTGGGCTTTGAACAAGACACCAAAACACCCATTTCCTCCCATAGAATAGGAGGAACTACGAACGCTCTGATTTCCCTGTTTCGGTAAACGGGAATACGTAGGCATAAGATCGAAAGAAAAGATCTTAGCGAGCGCAATCAACAAAAAATCCAAATCCCATATCTCCATCAATCAAAAGCAGTAATTCAAAAGCATCATCCTAACATCCTAATCCTTGTTCCCCGCTAGAAATTCCTAGAAAGAAAGAAAACTGTATTGGCGAAAATACAAATAACCAGTACAAGGCCCCCCCACATTGATAGCATTCGTAACCTAACAGGCTGCTGTTTAAACTCAGTATGCAAGCAGGGTTAATTGGAGACATCTATTTCCCTTCCTTATTCAGCTCACAATAGGATAAAAAATGAATCGACCTGTAGTTTAAAGCTCAAACCGCAGAGAGCGACCAGCGCTTAAGAACCGCGTCCAAAATCGCTCGCTACACGTGCAGTAGCCGAACGGTGGAAAAAAACTGTATTACGGTCACCACTACGCAGCCAGTGCATTTTTGCACGCTGCTTCCAGAATATTTTGTCACGACTTAGCACTTTGTTGTACTTCTGTTGAGCCTCAAAAAAGCGTATTGCCGACTCCTCATCTTGGGCATTACGATGCACCTATATCGTTGCTAACAAACCTTCTATTTCTTTCTTCTGACTTTTGCGATTACGGTAGTTCCACGAACTAAGATCACCCGCACAGATTGCTATACGGTCTGTAACATCTCCACATTTTATCTTGTTTCAACCGGCATTGACCACTTCTTCAATATCATCTTCCTGTAGCCATTTATTCTCGAATCTGAACTTATAGCTATTTCGCCGGCATTGGACAGGGTCACAGTGCAATATAATTGGACTGTGGTCAGAATGAGAAGCCAATAAATTCTTCAACTGCACATTCAGGAAAAGCTCCAGCCAGTCAGTTGTAACAAGGGCTCTGTCCAACCTTTCCTCCACTGCGTGATTAGTACCGCGACTTTTTGTTCAAGTAAACGGGTGACCCTCGAGATGGATATCAGTAAGATTACAATCATTCACCGCCTGACGAAAACCGACACATAACCAGTTAGGATGACTATGAATTCCGATCTTGTCCTGTTGAGACAATAAATCATTGAAGTCCCCGACGATACACCATGGAACTTCTGACATATTTCGAAGGTTGCGAAGCATGTCCCAAGCCTGACGTCTTCTGCTCCTCTCAGGATAACCATAGTAACAAGTCAACCACCATGTTCCTTTTGAAACATCCTGTATGCTGAGATTAATAAAATTCCTAGAAAAATTCATAACGCTACACTTTGCACTATCCTTTCACATGACAGCTAAGCCACCACTTATCCCTTCTACATCAACTATTAAATAAGAGTCGAACCACAACATCACTAGAATATTTTCCAGTTTCTGAGCTCTTGAAAGTGTCTCCGAAAGGAAAATAATATCCGGCCGATGTTGTTGAGCCAAATTGCGAAGGTTCGGAATTGCTCTCGGGTTGCTCAAGCCCCGACAATTCCAACTGAGGATTCTCATGAGTCCCGGAAGTCCTGGCTGCCAGGACTTGCCAGTAAAAAATGCTGATTAGTCGTGTTTGTTGAACTCTTCTGTTCTATAACTGGTGTTCTCCTCCTTTTTCTTTCCAGCTGATTTTCACCTTCTTCTGTTGAATCAACGTCATGAAAGCTAGCAACTTGTATAGCACTTACTTCTGCGTTATCTTTTAGCTGAGACGGGTTTTTGGTTTGTGCACGGCTTTGCGTATGGTTAGTTTTGTTTTGGTTTGTATGCGTTGGTTTCATCTGGGAATATTTTGGTTTGAGTTTGTGTGATTTGTGGTTGAGGGTTACAGGTGTTGGAATAAAAGTTGGGTTTGTATGGGTAGTGGAGTAAGACATATTATGTGACTTGTTTTCAAAAGTTATTACATTTGGGACACAAGGTTTGGCTGCAAATATTATTTGTGTTTGGTTATTTGGCGCCGCAAAGTCAATGGATGTTGGTTTCATGGATAAATTGGTTTTATTTGTATGTTTCTTAAGTGGGGTTATATGTGACAGCCAGTTGGGGACGACATTAGCAAGTGGGGGAACAATGTTATTTTTGGGTGTAGCGCGATTTTTGTGGTCCTGAGTCACGATCGCTTGGGTACTACAGTTTGATTCATTTTTTATCCTATTGAGCTGATTAAGGAAGGGAAATAGATGTCTCCAATTAACCCTGCTTGCATACTGAGTTTGAACAGCGGTTTGTTAGGTTACATATGCGATTAAGATGTGGGTCCCTCTTCGGTTTATTTTATTAAAATCAGAATGTCTGGATCATTTGCGAGGTTTTTGGTAAGATGTTAGGACTTGGTGCTTTTGGGTTGATATATGGGGGTACTGGATTTGGGTCTTTGATTAGTATGCTCACTAAGATTTTTTGTAATCTTATGCCTATGTATTCCCGTTTAACGAAACAGGGAAATCAGAGCGATCGTAGTTCCTCCTATTCTATGGGAGGAAAAAAGTTATTTTGGTGTCTTGTTCAAAGCCCAAGACGTGAAGCTAAAGGTGGTTTGTATCTTGTTCAAAGCCCAAGATGTGAAGCTAAAGGGCTAGAGAGAGTTTTTCATCTCTAAAGAGGAGTTGTTGATGTTTGTATGCTGCGAGCAAGGCACAAATTTGATGCTAAAAGGTTGATTGGCTCAACCGGGTTTTCCTTATACAAAGCCTAAGCGGAGGCTATAAGTTTGACTTTTCCAGGGAAAATGCTCTTTCTGTCTTGTACAAAGCCCAAGATTGAGGCTAAAAGGAAGTTGACTCAACAAGAGAGTCTTTTATACTCAACGACAGAGTGATTTTATATGTCTTGTACAAAGCCCAAGACGGAGGCTAAAAGGTGATTGACTCAACAAGAGAGTCTTTTATACTCAATAAGAGAGTGATTGACTCAACAAGAGAGTCTAAAAATGGTGATTGACTCAACAAGAGAGTCTTTTATACTCAGCAAGAGAGTGTTTTGTTGTCTCGTACGAAGCCCGAGATTGAGGCTTAAAAGGGTTTGACTCAACAAAAGAGTCTTTTATACTCAATAAGAGAGTGTTTTTATATGTCTTATACAAAGCCCAAGACGGAGGCTAAAAGGTGTTTGAATCAACAAGAGAGCCTTTTTATACTCAACAAGAGAGTGTTTTTATATGTCTTGTACAAAGCCCAAGATGGAGGCTAAAAGGTGTTTGACTCAACAAGAGAGTCTGAAAAGGTTAGCTCCGCTGGGGAGAATCATTTGTACAAAGCCCAAGAGGAGGCTGTCTTACCACTGTGGATTTTGGAGATCCTGAAGCGGGTTAAAGTGTGGGGAACTCTCACGAGAGAAACCGGGGTTTCTTCCTATGTTTGAAAGGAACTTGAGAATGTCTTTGAGACTCAAGGGTCTTAGACTGTCAAAGTCTAGAGTTTTATCTTTTGTCCAATGCCCAAGAGGAGGCACGGGCATTAAGGGATGAGTATCAACCCTACAATGGTCGGAGTTTTGACGCGAGAAAGACTGCTCTAGCAAAGGATGACTAAGTTCTGTCTTATACCTTTAAGAGGTCGTCAGGGTCCTTGTATTAAGCCTAAGAGAAGGCATGAGAACTTCTAAGAAGCCGATGGGTCCTTGTACAACGCCCAAGAGGAGGCGGGGATGCTTTTAGGAAGCCCGTGGGTCCCCAAACCCCGAGAAGTTCAAGACATGCTATTCACCGAGAATAGATCAAGCCAGGAAAGTCCAAGAATTTGGAAGAAACTCAAGAGATGCCATTCACGGAGAAAAGATCATCTCTGGGGAGTTAAAGTTTCTTTGATAATGTCTAAGGGTGACAGTCTGAGAAATGGTTCACCGAGAATGCTGCCTTTCACGTCTCCATATTGTTTAACCCCAAGAGGAGGGAAGACTGTATCTGGAAATCCTATGGGGATCTAGATTTTTTTGTATTTAAGAGTGGCCAACAGGGCTTTACCTAGTGCTAGACGTAGTTGTCGGGGAAAACTCTAAATAACTATACTAGTATTACATAGTGGATATTGGACAAGTACATAAAAGTTTGTGAAAGAAGACTTACAGTGAAACAGCCCCACAATACAGTTATATACATATGAAAGCGGTAAATGAAAGCGGATAAACACTTACCCGTTGTAGAGCTTCCATGCTATTTTGTTAGTTGTTCAACAAAGAAATTTTTTATAACAACATATTCAAAATCAAAGGAGAAAGTATTTTGAAGAGATTGTTGGGGCTTACAGCTCAAGGAGAGGCCCAAGGTTTAACGATGATCGCACCGTTATTTTTGATAATACAGTGAGACTTACACAATGACTGAGGCCCAAAAAGTTTTGGTTTTCGAAAAGGGTTGGGTCTTACACTCTACTAGAGGCCCACTAAGTTGCTTTTGTACAAGTGTTGGGGCTTACAGCTCAAGGAGAGACCCACTAAGTTGTTTGAAAAATGGCGATCGCGCCAAGATTTTTGAAAATGTGTTGGGACTTATACAATGACTGAGGCCCAAACTATTTTGGTTTCAAAGCGGGATTGGGTCTTACACTCTATTAGAGGCCCAAAGGAATTTAAAGAAAAGATTTGTGAGGGTGAAAATCAAAGAAACCCTAATTTTGTTTTTCTTTAAAAGTAAATATTTAAAGAAAATCAATAAAATGATAAAAATACCAAATAGATTTGAATAAACCACTTGTGATTTTTGTTTAAGGTTTGAAAAATGAGGTTTTAATTACAAGATGATTTAGAACTCATTTGGTTTTGATTTTCAAAATAAATATTCACTTTTAAATGTTTAAAAACAATTAAAAATGAATTTATTCACAAAAATACCAACTATATTAAATAAATAATATAAATTTTATTTTTTTTGGAATAAAATATTTCAATATTTTTGTGATTTTTTGCAAAAAGAACCAATAAAAAATAATTAAAATTGAGGAAGTTATTTTTCAAATCATTAAGAAATAATATGAAAAATAGTAAAAAGTGGAAAAATTAGCAAAACGATGGTCTGGGGCGAGGGGGATTCGAACCCCAGACCTCTTGTGTACAGCATGCGTGCCTTACCACTGGTGTGGTGATACATCCATGTATTGAAACACAACCACAAATATACAAGGCTTGCCTTGTTTTTGACCTGGCCCAAGGCAAGGCAAGGCAAGATTTTGGCTAGAAATGTGAAGGCCGTAACTTTCTCATTTCTCCATGGATGGAGGCAAAATTTATATGTATTTGGCCTAGAATTTCCTAAGGAATCTGATGGTGGTGGTGGTTTTTCCAGAAAATAAATCCTCCTCAAAAACCGATAGTGGTTTTGAAATAGGCCATGGTTTGCATTTTCTGTGCTACCTCTTGGTACAGGTATGAATTACATGATAAATTGGTGCAAACACAACACATATAACATGTATAAGAGATGCATGATCAGTGGACCTCAAAGCAAGGCATATTTCAGAGAGTTCAAGTTGTGATGCTTGCCTCTTTTTGGAGCTTTTGGGCTATCTACCAAGTGCTTTGTTCCAGAAATGTTTTGATACTTTGGACACCCTCAAATGATCCCTTAGAAGCTTTTAGAGTGGTTGGAACCAGCTGAAAATCTCAGGAATGGAAATTGGCCCTTTCTTGCAAAAGGGCCAAAAATGGCCAAAATAGCAACTCTCTCAAAGGATGTTCCAGATATGTGGAACCATTTGGGACAGTTCAAGGATGATATTTGGAGTGTGTTTGAGGTTTTATCTGGTTTGGAAAGTGACTGAATCAAGACATGGCTTGAAAAATGCACAAAAGTCTAATTTTGAGGTTTTGAGATGGGACTTTGAGATTTTGGTGTTACAGGTCACTTGTGAGAGTTTGGACGGCTTAGATATAACATATTGGATGTGTTTGGATCATGAGCTATGGTGAAATTGCTCTCTAACTCAAAAAATCATAGTTACCTTGCTAAAGAAGGCATTTTTGCCTAGAGGAAGAGATTTTGAGGAAAGCAAGTGTTGTAGTGCTTTGGTGTACTCAAACTGAGCACAAATGGGCTCTATTTATAGTAGAGCAAGTTTGTTTTGGCTGCAATAGTGAATGGCAACTGCTGCAGAGGTTTGGCCAATGTTGATCAATGGGAATCCAAGTCTCATCTAGCCATTGACTAGAGGTTAGAGCACAGGCTGCTGGTTCCCTAGTTCTTGGATAAGTCTTGACTGAATTCAGTTGGAAAGGGCTCAGTCCATGCCACCTTGGTGCATCCAATAAATGCTCCAAACCAAAATTGGAGTCTTGTCCCCTCTTTAGGCATTTCTAGGTTTGGCATGCTACTTTTGGTTCCAAGGACTTGGGAGGCTGATGGATCAGTGTTTGTCCCTCCTTGGTCCCCCCTTGAGGTGTTCAGATGGATAGATTTGCTTGCCCTTTGTAAAATTTGAGCAAATCGAGCAAAATCCCCAAATCTGCCTTGCCATGACAGGTTGCAGCAAGGCATATTGGCATGGTCATATCTCATGGCTTAAGTGGAGTTTCATGGAGTTCTTGGCCATTTTGGAAAGCCCTCATATGATACAACATGTGTGTGATCATAGTTGGTCTTGATACTTTTTGGATCCAAGTGAAAAATCCCCCTACTTTTGGAAAAAAAGCAAGACAGATTCTGACTTAGTGAAAATTTCACTAAGTGTTGGAAAAAGTGACATTTCATGTTTTTAGCCATTTTTATCATTCCACAACTCAAAATCCATGATGAATTGGAATGAGGTGTAGTTGAAGATTTTGTAGAGGGCCATAAGAGCTGCAAATCCATCTTTGAATGGGAAAAAATGGCCTTGTGGTTTAGGAGTTATGATCCTCCAAAGTTGGTACCCTAGCCACTTTGTTCCATAACTTAGAAAATTTCTAAGTTTTTTATGGTTACCCCTTTTACAAGTTATCCCACTTTTCTTGATTTTTCTTGATGAATAATGATTCTAATCACACATTAACATCATTTTAGGGTTAAAGAACCATAATTGTGAAAAATCTCAAAAAGTCAAAGTTGACTTTTGTGCACAGTTGACTTTTTGTCAGATGAATTCCAAACTGTGTGATCCTCTATGAAATCAAGTCCTTGACCTAAATCAAACTTGATGGATTGATTTCATAGGTGTTATAGGGTATATTGAATCATGTCTCAAGGTTTGGGAGCATGCCCGGGTCAAAAGTCAAAGATACAGTTGACTTTTCCCGCGAAACCCTAATTGTGGTTCTGATGAATTTGAAACTTGTTGATCAAGCTTCTTGGATCAATCCATTGTTGTAAATGGATCAATGTAGTGTATTAGAGACCCTCAAACCATGTCTTGAGGTCTTGACTCCTGTTTTGTCCCAAAAGTCAACTTAGGGGTGAATTAGGTCAAGAAACCCAAATTCCTGATTTTTGATGAATGCATCCCCTGAGGCTAAATTGACTTGATGATTGGGTCCATGAGGTCCCATGGAGTATCTTAGGTTATGCTTTGAAGCATTGGCTAATGCCCAGAGGAAAATTTCCATCTGGAGGCCCTGGTAGACCAAAACCCTAATTTGGTGACACTGGCGATCTTGAGGCCTAATCCACTTGGAATGTTGCAACCTTGTGCCTAATTCTTAATGTAGGAGTCCTCTTGATCCCTTGTGGATATTTGAGAGGTTTAGACAAGTTGAAGATCATGTCATTCCTTGATTGATCTTTTGTCTAAGGATCTAAGAGGACTTGAAACCCTAATCCTTGATTGTGGTGAATGCTCAAACATCTCTGAGGAGATTGATGAGGTATGATGATTCATCCATATTGTGATGATGATTTTCACAATGATGGGAAATCTTAGTGGTCAAAATTTGGGGTATGACATTGGGTAATGATTGTGTCGGGGATTTTGTCTGGGCATGATCATTGATTTCCGCGACCGCTAATAAAGATGATTGATTGTTATTTCCATGCATAGCCAGGTCACGATCCATGTTATTAATGTTTGACTGTAACATAATCTGATTTTTAATAGAATAAGGATCTCTTGTACTTAATGCTTGCGGGACCACCTCCTGCTGGGTTTCAGTTTCACTCTCCATGCCAGGTGCGTATTCCGCACGCGCTGTGGGACTTCCAGACTCAGAAAAATGGACTCCTCCTCCTTCCTTATCACTCTTCAGCCACTTCGATGATTGACCACCATTATTCCTCCGGTTCTCTGCTCGAAGCTCTTTGACCACTCCCTAACCCCGTTGTCTTCTGTCATAGCAAAACGAACTTCACATCTTTGTTTCGTGTGCCCTAAGATTCCGCAAACAAAACAAAAAATTCCAAGTCTTTCATATTTGAATGTAATAGTACACCATTATCCTCCATTATTTTTTACTCTTGTTTGCTTCTTTAACGATTTCCTGACGTCGATCTTCACTCGCAATCTCGTGTATTGTCTCCAGAAGCTCGAATTGTTATTCTTGTCATATTCCACAAAGGATCCTATAAAGTTGGCCATAGTTATTCCCACTCTCTCCAGCATCAATCCTGCAGGCAAGTTATAAACTTGGATCCAGAAATCGACGTGATTCAGCGGAATGTTTTCGATCTGGACTCCTAGTTGCACCCTCTCGATAATCAACAGGTTGTTGTCAAAGTTCCACGGTCCTCCGTTCAAGGCCGATTCCATATCCATCTTGTGATCAAAATGGAATAGGAATAGACCCTCTGTCGCTTTCTTTATTATGAATCCTCTAACCAGCCTCCACACATCAGCAACGCGTTTCTTCATGATTGTAACATGAAAGGGTCTATCAGACAGAAACCTTCCCACTAAGCACCATCGAAGATTTGCTGTCTCGTCCCCTTCCTCATTCACTTCAAAGCAGAACCCTTCACCCTCATTTTCTTCGTGTATCGGTAACCCTTCAATGTTTGGACTAGCCATAATTCTGGTGAATACAGAAGATTAGACCACACTACCAGGAAAAGGAAAAGAATACAAATTCTCAGAATAAGAAAATATCAAACCCTAGCAGAGGCTAGGAGTACTCACTGTACTTAATTGTATAAGTTTTTTGCTTTTTAACTAATCTTTGATTTAGAACTTAAAATATTTAGGTTTTTTAAATTATTTAGATTTTCTTTAATTTCTACTGTTAGTTTCAATCAATTGTTATTAATTCTTTAGTTTTAATTTTTAGACAACTTTTAAATTAAATTAATTATTATTAATTCTTTAGTTTTAATTTTCAAACAACTTTCAATTTTATTTAACTTTCACTAATTTTTAGATAATTTTATTTTATTTCAATTTTCATTCATTCTTCATCTTAATTTTTTGGATAGCTTTTATTGTAGACTATTTAGTTTTACTTATTAAAATTAAAATTTCAAAAAAACACATTTTCTTATTAAATTAAATCTTTTAATTTTAAAATCATGATTAGAATGAAAATATTTAGGATTTAACCGTTTTAGGATTTTTAATTAATTAATAGGTTTAGACGTTTTTTCAATTAATTAAAAATCTCAAAAAATATTTTTCTCAGTTAATTTTGTAAACTAATCTTTTTAATTTTTTATTTTGTGCTTAGAATTATTATTTAAGATTTATTTTTGATAATTTTAGATTTTATTTCTGTTAATTATTTTCTTTAATTGATTTAACTTCTAACTTTTGTGACTTGTGACTTACACGCCTTTTGCTTAATCTTGTGATTTCGATTCTTGTTCTGACTTTTATCTTGCTTCTATCTTGTGTATATCATTCATTTAATTCGTGCACTTTCTGTTATGTCGAAACATTTCTCTTTGCCTGATTCTATTTGTGTCTGGTACTTGATCCTATTACCTCGTATTAATTGCCTATACCTGATTCCAAAGGAAGGGATCCCCTGTTGACTGCCACGTTATATTTAGGATATCCTTGTCGACCTTTCCCTTGAGAATTTGTTAGAGTTTCTTACCATCCCTTTTATCCTAGCCTTAGGATTAGAGTCGTCGTACTCTATGTGAGAGTTCTGCCATGGACACTTTATTCCCTTTCATCCTAGCCTTAGGATTGGAGTCGTCGCACTCCATGTAAGTGTCATGGTTATGAACACTTACTTCCCTTTGGAACCTTGAACACATTCAAGAGTTCCTCACCCCTAGTTAGGCGAACTACGGAGGCTCTGATTCCCCATTCCTTGTCAGGATACGTAGGCACAAGATGCGATATCTTGTCAAGCCCACTAACAACTAACAACTAACCTCCCTTATCTCACGCCGCCGCGCGATTGAGACTAGTTTACCTTCCCTTTATCCTAGCCTTAGGATTGGAGTCGCCGCACTCCATGTAAGTGTCATAATGATGAACACTTACTTTCCCTGTTGATCTAGCTTTAGGATTGGAGTCGCCGCACTCCATGTAAGTGTCATAGTGATGAACACTTACTTCCCCTTGGAACCTTGATCATTATCAAGAGTTCCTAGTCCCAAGTTAGGTGAACTACGAATGCTCTAATTCCATCCTAGTTAGGATACGTAGGCACGAGATGCAATATCTTGGCGAGCATACTTAGTGTACATACCCTAGGTCTTTACCTTAGCACTTTTTCCTTAGCAAGCAAACAATAACATGACACAAATACTAACAAGAGGTTCCTGTAGAGTACTACAGATACTTAGGATGCTAACACCTTCCCTAGGTATAACCAACCCCCGAACCCTAGATCTTTTGCATTGTTTATACATTGCAATTAGGGTTTCCGATCTTTTCCCTTTCCTTCGGATAAATCAAAGCTCGGTGGTGAACTTCATGATGTGTGATTCAAGTTAATTAATAGCTTGATATCCGATTCTCACCGCAACACTTACCAAATATCAATTGTTTATTTAAATATTAATTATTTATTTAAATATTAATTGTTTATTTAAATATTAATTATTGAATGTTGAATAAATATTAGAATTATCTTAATTATTGAAACCTTAATAAATATTAGAACTATTTAATATGTTGAATATTTCTTGCACATTTATTAAATATTAATTAATTGTTAAAAATGTTGAATTTGATTATTAGTGAAGGATTAATTACTCAATATTTAATCGGTGATGTGTGATTTGTGAATTGAGATTGAATTATATTGATACTTGTGGATTACTTGCTAATTGTGGTGATGATGTTTGAAGTAAGCATGCCATGATTTTTGAAAATGTGATTGTGTGTGCAATTGTGTGGTAATTCAAGTGTGATGAATTATTGAAGATATGCATGAATGTTAAGATTTGGGAATGGTCTTAATTGCATATGATTGTTGAATTTGCACACACATCATTTGTGTCAAGAGGCAATGCTTGTTAGTTCCGTGGGAGCTAGTGACTTGTCCCAAACCTAGAGCGCGGTTTGAAAGCTTAGGGAATGGGCTTTTTGTGTGTTATTGGTCTAGGGAACGGACCCGGTTTAATGTAAAAACTGAAAAATAATAACAAGTGATTGGTACCACATGCATGAGTTGCATTTGAGTCTTGCATCGAGTCACATGGTGTCTTTGGTTGCAATATGAGATTATGTGTATTATGTGAATTGTTGAATTGGTGAAATTGTGGAATTGTGAGTATGCACTTGTGAATGGTATGGTTACTTGAGTGATACTATGTTGATGAAACTTTTGAAGTGTGAGAATAATTGTGATTATACTTGTATGCCTTAAATTATATATTATCTTATGATTTTGATAATTATGTGAATTCTCACCCTTCTGTTGGAATGATGTTTTGTACGACATCGCTCAGGTACTGAAGATTAGAGTTGCTTCTAGCAAGGTAGTCGTTAGAGTAGTTGCTTTAATGTCCTTATCTATTTTGGGTCGAGTCGTGCTCTGATTATGTAACACTAGGGAACGTTCTGCTTCATGTTTTGAGAGATGCTTTTTGTACTCTACTTTATTTTGCTTTTGTTATTTGAATTATGTGGAATATTGGCCTTTATGCCTAAGTGATGATTATGAATGTGATGACTATGAGACTTTCATTATGTCTATTATGATTGAAGTAATTTCGTTGTTACATACAAAGGTGATAGTATATGAAAGGCATGAATTTATTTTAAGTGTTATTGAGCATGACAGGTGTATATGTGTGATGTTTTGAAAATATATTTGACACCCTTATTTGAGATGCATGATTAAATTACTCTAATTATTTATATATATTCCGCGGGGATTAGAAGGGTGTTACATTAGTGGTATCAGAGCAGGTCGGTCCATCCGGTCAGGTTGCCTAATGTTGTTTGTTCCCTAGTATGCGACATGTGTGTGAAAACACTGTCGGTACACGTTTGTTTTGCTAACCTTTGTCTGTATGAATGGGATTGAAACAAGTGGGAGAGAAGCTTATGCTTCTCCAAGATGCTTCAAGTGTGGAGTGGTGGCCCAGTGTGTCGTTGAACGCTATTATAGTTTGGTAAAGATGGTTTATGCCCCATCATGATTGTCGACTGTCTATTGACAAATTGAGGAACTGATCACCCTTAATCTCTTGTTGATAGTATACGGGATCATGTTGAATAGAATAGACGTGTATTGCGAGCTTAGATGGTGTTTGCAGTGAATTGTTTTGAGTTAAGCCAAGTGCTTACAGATTGTTTGGATGATTCGGTGTAGGATGGTGCTGAGATGTCGATGTTGATAGCAACTTTGAGTATTAATGAAAATAGAGCATTTGGTGCTTTGCCAATTGTTTGTGATTTTCCAGAAGATTTTTTCTGATGAGATAAGTGATTTACCGCCAGAACGTGAGGTGGAGTTTAGGATCGACTTAGTTCCTGGAACTAGTCCTATATCGATGGCTCTATATCGTATGTCCGTATCAGAATTAAAAGAGTTAAAGAGTCAACTTGAAGATCTGCTTGAGAAAAGGTTTATTCGTCCGAGTGTGTCACCGTGGGGTGCACCAGTTTTGTTGGTTAAGAAGAAAGAAGGTTCTATGAGGCTTTGTGTGGATTACAGATAATTGAACAAGGTGACTATCAAGAATAAATATCCACTTCCAAGGATTAATGATTTGATGGATCAGTTGGTTGGTGCAAGTGTGTTCAGTAAGATAGATTTGAGATCTGGGTATCATCAGATTTGTGTGAAGGCTGAAGATATTTAGAAGACTGCTTTTAAAACATGGTATGGACATTATGAGTATTCTGTGATGCCATTTGGTGTGATTAATGCACCAGGTGTATTTATGGAGTACATGAATAGGATCTTTCATCCTTATTTGGACAAGTTTGTGGTTGTGTTCATTGATGATATTTTGATCTATTCGAAGAGTGAAGAGGATCATGCTGAACGTCTGAGGATTGTGTTATCTGTGTTGAAAGAGAAACAGTTGTGTGCTAAACTTTCTAAGTGCTAGTTTTGGTTGAAGGAAGTGAGTTTCCTTAACCATGTGATTTCGAGTAGAGGTATTGCAATTGATTCGTCGAAGGTTGAAGTTGTATCGCAATGGGAAGCTCCGAAATCAGTTTTTGAGATTAGAAGTTCTCTTGGTTTGGCAGGTCATTATCGAAAATTCATTGAAGGATTTGCCAAGTTATCTTTGTCATTGACGCAGTTGACTAGGAAAGTTCAAGCTTTTGTTTGGGATGCAAAGTGTGAAGAAAGTTTTCAAGAGCTTAAGAGAAGGTTGACGACAACTCCTGTTTTGATTTTTCCGAATCTGTCACAACCGTTTGTTGTGTATTGTGATGCTTCGTTGATGGGTTTGGGAGGTGTATTGATGCAAAATCAGCAAGTTGTGGCTTATGCTTCCAGGCAACTTAAAGTGCATGAGAGGAATTATCTGACGCATGACTTAGAGTTGGCCGCTGTTGTGTTTGTGTTGAAGCTTTGAAGGCATTATTTGTTTGGATTAAGATTTTAGGTATTTAATTATCATAAGAGTTTGAAGTATCTCTTTGATCAGAAAGAATTGAATGCGAGACAGAAGAGATGGTTGGAACTTCTGAAAGATTATGATTTGGTTTGAATTACTATCCGGATAAAGCAAACGTGGTAGCTGATGCATTGGGTAGGAAATCTTTGCATATGTAGATGATGATAGTAAGAGAGTTGGAAATGATTGAGCAATTTCGAGATATGAGTTTGGTTTGTGAAGAGACTTCTTATGGAGTTAAGCTTGGTATGTTGAAGTTTACTAGTGACATTCTTGATGAGATTCGAGAAGGTCAGAAATCTGATTTGAGTTTGTTAGATCGGTTGACTTTGATCAATCAAGGTCGAGCTGGTGATTTTTTTATTGATGAAAATCGTATCATGAGATGTCGTGATAGAGTTTGTGTTCCGGATATTGTTGAGCTGAAAAAGAGTATTCTTGAGGAAGGGCATCGTAGCAGATCGAGTAGCATTTAAGTTCAGCTTATCATCCGCAGACAGACGGTCAGATTGAGAGGACGATTTAATCACTTGAGGATCTTTTGAGAGCTTGTGTGTTGAAAAAGGGAGGAGCTTGGGATAACTACTTGCCTTTGATTGAGTTTACTTACAACAACAACTTTCATTCGAGTTTTGGGATGGCACTGTTTGAGGCATTGTATAGTAGGAGATGTAGGACGCCATTGTGTTGGTATGAGTCGGTAGAGAGTACCTGAGATAGTCCAGCAGACTACAGATGAGATTAAGATGATTCAGGAGAAGATGAAGATCTCTCAGAGTCGTCAGAAGTTATCATGACAAGAGGAGGAAAATACTTGGATTTTAAGAGGGAGATCGTGTGTTTCTTCGAGTTACTCTGGTAACTGGTGTTGGTAGAGCGTTGAAGTCGCGTAAGTTGACGCCGTGTTTTATTGGTCCTTATCAGATTTTGCAGAGGATAGAAGAGGTAGCCTATCGGATTGCTTTACCGCCGTCGCTTGCTAATCTCCATGACATGTTTCATGTATCTCAGTTGAGGAAATACATTGTGGATCTGTCTCATATAGTCCAAGTAGATGATATGCAGGTGAGGGATAACCTGACTGTGGAGACATCACCTATGCGGATTGAGGATCGAGAGTTGAAGCAACTTCGAGGTAAAGAGATTGCTTTGGTGAAGGTCGCTTAGGGAGGACCAACTGGTGGAAACGTGACTTGGGAACTTGAGAGTCAGAGGAGGGAGTCTTATCCCGAGTTGTTCGTTTGAGGTAATTTTCGAGGGCGAAAATCTTTTAAGTTGGGGAGGGTTGTAACACCCCAATTTTTAGTAATTATTTATTTATTATATTAATTAATTAATCGTGTGATTTTGATGCCTAATTGATTTAATTGATTTAATTAAATTATGTGATTTATTTGATTTATTTGAATTAATTGATTTATTTGATTTAATTTATTTATTTGATTTAATTTATTTATTTGATTTAATTTAATTACTTGATTTATTTGATTTATTTGAGTTATTTGAATTAATTTATTTATTGAAATTATTTTAATTAATTAAATTAATTGGGCTAATTGAATTAATTTATTTATTTACTTTATTTAAATTAATTGATTTATGCGATTTATTTTTATTTTGTGAAAAAAATATAGAATTGCTAGAATTAGTAATTGGGCTTAATTGAAAGTGTGAATAGAAATTGTGATAGTGGGTTAAGTGAGCCCAATAGTTTAATGAGAAATTTGTTAGAGTTGGTAAAGTAGAGAAAGAGAAAGAATAGGGTTAGAAAGTTGGTAAAGAATAAAAAGAGGCAAGAGGAAAAGAGGAGTGGAGAAGAAGAGGAAATCAAATGCAAGAACTCAATAATCCATCAAAAATCAAAGTAAGGGTGAGTTTTTATATAATTATTGTGATTGTTTGATACTCCCTCCGTCCCAAATTATAAGACGTTTTGGGCTTTTCACACAAATTAAGAAACTTAATTATTATTTTATGGAAAAGACAAATTATATATAATTTTACAGTAATGCCCCTCATAATTATATAGAAGAGAGAAATTAAAAGAGTTGAAAGAATAAATAATAATAAATATTTGAGGGTATATTGGGGAAGATGTCATTTATATTGCATTGGGAATGTAAGGTGACTTATAATTTGGGACAAATTTTTTTGGCAAAGTGACTTATAATTTGGGACGGAGGGAGTAGTGTTTAATGGGTAGAAGTATGTTTAGGTTGATACACCTAAATTTTTCATGAATTTAAAATTGTTAGGGTATAGTGATAATCTTTGAGATGTGTTAATTTAATTGTGTTTGAAATTAATATATTGGTATATTATAGAGACACATTTAATATTTGGAGTAAACCCATTGGAATTGGTGTATATAAATTTGTTGAACAGTAGCGCTACTTTGAGATATTGGTATACTATAGATACCATTCTTAGTACACTGCCGAACCTTTCCTTCTATTCCACTAATATCCTAATATAGTAACATGATGATGTTCATAGGAGTCATTTAATGTAGTGAACCCTTCTCTTTCCACTTGTAGCGCATGAATCAATAGGATGAGGCAATGTAAGATTTTTTTTTCCATATGCCACTGTTTGAAATTAAAAACATCAAAATGCTACACCCTGAAAAAAAATTTACTAAAATGCCACACTTTTTTTTAGGTTCGACAAATAGTTGAACGACCTATTGAAAATTTTTTTGGACATACATGGGCTCGGCCAATAGTTGGCCAAACCATTGCAGAGAAAGAGAAAAAGAAGTGGCCGAGAAAGAGAAAGAGAAAGAGAAAGAAAAAATAATAAAAAAATAAAACTCTTCAATGGTTCGGATAACCATTGACCGAGCCCATGCATATTCAGAAAATTCTTTAATGGATCGTCCAACCATTGGTCGAACCCAAAAAAAACGTGTGGTATTTTGGTAAATTTTTTTCAGAGTGTGACATTTTAGTGTTTTTAATTTCAAACAGTAGCAGATGGGTAAAAAAATCGCAATGTAGTCTTTCCTTTTTATTATACTGTAGAGCAACACATTAAGGAAGTAACATGACCACTTTACATAATTCATGAAATGTGACTCTTCTTTAATGCCCTGTAGCGATAAGCCATTTGCTATGAATGGTGAGCATTTCTTTAATTCACATACTATGACACCTTTTCACCTATTTCTATAATATTTTAATAAAGTATGATGATGTTCATAGGAGTCATTAATGTAGTGATTTTTTTCCTTCACCTACTGTAGCGATAGTACAAGAATTATGAATGCAATATCTATTTCTCAACCCAACCCAAACCGCGGTTGGAGTCCAAAGGCCCATTTCCGCCCAATATAATAATCGGTTTATACGGGTTGGGTTCAAACGGGTAACTATGGGCAGTTAGCTCGGGTTATTGGGCTTGTTATATTTTTATGCCCATTTACATGATTCAAAATATACAATTACAAATTTCAGAAATAATTATAATTTATACATTCAAATTTTCCAATTTTATATCCATTTTTTCTATGCTGCTTCACATTAAAAAAATTAAATACTAAAAAACTTCTAAATATATTATATTATTAAATCATTTAATATATCATTTAATATTATAACAAATTCTAAAAAACCTTACATCCATCTTTTCTACCCTGCTACACATTAATATATCATTTAATAAATATAAGTAAATCAAATAATTAAAATATTGAAAATTAACTTTTAAACTCCTTCGACTCAGAACAATGACATCTGCTCATCAATTTCTTTCATCAATCTGAAAAATAATAATGAGAGAAATTAGAATAAATTGTAAATAAATAGACATTAAAGAGAATAATAACTCATTAAAATAACATTCATATGCATTCAGTCTAGCACTACTGATTAAAGTCAATCACAATTTAAATCTTCAAAATTGTTGGAATAAACAATTTAATCTAATCTCTAAATATACAAAATGATAACTTAGTTTTTAAATTTAAGTCATAATCTAATTTAGTTTATATGTCTAGTCTAACTGTCACAAATACTAAGTTAAAATGTTTCTATTAAACAGCCTGTTTCTACCATGAATTCAACTTTGTCAAAACACACAAACAAACACAAGAAACTACAATGAATTCAACTTTGTCAAAACACAAAAACACAAAACGTAGAAACAGGATGCAATGATAAACACTCAAACTGAAACTTTGTCAAAATGCTATGATCAACTTCAGCCAAATATAAATAAAACTAAAAATTCACTATAGTTTAAGTAATAACTATATCTTGCAAAGAGGAATATACATGTTTCTCTGTTTCAATCTCATGATCAAGACTGTCAACGTTAGCTACCCTGACTTTCTCTGAAAAGGAACAAAAAAGTCATTAGAATGTGTTCTAAAGTGCATTCTTTCACAATACTGCAACTATATATAACACCAACTTTTTTAATTTTTGTTATACTTTTCAGGATGTGTTTTAGAGTATCAAATAATTCTTCAACTATGAGACAAAAATTACCTATATGCTCGTCCGCATCCACCAACTCAATAATTGCAGGTAAAGAAACTGGAGCCTACAAATTATTAGTGAGAAATTAAATAGAATTAGTACATACATATAAAGCAAATCATGTATCGATTTGGTTTTTAAAATTGTTGGCCCTAGATATGATCAACCAATAGGGAAAATCAACCAAAATGCAAATTGACATATTCTTTCAGCTCACCAGATCTAATTTCTAAATCAAATAAAAGAAGTTAAAAAATAAAAATTGAATCAAATAAAACTACAGACCTTTACACTTTCAGCTCACGGATCTGGAAAATTATACACCTTTACACCTTTCATTAAGCTCAATCAAGTAAAAAGTCAGAACTTAAATAAAACACAAAACTTATAAAATAAAAAATCTAAAACTGAATCAACAACGATAACCTTTCAAATGAAAGTGAGGAAAGTAAGAGGTGATGGTGAGTGATGAACGATGGCGGTGCCGGTGATGAGAAATGGCTTGGAGGCGTGGGTAGAGTGGCTAGGGTTTTATCTTAAAGAGAAAGGGGTTGGTTTCATCAGAGAGAGAACATGAGTGGTGGCGGTGAGTAGTGGACGATGGCGGCGCTGGTGAAGAGAGTAGTTAGGGTTTCTTTCGTTTTTGTGTGAGTGAGAGAGAGAACACAGAGACGGTGAGAGAACATGAGTGAATAAATGAAACTTGTTTTGTGAGAATTCAAGATATTTCCTCATACTCTCTCATCTACATCTTATTCCATTTTAAAATAATAATAACAGTCGGGCGGGTATGGTTACCCGCGGTTTCCATTTCTTAAACCGGACCGCCCATATGAGCCCATATGAAACCGCATTCTGGGCCCGGAAAACCGAAAAACCGTGTAAATCCGGCCCATTTCGATTTTTAGACTTCGGTTGTTGCGGACTGGGCCAGTTTCTCGATTCCTGTCCAGCCCTACATGTAGTCATTACTCTAGTAGTGTAGAGCCACCTTTATGTTATTTTATTATATCTCATATAATATCTACTATAAAGCAATTACAAGAAAGTGCATTGCTTTTCCAATTGTGCCCTTTCCAAAAAATTTATTTACACAAACACAAGGGCAAAACGGTAACCCAGCAATTCAACACATTTTGTAACTCTTCATAGCCAAAGAAAGCCATTTGTTTCACTCTCATTGGCTATCCTAAAAAAAATTGCTTTCCCTCTCTCTGTATTCAAACGTATTTGCTTTTCACATACCACCTCTCTCTCACGCCAATCTCTTCTTCTCTCTCTCTCCCGTTTTTCTCTTCCCCTCCCACCCCCACAAACCCTAACCGCCCGCCACCACCACCTCTTACGGCCACCACCCTATTACGGCCACATCACCTCTAAAGACCACTATTTCTCCTCTTCAGTATCTCTCTTTCCTCTTCTCACTCGTGTTTTCTCCTTTCTCCTCTTTAATCCTAAAATCAGATTTTATAATTCAAACACAACCATTAATCCATGGATGACTAAAAAACAGAACCACATTGTCGATTCAAGATCACGACAGCTAATGAATGGTGGCGCGGCGGTTCATTGTCGTCGGAGGAAGCACCAGCGGTGGGGTTTGTGGTTCGATTCGCGTCGTTTGAAGTGAGTTTGAGCGATTTAAAAAAATAGAGGAGAGGAAAATTGAAGAATCAAGGGTAAAGAGGTTCAACCAAGCATATCTTTAATATTCTTCACCGGAACTGCGGTCGCTGTGAGGTATTTGTTTTTCATCGTCTCCATATTTCGATCCATTTTTCTCAGATCATTGTTGTTTTATTGTCGAATCTATACCATTCATTTATTGAGATTGTGAGAGTTCTATTTGCTTTTAATTCGGTTTTGATTTACTTTAACAAAAATGTTTTTGCCAAAGATTTTTTTTAAGTATCTTGGATGATGCATTATTTTCATTCTGAAATTTGGTAATTGTGTAGTTTCAGGTCAGTGTGGTTCCTGTGGAGCTCTAGGAAGTGAAATGTTGATGGGTGCAAGTTGAAGGACCTTTTGCATGGTTCAGAATATGTTCTCCCGTTTGAATATAAATTTGGAAACTGGATGCTTGTAGGGATGTACCATGGAAGTGAGTTGTTTTGAAATTCTGTGTTTTTTGCATCTTTTTTTTCTTATTCTCATTATACTTTTTCAAGTAATCACTAAAACACTGAACATATTTCCATTTGCCTGGAGTCAGTAAATTTCAAAATTAGTAAATTGTTGTAGGTTATATTGATCACTAGATATAGGCATTATGATGAGTAAGTTAATAGCTAAAATCATGGTTTTTTATTATGTGAAAAATGATAATAAGTCCCAGCAAATTAGCTAAAATCTTTGTCTATTAATTTTCATATTTACAAAGTTCCAGCAACAGATGTTGAAGCACTGAAGTCACCTTTGATGGGTCTGTTTGAGAAGCGCCGAGCTCGCGAGTTCTTCATTTATGTCCAAGATTATGAAGCAAACGATCCCAAATCTCATGAAGGATTTGATTTGAACCAAGTTACTGCAAGGCTTCTGATTTTGTAGGTATCTACAAGCCACATATGATCTACAAGAACTGTCAACTATTCTAACAGCTTTCATTAATTTTTTCAATCTATTTTTCTAGATTCTTAATGATTTGTCCAAATGCAGGAAATATGGATTGGAAATAATGCCATATTGTGTGACATTAAGTTCCACAATATGTTTTCTGGGCAACGCTTATGTTCAGACCTTATCTTTTACACCATAACTTTTAATTAAGCTTTAGAGTAGAGTTTTATTTATCTTTTTCAGCAAATGTTTTGTACCTAGATCATAATTAAATTTTGAGTTCAGTCAAAGTCAGTTTTTTGGCTCACACTTTCCTTGATACTAGCCAGACTGTTGTCATATCATATCAACGGCTTGCAATACTCGCCATATAACATGCCTAAATTTGTACGTATATACGTGTCTATCTTTGTTGTGCATTTAGTAATGAGTAACAAAATTTTGGCTGGTATTTATGACTCAAGTTAATAACCACTATAGATCATATATTTTATGTTTATCTTTGTTGGTAAATCTATTTCTATCATTGCATATCTGTGTCACAACAGGGTAACCAAACATGTCATTAACATTCTATCTGTCGTCTTTTGCGGCGGTTGACAGGATGAGAAGTATTGGCCATTAATGCCTCCATTGCCTTCATACAGGTATGGAAGGGAGCGTCCTGGGCCTCGATATGGCAGTTTGATTCATGGTCAGAATCTTAAACATGTTGTGATAACAGGTGAGGAATTTTCATCTTACTTCCAATTAATTAAAGGGTTCAAAAGTCTTCAACCTTCAAGAAAAAGTTCTTTAGCTAATATTGAATGTCATTGTGTTGACGGATCAGATTCAAGTATTTATCTTGCAATACAATCAATCTATTTGGTGTATTTTGAGGATAAAGCAGAAATATCAGCAGATTCATTCTTGAATTTTCATTTATGAGATGCTCCAACTTAGTTTCAAAGTTTCCTCTTATTTCATCTATTCGCATGATTGACAGGGCACAATGGCACCATAAATGGACAAGGACAAGTGTGGTGGAAAAAATTACGCCAAAAGTTTCCTTGCCTTGAACAGAAGCCTTCCCCAGAAAACATAGTGAAATATGGATTCCAAATGCAGGAAATAATGCCAAATTGTGTGACATTAAGTTCCATGTTGATGAAGGGGTACTAATGTCAGATCACTTTATCAAGCACTTGGATAGTGACAGATGGCTAACAGTTGAAAATGCAGTGTCACCATTGGCTGCTCAGAGTTTCCCGTTCAAAATCTATTAGAGGGTTATGATGTCATTCCTGGGTTGGAACTTGAGGCAGTAAAAGGTATGTTATCCTGTCAATGTTATTCTTTTGAATCTTAAAAAGTGTGAAAAGATCTCTGAAATTACGGAATTGTTTTAATTTTCACGGCTGCGATTGTGCAAATTGAATTGTGTTGAAATTGTTTTGTGATTCTGCAGTTGCTGCTGTACAAATCGTGAAAACAAATTTGTGGCTGCCAACTGTCGTGTTACGGTTTCGAATTCTACAGGTCTGTTAGTTGAAAAATTCTCAATTTCTCTTTTTCAGCAGCAGCAGTTAATATTCTCAAATTCTCAAATTTGTGGCTGCCAACTGTCGTCTCTCTTTCTCTTTGTTTCTCATTGTCTGCCCTAAATCTACATTGTCAATAATCATTTGCAGGTGCTGTTTTGGCTAAGGAAATGGCTAAACTAGATAAGGAAACTATATGAAATAATAAAGAAACAGTAGCTGGTCATTATAATTATAATCAACATTCTTCTATCTGAGTTTTGGACCAATTCTCCATTGAGAGAGGATTCATTTTGTTTGACTTTAATATTGTCTTCTGTGTTTCCTTGCCACACATTTATTAATTCTCCATTGTTTTACTAGTAAACGAGCAACTTAAAGCTACGGGAAAATTTGAAACGATGGATATTCGAGTTGATGAAGTTGAACATAGCATGGAAATGTACTTGCCATATCTTGCTAAATTATTTGAAGGGTAAGTTTTGTTGTATGATGGCTCCCGTTCATGAAATTTGTTAGAGATTGACTTTAAATATTGAAGCAGACACCCGGTGAAAATTGTACCATTTTAGTTGGTGCTGTTAGTGCTGAGAGTGAAGCTGTTTTCCACGCTAGCTTCACTGAAAACTATATATTATTTTTTGTATGCACTCTTCAATTGAAACTTTTGGCAATAAATGTTTGTATTTAGCTGTTGATTTAATTGGCAGGTTTGTGCAGTTGCTTAGTATCGATCGTAATATTGAAATTACATTTATTTACATGTTTTTAACATGATGCTGATCAAGTAGTGTTTTTATTCATAACAGATGTTAAGAGCTCGCTGCATCCTTTATTGCGAATTTAACATATATGCTGTCAGGATGTTTTAAAGGTTTGATTTTGGGGTTTTGTAAAGAGGGATTGGTTGAGGAAGTTGATTGGGGTGTGAAGGGTGTGGTTAGGATGGGTTTTGTTCCTAGGATGGGATGTGAAGACAGATTGTTAAGTCTGTTGTTGGTTATAGAGATGTTGGTGGTTCTTTTGATAGGATTTTGGATCTTGTGTATGATTGTAAAATACAATGTTGGTGGTGTTGTTTTCCTTTAATGTATTGATACTTGAAATTTAAATTTTGTATATAAAGTTTAATGACACAAGTTAGCATTTATCTCTCACTCAGGGTGCGGTTTCACTATGGCCATCCAGATGTATTTGACAGAGTTTTTCATATTACAAGAGGAGGAATAAGCAAAGCATCTAAAATAATTAATTTGAGTTAAGGTGTTTTTGCTGGTAGGAATTGCTGAGTTTAACAACATTACATTATTTCTAACCACATGTTGATAGTCAACAGTAGAGATTACTTCATGATCTTTATGTATACAGGATTTAATTGTACTCTAAGAAGGGGATGTATTTCCTACCATGAATACTTGCAAATTGGAAAAGGCCGCGAGGTAAATCTAAATTCGATCTCAAAATTTGAAGCCAAGGTTGCAAATGGAAACAGTGAGCAAACTATAAGCCATTAGATAGGTAAGTTGATGATATGAAAACTGTCACTTTTGTCCTAGCTGTTAAGATTTAGGGACTAAAATGACAGATTTTCATATTCTTTAAGGACAAAAATACAGATTTTATATACTTTAAGACTATTTATCATTTGTATATGGTTTAGGAACAATGTTCATGGTTTACTCATTATTAATTAGATGTTTTACATATGATATGATAATTAATAAATCATCAGTCCCATCAGTTTTAACTGATACTTATTTCTATTGAAACTGCTCCTCAGATATCAGTACTAGGAATTTATGTATTTCTCTATGGACAGTTATACCTGGTGCTTAGCGGCTTAGAAAGAGCGCTTATCATTGAAGCAAGAATCAGGAATGTACAGTCCTTAGAACTTGCTCTTGCATCTCAATCATTTATACAACTTGGACTTCTAACAGGCTTACCAATGATGATGGAAATAGGTCTTGAGAGAGGTTTCCTCACAACCCTTAAAGATTTTGTCCTCATAAAGTTGCAGCTAGCTGATGTTTTCTTCACATTCTCCCTTGGAACAAAAACACATTACTATGGCAGAACAATTTTGCTGGGTTTACATTTTGAATTTATTTGGTAGTTTGAGATTCTGCAGCTGGGTTTACAAAGATACCAGGTATTTTATATCAGGTGTTAACATGTTTTATGATATTTAGTGATTATTTCCCAATGGAATCTATTGGCTTATTTAAAAATGCTGATTTTCAGGTGTTAATCTGGCTTATGATTTGCGCAGACTCCCGAGACTTCAAACTGTATCTCTAGAATATGCTTACATGTTGACAACAAATAACCAATCTTTTCATATGCAGGCTCTTGCTCATTGTAGGACGGTGCTTAACAATTTAGGTGTGACAAAATTGGTGACCAGGATACTGCTGTTGCTGCTAAGGTATATTATGGATTTTCTTTGTGTGAAAGTACGTATCGACTAGGTTGTCGAGTGACATGTCTTAACTATTAAGATTTTGTGAGTTTTAGTATTTTGCATGGAAGTTTATTGTACTGTGATTTTTAAAATAAACATTTTTCTGGTGGCAGGTATTTTTTCTACCTCTTCTTCATCGAAGCTTCAATGGCAGAACCTCGTGCACAAAATGCTTTAGGACAGTTGCAGGTCCATCAATTATTCATCTCAGTTCTATATATTTCCCCTACGTTTTTTTGAATGATAATGTTGTTATTTTGTTAGTGGAGGGAGTTCAACCTATATAACCTCTTTATCACTCTAACTGTGAATTTTTACCAAGCAGCATCACAGTTAGAAAACTTTCTTCCATATGAGTTGCATGTTACATTATTAAAATTCTCTTTGCAGCAAATAAATGAATCCATACATAATCACAAAACCCTTCTCTAGCTCTCACTATGTTTTTATCTACTAGCGGTGTTATATTTCTTTAGTGACTTCAACCACATGTTTAGCGTTCATATCAGAAGGTATATCAAATTGTTGGTAACATCTGTTTTTGACATTTACAATTCAGGAATATGCGAGTTTTCTTCGATTTCTTGGTTGTTATCCAATGGATACACATGTATAAAAGTTCTTCAACATCTTTAAAGTATAGCTAGGAGCAACTAAAGACGCTGTTTGTTTTACTGACAGCAAGAGCGGCTAGGCTACAACCAGAGTCAAAGGGAGATGCAGCTGTTTCTAAATTATTTTGATTTGCTAAGAAGTTTTGTCATAGTTTATCTTAGGATGAATGCCATGCCGACATCCTCATTTATTATATGGAGACACTCTGCATATCTTTGTACACTTAGCAGAAAGAATGCAATCTATGACTACACTTAGCATTTTTTCTGTATCTAACAAGATATTTCACTCTATCAGTTTCAAAACCCTCTGGTAATGGATGTTGAAGCTTCCCTTTTCATGGCCATCATGAGAATTGGAGCAATTCCTATCCGCGTTGAACTATGTTGCAAAAACCATCATTTTTCAATGGAGCTTGTGCAGCACCTATTCTACAAAAATAGAACCAAATTCCTATGACACCATCACTATGCCGTCAACACTGACAGCCTTAATGTAAGTAGAAACCTCAATAGTAGGGTCTGAGCCCTGTTGAATTGAAATGAGAATTATGAGTTAAATTGAGTGTTTGTTGAATCTTGATATTGAATTTAGTGATTGATGGTTAATGGTTGTTGTGATAGGAATTTGGTTCACATGTTTTTCTCTTTGTTTTTAGCTTGGGGCAAATTCCATATTGGCAGTGTCTCTTGCAGTGTGCAAAGCTGGTGTTAGAGTTCTAAAAACACCTTAAAACTGGTGTTGTAACAACACGCCTCTGAATACTACTGTCGTGATCCTTCGACGAGGTAAGAGCAAGGGCTTCGAAAGGAGTAGCACAGGAAGCAATATTGGTGCAGGTTATGTTAGATTTGAGATAAGTTTCATGAATGTCTTCTTGATTCAATTGATTTATATGCACCTGCTGAGATTGTTGTTTGTTGTAGGTTAGTGATGTATTACTCTGGTCCATATGGAGGTCTGGAATGGATATTTGGCTGACTAACAGGAATAACAGAACTATTATCTATGCCTACCAAATCACCAATTAAACCTAGCACTGGCGCAGCAGCAGGTGGAGAAGCAGCTGATGCAAAGGCGTTGGAAGTTAGTGATTGATGGTTAATGGTTGTTGTGATAGGAATTTGGTTCACATGTTTTTCTCTTTGTTTTTAGCTTGGGGAAAATTCCATATTGGCAGTGTCTCTTGCAGTGTGCAAAGCTGGTGTTGGAGTTCTAAAAACACCTTAAAACTGGTGTTGTAACAACACGCATCTGAATACTACTGTCGTGATCCTTCGACGAGGTAAGAGCAAGGGCTTCGAAAGGAGTAGCACAGGAAGCAATATTGGTGCAGGTCATGTTAGATTTGAGATAAGTTTCATGAATGTCTTCTTGATTCAATTGATTTATATGCACCTGCTGAGATTGTTGTTTGTTGTAGGTTAGTGATGTATTACTCTGGTCCATATGGAGGTCTGGAATGGATATTTGGCTGACTAACAGGAATAACATAACTATTATCTATGCCTACCAAATCACCAATTAAACCTAGCACTGGCGCAGCAGCAGGTGGAGAAGCAGCTGATGCAAAGGCGTTGGAAGTTGGTTCTTTCGCAAGCGTTCCCATTTTGTATCATGATTTGTTTGGTAAGGACGATAAAATACTGACACATTTGTATTTGAAATTATCTTGGACAGATCAAGGTGGCAATCAAAGCAAGAGGAGAAACGCAAATATGTGTCATCCAGTATCAGAATTGATTTGTCACTGGATTTGGGAAACAAGTTCAGAAGGGAAGCAGAACTCATGGTATTATCTTCTGGCAGGTAAATGTTTTGTGACTGTCCAACACGGCTGGTCTGTCCAACATGGCATTATTTACACCGTTTGTATTTGTTTTCACAATTCCTATTTTTAAGACTGAGAAGCATAATGGGATTGCTGAGTTCTTGGAAATTCTAGGGAGTATCATTAATGGTTTTGCTTTGCCTTTGAAAGAAGAGCATAAATTGTTTCTGGTTCGGATATTAATTCTGTTGCACAAACCAAAGTGCTTAGCAATGTATCATCAGCAGTTATGTTATTGCATTACTCAATTTGTGGAGAAAGATTGCAAGCTTGCAGATACAATTATTAGGGGCTTATTGAAGGACTGGCCAATAACAAATAGCTCAAAGGAAGTCATGTTCCTAGGTGAGTTGGAAGAAGTCTTGGAAGCAACACAACCTCCAGAATTCCAGCGATGTATGGTGCTGTTGTTTCGCCGTGTTGCTCATTGTTTGAATAGCCCCCTTTTTCAGGTATTAAATTTTCAATGATTTCCTCATGTTCATTTTCTTTTACTCTAAACGGTATATTATAAAAATAATAATTTTCTGAAACAACAAAATACTTTACCTTATGATTCATTTCCTCATAGTTGAGACTTGAGAAGAATTAACATATGAATTGCCTTAAAATGCTTATTTCTTAACCTTCTGTTTGGTTTGTTTTGTTTTGTACAGCCAAGATATATACGTGATTGTGATTACATCCCAAAAGCTAGGATAGTTGTGATTAGTTAGTTATTAAAACAAATAAGTCTTGAAATTGTTTAGTCTTAACTATCTTTTACTTAGATACTTAGCTTGTGAGCTTGCTAGCAAATTTTGCTTTTTATAGGCTTTTGCTTTTTCACAATTTGTTGTTGTTGTTTCACGGGACACTTTCATCGTATGCCACTATTTTTATCAAGTTGTTATATTCATTTATATATTTCTTATTATTATTGATCTTTGAAATTCTTTGTCAAATGTTCTATTACATATTGTATCATAATATTGTTTTTTTTTTAATATTTTAATTTATAATTTTTTCGTGTACTTTCTCAATTAAAATGACTTTTTAAGAGATATATCTAAAATAATTATTTTTGCAATACCAAAATTAATTTACCCGTGCGGGAGCACGGGTCTCTTACTAGTTTTGAAATAAAAATGATACATACATTTCTCAAGCCCTGAAGCGAAATGTAGTCCATATGTATTTACTTGGTTACTGTAGCACAATAATTATTAGGAAATGTAAAGAATATATATATATATATATATATATATATATATATATATATATATATATATATATATATATATGGGTTATGCTATACACTTTAGTGTATTTTTGTGTGGGGTCTATCAATTTTGGTTGGGACCCATATTAGAAAGATGAAAAAAAAACATAAAGAAAATAGATGTAGTGTATTTTTGTATAGAACCCACCAATTTTGGGTGTATGTTAGCATTTTATATATATATATATATATATATATATATATATATATATATATATATATATATATATATATATATATATATATATGTATATATAAAAGAGCTGTAGCATTTTCTTAAGACCCCCAATATATATATTTTTTTATAAAAAAAATGATGATGATAATTCATAGCATTAATGAAAGAGTGATGTTTTGGAAATGAGTTGTCGCTTATATTATCATTATCATGCTAGTTTTTCTTTAAAAGTAATCCATATAGGGTGTGTTTGTTTCATGGATTTAAAATTTATTTTCAGGAATGTGTGAGGTTGGAAATCGTATTCCTATGTTTGTTTCAAGTTTTATCAAATTATACCCGGGTATCTTTTATTCCTGGGAATATAATTTACTCATTACTTTGATATTTTTTATTCCCATGTAAAAGGGTGGGAATATTACATTCCCATGGGAATAAAAGATAACCACCCATAACCGCCCACTCAAAATTAATATAACTCTTTTATATATTTTTTTTAAAAATAAATTAAATATATTTTATAAATATTCCAAGGAACTTCAATTACTTACCAAACACATAGACAGGAATAAAATTCCTGGTATTCTTGTTCCAGAGAATAATATTCCCAGGATTATAAATTTAATCCTTTAAACAAACACACCCATAGTCTTTTGTTCAGTCATTTGTGTTGGTTTCTTAAAACTTGTTGTGATATATAATAATGTCTTATATGCTAAGAGTAATTGACTAATTGTAGCTCGCAAGTTTCAAAGATTAAGTAATACTTCATTAATTATACATTGTAGCCAATGATTAGAAATAATGTAACATCTTTGTATTCAAGGTACTAAAGCGACATAAACTCAATAATTATTTATACTGTAGTGAAATAGAACCTTACCAAATATTAATTGTTTATTTAAATATTAATTATTTATTTAAATATTAATTGTTTATTTAAATATTAACTATTGAATGTTTAATAAATATTAAAACTATGTTAATTATTGAAACCTTATTAAATATTAGAATGATTTAATATGTTGAATATTTCTTGCACATTTATTAAATATTAATTAATTGTTAAAATTATTGAATTTGATTATTAATGATGGATTAATTACTCAATATTTAATCGGTGATGTGTGATTTGTGAATTGAGATTTAATTGTATTGATACTTGTGGATTACTTGCTAATTGTGGTGATGATGTTTGAAGTAAGAATGCCATGATTTTTGAAAATGTGATTGTGTGTGCAATTGTGTGATAATTCAAGTGTGATGAATTATTTAAGATATGCATGAATGTTAAGATTAGGGAATGATCTTAATTGCATATGATTGTTGAATTTGCACAGGCATCATTTGTGTCAAGAGGCAATGCTTGTTAGTTCCGTGGGAGCTAGTGACTTGTCCCAAATTTAATTCATTAATAACACTTCAATCAAAATATCCCCATCAATCTTAAATACCCTCCCCCTTATCCCTTTTCTCTCATCGTTTTCTCTCCCACTCTTTTCATTTTCTCGCATCTCTCTAACCCTTTCTTCAACTGAAATTCCATGGAAATCAAACCATCAAAATCTCTATCTCTGCATAATCAAAGCACAAGGGAAGGGTTTTGTTTGGATCTGTTTCTCAGCGAACTCACCAACATGTTCGAGCGCAACACTGAAAAGGGTTTTGTTTGGGTTACTCTCAAATGTTGTATGTTTTGGTGTTGTTTTGTTTGTTAGATTCGTTGAAGGTTTTGGGTTTATAGGTTTTGAAACTTACTGTTTATTTGTATGTTTGTTGTTTTTTATTGTGTCTTTTTTCTTTTTAGCATCTTTGAAATCTAAAGGTCAGAAGAATAAATCGGACACTGCTGGAAGGACTATTGCAGGTAATTCAAATTGTTTTTGTTATCACCGATGCACACATCTGGTCATCTGGGTTCCATCAAATTGTTACCGTGCTTTATCATGATTTCGATAAGTTTTATTATTGTGACATTTTATGTTAATATTTGTATCACTTTTCTTTATCCTTAATTGACTAATTTCTTTGATAAAATATAGTGATTAAGCTTTATTGAATATTCCATAAATCATACAATTTAATTTAATTTAGATTTGTTTTATATTGCAGTTGTTACCTGCAACTTAAAACTATGGTTTTAATAGTGGAACAAAGATGGATTTTAGCACTTCATTTGGAGACGATGGAAAAACTTCAACTTTTTCGCGATGATATTATCTTGATCAAGGTATTGTTTATTTTTTAATTAATGTCTCAGTTTCTATGATTGCAACAATCTTCTTTGTACTGCATCGATGCACAACCATTTCAATTTGAATATGATATGCAAATGTATAATGATGTATGGCTATGGTCTTGTGAAGAAGCTTTCTGTTGAGCTAAAAGACTTCATGAAAAATCACAATTTCAAATCAATGGAAGATTTCATATGGTATAAATAGTTGCACAATTTTTGAAATAAGCATGTTGAGTTATAATCTCATATATTAATTTTTGAATAACAATGACAAGGCATCCCTAGAGTATCTCGGTCCGGTAAGGTTTCTCATTTTGACATGAACATGGAAAGTTCTAATTACTTTTTGATATGAACTTCGAATGATTTTTTGCATTTTTCTTTCTTTCAGATGGAAAGGTTTACTTATAAAATTTTCGTCAAAGACGGAAAGTTCTTCTACAAGCAAACAGGAAAGCTTCTTCATTCTGCTGCATAAGATTCACATGCAAGCAAATGCACCTAATCCAATTGTATGTTTTCTGCTTTTAGTTATCCACATAGTTTTATGCAATTTATGTTTTAATGAGTTATATTTCTTTATCATAAAAGATGAAATAATAGATTGCTATGTTCTTATCACGCGGTACTGTTTTACAGAATTAGTTATCTTCATGATAAAGCTATCTTGATCATGTTGATTTTAACATTTGTCCTACTTGATTGTTTATTTTTATAAAATTGTGTCTTGATTGTATTATTGTTTAAATCTAAAATGTGTTACTGCTTAATTCATGAGTTATTAGACATCCTAAATGGTTCATATTAAAGATTTCCATAAGTTCATAATGCTTTTTGAAGAAGTACTGATAGCTATTGATCTAACAATTTCATCTCATGGTTCAAATCTAGAGGTAATAATAATGAGGCTCTTTTAAGCTTTGATCACAGTTTTCTTTTCTGACATAAATTTTATGTTATTCAATGACATAAATGGATTTTTTTATACCTCTTAAGATTTATTTTTCAATCTCAGACTGCAGCTTAGAACACAGTGCTAATCAAAATATATTGTTAAATTTACTACACTCTGACTTTTAAATTTCATGTGATTAATAAATCTATTGTCTATATCTTTTTTTTATTTAATGTTATTTTTTTCATACGACATATTAGAATAAACTAACGTTATTTTTTTCATACGACATATTAATTCTTCATCTATGATTTCAAGCTTCGGGAAGTTCAAGCTCGGGATGGATTTGGATTATTTAACGTTTGGTATCTGAAAGGCTGATGCTCATTAAGGTATTCATTAACATTTAAGCTTTGTAAGGTATAAGGGATTCCAAGATTGAGATAGCTTTATCTTGACGATTGTTTTTATGTTAACCTTTTTTTAATTTGTTTTAAGGCAGTGTTGTTTGAAGATAATGTTGGTGCTCAACCTATTCTTCACATTGAATTCCTTTGTGCCATTCAAGCTCTTATAAATGGAATACTTAAAGCTATCTTTATTTACTTCAACGAAGTATTTTATGAATCATTTAATGAATTTTGATACTCCCTCCGTTTCATATTATAAGCAAATTTCACCTTTTTAGATTCATTGAATAATTAATGTATCTGGTTCATATATAGACCAGATACATTAATTATTTAATGAATTTAAAAAGGTAAAATTTGCTTATAATATGGAACGGAGGGAGTATGTTACACTTGAATCTAAAAGAACAAAATTAATCTCATGAGTTTAACAGATGATAACTTTGGTACTGCACAAATCAATGCATATAAAAAGTGGACATCTCTTTTTCTTTGAGCTGTTATGTTAACTTCATTGTCTGCATAAACCATAATATGTTTTCAATTTACCGACCTTCAATATTTAAAGTAAAATGGTATAAATATTCAAGAGTGTGATGAATTGTTATGCATTATGTGAGAAATGAGTGAGTACTACTGTGTTGAAGAATTTATATAATAGTTGATTATAGAATCTAAAATTTATACGTTTTGCCTCGAATTTGTTTATTCTAATGAGTTTTATGTTTAAATCTACAATTTTACTCTATTTTGTTTTTCTCCTCTAATTCTAACTAATTCCAAATGTGTAAAAGACCAAATAAATTTATAGTGTAATCTTTATTCAATATAAATAACTAATTCAAAGAAAACATAGTACTATCAGTTTTCATTTATGGACAAATTTTTTAAGGGAATTATAAAAAAAATAACGAACATACTTAAATAACTTACATTAATCAACCATTTGAAATTTTAATTACATTTTTAGAATTTGAAGAATTAGGAAAGAATGCCTGCCAAATCTGATTTACCATAATTTATCATTATTATTTACCACATGGAAAAAAGAAAAATTTATTTAATACAATTAATTTTACCATCCTCAATACAGATGAAATAGAAAAGTCACGTGGGTAAAAGAAAAAGTCTCAATAATCATTAAATAATACTAAATATATTTTTATTTTATTTCAAAGAATTTATTAACTTACTCTAAATATATCATTATTATTAACATTTATTATTATTCAAAAAAAATTTATTCATTACTAAATTAAATTACTTTATATTCAAAAAATTACTTTATATTCAAAAAAAATTTATTCATTATTTTATTCACGTGGGTAAAAAAATTTTATTTCATTACTAAATTAAATTACTTTATATTCAAAAAATTTATTAGTTTACACATTAAAATAATATAAATGATTTAAATTGTAATAATTCTAATTGGTAATAATAATAAAAGAGAATCTAATTTTAAAGTTATTAATCAATAATACGGTTGCGTATTTAATGCAGCCACCTAAAAATTATTGTTACTCATTAACTACAATTTATTAACATTTTTCAAACAATGTGTCTTTTAATTAGTTTATTTTAGTTTAATTCATCTCAATTAGTGTGAAAATTAATTTTAAAATTAATTTATATTCCATTTACTTATTCTTATTAATATTTTTTATGAATTATACAATTTTTAATATTTATCAATAATAAACTTTATTTTTAAATAAAACAAAAATAATTTATTTTAACTTTAAACAAATTTTACTATTTTTTATTAAATAAAATTATACTATATTTACTTAAAATACACTATAAAATTGATATATTTTTAAATAGCATTCAAAATCATATAAAAACTATAAAAAAAATAAAAATAAAAACATAATGAGTAATGATTAACCTGAATTGATAAAATTAGCTATAATTTTAATAAAAAACATTTTAAAAATATGTTTCTTATTAATAAATATTAAAAAATTATATATTTTTAAAAAAATATTAATAATAATAACAGAATATAATTTTATTTTATTATAAAAATTGTTATTTGAAAAAAATAGAGAGAAAAATAGCATTTGTTACTAAGAAATATTAAAAATCACATATTTTTATGAAATATCAATAAAAATCACGTGTTTTTAAGAAATATTAATAAAAATTACATGATTTTTATTAATATTTCTTAAAATACTTTTTTTTTTAATATTTCTTAATACAATTGTAATTTTTTTATTGAAATGTGTATTCTTAATTTAAAACAAATTTCACTATTTTTTAAAATAACATTGTATTCTATTCACACAACTAAATTATAAAGTACTAACTATTTGTTCTTAGTTTTTTATTTTTTACTACACATTTTGAATATTATTTTGTATTGTATTTAAAAATAAAACAATTTTATTATTTACATTAAGTGAATAGAACATGATTAAATTTAAAGAAAAATAATGTGAAATTTGTTTAGAAATAAGAAGACTCTATTTTGTATTGTATTCCAAAAAATGTAAGAAATCTATTTTATTTTATAAGAAGAAATTATGATTTAATAAAAAAAATTATTTATTACCAAAATTAGGAGGACTTATTTTAAGTAAGAATCAAGAGTCTCTAAGTGATTATTTATAACCATTAGATTAGAAGAATATATAGGTATTAAATGAGTGTAACTATTAAGGTAATACATTGGTGTAATTTGTTCATATATATATATATATATATATATATATATATATATATATATATATATAATCAGGGACAATTCAAATTATTTAATTAAATTTCATATTTCACTATAGCATATCATTAGTATATCATTATTACAGCCACCTTTTTTAACTATTAATAATGGAATAAGAGAAGACAAATACCTTTTAGAATATATTTCTTTTAATTGACACTGCACACAATGCACTCATTATTACCAAACCACCAACTTTCTGCTTCTTTTATAAAAGAAAATAAGTTAGAAATTTAGTTTTACAATTATTTTTAGTTTAAATTAAGTTGAGCTATATTTGTTTAAATCGAACAATGTTCTCTACTGATGTTCTTAGGATTAATTAACTTAATTCTTTGAAAAGAGAATAAGTTACTAATTCGTTAAATTTTTTAAAAAGGAATAAGTTACAAATATATATATTTAATAATTTAACATTTTAATACAATCGTGATTTATATCTTCATTGTACTTTATTTTAAAAAGTCAAAGAGAATTAAATGTTATTATTATTTTTATTAAAATTCAAGATTTTTACATGAAATAAAATATATTTTGTAATTATTTAGAATTTTAGAAAAAGGTTAATAAAATAAAACAAAATCAATAGAGATTTTGTAATTTTTTTTAAACTTATAAAATTATTAAAACAAACCAAAATCTTTAAAAAAAATGATAAATGGAAGTCGTGAAAAAATAATGATAAATAGTAATTATGAAAAGATAATGATAAGTGGTAAAAGACACTTATAAACGGGAAAAAGTTCCCATGTTAATATAATTATTTTTATAAACGGGAATAAATTACAAATATTTTTATAAACGAAAATAAAATACAAATATTTTTATAAATGGGAAAAATTCAACTATTGATATAATTGTTTATATAAACTGACCGACATGTTCAACTATTTTTAAAAATTCAACTATTTAGAATAAGTTAAAAATATTTTTATAAATAGACTCACGGGTTCAAGGCGCTTATGAATAGTTATTCTATAGAAAATATTTTAGAAAAATAATTAGGGATATGAGTGGAATTATTAGAATAAAATCTGACTTATTTAATTAAAAAATTATAATTATTGAAATGTCACTTCTTTATTTGAAAAAGAAAACTAAAATTTTACTTAAAATTACTTTTCGGATATTTATTGTAGAATTTATAAATATATATTAAATTGTTATAGATAATTATTTGTTAAATTATATGTAAAACTATATATTAAATTGTCATTTTTAATTATACGTTAAATTATAAGTAAAAATAAATTTTTAATTTAAAATATATTTATAATATAATTAAAAGTCGGGTATTATTACTAAATTTATACCTAAATTTTGAATTTTTATTGTAGAATTGAGTTTTAAGTAAACATTAACCTAAATTAAAAAATAAATTGTAATTTAAAAAGTATATTAAATTAGAATAATATTAAAAATTTTAATACTTAGATTTACTATAGTAATTAGGATAATATTTTTCATTTAAAATTTTTTAATCAAAATAGTAAAGTTTAACATATTTTTAAATTATTTTTTAGAGTCACGGCTTATTTTTATTAAAAATCATGTATTTTTATGAAATATTAATAAAAATAACGTATTTTTTTTAGAAATATTAATAAAAATCATCTGATTTTTATTAATATTTCTTAAAATACTTTATCAAGGAGTTAATTGACCAATTAATTCAATTAAAATCTTTTTAATATATTAATTGATCCATTAAAATTCAATTAAACCTAAATAATGAAAATAAACTATATAATATCGATATCTTTTAAATAGCATTCAAAAGTATTTTAAGAAAAAACTATAGGATTTTGAACAAGAATAAGTTAAAAATATTTTATAAATGGACACACGGGTACAAGAAACTTATAAATAGGAAAAAGTTTACATGTCAATACAATTATTTTTTATAAACAGTAATAAGTTACCATCATTTTTTATAAACAGAAATAAGTTATAAATATTTTAATAAATGGGAAAAATTTAACTATTGATAAAATTATTTTTATAAACGAGAATAAATTACAAATACTTTTTATAAATTGACACACAGTTCAACGCGCTTATAAACGAGAAAAAATCTACATGTTGATATACGGGTAGATGTGAACGTATCTATGCGCTTATAAACAAGAAAAAAATCTACATGTTGATATACGGGTAGATGTGAACGTATCTATGAGATACCTGCCATATATTGATCATTTTAATGTCCATCTTTTATATCTTTGTTTTGCTATTGTTTTATATAATTGAAGTTATAAACGGTTGTACGATTTTTTTATAATTACGGATCAATACTTAAAAGTTGGTGCATAATATTAGTAGATATTTGAAACTATGCGAATATTTATGGACTGCAAATTAAGTTACAAATAATTTTATAAATGGACACACGTTTACAAGAAACGTATAAACGGTAAAAAGTTTACATGTCGATACAATTACTTTTTATAAACAGGAATAAGTTACAATCATTTTCTATAAACGGGAATCAGTTATAAATATTTTTATAAATGGGAAAAATTCAACTATTGATAAATTTATTTTTATAAATAGCAATAAATTATAAATACTTTTTATAAATTGACACACGGGTTCAACGCGCTTACAAGTGAGAAATAGACTACATGTGGACATATCTATGAGATATCAGCTGTAGACTGGTCATTTTAATGACAATCTTTTTATTTTTATATATTAATTCTATTAAATGTCAACTATAGACTGATCATTTGATTTTTATTTTTTCATACATTGAATTAAGTTTGATATATTTACTTATGCTATTGTAGAAATGAAAAATTCTATCAAAAACTTATTATTGTTACAACGATGAAGTACGATGTTCAAGTCAAATATTGTGTATCGAATGATATTACTATATATTTTTGAATACCATAGGTAGGAAGTCTTAATTTTGTATTTAATAATTTATACGTAATATTGTTGTTGGATTTATTAACCTATTAAATTGGTTATGTTCTAAAAAAAATTAGAATCTGAAATAAAATATTGCAAGATTGATAATTGATTTTTTGCAACGCAGAAATTATTTTTTTCATTAGTTTTTATTTTTTTAAGTTATACTATTTTGCAATATTTATGTAAAATTTTCAGTGGATTAATAAACTTATTATATTAGCTTTACTATTAAAGTTTTAGAGACGGCAAAGATTTAACGATTGACAAGTGTTTTTTGTTGGTGTACAAGGTGAAAATAATGAAGATGAAGAAGAGAATATATTATATTGAATGACGGCTACAAAAGGATAAAAGGATACAAATGATTGGAATGACAACTACCCTATTTATAAGCTAAAATTAGGGTTACCAAAAGCAACAATAAAATACTAAAATACCCTCTAACAGACTTAATGACTAAGTTTGTGAATATAAAATAAAATATAAATTATTAGTCTAATACCATCCCTTAATTTATATTTCCTCAAAACTAACAACTCCAATTCCATTCCTTAAGCGAAGGAATTGATCAGTCTTGATAGCCTTCGTCAGAACATCTGCCAACTGCTTCTGGGTACTACAGTGCAGAACTTCTAACACTCCATTCTGAACTTGACTTCTCAGATAGTGATACTTTGTCTCAATATGCTTGCTTCTCCCATGCAACACTGGGTTTCTGGCAAGGTTGATCGCAGACTTGTTATCAATCATCAGCTTCAGAGGCTTGTCAACTTTGATCTTCAGATCTTCCAGCAAGTTCAGAATCCACACAGCTTGACATGCAGTAACAGCGCCTGCAATGTATTCAGCTTCACAGGTTGATAGCGCAACAACAGGTTGTTTCTTAGAACTCCAAGAAATAGGACCTCCCAGAAACTTGAACAAGTATCCAGAAGTACTTCTTCTATCAACTCTGTCTCCACACCAATCAGAATCTGAGTAACTCAGAAGTTCTGATTCAATCTTCCTTCCAGAACTCAGAAGTTCTGATTCAATCTTTCTTCCAGAAGGGAACAGCACTCCATACTTCAGAGTTCCCTTGATATACCTCAGAATCCTGACAGCAGCTTGGTAATGGGACCACTTAGGTTTACTCATGAATCTACTAACCATTCCAACTGCATAGCAAATATCAGGTCTGGTATTACACAAATACCTCAGAGAACCAACCAACTGTTTGAAGGTTGTAGCATCCACATCCTCACCATCAGAATCAGAATCTAATTTCTGATTTGTATCTGCAGGTGTGATAGCAGCCTTACAATTCTGCAGCTTAAATCTCTTCAGAAGTTCTCGTTCATACTTCAGCTGATGCAAAATGATACCTTTCTCAGAATATCTGAACTCCATCCCTAGAAAGTATGTCATTTTCCCGAGATCAGTCATTTCAAACTCATTCATCAGCACCTTCTTGAACTTCGCTAATTCTTGTTCAGAACTTCCGGTCAACAGTATGTCATCAACATACAAACACACCAGAATCATATTTCCTTCAGAAATATGCTGAACATAAACACCGTATTCCATCTCACATTTCTAAAACCCTTGCTTCTTGAAAAATGAATCGATCTTCTGATTCCAAGCTCTGGGCGCTTGCTTCAATCCATACAAAGCTTTATGTAATTTGTACACCATCCCTTCCTGATTCTCTTTCACAAATCCAGGAGGTTGTGACACATAAACTTCTTCTTCTAATGGACCGTTCAGAAATGCAGATTTCACATCTAAATGCATCAGAGGCCAATTCCTGTTAGCAGCTATTGCAATCACCAATCTGATTGTTTCATGTCTCGCTACAGGTGCAAACACTTCAGAATAATCCAGCCCAGGTTTCTGTAGAAATCCTCTTGCTACCAACCTCGCTTTGTATTTGCCAATTGATCCATCTGGCTTTAGCTTCTGCTTGAAAACCCATCTGACGCTGATGGCTTTCTTGTCCTTTGGAAGTTCTGACAGCTTCCAAGTCTTGTTTCTCTCTATGGCCTCAAGTTCTTCTTTCATGGCCTTTAGCCAGAACTTCTGCTTGAGAGCATCTTCTGTACTCACGGGTTCAGAGTCTACTAACATGGCACACTGAATAATCTCTCCCTCAGAATCTACTTCAGTGTCTTGCAACATGTCAAACTCTTCAAATCTTCTTGGAATGTTTCTGATTCTCTGTGGCCTCTGACCTCGTTCAGAACTTTGTTCAGATGCTTGAACCTCAGAAGTTCTAACCTCAGAAGTTTCTCCTTCAGAACCTCTTGCTTCAGAAGTTGGACTTCCTCCAGAACTTTGACCACCTTCAGAATCTGACATATTCCCAGAGTCTGAATCACCACCAGAATCTTGATCATCATCAGAATCTGGATCATCAGAATCACCTTCATCTTCTGAGTCTTCTTCAGAGTCAGAATCACCATCAGTTTCAGAAATTCTTATTTCTGACCTTTCTTCAGAAGTTCTCACATCAGAATCAGATTGAGACTTATCCCAATTCCAAACTTCTAATTCCTTCACAATAACATCTCTGCTGAACTCAACTTTATTAGTTTCTGGACAATAGAGCTTGTACGCACCTGTACTGTGGTACCCCACCAGTAACATTACTTTGCTTCTATCATCCAACTTCTGTCTTCTAGCTTCTGGAACATGTTTGTAACAAACAGAACCAAACACCTTTAGATGACTAACACTTTGCTTTTCTCCCGTCCACTTCTGAATAGGAACTATCTCCTTCAGCTTCTTCGTTGGACATCTGTTGAGCACATATGCTGCGGTTGCAACAGCTTCTCCCCAGAAGTTCTGAGGAAGCTTCTTCTCCTTCAGCATGCTTCTCACCATATCAAGCAAAGTACGATTTCTTCTTTCAGCAAGACCATTGTGTTGAGGAGTGTAAGGAGCAGTAACCTCATGCTCAATTCCATTCTCCTCACAGAACTTCTGAAACTCTTTGGAGTTATACTCACCCCCACCATCGGTTCTGAGAATCTTCAGAGTCTGACCACTCTGATTCTGAACCTTTATTCGGAACTTCTTGAATTCACCAAACACCTCGTGTTTGAACTTAATAAGGGATATCCATATCATTCTTGTGAATTCATCAACAAATGACACGAAGTATTTATTCCCTCCGAACGATTCTACTGGAAATGGACCACACACATCAGAATGTACTACTCCCAAGGCATGTTTTGCTCTTGGAGCAACTTCTGACGCAAATGGCAATCTTGGTTGCTTTCCTTCCATGCACACTCTGCATGACTTCTCAGGCTTCTTAATTGTAGGAATTCCATGTACCAGCTTCTTCGAATTCAGATGTTCTAAGCTTCTGAAATTCAGATGACCAAATCTTCTGTGCCACAGCTCACTTTCTTTCACAACGCTTGTTGCACTAAGACATTCAGAGTCAGAAGTTCTGACATTCACCTTGAATGTTCTATTCCTTCCTTGTTCTGACTCCATAATCAACTTCTGATTACAATCATACAGCTTCAGAAGATTGTCCTTCATGGTAACTGAAAAACCTTTCTCAATTAATTGGCCCACGCTCATCAGATTGCTTTTGATGCCAGGTACATACCACACATTCTGAATCAATGCTGTTTTCCCATTATTCAGAACAACTCTGACATTTCCCATACCTTCAGCGTTAAGATATTTGTCATCAGCACATCTGATCTTTGTCCTCTTCTCAGAATCAAAATCAACCAGCCATTTCTTATTTCCAGTAAGATGATTTGAGCAGCCAGTGTCCATATACCACCAGTCTGTCAAATTCTGATCATCAGATTCAGAAGCCATCAATAGCACAGATTCATCATCAGAACTTCTGGCTATATTTGCTTCTTCTGACTTCCTTTCCTTGTTTGACCAACAATCTCTAGCAAAGTGACCAAACTTCTTGCAACAGTAACATTGGATCTTCTTCTTGTCATACTTCTCTTTTCCCTTCTGAGCATTCTTTTGCCTATCAGAAGTTGAGGTTTCTGACTTCTGACCACCATCAGATCTTCTCCTGGCTTCTGACCACGGCTGCTTCTGATGCTTCTTATCAAAAACTGCTTTCAGAGCCTGCTGCTCTACTTCCCTTTCAGAAGTTCTCTCAGTCAGACGCAACTCTTGCGCTTCTAGACTGCTTTGCAGCTCTTCAATTCTCATGGTGCTCAGATCTTTAGAATGTTCTATTGCTACCACAATGTAATCAAACTGAGGAGTAAGGGATCTCAATACCTTCTCAATGATTACTTGTTCAGAAAGAGTTTCTCCACACGCCTTCATCTCATTAGTGATCACAATCACTCTAGAGATGTACTCAGAAACTTTCTCATTGTTCTTCATGTTCTGATTCTCATACTGCTTACGTAGAGACTGAAGCTTCACCTTCTTCACTGATGCGTCACCACCGTAACATCTGACCAGTGTGTCCCACGCCGCCTTCGCCGTCGTAGAATCTGCAATCTTCTCAAACACATTCGCATCCACACACTGATGGATGTAGAACAATGCTTTCTGATCTTTCTTCCTTGTATCCTTCTGCGCGTTCTTCTGCTCCTCCGTCGCATCTGCTGCTACCGGAACATAACCGTCGGTGACAAGATCTAGAACATCTTGAGCACCGAACAGTACACGCATCTGAATCATCCAACGATTCCAGTTTTTGCCATCAAATACTGGGAGCTTGGTGTTCATTCCGCCGCCGCCGTTCATCATCTTCAACCTTTTACAGTACACTTAGAACTTCACCGCACACAGTGTTTCCCAACCCACAAAATCACAAAAAATGTGATTCTGATAAGATTTTGTTCAAGATTCAACAAGAATCACGAACCAAAATCAATCACACAAAGAAATCCTCACGCTTCACTCGTGTTTCCCGTGTTTCTCAATGATCCGAACCGGAGCTCTGATACCAATTGTTGGTGTACAAGGTGAAAATAATGAAGATGAAGAAGAGAATATATTATATTGAATGACGGCTACAAAAGGATAAAAGGATACAAATGATTGGAATGACAACTACCCTATTTATAAGCTAAAATTAGGGTTACCAAAAGCAACAATAAAATACTAAAATACCCTCTAACAGACTTAATGACTAAGTTTGTGAATATAAAATAAAATATAAATTATTAGTCTAATATTTTTCATAACGTATATCCACCTATTAGATTGGTTATGCTGCAAAAATTTTAAAATCTTAAAAAATATTACAAGATTGATAAGTGATTTTCGCAACGTAGCGTGTGAATACAGACAAGACCCGTACGATAGCACAGGTATCCCGCTAGTTTTTCTTTAAAAGTAATCCATGTAGTCTTTTGTTCAGTCATTTGTGTTGGTTTCTTGAAACTTGTTGTGATATATAATAATGTCTTATATGCTAAGAGTAATTGACTAATTGTTGCTAGCAAGTTTCAAAGATTAAGTAATACTCCCTCTGTCCCATATTATAAGAGAAATTTACTTTTTAGATTCATTAAATAATTAATGTATCTGGTCTATATATAGACCAGATACATTAATTATTCAATGAATCTAAAAAGTAAATTTCTCTTATAATATGGGACGGAGGGAGTACTTCATTAATTATACACTGTAGCCAATGATTAGAAATAATGTAACATCTTTGTATTCAAGGTCAAGGCCGTCTCAAATAATTTGGAGGCCCTGTTCTAATATTAAAAATGGATATTTTTTAAGAAAATATAAAATTTAAATAAAAGTATTATTTTTATTTAAATTATAAATAAATTCAATAAAATTAAAATATTTCTTAGTAGTTAGTTAAGATTTCTGTTCTGGACTGGGCCGAGGCTGCCCAACAGTCGAGCAGGCCCAACCCATGCTGCCTGGAGAGGCCCAATAAGGTCCTTCTGCGGACACGTGACTGCCACGCGCGCACCTCAGATTCGTCGGGCATTAGGGGAGCGTCGACCACTTAATCACCGTCGGGCACCTTGGCAAAAGGAGAAGAAGGCATCGCAACCCACCGAGATATGCCTCCTCGATAGGATAGCTTCTCCCCGCGAGGCCCTACCCTTCCTACGGGCTGTGCATCTCCTCGACCACACGAGGCTCCTCCCCCGCGAGGAGCACCCAACGGTCCACCCCGCGTGGACACGTTACAAGTAACCTCCCACTTCCGAAAGATTCGGTCTGCCCTACTTCCGGAAATCTAGGAGCAGTTACTCTAGGGCGAAGACCACGTGCTGGTCTTCACTACTACACGTAAGCCCTAGCAGTTACCTGGAGTGGGCCTAGTTGATCCAGCCCATTGCAGGTAACCGTTGGCCCCGCGCTGGGGACTCTCTTTAAATACCCTCTCATTTGAGAGGGTCAGGTTAGACACTTTCTTCCTACCATTCTCACTTTCTGTATTTGCTGATATTCTGTGCACTCTCTCACTTGAGCGTCGGAGTACCCTGCAGGTACACACCCCCCCTGCGCCGTCTCTCACCATCACCAGAGCTGCCGTTCCAGACGCCGTTGGTCACTATCACTGTCTGATCCAGGTACGATCAGTGGCGCCGACTGTGGGGACTCTCATAAGCTTCCCCGTTTTTCTGTTTGATAAACCAAAGCTTTCTCCGTTCAACAACCATCATGGCCAACCCGTCGGCGAATCAGGCTCTAGACAACGTTATTGCGCAGCTTAGCACCGACAACCACGTTGACAACAACTCTGCCTGACCTGTCGCGGAGAACGACGTCAGAGACGGACTCACCGCTTCTCCATCTTCCGAGGAAGTGGAGTATGAGACAGCTCACCAGGACGGACAGGAAACCGTCCTCCAACCCGTTTTCCAGCCCGTGGACCCGCCGCCAAATGCACATCTGAGCACTGCTGCCCTGTTTGCGTTGGTCAATCAGACCAACCAGATGATCTTCAACCAGAACATCCGGATCGAGGCGCTGGAGAAAAGTCGTGGTCGGTCTTCCCCGCGAAGGCACCGACCACCACCATTTCCAAGACGTTCACTGTCCCCGGAGGCATCTCGCAACCCCTCCCCGGTTCCCAGGGGTCGCAGACCACGCTTGGAGCGTGCTCAGCCGGAGTATCCTCAGAAACACCACCGCTCCCCGCCACCAAAGGGACCAGTTCGCTCCTCGAAAAATAAAAGGAGCAGGCCGGACGCCGAGGAGCCCAGAGGCCGCCCGAAGGACCACTCCCCGAGACGTCACTATGTTCATGGACAACGCTCCCCCTCTGTGTCTCTGGGTGCCAGCGAGGATGACGATTACCGGACCCCTCTGGCCAGGCACATCATGGACGCCCCTATTCCTAAGGGCCTGGAGAGGCCCCCATCCTTGGGGACATATGACGGGACTTCTGATCCTGACGACCATGTCGAGAGTTTTGAAGCTCTGCTCGATTTCAGGAATGTTTCCGGCGCTATCAAATGCCAATTATTCCCTACGACTCTTCGGAAAGGGGCCATGGCTTGGTACAAAAACCTGACATCTGAGTCAATCACGTCGTGGAGAGTCCTGAGGGAGCATTTCAGGAAACATTTTACGGCTACTCGTCGCCATCCAAAGACGATAGCCTCCCTGGAAGCCATCTTTCAGGGGAAAGACAAGCCTCTCTGGAGCTACATAGAGAGGTTCAACAAAGAGGTGGTTGAAATCCACGTGACTGATCACATCAAAATGTATCTCATCATCAAGGGTTTGAGGATAGGATCTAAGTTCGCAGAATCCGTTGGGCTGCACCGTCCCCGCAGCTTTGAAGGCCTCCTCGAGAGGGCTTAGTCGCATATTGAGTTCGAGGAAGCTGAGGCCGCACAAATTGCCCTCGATTCGAGGTGCAGAGAAGGCCCCCGCGGTAATAAGGAAGAAGACTCCCCTCCACCCAGGCGAGGTGGAGATAGGAGAAGAGAAGACTCCCCTCCACCCAAGCGAGGCGGAGAAAGAAAGAAAGAAGCTCAGACCAAAGAGCCCCGCGAATCACGGGGACCGTCTGGCCTTTTCAAAGATTACACACCGCTGAACGTGTCCCGCTCGCGCATTTTCAGTGACTGTGCCAACTCGGAGTTCATCAAAGGGGGAATCCGCTTCCTGAAACCGACGGCTTCCAAACCAAATGCTGACAAGTCCAAGTATTGCCGGTTTCATCGCAGTCACGAGAACGTTACTGAAGATTGCGTCCACCTTAAGGACGCAATCGAAACGCTGATTAAAGAAGGGTACCTGAAGAAGTATGCCAAGCAGCAAGAGGCCCCCCGCCCCAGCGGCCAAGAGGCTCAAAATGTCGAGGAGTCAACTCCCTCTCCCAACAACGGATCGCTGCAAGTCGCATTGAGCATCACGCGACCTGAAGACTTCAGTTTTTCGGGAGAACTCGACAGCCCTGAAGCTGTCCGGGACATGTGGAAGAACTTCCCGGCTGAAGACTCGATAAGTGCCCGAAGCACCTGGGAGTCTTTCCCCCAAGCCCTGATCATATCGGGCGGAGCCCCTGACCGTTTGACCGTGGGGTCAATAAAGAGGAAATTTGACGAGCTGAAAGCAACAACTCCTCGAGCCCCTACCCTCGAGAGGGTTAAAGGAAGATCAAATCCGATTACCTTCTACCTCGAGGAACTTCCCGGCGGGGCGCCGAACGCCAACATCCCCCTCCTGATCCGGGCACAGATGGCCAACTTTGACGTCCACAGAATTTTGGTCGACCAGGGGAGCTCGGTGGACATCATGTACGTCCACCTTTTTGAGACCCTCCAGCTGACCAAGCAACACTTGTCCCCGTATGTAGGATCAGACCTACAAGGTTTCAACGGCGCGACCACCAGACCGTGGGGTTTCGTGGAATTGATGGTCACCTTCGGGATTGAGGAAACTGCTCGACAGGTGAAGACGCGTTTCTTGGTGGTGGACTGCCCGTCCCTCTACAACTGTATAATGGGGAGGACCACGTTGGCGGAACTGATGGCCGTACCTTCAACGGTCTACCTGAAGATGAAATACTACACGAAGCGCGGACGTGTGGTCACTCTCCACGAAGACATCAACGCAGCCAGAAGGTGTTTCGACGCGGCAATCAAGGGTCTGAGTGTCGTCGGCGGCACCAAAGCTAAGACTCAGGCCGAGACACCTCCAGACGTCGTGCAGGCTCCGCTCCCGCCGGTCAGCATGGTCGACCTTGACAGCAGATTTCCCGGGGAACAGGAAGAAGCCGCAGGCGAGGACCTCCCAGTTGAAGTCAACGGGCGGCCTCTCCACCCAACGTTCCCCGTCCCAGACGGAGATTTCGAGCTAGTTCAACTCGGCGACAACCCTGACCGAAGCGTGAAGATTGGCTCTGGACTCCCCGACCTGGCGAAGAGGCAACTGAAGGCATACCTCCAAGAAAATGCAGATCTGTTCGCCTGGAGTGCTGCAGAGATGCACGGACTGGACCCTGAAGTAGCTTGTCATCAGCTGACCATAGATCCGGCCGCTAGGGCTGTAGCTCAACGTAGGCGTAGGCAGTCTCCGAAAAAAATGGAGGCTACTGAAAAAGGTGTAAAAGACCTCCTAGAGGCAAACTTTATTTCTGAGGCCAAGTACACTACTTGGCTTTCAAATGTTGTACTCGTTAAGAAAAATAATGGAAAATGGAGGATGTGCGTTGACTACACGGATCTTAACCGGGCATGCCCGAAAGACTCTTATCCCTTACCTAACATCGACCAACTAGTCGATAATTCTGCAGGATTTAAATTACTATCCTTTATGGATGCCTATTCGGGGTACAACCAAATCCCCATGGACGAGGCCGACAAGCAGCACACCGCTTTCATGACCGAGTCGGGCAACTACTACTATAATGTAATGCCCTTCGGTTTGAAAAATGCTGGCGCCACCTACCAACGAATGATGAACAAGGTCTTCCGGGAAGACATCGGCGACGTACTCGAGGTCTACATGGACGACATGATCGTCAAATCTGCGGAAGAAGTTGACCATGCCGCTCATCTCCAGAGAGTGTTCAACACGGCGAGGAAATGTCGCATGAGATTCAACCCCGACAAGTGCACCTTTGGTGTTCGCGCGGGGAAGTTCCTCGGCTTCTACCTCACAGAGAGGGGCATCGAAGCGAACCCCGACAAATGTAGGGCATTCTCTGAAATCCCTACCCCGAACTCGAAGAAGTCTATCTAGTCACTCAACGGAATGTTGACTGCTCTTTCCTGTTTCGTGGCTAAATCCGCTCAGTACGCTCTCCCTTTTTTTAAGCTTCTCCGGCAGAAGGCGACTTTTGAATGGAGTGAAGAATGCGAACAAGCCCTCCTCCATCTAAAACAAGTCTTGTCACAACCTCCGGTTTTGTCCCGACCAGATACCCGGGAAACACTTTTCTTATACCTAGCCGTCACCGGCGAAGCGGTGAGCGCTGTTCTTATACGGGAGACCCCCGACGGACAAAAACCGATTTATTTCACGAGCAGAGCTCTTCAGGGCCCCGAGCTCAGATACCAACAGATTGAAAAGGTCGCCTTGGCCCTCGTATCTGCAGCCAGAAGATTACGTCATTACTTCCTGGCCCACACAATCGTGGTAAGGACGGAGCAGCCCATCAGACAGCTCCTTAGTCGACCAGATATGGCGGGGAGAATGCTCTGGTGGTCTCTCGAGCTATCCGAGTTCGACCTTCGATACGAACGAAGAAAAGCCCTGAAAGCCCAAGTACTGGCCGACTTCGTAGCGGAAATGACCGTCCCTGAGTCCTCGACTAGTGGCTCCTAGAAATTGACGATTTATGTCGACGGGGCCTCCAGTGCGAAGGGAAGCGGAGCGGGCATTATCCTGGAAAACGAGCAGGGCATCCTGATAGAGGTCTCCCTCGAACTGTCTTTCAAGACATCGAACAACCAAGCCGAATACGAGACCTTCCTCGCGGGACTTCGACTTGCGGAAGACCTCGGCGCAAAAGAAGTCAAAATCTTTACAGACTCCCAGCTCGTGGCATCGCAGGTTCGAGGAGAATTCCAGGCCAAAAACGATAGTCTCATCGAGTACCTCACCTTGGTGCAAGAAAAGTTGAAGAAATTTGTCTCCGCGGAAGTAGCTCACATCCCGCACGAGCACAACACTCTGGCAGACGTGCTTTCCAAGCTTGCGAGCACTAAGAAAAAAGGAGGGAACAAATCAGTTATCCAGGAGATACTAACCCAACCGAGCATAAACAAAACTGCACCAACCACAGAGGTCAACGCAATTGGGGACGTAAATTGTTGGATGACCCCCGTTTACGAATACTTGATGATGGGCAAACTGCTCGACGATCCTAAAGAATTGGGGATAGTCAAGAGGCGGGCATGTGCGTACACCGTCGTCGAAGGAAAACTATATCGTCGAGGGTTCTCCATTCCCTTACTCCGGTGTGTCGAAGAAGGCAAAGTTTCGGGGATCCTCCAAGAAATCCAGAAGGGATCAACGCCCAGCACCTCGGAGGAAGGTCCCTAGCCCAAAAAGCACTCCGAGCAAGGTATTATTGGCCCACAATGCAACATGATGCAAAGGAGCACGTCAAGAAATGCGACCGCTGCCAAAGACACGGGGACATGCACCTCGCTCCTCCAAACGAGCTTAAGTCATTGTCGTCCCCGTGGCCATTTGCATGGTGGGGAATGGATATCCTCGGACCTTTCTTCATAGGGTCGTACCAAAACAAGTACCTCATCGTCGGGGTGGATTACTTCACGAAGTGGATTGAGGTCGAGGCGCTGGCCAAGATCACTGCTTTCAACATACTCCGTTTCTACAAAAGAAACATCCTCGCCCGATTCGGGGTGCCCCAAGCCATTGTCACGGACAACGGGACACAGTTCACCGACAGGAACTTCCAAGACTTCGTCGCCAAACTGGGCACAAAACAGCACTTCATGTCGGTCGAACACCCTCAAACTAACGGGCAGGCCGAAGCAGCGAATAGAGTGATACTCCGGGGACTGAACCGATGACTCGGCGAGGCCAAACAACGGTGGGTCGAGGAGTTGCACAGCGTCCTCTGGGCGTCTCGGACAACCCCACACTCCACGACCGAGGAGACCCCGTTTCGTCTAACGTACGGGACCGAAGCGGTTATCCCCGTGGAGATCAGGGAACCTTCGAGGAGGACAGAGGCTCCCCTCAATGACGAAACGAACAACGAAGCCCTGCGAGAGGAACTCGACCTTGTCGAAGAGATAAGGACCGACGCCTCCCTCCGAGAAGCCTCTTTAAAACAGAAAATAACTCTGCGTTATAACGACAAAGTTATCAAACGAGACTTCCAAGTAGGCAGTCTTGTCTTACGAAGGAATCAAAAAGATTCACGTGAAGGAAAGCTGGCCGCAAACTGGGAGGGCCCGTACCGCGTCACCGCAAAGACGGGAACGGGTGCCTATTACCTCGAGAACCTCCACGGTGAACAACTTGCTCGACCATGGAATGCTGAGAAGCTCAAGCAATACTACAGTTAGACACTGTCTGCGACTGTACAACGTCGCGACCACGGGGGCGTGCAACGGTACATGTGCGACATCTCTATATAACACACGACGGCCAGAAACCACGAAGTGTGTGCGTGAGACTTTTTGGGCCGACGAGGAGGCCTCGATCGAGCTCCGTCGTCGATGTACCAATTAGGCCGAACACCCAGCTCGCGATGGGAAGTTCACGCCACGGAGCTAAGACCTCTACCGACGTTTTGGCCCCGTTGAAGGTTAGGGAGCAACCCCGACCAATCGACTAGCTCTCTCCGCAGTCGAGAATCGTTAAAGTCGAGCAAACCCCCAAGGCGCCAGCTACCTCAACTACTTAGGCAAAAATAAGTAACGTATAAAATATCACACACAAGCAAAATTAATAAAGAGGCATAACGAAGTATGAAAATCGGGCAAAACCCTTAGTACAAAATGTTACAGATACAAGCCCACAAGCCGGGCAAAAATAACCATTGTGCTAATAGTACATCAAATAAGCCCACAAGACGGGCAAAAACAAAATGGCACGCAAGCCAAGCAAACTATATCCCTACTCTGCGGCAGTCTCAGTGGCGTCCGACCCACCTCCCTCGTTGGCGTCTCCTCCTTGCCCGGGCGGCACTATCCGGCCGTCGACCACCTCAAAGTCAGCATATGCCCCATCGGTCACCAGGTTGGGGTTTAGGACCCGAAGCTGCGCCACCGCATTCCGGAACCCTATGCCCGCAGTTTCAAGAGCATCATCCTTGGCTAGCCGGAGATCCTGCTCGAGTTTCCTGAGTTGAGCCACCAGCGCTGCTCGAGTGGTTAGGAGCCTGTCCTCCTCGGTTTCGCCTTCGGCTGGCCGCACAGCATCCTCTGACTCGGCGATCCTTTCCTTGAGCCGCTTCTCCTCCGCCTCCAGCTCGGCGATTCGGGCAAGGTGGCCTCTCTCCGTTTCCTCGACTTTCTTCAGCTTGGCCTCAGCCCGCTGCTGCTGCTCGCTTTGTTCTTTGTACAGGTACCTGCATTCCTTTAACTTCTTGCGCATGTCGAGCATCTTAGCATCCAATTTCTCGAGCTTGTCTTGCAGTCGAGAAAGCTCAGCAGCGGGGCGAGTCTCATCGTTCAAGACAATGGCAGTCGAGCAAAGCCGCATGACCGCAGACAGGTCCTCGAAGATCGTCTTCCTCCTCGCTTCCGCGGCTTCCCCCAGTACAGCTTGGACTTCAGAGGGAGGGACACGAGGATAGATGACTTTGGAGAAGAAGTGAGGCTTTTGATGGCATGGTGGAAGTTCAAAGCTTGAAGGAGGTGGGGGACTGTCTTCGTGGCCCAGGTCGACGACCTCCACGCTCGAAACCCATTGTCGTTTCGGCGTCCCTGAGTACCCGAAGACTGGCTCCCAGCAGGAGGTGTCCGCCTCTCTGAAATCCCCGACACAGTGGCAGCAGGCTGAGACTGACTGGAACCTTCGGGCATAGCAGCCGAGGAAACACCCTCAGGCATGGCTCCAGAAGGAGTAACATCTTGGCCCTTTGAACGAGATGCCTCTCCCCGGGACTGCTCTTCCCGAGCCCTCTTCGCCTTCAGTTTCTTGAGTCTCTCCTCAGCTCCGACCATTTTTCCTACAAAAAGAAAGAAAACTTTAATAAGGCAAGGAATACAGATGCGAGGAAGGCTTAGATTGTGGGCGTTTTCACCACCTAACAACTCGATTGCTTCTTCGTCGGAGAAGGTCTCGAGCAGAACGCGGGTATTGATCAGACGACGTTGTTTCTTCACCTGCCCGTCTGCTCCCGTTATAGGCTGGCCGTCCAGCGTTTCCCGTTCATAGACGTCCAACTGAGTATGCTTCACCTTGTATTTGTCGACTCCCTTCTTGAAGTGTTCCTCCATCCAGTACAGAGGGAACTTCAGCTCCAAGACCTCCTCGGAGCGACCGTCGACGTCGCGAGTGACTTTCCGGTACAACGAGTATACAACCCCGAGGGTGACCGGCTTCACGAAATAGTAGCGGAACTTGAAGACCCGGATAGAATCTAAATATGTATGGAACAAAGCTTTGCTCTGCTTGAAAGACGCCCATCCATGTCGTCCACCGGCTGACGACCTCTGAAGATGGAATATCCGGAAAAAGAGGGACACTGTCGGAATGATTTTTAAATACTTACAGACGAGCTCGAAGGCCCGGATGAAGGCCAGGGAGTTTGGATGAATCTGCGAGGGGGCCAACTTCAACCAGGCGAAGATTCCCTCTTGTAAGTCCGTGAAGGGCAGCCTCCACCCCGCCTTGTCGAACATAAATTCATATAAGGGGATGCGCATTCCCCGGTAAGGTGAACATATCCGATGGCGCTCCTCTGGGCGGAAAACCTTCCAGGATTTGTCAGACCCGATGAGCCGGTGCTCGACGGTGTAGAACGCGTCGTCCACGTCTTTGTAGGCGAAGATAGACGACATCTCCAGTGCTTCCTCGCACACCCACTCCTCGAGCGGGCGCTCCTGCGCAAAAGCCATGTGAGCCATGGGAGATTCGGGTTGGTCGTCGTCTTCTTCGAATGATCCCACGGCCACTTTCGCAGCCAAATCGTCCATTTACCTGAAAAGCAGAAGGAAACGGTGAATTCGATGGGTCATATCAAATTCACCCCTCCACCGCTGTTCAAGCGAACGGGCGAGGAAGGGGCAAGGCTCTCTCGGTTCCCCGACATAACCGACCGAGGATCGACATGTTCACCGGGGAACTCATCGCCTCCCCGGAAGATTCTGCCCCCCGTGTTCCCGTGACGCTAATGAAAAGAGTAATTATTGAGGACCCCGAGACATTCAACGGGTCCCCGACATGTTCATCCCTAGTCCCCGAAATATTCAACAAGAGCGGGTGAAATTCTTAGCACCCCCTCTCTCAACAACTAAGATTCCCGCCGTATTCTCCAGGAATCCTCTCATTTCTCGTGGGAACATCATCAGTTCACCAAGGAAATGCTATATACTAGTTGAAATTAAAGGGAAATGCAAGAGAAAGGCCAGTTTTAGGGCAAGTACCTTATAAGCGGTGGTTTAGGGTTTCGGCGCGGAGTTTCCGGCTGCTGACGGCGGTTGGTGGCGGCGAACGGCTACGGTGGAAGGTAGAGATAGAAGGAGCGAGATTGTTGAGAGAGAAAGCGAAAAGTGGGAAATGAGCGAGGGGGGGGGGGGGCTTTTATAAGCGGTTCTCGTAGAACTCGAGGGACGTAGGGCACTCAAGTGCGCTACCCTAGCCTGCCGCCCTAGCCCCCTAGGTAATAATGGCAGGCGACACGTGGCACGCATGCAGCCGCGCATCTTCCCACGCGTGTCGTTCCAGTTTTCCCCAACGCTTTGAATCTGAGGCCCCTCATCTCCCCGCGTGACAACCAAACGCAACTGTCCGATGCCCAACTTATGTGCGACCGCATGGACGTCGACCACGAGAAGGACCTCCTCGGTCCCTCTCCTGGCGTGTCCCCGACGTGCCAGTAAGCCTTAAGTCATTACTCTGACACCTCAGAGCAACGACTTGGGGGGCTCCTGTTCTGGACTGGGCCGAGGCTGCCCAACAGTCGAGCAGGCCCAACCCATGCTGCCTGGAGAGGCCCAATAAGGTCCTTCTGCGGACACGTGACTGCCACGCACGCACCACGGATTTGTCGGGCACTAGGGGAGCGTCGACCCACTTAATCACCGTCGGGCACCTTGGCAAAAGGAGAAGAGGGCATCGCAACCCACCGAGATATGCCTCCTCGACAGGATAGCTTCTCCTTGCGAGGCCCTACCCTTCCTACGGGCTGTGCATCTCCTCGACCACACGAGGCTCCTCCCCTGCGAGGAGCACCCAACGGTCCACCCCGCGTGGACACGTTCCAAGTAACCTCCCACTTCCGAAAGATTCGGTCTGCCCTACTTCCGGAAATCTAGGAGCAGTTACTCTAGGAGAAGACCACGTGCTGGTCTTCACTACTACACGTAAGCCCTAGCAGTTACCTGGAGTGGGCCTAGTTAATCCAGCCCATTGCAGGTAACCGTTGGCCCCGTGCTGGGGGCTCTCTATAAATACCCTCTCATTTGAGAGGGTCAGGTTATACACTTTCTTCCTACATTCTCACTTTCTGTATTTGCTGATATTCTGTGCACTCTCTTACTTGAGCGTCGGAGTACCCTGCAGGTACACCCCCCCCCCCCCCCCCCCCCCCCCCCCCCCCGCGCCGTCTCTCACCATCACCGGAGCTGCCATTCCAGACGCCGTTGGTCACTATCACTGTCTGATCCAGGTACGATCAATTTCCTACATTAATTCTATCAATATTATGATTTTTAACAAAAATTTGTGATTCTTTTATGATAAACTTATCAAGAGCTATTTAGATTGAGTGAATTTATTAAGTTTTTTCTTTTTCTTATACTGTTCATAATCAAAATCAAACTTTCTAATCTTATAAAACAATTATTTAAAATCCTCTTATTCTAAATTAAATCCGCAACTTCAAATTTGAATCTGACATACAATATTAAAATTGAATGGCAAATGAAATAAGAAATAATAAATAAATAAAACTATAAATAAGAAAGTTAACAATTGAGAAATAACATATAGAATTTATAAAATTAAAAGAATTAATGTGCTATATAATATTAACAATAAAAAATTTATAGAAATAAATAATGAAATAAAGTTATTGAATATATATATATATATATATATATATATATATAAATTATATTAAAAAAATATAATTTATATTATATAAATTTAAAAAAATATTGACTATACTAATATAATATTAATATATAAAATATCAAATAAGTAAAGTGATGAGGTTATACGGCTGTTTTTTCAAATTTTCATGCTTTCCAAACATATTTTATATTTTATACGTACTTATTTAAGCCAGTATAAAAGTCGAAATAATTCGGCAATCACGTGTTTCACATATAGTTATCGTACCTATACCACTTCTATATATAAATATCTACTGCATGTTTTTTTAATTATATATTGATTTGCAATGGGCTTAGTGTTACTTAAAAATTTGAGGCCCCTGGTATTTGGAGGCCCTGTGCAGTGGACCAGGCTGCACAGGCCCAAATCCGGCCCTGTTCAAGGTACTAAAGCGACATAAACTCAATAAGAGGTAGTGATACCATTATTTATACTGTAGTGAAATAGAACCTTACCAAATATTAATTGTTTATTTAAATATTAATTATTTATTTAAATATTAATTGTTTATTTAAATATTAATTATTGAATGTTTAATAAATATTAAAACTATGTTAATTATTGAAACCTTATTAAATATTAGAACTATTTAATATGTTGAATATTTCTTGCATATTTATTAAATATTAATTAATTGTTAAAAATATTGAATTTGATTATTAGTGATGGATTAATTACTTAATATTTAATCGGTGATGTGTGATTTGTGAATTGAGATTTAATTGTATTGATACTTATGGATTACTTGCTAATTGTGGTGAAGATGTTTGAAGTAAGAATGCCATGATTTTTGAAAATGTGATTGTGTGTGCAATTGTGTGGTAATTCAAGTGTGATGAATTATTTAAGATATGCATGAATGTTAAGATTAGGGAGTGTTCTTAATTGTATATGATTGTTGAATTTGCACACACATCATTTGTGTCAAGAGGCAATGCTTGTTAGTTCCGTGGGAGCTAGTGACTTGTCCTAAACCTAAAGCGGGGTTTGAAAGCTTAGGAAATGGGCTTTTTGTGTGTTATTGGTCTAGGGAACGGACCCGATTTAATGTAAAAATCGAAAAATAATAACAAGTGATTGGTACCACATGCATGAGTTGCATTTGAGTCTTGCATCGAGTCACATAGTGTCTTTGGTTGCAATATGAGATTATGTGTATTACGTGAATTGATGAATTGGTGAAATTATGGAATTGTGAGTATGCACTTGTGAATGGTATGGTTACTTGAGTGATACTATGTTCATGAAACTTTTGAAGTGTGAGAATAATTGTGATTGTACTTGTATGCCTTAAATTATATATTATCTTATGATTTCAGTAATTATGTGAATTCTCACCCTTCTGTTGGAATGATGTTTTGTACGACATCGCTCAGGTACTGAAGATTAGAGTTGCTTCTAGTGAGGTAGCCGTTGGAGTAGTTGCTTTAATGTCCTTATCTATTTTGGGTCGAGTTGTGCTCTGATTATGTAACACTGGGGAACATTCCGATTCATGTTTTGAGAGATACTTTATGTACTCTACTTTATTTTGCTTTTGTTATTTGAATTATGTGGAATATTGGCCTTTATGCCTAAGTGATGATTATGAATGTGATGAGTATGAGACTTTCATTATGTCTATTATGATTGAAGTAATTTCGCTGCTACATACTAAGGTGATAGTATATGAAAGACATGAATTTATTTTAAGTGTTATTGAGCATGATAGGTGTATATGTGTGACGTTTTAAAAATATATGTGACAACCTTATTTGAGATGCATGATTAAATTACTCTGATTATTTATATATATATTCCGCGGGGCTTAGAAGGGTGTTACAATGATGCTGAAGAATTGCTAAGATTAATCAGAAGAAGTGATTACAAAGTGGTAGATCAACTCCTTCAGACTCTGTTAAAAATATCAATGTTATCTTTGTTGTTGAACTCCGAGGATCAAAGGAAATCTTTGATGAGGTTGTTAGAGCAAGCCTATGTGGATCATAATATGACAGTGGATCAATTTAATGGTGTAGTAGGAAACATTACGGTCTGTAATGTCTTTAGCTTCAGTGATAAAGAGTTGCCACCAGAAGGTAAGAAACACAATTATGCTATATATATATATATATATATGTATCAGGTGCCGAGTGTAACACCCTAAACCCCTGTGACAAACTAGTAATAAAAATATCATAGTAAAAGAACTACAACACGTTTAGGATGCTACTTTCAACTATTCAACTTTTCATGCATACGATAAATAACACATCAATACCGTAATTAAAACATAGTAATTAATCATTTCTATAGCAGCGGAAATTCAACCAAATTATAACATGTGAATACTACATAACATCATCAAGTAATGGAGTCCTAACACATAACAAAGTAAATGACTACAAGCGTTCTGACAACCCGGTGTTACAATCAGAGCAGACGTGACTCGATAACATAAAAGGGAAGACCTCGTCTTCGCTAACTCCAACTCCGCACTACTCCTGCTTATCTCCACGTTACCCACATAGAGGTAACATTCAAACAGAAGGGGTGAGATTCTCAAATCAATATAAGAAATGCATAGTATAAGTATAAAAGCATAAAAACATTACACAATCTACCCTATCATCACAACATCAATACAATTAGCATTTCTCATACAATCAGATAATCAACACACATAATACAATGCAATGAGATCCACGACTCGACTCAATGCATGTGGTACCAATTCGATCCCTATTTCATGATCATAATTCTCGTCGGAATTTCCATAATAGTCGCTCACACCCCACATGGGCACACGACACCCGTGATCGCTCACACCCCACATGGGCACACGATCACCCGTAATTGCTCACACCCCACATGGGCACACGATTACCTCAATAACAACAATGCCATCTACACGATTCTATTTAAAGAATCTGGATAAGACGCTCACACCCCACATGGGCACACGACTTATCACACAACTTATGCAACATGACATGCATACAACGACAATACACAACAACAACATACCACGACAATTACATGCGTATGACCATCAACACGTCAATATATCATACTAAAACTACACAACGTACATTTTATACCATCCACAGCAACAATCTACAATGATAACACGCATACACACCAACGAATCCATCAACTCAACTTACAACACATAGCGGCATACACAAAATCCAAATTAACGCGTCAAAGGGTTATAATTTTGGGATTGAAATCAATTTTAACAAAAAATTATATGAAACCAGCTTTCCAACGCTTCGAACGACGACTGAAATGGACATACGGACTAAAAGTTATGAATTTTTGAAGTTTTGGAAAAATCATGTCAGTTCCACAGCAAGACAGCACTGCCATGCCTTGCTACGAGTTTGCTCAGCAAACTCTCGTTCGCTAGAGGTTTGCCTAGCAAACTTGCCAGCGAACCCCTCCCCCCATACAAAAACCAGAGAGTCACATTTCCCCTATCTGTTTGGTACTCATTCGCCTAGCGAACTGGGCTTCGCCATGAGTTCGCTTTGCGAACCTGGGGCGAACTTCCCTACCACACATCCCAGAATTATCCTACTTTCCCTTTGTTCGCTGCCTCATTCGCTTTGCGAATCTGGGGCGAACATTCGCCCAACGAACTTTTGTTCGCATTGCGAACATCGCGATTCTGCAATTCTGCAGTAGCGATTTCAACACCCATCTGTCCCAATTCTTCCCCGATTTTCCCATCAACAGCCCAGAAAACACACATACAATCACAGCAATTCATACAAACATGCATAAACACCTATTCCTTAATTCAATCGATCAATTATACATTTTCCCTCTTATCAAACCCTCTGTCATACAAAAACCCAATCCCCAATTTGACACCAACAACACATAGGGACGATCCTAATGATTTTTCTACCCTCATACAAACAATATGCAACCCTTAAGAGATTAGAGAGCCCCACCCTTACCTTAGAGTTCTTGAATTCTTCCCTCTAACAATGGAGTCTCCTTTCTCTGATCCTAGCTCTGCTCTTCCTTTTTCTTTTTCAAAACACGTACTGAAACCTTTCTCTCTTCTAACCCCTTTTCTATTTATATTTATTATTATTATTATTATTATTATTATTATTATTATTATTTAAATATTGTTATTATTATTTCACTAATTATATAATAACAACAATATTCCTTAATAATAATTAAAATAATAATATTAGTCCGAATAACCATTCTCACCACAAGTTCATATACAATTAGTCACACACCTCCCGATACTTATTTTCTATAATTTCAAGGGTACTACCCCATCCTAAGGACAACCCAACCTCAACCAAAACACACCAATACACAACATCATTCAATTTAATTACGAAAAATAATTAAAATAAATCAGGGTGTTACAACTCTCCCCCACTTAGAATATTTTCGTCCTAAAAAATTTACCTCATGCGAACAATTCCGAATACGACTCGCATCCTGCTCTCTAACTCCCAAGTCATATTTCCACCTGCAGCGCCTCCCCACACTACCTTCATGAGAGCGATCTCTTTACCCCTTAGTTGCTTTACCTCGTGGTCTTCAATCCGTATTGGTAAGGCTTCAACCGTAAGGTTATCTCTTACTTCCACATTATCCATCGGAATCACATGCGGCGGATCCGGAACATACTTCCGAAGCTGTGACACATGGAACACTTCATGCAAATTCGACAAATTGGGTGGCAATGCCACTCTGTAGGCAACAGGTCCAACTCTTGCAGAAATCTGATACGGACCAATAAACTGAGGAGTAAGCTTCCCCGACTTCAACGCACGGCCAACATCAGTCACTGGAGTGACTCTCAAAAACACATGATCTCCTTCTTGGAACTCAAGATTTTTCCTTCTCTTATCATGGTAAATCTTCTGCCTACTCTGGGAAGCTTTCATCTTTTCCCGAATCAGCTTCACCTTTTCGGTAGTTTGCAGAACAATCTCAGGTCCAAGTACTACACTCTCACCAGATTCGTGCCAACACAAAGGCGTCCGACACCTCCGACCATACAATGCTTCAAAAGGTGCCATTCCAATACTAGAATGATAACTGTTATTATAAGTGAACTCGATCAACGGTAAATGGCTATCCCAAGCACCTCCTTGTTCAAGCACACAAGCCCTCAACAAATCCTCCAAAGATTGTATAGTCCTCTCCGTCTGTGAATGATAGGCCGAACTCAATCTCAGCTTCGATCCCAAAGCTTCTTGCAAAGGAAAACTAATATTAATAGGGATGAAATGTGCCAACTTCGTCAGTCTATCCACTACTACCCAAATGGAATCATGTCCTCTCGGCGTATTAGGCAACCCGGTCACAAAATCCATAGAAATACTGTCCCACTTCCACTCTGGAATATCTAATGGTTGCATAAAACCAATAGGTTTCTGATGTTTCACTTTTGACTTCTGACAAGTCAAATAAGAATACACAAACTGAGCCACATCATGTTTCAATCCAGGCAACCAAAATATCTTCTTCAAGTTTTGATACATCTTCGTAGCTCCTGGATGGATACTCAAACTACTCCTGTGACCCTCTTCTAAAATCATTCTTTTCAACTTAGGATTATCAGGAATACAAATCCTATCACGGAATCTCAACACACCTTGTCCATCCACCCTGAACTCATTACCTTCCGTTTGGTCATTTCCAATCATCAAATCCACCAGTTTCATATCCAACTTTTGACTTTCTCTGATACTATTAAGGAATTCATTGTTGATCGTCAGCATACCCATCATCATACTATGCGGTGTCTGTTCGCAAACCAAACTCATATCTCTGAACTGTTCAATCAATTCTAACTCTTTAACCATCATAGCAGACACATACAAGGACTTTCGACTCAGAGCATCAGCCACGACATTAGCTTTACCAGGGTGATAGTTCAAGCCAAAATTATAATCTTTTAAGAATTCTAACCATATTATCTGCCTCATATTCAGTTCCTTCTGGTCAAACAGATACCTCAAGCTCTTATGGTCACTATACACTTCAAATCTAGAACCATAAATATAGTGCCTCCAAATCTTCAATACGAATACCATTGCAGCTAACTCTAAATCATGAGTCGGATAATTCCTCTCATGTACTCTTAGCTGTCGTGAAGCATAAGCCACAACCTTACCATCCTGCATTAACACACCTCCCAAACCCATCAAAGAAGCATCGTAATACACCACAAACGGTTCATTTGGTTCGGGTAGAATTAAAACTGGAGTTGTAGTCAATCTCTTCTTCAACTCAATGAAACTCTTCTCACAATGAACATCCCATACAAATGCCTTACCCTTGCACGTCAACTGAGTCAACGGAAGTGCCAACTTCGTAAATCCTTCAATAAATCATCGGTAATAACCAGCCAAACCCAAGAAGCTTCTAATCTCGGCCACCGACTTCAGAGTCTCCCATTGTAGAACGGCGTCTACCTTGGACGGATCCACAATAATACCATTACCTGAAATAACATGACCAAGAAAACTTACCTCTCTCAACCAGAATTCACACTTAGACAACTTAGCATAGAGCTTCTTCTCTTTCTGCACTTGCAGCATAATTCGCAAATGCTCAGCGTGTTCCTCTTCTGACTTAGAATAGATTAGAATATCGTCAATAAAGACAACCACAAATTGGTCCAAGTAAGCATGAAAGATACGATTCATATACTCCATGAATACACCAGGTGCATTAGTAACTCTGAACGGCATCACCACATACTCATAATGTCCATATCGGGTTCTGAAGGCCGTCTTTTGAATGTCTTCATCTCTTACCCGTATCTGATGATAACCCGACCTCAAGTCAATCTTGCAAAACACACGGGCACCCACTAATTGATCCATCAAGTCATCTATTCTTGGTAGTGGATACTTGTTCTTAATCGTTACTTTATTCAGCTGTCTGTAATCGATACACAACCTCATACTACCATCTTTTTTGTTTACTAACAACACTGGAGCTCCCCAAGGCGATACGCTCGGCCTCACAAATTTCTTTTCTAACAGCTCTTCCAGTTGCTTCTTCAGCTCTGATAATTCTGATGCCGACATCCTATATGGTGCCATAGAAATAGGTCTGGTACCAGGGACAAGATCAATAGCAAACTCTACTTCCCTCTCTGGTGGTACCTCGACAATGTCATCTGGAAACACTTCAGGAAATTCACGCACCACTTGCAATTCTTTGATCACCGACTCACTCTCCACTGACAAGAATGCAAACAATGCAAGTACCTGAGCTTCTTCTTCCAAGAACTTTCTTAACTCTCTAGCAGACAGAAAACCGTCTTCTTCCTCTTCCTCAGGAGCAAGAAATCGAACCGACTTATTGAAACAGTTAATATGAACATGATTGAACTCCAACCAGTTCATACCCAAAATCACATCGAGACCTCCCAACGGTAAACAAATCAGATCCACACCAAAGTCCTTATCAAAGATTGATAGTGGACAATTCAAACAGACTAAAGAAGTGGTCACCGATCCCTTTGCAGGTGTTTCGACAACCATCTCTCCCTTCATAGGAGAAACAACAAGGCCTAGCCTTCTTACACAATCAGCAACAATAAAATAGTGAGTAGCATCAGTATCAATAATAGCAATCAAAGGCGTATTATTAATATAACATGTACCTCTGATCAGTCTGTCGTCACTGGAAGTCTGAGTCCCTGTCAATGCGAAAACTTTTCCCCCAATCGAAGCCATCTTTGGTTTCTGACAACGAGTACTAATATGGCCCTGTTCTCCACAGTTGTAACAAGTCACCACATTAACTTTGCAGTCAGCAATCAGATGTCCTGCCTGTCCACACTTGAAGCATTTATTCATATCACTCGTGCACTCATTGACACGATGACCCAACTCACCACACCTGTAACACTTAAGAGGAGCAGGGGCACCTCCCCCACTTGGCCTCTTGCCATCAGCATGCTTCTGTTTACCTTCCTCAGCTGGAGCTGCATAAGGCTTCCCACGATTCATCGGTTTCTTTCCTCTTCTCTCGGCCAGCCCCTTATAGTGAGCCGATCGAGCCTTGCTGTCTTCTTCAAATATCCTGCAACAATCCACCAAGTCTAGAAACCTTTTGATCCACTGATAACCAATTGCCTGTTTGATCTCAGGCCTCAATCCGCTCTCAAACTTGACACACTTTGAGAACTCAGCAGTTGCCGCACTGTAGTGAGGATAAAACTTAGTCAGATCTGAGAATTTGGCAGCATACTCCGTAACCGTCATGTTACCCTGCTTCAGTTCCAAAAACTCAATCTCTTTCTTCCCTTGGACATCTTCAGGAAAATACTTCCTTAAGAACTCCCTACTGAGCACAACCCAAGTGATGGCCTCTCCTGTTGCTCCCAATAGTTGACGAGTGCTAACCCACCAATCATCAGCCTTCTCATCCAGTATGTGAGTACCTAACCGCACCTTCCGTGCTTCAGGATATTCCATAACCCGAAAGATTCTCTCGATTTCCTTGAGCCAAGCCTGTACTCCATCCGGATAATGTCTTCCCTTGAAGGTAGGCGGTCTGTTCTTCCGAAACTCGTCATTCTCGTTAGCATGTGGCGGGTTCTGCACCGCTTGAGCAACAACCTGCAAAGCAGCAGCAATCGTAACATCATTCCTTCCAGCCATTCTAAATCTGTTACACACCACCAACAGAACATAATGGTTAAAGAACCAATAACAACAACGACAACTTGGCTGGACGGACCGACCTGCTCTAATACCACTATGTAACACCCTAAACCCCCGCGATAAATTAGTAATAAAAATATCATAGTAAAAGAACTACAACACGTTTAGGATGATACTTTCAACTATTCAACTTTTCATGCTTACGATAAATAACACATCAATACCGTAATTAAAACATAGTAATTAATCATTTCTATAGCAGCGAAAATTCAACCAAATTATAACATGTGAATACTACATAACATCATCAAGTAATGGAGTCATAACACATAACAAAGTAAATGACTACAAGCGTTCGGACAACCCGGTGTTACAATCAGAGCAGACGCGACTCGATAACATAAAAGGGAAGACCTCGTCTTCGCTAACTCCAACTCCGCACTACTCCTGCTTATCTGCACGTTACCCACATAGAGGTAACATTCAAATAGAAGGGGTGAGATTCTCAAATCAATATAAGAAATGCATAGTATAAGTATGAAAGCATAAAAACATTACATAATTTACCCTATCATCACAACATCAACACAATTAGCATTTCTCACACAATCAGATAATCAACACACATAATGCAATGCAATGAGACCCATGACTCAACTCAATGCATGTGGTACCAATTCGATCCCTATTTCATGATCATAATTCCCGTCGAAATTTCCATAATAGTCGCTCACACCCCACATGGGCACACGACATCCGTGATCGCTCACACCCCACATGGGCACACGATCACCCGTAACTGCTCACACCCCACATGGGCACACGATTACCTCAATAACAACAATGACATCTACACGATTATAGTTCAAAGAATCCGGATAAGACGCTCACACCCCACATGGGCACACGGCTTATCACACAACTTATGCAACATGACATGCATACAACGACAACACACAACAACATATCACGATAATTACATGCGTATGACCATCAACATGTCAATACATCATACTACAACTACACATCATGCAGTCTATACCTGCCACAACAGCAATCTACAACGATAACACGCATACACACCAACGAATCCATCAACTCAACTTACAACACATGGCGACATACAAAAAATCCAAATTAACGCGTCAAAGGGTTGGAATTCTGGGATTGAAATCAATTTTAACAAAAAGTATATGAAACTAGCTTTCCAACGCTTTGAACGGCGACTGAAACGGACATACAGACTAAAAGTTATGAATTTTTGAAGTTTTGGAAAAATCCTGTCCGTTCCACAGCAAGACAGCACTGCCATGCCTCACTACGAGTTCGCTCAGCGAATTCTTGTTCGCTAGAGATCCGCCTAGCAAAATTGCCAGTGAACACCTCCTCCCCATACAAAAACCATAGAGTCACATTTCCCCTCTCTGTTCGCTACTCATTCGCCGAGTGAACTGGGCTTCGCCAGGAGTTCGCTTTGCGAATCTGGGGCGAACTTCCCCACCACACAACCCCAGAATTATCCTACTTTCCCTTTGTTCGCTGCCTCATTCGCTTTGCGAATCTGGGGCGAACATTCGCCCAACGAACGTTTTGTATGCATTGCGAACATTGCGATTCTGCAATTCTGCAGTAGCGATTTCAGCACCCATCTGTCCCAATTTTTCCCCGATTTTGTCCACCAACAGCCCAGAAAACACACATACAATCACAACAATTCATACAAACATGCATAAACACCTATTCCTTAATTCAATCGATCAATTATACATTTTCCCTCTTATCAAACCCTCTGTCATACAAAAACCCAATCCCCAATTTGACACCAACAACACATAGGGACGATCCTAATGATTTTTCTACCCTCATACAAATAATATACAACCCTTAAGAGATTAGAGAGCCCCACCCTTACCTTAGAGTTATTGAATTCTTCCCTCTAACAATGAAGTCTCCTTTCTTTGACCCTAGCTCTGTTTTTCCTTTTTCTTTTTCAAAACACGTACTGAAACCTTTCTCTCTTCTAACCCCTTTTCTATTTATATTTATTATTATTATTATTATTATTATTATTATTTAAATATTATTATTATTATTTCACTAATTATATAATAACAACAATATTCCTTAATAATAATTAAAATAATAATATTAGTCTGAATAACCATTCTCACCACAAGTTCCTATACAATTAGTCACACACCTCCCAATACTTATTTTCTATAATTCCAAGGGTACTACCCCATCCTAAGGACAACCCAACCTCAACCAAAACACACCAATACATAACATCATTCAATTTAATTACGAAAAATAATTAAAATAAATCAGGGTGTTACACCGAGAGGACTCCCTGTCCAATTTCTTAGTCGATATAGGTTCCTCGCTCAATGTTATGCCGAAAGCAACTTTGTCTAAGTTGACTTATAAAGGTGCTCCTATGAGACACAGTGGGGTTATAGTCAAAGATTTTGAGGGTTCTAAGAGGACAGTAATTGGTGAAGTAGATCTCCTGATGATGATATGTCCACAGGGTTTCAAAGTCACTTTTCAGGTAATGGACATCTACCCAGCATATATTTATTTATTGGGAAGGCCATAGATACATGACATTGGGAAAGTAAAATCAACTCTCCATCAGAGACTCAAGTTTGTTAAGAATGGTAAGCTGATAATTGTCTACGGTGAGCAGGCCTTGCTAGTCAGTCACCTATCTTCTTTCCGATATATAGACGCAAATGAGGAAGCTGTTGGGACTCAATTCCAAGCTCTCGATATAGTCAAAGAATAGGGTATCTATTTCTTCGTTGAAAGATGCACATTATGTTGTGAAGAGCGGTCAAGCAGAAGGTTGGGGACAAATTGTTGAGCTTCTCGAGAATAAGAACAGAGTTAGTTTAGGGTTGTCACCCTATATAACAAGAAGGGCATGAATCATGAAGGTGTTATCAGGTCTATTCAAGAGGTGTTTCACAGTGCCGGTTTTATTCATCCTGGAAATCAAGTTGTTGCTACCATCAGTGAAGATGACTCAGAATGGCCTTGCTTTGTGACGCATGGAGATACTAGTCTGAATGGGATTGCTATGGATGTTCCAAGTGTCGTTCAATTGTCAAAGTAATTTGTTTTGTTTTTTACAAATAATTCCTTTCACTCTGCCCAAGGTGAAAGTAACATTGTTCGGCCACTTATGGTTCAAATTTTAAGATCATTAATAAGAGACATTTTGTTACCCAATGTGTTTTTTCTCTTTTTGAATTTTTCTAGAAAACGGTAACTAAAAAACCTGTTAAAAATAATTTCATTTTTGCATCTCACTTTCGTATTTGTCTGTTTTCTAAAACAAAGCATAAATCATGTGCAAATTAATAAGCAATAAACCCATTGAAAATAATGACCTTGCGCCCTCTCCCAACTTTGAATTCCCTATATTTGAAGCGGAAGAAGAGAGTGGGGAAGACAATGATATTCCAGAAGGAATTACTTGGTTGTTTGAGCACAAGGAGAAGACTATTCAGCCATATAAAAAGTCTGTCAAACTTATCAACTTGAGTTTTGAAGAGAACAAGAAAGATGTCAAGATTGGGGAACTGCTTGGTAAAGATGTCAAGAATAGGTTGATAGAGTTGTTGAAAAATATGTTGATGTATTTGCTTGGTCGTATCAAGATATGTCAGGACTGGATACTGATATTGTAGAGCATCGGCTGCTGCTTAAACCAAAATGTCCGACAGTGAAGCAAAACTTAAGAATAACTCATCCTGAGATGGTTGTCAAGATTAGAGAAGAGGTGCGAAAACAAATTGATGTCGGTTTCCTTGTCACTTCTATGTATCCTTAATGGGTGGCCTATATTGTGCCAATTCCAAAGAAAGACGGAAAAGTCAGAATGTGTGTAGGTTATAGAGATCTGAATAAAGCAAGTCCAAAAGATGATTTTCCTCTGCCTCATACTCATATGTTGGTAGACAATACAACTAAATTCAATGTTTTCTCCTTTATAGATGACTTTTTTTGGATATAATCAAATTAAGATGGCACTTGAGGACATGGAGAAAACAACGTTTATCACCCCATGGGGAAGATTGTGTTATAGAGTGATGCCTTTTGACTTGAAGAACGCTGGTGCTACGTACCAGAAGGCTATGACTACCCTATTCCATGATATGATGAACAAGGAAATTGAGGTATATGTTGATGATATGATTGATAAGTCTAAGACTAAAGAGGATCATGTAGAATATCTACTGAAATTGTTCCAGCGTTTGAGAAAATACAGACTCCGCTTAAATCTAAATAAATGCACTTTCGACGTTCGTTTCAGAAAGCTTTTGGGTTTCATTGTCATCCAGAAAGGTATAGAGGTGGATCTAGACAAAGTCAGAGCCATTCGAGACAGGCTTGCACCAACAACAGAAAAGCAAGTCAGAGGGTTCCTCGGGCGTTTGAATTATATCTCCAGGTTCATCTCTCACATGACTGCCACGTGTGAGCCAATCTTCAAATTGCTTTGTAAAGATCAAATTGTTATGTGGAATGAAGATTGTCAGAAGGCCTTTGATAGTATTAAAGATTACTTTCTTAAGCCTCCTATTTTGATCCCGCCTGTGGAAGGGAAGCCTCTGATTATGTATTTAATAGTCTTGGAAGGATTAATGGGTTGTGGCCTCGGACAGTAGGACGAGACAGGTAGAAAAGAACATGTTATTTACTACCTGAGTAAGAAATTCACAGATTGTGAATCCCGGTATTCGTTGTTTGAGAAAACTTTTTGTGTTTTGGCATGGGCTTCTCGGCGTCTCCGACAGTATATGTTGAACCATTCTAGTTGGTTGATATCCAAAATGGATCCTATCAAGTATATTTTTGAGAAGCCTGCGCTGACAGGAAGAATTGCTCATTGGCAGATGTTGTTATCAGAATATGACATTGAATATCGTACTCAAAAAGCTATCAAAGGAAGTGTATTGGCAGATCATTTGGCTCATCAACCAATTAAAGATTATCAGCCTATCCAGTTTGACTTTCCTGATGAAGATGTTATGACCATTAGAGCTAAAGATTGTGATGAACCAGGTCCTGAGGAAGGACCAGAGCCTAGATCCCGATGGGGTTTGGTGTTTGATGGAGCCTCTAATGCATATGGTTATGGAGTTGGAGCAATTATAATCACTTCTCAAGGTTCTCATATTCCTTTTACTGCAAGGATATGTTTTAATTGTACGAATAATATGTCAAAATATGAAGCGTGTATCCTTGGCCTTGAAGAAGCCACTGATCTCAGAATCAAGAATCTCGATGTCTTTGGGGATTCATCATTAGTTATCAATCATATCAAAGGTGAATGGGAAACTCGCCATTCGGGTTTGATCCCATACAAAGATTATGCTAGGACGGTTGTTTCCTTTCTTTGATAAAGTCAATTTCCATCATATACCTCGAGAGGAGAATCAAATGGCAGATACTTTAGCCACCTTGTCCTCCATGTACCGAGTGGATTTCCACAATGAGGCACCTTAAATTACAATCAGACGTCTGGATAAACTTGCTCATGTGTTTGCAGTAGAAGAAGAAGTAGATAATAAACCATGGTATCATGATATCAAGTGTTTTCTCCAGAGTCAAGAATACCCAACTGGGGCATCTAGTAAAGATAAGAAGACCTTGAGGAGATTGGCGTATAACTTCTTTCTCAATGGAGATGTGTTATACAAAAGAAATTATGACATGGTCTTGCTCAAATGTGTGGATAGACACGTGGAAGACATGTTAATGTAATAAGTTCATGAAAGGTCCTTTGTACTCACGCTAATGGACATTCTATGGCTAAGAAAATGCTTAGAGCTGGTTACTATTGGTTGACGATGGAATCCAGTTGCTGTCAATTTGTTAAGAAATGTCACAAGTGTCAGATTTATGTGGACAAGGTGCATGTGCCTCCGACTCTACTCAATGTTATTTCGTCTTTGTGGCCATTCTCTATGTGGGGAATTCACATGATAGGCATGATTGAGCCCAAAGCTTCAAATGGACATTGTTTCATTCTGGTAGCTATTGATTACTTCACCTAATGGGTCAAAGCGGCATCCTACACCAGTGTGACCAAACAAGTGGTGGTCCGGTTTATCAAGAATCATATCATCTGCCGATACAGTATTCTAAGCAAGATCATTACTAACAATGGTTCAAACTTGAACAACAAGATGATGAGAGAACTCTGTGAAAGCTTCAAGATTGAACATCACAATTCTTCACCTTACAGATCCAAGATGAATGGGGTTGTTGAAGCAGCAAATAAGAATATCAAGAAGATCTTGCAAAAGATGGTTGTAACCTACAAGGATTTCCATGAAATGATTCCTTTTGCTTTGCATGGATACCAAATATCCGTCTGTACTTCAACAGGGGCAACCCCTTTCTCTTTGGTCCATGGCATGGAAGCACTGCTCCTTATAGAAGTCGAGATCCCATCAATGTGAGTCTTGATGGAAGCCAAGTTGACAGAAGCTGAATGGTGTTAGAACAGATATGACCAGTTGAATCTAATTGTAGAGAAAAGAATGACAGCCTTGTGTCATGGTCAGTTGTACCAAAAGAAGATGAAGAAAGAATTTGATAAGAAGATCTGTCCTCGTGAATTCAGAGAAGGTGATCTCGTGCTCAAAAAGATCCTGCCTATCCACAATGATTCTCGTGGCAAGTGGACTCCCAATTACAAAGGCCCATACGTTGTCAAGAGAGCCTTCTCTGGAGGTGAATTGATTCTTACAACTATGGATGGTGAGGAGCTCCCCTATCTAGTGAATGTCGATGCAGTCAAGAAATACTTCGCCTAAATAATCAAAAGAACCGCTCGCTAAGTTGAAAACCCGAAAGGGGGACTTAGGCAAAAATAAGCGTCTCGGTGGTGTCGTACCCCATATTTTCCCACGCTTCATATGCTTTCTAGTGCAACTTTATTTTGAATAAATAAAATGACATAATTGGTAGCAAGAGGAGTATAAGGAGTTTCAAGGGAGGAAGGTCAGGAGTTTGAATCCCACCATTCTCACTTTTAGTGTTTTCCTTTTTTTTACTTCTAACTTTTTCTATTTTATTTTTAAATCATAAAAATTATAAAACTAGCATTTTTTGTCATTTAACTATTCATTTTCGTATTTTCTTTAATGCAAATTTTAAAATATAATTCTTTTCTTTAAAATCATGATTTTATGAATAAAATCTCAAAAAAAAATCTAAATTTTTATTATTATTAGTTTATCATATTATTTTCATTATTTTAAAATATGCTTTTTTTAAATTTAAATTCACCAAGCCATGAATCCATCCAGATTCATTGGCTTGGGCTTTAAGAAATAGGTAGAATCAGGTCAAATAAAAAACCTTCCTAAATTGACAAATCACATTCAAAAGCGGGAAGAGAAAGGAGGAATAAAAAGGGAGAGGGTTCAAAAGCTCAGTAATTTTTCTCACCGGGATAAACCTTAATCTCGTAGGTTGGTGCTTTCTTTCATACCTTAATATGTATATTTTGTTTCGATATAGTTTTGAAACTTGCTTAACATTTTGCAAGAATTAAGTGGGTATTTATATATAATTAACATTACTTTTTATTTCAAGATTTGTATATAATCAACCCATTGGTGTTTTATATAATTATTTCGATTAATACCTTTGTTTACAATTAAGTGTCTATTAGGCTATTATTATTATATTAAAAAGTAAAAAAATGTTAAAGAAGTTTGTAGCCAAAAATTCGATAAAGAGCCATAGGTCCAGAAAAATAGAGTGGGACTCCTTTATATAAGTGCAATAGTTAAAAAAATCAATGCTACAATAGAGCACTGTCAGAGTCCCGTTTTATTCTTTAATCTTAAGCCTTTCTTCTGTTTATGTTTTCCTTGCTTCTGTGTCATCAGCCATAACCCGCACACCACCAAATCATTCATGGAAAAACAATAAAAATCATAAACCCAAACCTTATTCAAAATCAAAATACTAAATTGGAACAAACACAAGCCAAATTCACAACACAGTTTTATCAATAACAACTAAATAGCAACAATTAAACAAAAGAGTTTGAAACAAAAATCTGAAGTAAGAAGGAAGACGAAATCAAATTGTCGCAACCCTTTGATCACCGTCGAAAACGAAATCGGTGACTACGACACCCAGTGGCGGAGCCAGAATTTTTTTGAAGTCTGGGCAAAAATTTAAAGACCGTAAAAACTTGTATGAAATATGACGGTTTTAAAATTGCGTTTAATAAAACTGCCACTATTTACATTAAAATATGACAGTTTTATAAACTAATGTAGTGTTAATAGAAAAATGGCAGTTTTGACTGCCTTTATTTTGACATGTCAGTTCCTTTACAGTGAATTTTGTTTTTATTGTTTTTTTAAATCGAATATTTTCTTTTATAATTGTAGAAATTGATCTATAGAATTGTATAGAGTCCTAATATATATTTTTATATATTTGAGGATAAAATTTATTCTTTTCTACTTCTTTTTTACAACATTGTACATGTTTTTTTTTTATTTTAGTAATTGCTACTTTTATGTTAATTTTTATTTCTTCTAAGTATTCATTTTTAATTTTTGGTTAATTTGGTCATAAATTGCAACTTTAATTTTTATTTCAATTCTTGCACTTTTTGTAATGTAGTTGAATCTAAATATTATAATATCAAAAAAATTGATGTAATGTATACTTAATTGCATAAAAATATAATTTTTTGCATAATTTATAATATTTTGGTTTAATCCTGTATTTTTATGCATAAAAATATAAAAAATTTGGTTTAAACCATAATTTACAACATTATACATGTATTTTTTTTCATAATTTATAATTTATAATTTAATTTTTTGGTTTAAATTTGTATTTTCTGCATTTTCATTCATTGTAGCGGTTTAAAATGCCATAATAGCACTTTTATAATTTAATTTTGGTTTAAATTTGTATTTTTCTGCATTTTTATTAATTGTGGCGATTTAAACAACCGTAATAGCACTTTTATAATTTAATTTTTGGTTTATATTTGTATTTTTCTGAATTTTCATTAATTGTGGCAGTTTAAAACCGCCGTAATATCACTTTCATAATTTTATTTTTGGTTGAAATTTTTATATTTTTGCATTTTCGTTAATTGTGGCGGTTTAGACCGCCGTAATAGCATTTTTTAACCGCCGCAATTTTCAAAATTGTGGTGTAAAGGAGGAATTTTTTTTGGCCAGAGCCTGGGCACATGCCTAGGCTGGCCGGACCTTAAAACCGCCTATGACGACACCACAAACTGTCGCCTCCCTCAACCGCGGTTGTCCTTCAAACCAGTCGCACTTCCACCCTCGCACAACCGCTCAGATCTGCGATCACTCCGTTTCCGCTCACGGTCGCACCCCTGCCAACTACTCCGATCCCATTCAGACCATCACCGTCGCGAATCCCGACCCGTTCCGACCACGACCATTAAAACATCCCGCGATTCTGGTCCATTTCCGCCGCAAGATCCAACTGACACTGTCGATATTGCTTTCAAACCTGGCCGCCTTCAGCATCACACCATGACCACCATTTCACGACAATACTGCACCCTTTTCTGCTGGAACCACATAGATCCAATCTTCACTGTTAGCTGTTGTTGCTATGTGCTTCAATGTTGCTGAGGGTTTTTTTTTAATAAAGAAAAAATCAACAGAGAAAGAGAAATGACTTTGTAAGTTAATCGGAAAGGAGAAATGTTTGAGAACGAAAAAATAGATGAGAACGTTATGTTCTCTCTGTACCTATTCCTCTTTTCTTATTCCTTTTTCTTTTTCTTTTTTATTTTAAGCTAATGGTTGAAAAGTCAAGAAACACCACCTAACTATTAATAGTACCTTTTTATCATCAAACTCAGTAAAATGGGGCGCTCCCCATTCTTAACTTCTTTCTTTTCTTAAACTCTTTTTTTATTGTTTATTTAGTTTTTCATTATTTATTTAATTTCTAATTAGGGTTTAGGTGTGGATCTTGGGCCATATCTTATTTCTTTCCACTCCCCATATCTTTTGTTAATCAGTTAATTTAGATAGCATTTAGGTAATCAAGTTTAATTAATTTCGATTTTTTTAGCTTAAATTAATTTAATTATAAAATAAAAAATAAAAAATATCATATAAATAATAAAAAAGATAAAAAAATATAATTAATTAGGGAATATAATTAATTAAAAAATTAGGGTTAATCTTGGGGATAATTTTAGGGATAATCATGAGATTAAATTTGACGGAAATTTCTAGGGTTTAGGGCTAAAAAATTTGGGATAACGGATATCATGTTTTGGGTTTATATGATTAAACTTTTAATATTTTAATTAACTATCTTTCTATTATTTAAGTAAAAAAAAATTAAGTAAGGGTCTAATACATTTTGTATTTGATTGATTGGGATTTCTTTGGGATAATTAAGGAGTATGATTTGGGATAAACGAGTAGGGAATATGGGATAAACTAATAGGGTTTTAAGGGATAAAAAATTGAGGGTAAAATAAGGGATAAGGGATAAAATATATTGGTTTTCTAAGGGATAATCGAGGGATAATTCATGGGATAAAATGGGATAAATTTTTGGGATAAAATTTTAGGGTTTAAAGGGTATAAAATCAAGATAAGTGATCAAGGGATAAAGACTTAGGGTTTTAAGAAGTTTTAATTGACATTATCAACTTGTTTTCTATAATCAAATTAATGGGATATTTTTGCTATTAAGTCAATGGGATAAAATCAACTTCACTCACCTCAAATCTTAAGTCCCATGCCCTTGTGCATTGAGGCATTTTTCAAATCAAATACTTCTCTACCCCCGATGCGTGAGAATTTTTCAAGGGATAAAAACAACCAACCAACCAACATTTTTAAGATGAACTACGGTGCTCTGATCCTTCAATAAACTTGAGGGCACGTAGGCATAGAGTTGTAAGACTCTAGCGAGTACAATAGTCAAAACATCTTTAGGGTTTATCTTATTAAATAATAAAATATTTTTGTAAATAGATAAATAAATAATCAACCATGGATAAATGATAAGCAAAAATCTTAAGAACACACTAACCCTAGATTTAGAGGAGGATCTCATTGAGTACAACGGAGGTGAGGGGTGCCTAATACCTTGCCCTTGCTTAACCGACTCCCGAACCTAGTTTCATACCCTTAATCATTAGGTTTTATCATTGTTTCCCTGTTCCTTAGGAACGAATAAAGGATGATGGCTATTCTGTCATTTTGCCGGCCGCGACAGCTGGCGACTCTACTGGGGATGTTATTATACCTCCCTAAAGAGAGTTCATCCTAACCTCTAGATTTATGGTTTTTTGGGTTTGCTTTTTTTGCTTTTATTTATTTATTTATTTTCCTACTTTTCATTTATTTATTTGCTTTTCCTATTTGTATTTTATTTTTTTTATTTTTTTATCATTATACTGTCATATCATTGGTTGAGATATGCATATGTGTAGAAGCTAAAACCCAAGCTTGAACAAAACCCTAAGTTAAGAAGTAGAACTGAAATGTTTTTGGTGATATGTCACATCTCAAAGATACATGGAAGCTACACTCAGAATAGACCCTCCAAAGTTATCTTCATGATAAGGTATACCCCTCAACATGCTGATGGTTTGGATATGGTCCATGACTCTGGTGACCTTGTGTTATCAACCCGCAAGGGTCGTTACTAAGCTTCTGCCTAGATGAGACATATCCCAAAGGGTTACCGTAGAAAGGCTTGTTCCTTCTCACGGTAAAATAAGGGTATAGTCTACGACTCTAGGGCTATTATCCTAAAAACTTTATATCCTACATGTGAGGGGATTAGGTAGTCTAAACTTAGAACTGGTCTGTCACAAGAAGACCACCTTAGCTAGGTCATGCTTGTATATTACCTTACTTATCCCTAAACTCGTTTGGGTTCCCCATGTTGATCATTATCCCTATTTGTAAGGAGCCTTCTTAAATAAGGTGTCCTTATATTCAACATTATTCTTAAACCCATATATGGGTTCCCTTACCTGCCATTATCCTTATCTGTAGGGAACCTTCCTAGATAAGGTTTCCCTATGTATGTCACTATCATTAAACTCGTAAGGGTTTCCTTATATCCATCACAATTCCTAAACCGTAGGGGTTTCCTCGTGTACATCACTATTCTAAACCCGTATGGTTTCCCTATCAGTAACTTGGGTTTTCTTAGGTCTATTATTATTCCTAAACCCGTATAGGGGTTCTATATCTATCACTATCCCTAAACCCGTATGGGTTTCCTTAGGTCTATCTTTATCCTAACCCCGCATTGCATTGTATCTCCAAAAAAAACTTTTAGCATACTTCAAAAAAAAAAATTTTGCATACCCGTGCATTGTCATACATTTTCATATCTCTCTTTCACCAACCTTCCTCCGACTATCTAGCTATCAGATTTCCTGATACTCATGAACGAACTCGGAGGATGTCTCAAGAAGCTATGGAGGAACTCAAAAGGGGTAAGTAACATTGAAGAGAGAATCTAACCTTTCACCATGCTATCCAGAGGCCTACCTAGAGTCTCAAATACAATAACCCTGGGTGATGCCTCTACAATAAAGTCCATAATAATATATGCTTCAGCAACAGCCTCACGCACTTCACCAAATTACGATAAATGAAGCTTGGAAGGAAACTGAATCCTACAACAATGTCTCATGGCTTACTCAGAAGTTCCATAGTAAAGCTATAATCCTTTGGTCCTTTTCCTCGTCCATATCCTCCAAGTTATGACGAGAATGCCCAGTGTGGATACAAAGTCCAAGACCTGATCGGCGACAAGCCACTGACTTTCGAAAAAGGAATCCCATTGGTAAACAGATACCTCTTATCTTTATAAGTGGAAGAACATCAAGAAGCATCTCCTAAATACGGTGGATCAACAATGAAGCTCATCCATGTGATCAATAGACTTTATCATTTTCGGTTGTAATTTCTTCTTTGCTAAGTCTTGTTTGTATTAAAAGTTGTACTCTTTGAGAAATAATTTTAATAAAACGAGCATGCATGTTTTTGGAATCCATCCATTCATTTTCACTCATTCTTATGCCATCGTAAAAAAAATCAATCAAAGCTTTTCCATTATGCTCTTCATCATTAACAAACTTAGGAGGAGTATGACGTAATAAATAACTGAATTTGCTGACTATGCTTTTATTGGTAAGATCTAGTTGATGATGTAAGGCATTTTTTCATTTCCCAAACACTAGAGGAATAAGGAGTTAATACGTAGTCAACCCCCTCGAGCCAGAAGTCGGTGTTCTTTCTAATTTTTTTTTTAAAAAATAATCTTAACAAGGGGCAGGGTAGATTTCAATTAATTCAATGATGCATTCTAATCTCAAGAGAATCAGTTTAACTAAGCAAAATGTTTAAGCACATCCTCTTCCTCACGTACATCATCAAAAATTGAGGAAGCAATGAAGATAAATCTCACAGCATCTTCTTCCTCACATACATTACCCAAGATCGAAGAAGGAGTGAAGATAAAGCTCACAATAGCTAACATGCCAGTCATAACTTTCGGAATCAAAAGCAAAATCACTCAAGAATTGTTCCCTAAAAAAAAGGAGCCCGCTAAGTAAAAAAAACTAAAAAAAGGAGTTGACTTACGCAAAAATTAGGGAATCTCGATGGACCACAAACTCAAAAGAATTGGTCCATGCAAAAATAAGGGATTAAAACAAAAAATAAGGGAAGTAAAATGGAAACAAGATTGTAAATGAAAGTAGGTAATTGCCACCTCAAAAATTATCAGTGCTTGAACCATTACATCTACCTCTGTCATTATCTATCAAAATTCTCTTGCAGGCTGAACACATCTGTTGGTTTAATTGAATTTATGAATGGAGAACATCAAGAAGAATAGGGTGGGTTAAAATTAAAGTATGAGCCTTATAATCCTTTTGTTTCATAAACTATGAACCAGCCCACGTTACAACATTTAAAAGTACTAATTGAAGTTAGGTTCACTATGAAAGCATATTCGGCAAAATCGTTGTTAACTGACTCTGAATGTTTGTTAAATAATATACATTTTCAATCTTCATTTGTGCTAACCTCATGGCCAAATATCATCTGTATACACCATATCCGTTTTCCATAACAATTTTTGATTTCAAAAACTTGCATGAATGTGGCGTTATAATTATTTTTCAAAGGGAACATTTTTCTCACAAATCAATACTTGGCACCAAGTAAATATCAACAAAGGTCTAATCAGGGGCACACCACTTCGAGACATTCCTGACTAGGGGCAAGTCACCTAATGATCCTTCCAATCAGGGGGAAAATTCTTATAATCACGGGCACAACATCTAGAGATCATACTAATTAGGGGAAAAATATTTCAAGATTTGACACACCTATGTCAAAACACCTCCATGACCATAATGATCGGGGGCGGACCCTTTCAAAACTCTCAAGGGAATAGTGAGGCCAATCACTCCAAAAATCATCTAATCAGGGGTATACTTTTTAAATAATAGGTCTATTCATATAAAGGTCATATCACAACATTGTGGGACCCAAGTCCCATTTTATGAAATCCCTCCAGACCTCATCTAATCAGGGGCATAGTTTTTGAAGATTCAAATACTGGGGCAGTCCATATCAAAGTCATGCTACAACATGGTGGGATCCAAGTTCCTTTTTAGGCATACCTTTCAAAAATCAATCAATCAAGAGAAATCCCCTCCAACGCTCAACCAATCTAGGGTAGACCACTGCAAGGCTTGATCAAAAGAAACTGTTTCAAAAATGGTTTATCTGGGGCATATCCTTCCAAGGGTCAATTAGTCGAGGACAGATTTCTCCAAGGCTAATAGAGTGGTAGGATATTTCAAATGTGTAATAGAGACAAGTTGCTTCAAAACTCATATTGAGGCGAATCTCTTCAAAGACCCAATGGACTGGGGCAAATACATGATATTGTAGGGGCAAGCCATATCCATACTTCTAAGGTTTCACAGACAAGATCTTTCATACATCAGCAGTCATCGAGTTCAATACGAGTATCGGGAGATCATGCTAGCTTAACAATCTACCACGTTTTGACAAATAACCTTGTTACCCAACCAACCTCTCTAAGTCTTAACCATTCCATTGTTCACCGCAAGGGCACTTATTGAAACATTCAAGTCATTGTCATACATTAATCATGTCGCTACGCTCTAGCGTCAAACCATGCATATCATCTCATTGATTTGGCATATTCCCTCAACGTGAATCCGGCCTCCTCACAAAGCCCAATCCAACTTAGTACCCAAAAAATCCAATCTTACTTGGCACCCTACAAAAAAAAACTCATCCTCATTAACGATTCCAAAACCCAACCTTCAAAAACCAGTTACCGTAGGTCCCTCTTAACTCTTCACCGATAGAAAAAAAGCCATATTTTTCAAATGAATATATCATTCGTGGATGCATTATCCACAACATCGCATCCATACATCATATCATATGTAGCATATCCATGAATGCGGAGCATTACACCATACAAAATCTAAACATACATACATACATAACATAGCATAACATGCATACATGAACATACATACATAACATATGATTTATGACCATTCCTAGAAGTCCAATCCCCATCTATACCAGTACAATTCCCAAGTAGGAACACTTATTGACCTTCCCTAGTAAGTAACCTCCCATAAATACCTTTCAATAAAGGACTTCCCCAGCAATCTCACTCACCGTGAGTCTTCAAATGAATCTATCCAGTAGTCAGTCATCTTGAATGATCGTTATCAACTAGTGAGCAGGTCTTCACCTCTCACATCCCCAACTTAGCAACTTATCCTTCATACGGGATAAGTACATCAAATGTCTAAGGTTTTTTTATCAAGGGTTCCATTAGGAGTTTTCACCAGGGTTTCATCTAAGGATTCCACCCGGGTTTCATCTAAGGGTTTCGCCAAGGGTTTCATCAAGGGTTTCATCAGGGGTTTTATCAAGGGTTTATCAAGGGTTTTATCAAGGAATTTTATCAAGGGAGTTTTATCAATAAAGTTTTATCAATGGGGTTCAATCAAGGGATTTCATCGGAGCATTTTCCACCAAGGGTTCACTAGGGTTTTACCAAGATTTATCCAGAGAATTTTATCAATGGGGTTCAATCAAGGGGTTACATCGAAGAATTATCGACCAATGGTTCACTAGGGTTTTACCAAGAAGCTTCAACAAAAGTGTTATTATCAAGGGGTTTCATCAGAGATTTATCAAAGGGTTTCAATAGAATTTCCTATCAAAGCGTTCCACCAGAATTTTGTCAAGGGATTTTATCAAAAGGGTTTATCGGGAGTGTCATCAAAAGATTCCATCAAGGGGTTTCACCAGATTTCTATCAAGGGGTTTTATCAAAAGGGGTTTCATCGAAGGCTTTTATCAAAAGGGATTTTATCAAAAGGGGTTTCATCAAGGGATTTTATCAAAAGGGGTTTTATCAAGGAATTTAATCAAAGGGGTTCTATCAAAGGGTTTTCATCAGAGCATCATCCACAGGGTTCCACCAAGGGTTCACAAGGGTTTTACCAAGTTTCAACAAGATGTTATTATCAAGGGGGTTTCATCAGGGATTTATCAAAAGGGTTTCACCAGGATTTTTTATCAAAGGGTTCGATTAGGGTTTTATCAAAGAATTTTATCAATAAGGTTTATTGGGAGTGTCATCGAAAGATTCTATCAAGGGGTTCTACCAGAATTTTATCAAGGGGTTCTATCAAAATTTTATCAAGGCGTTCTACAAAATTTTTATCAAGGGGTTCTACCAGAATTTTATCAAGGGGTTCTATCAGATTTTTATCTGGGGGTTCTATCAGAATTTTATTAAGGGATTTCACTAGAGTTTTATCAGGAGGTTTCATCCAGAAAGATCGGGGTATCACTAAAGTCCTACCCGATTCCACTAACATGATCGGATGATCATAGAAATCGCATGCAAGTGTCACATGGAGGGGTTGAAACTGATCATCAGGGATTAATCAAGGGGTTCCATCAGAAATTTGTCAAAGGGTTTCATCGGGGTTTTATCATCGGGGGTTCCATCGGAAGATGTATCAGGGGTTTCATCAAGATTTTTACCAGGGATTTTATTAGGAGTTTCACCAGGGGTTCTACCAGGGTTTATCAAACAACGACCGGAGGATCGTCAGAGTCCTGTTTGATTTATGTGATTATGGGAATCGTATGCAAGTTTCGCCCGAATGGGTTGAGATTAATCAACAAAATATTATCAGGGGTATATCAAAGTTGGATATTAACAGAGCATCGAGGATTGATTAATCCTTGCTCAACTCCAAAATTTTATTTTCTCCGTGTAACACCCCATTTTAATTATTTAATCGTCGTGTGTTAATTTGTATTGTTTTGGCCTTGTTAAGGGTGAGTGAAGGGTAGTGCCTTATTTAATTAGTGGGGATTAGAGACCTTAGGTTAATAATAATGATATAACAGTGAAAATAATAATAGTAATATGGTTAATAATGTTATTATTGTTATTATTCTTCTTATTATTATTAGGATTATTATTATTATTATTATTATTATTATTATTATTATTATTATTATTTTTATTAATTAAATTAAATCTGATTAATTAGAATTAGGGGGAGTTTAGTGAGACAAAAATCAGTTTTCACGTAAAAAGAGAAAAGGTTAGAGAAAGAAGAACAAGGGAAGAACAAGGGTGCTAGGGCTAGAATCTCCATCAATTTTCGCAGGATTTAATCAAGAATTCGAGGTAAGGAGGGAGAACGGGTTTAATATTGGTGGTATAATCATGAGGGGGTAGTGGGGAGTCCTTAACCTCGTAGGAATTCGTCTAAATGTATGTTGTATTATGATTATGTGATGCATATGTGAATCTATGATGAAGATTGTGTGAATTAAATCATTGCGATTCTGATTGTTTGATATTTTGGTGTTGCTGATACTATATGAATATGAATGTTGCAGGTCTGAGTTTTAGTGTAGGTTGAGTGATCGAAATTAGATCCAAGAACCATAAATTTTGACTAGTAATAATAGGTAAAAATAAGTAAGATGAAGAATAGGACCTAAAATTGATGTAGAAACAGGTTTAGGACTGAATTGGAGTGAAAAAGTGAGGATCCTGTAGCAGAACCCAGACTGGTGTGGGAAAACAGAGTTTGCGTAATAGATCTGGCCATATGTGTATCAGTGAGGGCAATACGCGTACGGTTATGGTCATTACGCGTATGGGAGGGCCAAAAGGAGGATTGGCACGGCCCTCTACCCATACGCGTAACGGTACGCGTATGGAGGCTTGGGCAATACGCGTAAGGGAGTGGCATTACGCGTAACGAGATCTGAAGTGAAATTTTGATGGAAAGACAAGTCTCTGCCCATACACGTATCAAGTAGGTCAATACGCGTATGGATAGGCGAGTGAGCTGGGCAATACGCATATGGCCCAGGGCAATACGCGTATGGCCAGTGAGTGTGCATAATTTTGCCGTTTCGCGATTCCTTTCTTGTTTTCACATCCGAAGTTGTTTCTTTTGGTTTGAGAGGTTGGAGATAGATGTCAGACCTTGAGAAATGTAGGATTGGTGATAAAAATAATTAAATTAATAATTTTGGTGAATTAATTAGTAATTAGCTAATTAACGTCGTGTGAAGTGTTTTTTGTGGTGTTACTGAATTGATTGTGATCAGGAGGATCGTGAGATTGTATGATTATGATTATACATGGACTATATGCATATTGATGTCATGCATTCATGGTGTGTCGGTGGTGATGGATCATTGCTCAGGAGAAGTGTATGTGATTCATCCGAACTCCAATGTGGAGTGTGGTGGGATAAATCAATGCCAAGTAGAGGTGTATGTGATTTATACGGGTTCAATTGAATGAACCATGGTGATGTTGGTACCACATGCATTGTGTCATTTGTTGAGTCACATTGCATTGTTATTACATGTTAATTTAATTATATTTGAAAATGACAAGTATGTCGTGATTATGTGACTGTGTGATTAATTGGGAGTGACTACCCTTATTGTGTATTATTCACCGTTTATTATTGAATGTAGTTCTCACCCCTTTGTTGTTGTTGTGTCTGTGCTTCTTCAGAAGTACAGATAATCCAGGTACTTGAGTTGCTTGGAGTGCGTGTTGCCTGTTCGAGTCGTAGGAGTCGCTCTGATACGTAACACGAGAATTTTGGGGATTTTATTAATTGTTATTTTGTGATGAATTTTGTTACGTATCTCTTTTAAATTCAATGTTTTTGAGAACCACGAGTTTAATGTGGAGTTTTGGAGTATGTTGGCAAGTGTGCCGTGAATTTATGAAATGATTATTTTCCGCTGCTTTGTTCATTTAATGAAAAGGAGTTTTTATGTTAATTATATTGGTGAGGCATCCTACTTGTTAAGTTTGAAACTCTGATTTTATGTGTAATATTCGCATATTTTACAAAATGGGAAAGTGGGGTGTTACACTCTGTAGCGAGCGATTTTGGACGCGGTTCTTAAGCGCTGTCGCTCTTTGGGGTTTACTACAGGTCGATTCATTTTTTATTCTATTGTGAGCTGACTAAGGAAGGGAAATAGATGTCTCTAATTAACCCTGCTTGCATACTGAGTTTAAACAGTGGTCTGTTAGGTTACGAATACTATATGGTAATGGGGCCTTTCTTTCTTCTTACTTTATTAAGGTGGAAAACTGGGACTATTCATGGGGAATTTGTCAGATTGGGTGGAGATAGGGGACTTTAGGTTTTTTTATTAGTGTGCTCGCTAAGATTTTTTTTTCAATCTTATGCCTACGTATTCCCGTTTACCGAAACAGGGAAATTAGAGCGTTCGTAGTTCCTCCTATTCTATGGGAGGAAATGGGGGTTTTGGTGTCTTGTTCAAAGCCCAAGACATGAAGCGAAAGGTGATCTATATCTTGTTCAAAGCCCAAGATGTGAAGCTGAAGGTGGTTTGTATCTTGTTCAAAGCCCAAGATGTGAAGCTGAAGGGTCTATTTGTATCTTGTTCGAAGCCCAAGATGTGAAGCTAAAAGGTGTTGTCTTTAGAAGAATTTGTCATCTCTAAAGAGGATCTATTTGTCACAACTGTTTATAAAGGAGAATTACTTTAACCGGGATATGTGAATCCGGCAATGCCATAATTTCCTTTATAGGGGGTTCCAACCTGAAGGAGAAGACTTTAACTCAGTGTAGAGCAATGCTATCTTTCCTTAGGAATTTTTCATGCTAAAAGAGGGACAGTGGCATGGATGTAAATAATCCAGAGGCTTGCCACTTACAGCGATTAGATGAAGGGGAAGGAGTTGTTGATGTTTGTGTACTGTGAACGAGGCACAACTTTGATGCTAAAAGGTTGATTGACTCAACCAGGGTTTTCCTTATACAAAGCCTAAGAGGAGGCTATTGGCCCAACAAGAGGGAGTTTTTATGTGTCTCGTACGAAGCCCGAGAGAGAGAGGCTAAAAGGGTTGACTCGACAGGAGAATCTTTTATACTCAACAAGAGAGTGTTTTTGTATCTCGTACGAAGCCCGAGATGGAGGCTAAAAATGGTGACTCACCAAGAGAATCTTTTATACTCAATAAGAGAGTGATTTTGTATCTTGTACGAAGCCCGAGATGGAGGCTAAAAGGTGATTGACTCAACAAGAGAGTCTTTTATACTCAACAAGATAGTGTTTTTGTATCCCGTATGAAGCCCGAGATGGAGGCTAAAAGGGAGATTGGCTCAACAAGAGAGCCTTTTACACTCAACAAGAGAGTGTTTTTGTATCTCGTACGAAGCCCGAGATGGAGGATAAAAGGGTTTGACTCAACAAGAGAGTCTTTTATACTCAACAAGAGAGTGTTTTGGTATCTCATACGAAGCCCGAGATGGAGGCTAAAAGGTTACTGTTTCAGTTGAGTGACAGGTCCAGTATGTTGGTTCAACGAGAAAATCAGTTCTTATATGAGTAACACTGTACTCATGGATTTGATCTGAGAATCGGGATTGTTTCCTGTTCTTTAAGGAAACGGGGAATCCAAAGGGTATTTGAGACTGTCCAAGTCTGCGGCTGTCTTCCTATTTTTGAAAGGGACTTGAGAATGTCTTTGAGACTCAAGGAAATTAGACTGTCCAAGTCTAGTGTTTTATCTTTTGTACTATGCTTAAAGAAACAGTAGTAGTACGTTCACGGTAGAAAGATCTAGACTCTTTGAAAGACTGTTCTATTAAGATGACTAATTTCTGTTCCTATACCTCTAGGAGGTCGTCAGGACAATTTGTACGAAGCCCAAGAGGAGGCTGGAAACTTTTAAGAAGCTGAGGGACAATTTGTACGAAGCCCAAGAGGAGGCTATCATTCCCGGAGGAAGAAATCATTTATACGAAGCCTAAGAGGAGGCTGTGAATACTTCTAAGAAGCCGACGGGTCCTTGTACAACGCCCAAGAGGAGGCAGGGATGCTTTTAAGAAGCTGGTGGGTCCCCAAACCCCGAGAAGTTCAAGACAGGCTATTCACAAAGAAAAGATCAAGCTAGGAATGTTCGAGAATTTGGAAGAAACTCAAGGGATGCAATTCACGGAGAAGAGATCATCTCTGGGGAGTAGAGTTTCTTGACAATTCCTAAGGAGGACAGCCGAAGAGAAGACTGTATCTGGTGCTCCTATGGGGGATCTAGTATTGTCTATTTCTAAGAATGATCGAAACGTCTTTACCTAGTGCTAGACGTAGTTGCCGGGGAAACTCTAAATATCTATACTATTATTACACAGTCGATATGAGTTTATGAAAGAAGACTTACAACGAAACAGCCCCACAATACAGTTATATGTATATGAAAGCGGTAAATGAAAGCATATAAATACTTACTCGGTTGTAGAGCTTCCATGCTGTTTGGTTGGTTTTTCAACAAAGAAAGATTGAAAACAACAGTATATTTAAAATCAAAAGAGAAAGTGCTTTGAAAAGAAAAGATTGGGGCTTACAGCTCAAGGAGAGGCCCAATGTTTTATCAGTGATCGCACTGTCATTTTGTACAGGGACTTATACAAGTGACTGAGGCCCGATAAAGGTTTTCTGTACAAAGGGATGGGTCTTACACTCTATTAGAGGCCCAAAAAGTTTAAGAAAAAAAGAAATGGGGCTTATAAAACGAGGGTAGGCCCAGGGCTTCGTTTGAAACTGGCGACGATCGTGCCGAGGTTTTGAAAACACTGTGGGTCTTATACAATGACTGAGGCCCAAAAGTTTTTGGTTTCAAAAAGGGATTGGGTCTTACACTCTATTAGAGGCCCAAAAAATTTTGAATGGGTCTTATAGCTCGAGGAGAGGCCCAAATGGTTTATTTTAAACGGGCGACGATCGCGCCGAACTTTTGAAATACAACGGGACTTATACAATAAGTGAGGCCCAAGATAGGTTTGTATTTACAAAGGATTGGGTCTTACACTCTATTAGAGGCCATGAGTGTTTGAAAATGATTTGTGAGGGTGAAAATCAAAGAAACCCCAATTTCATTTTTTAAAGGGCATTTTTCAAAGAAAAATCAAGTAAAAAATGATAAAAATATCAAATAAAATCATTAATCATGTTATAAACAATGATTAAGGTTTATGAAAAAGTATTTTATCCACATGAATATTTAAAATCATTTTGGTTTTAAAAATCAAGAAAAAGAAATCATTTTAAAAGCATTTAAAACAATTTAAAACAATATTTTTGAATATATTAAAAATATATCAAATAATAATATTTTTTTGTGATTTTTTGTGGATTAAAATATTATGGAGTATGAATAAGAAGTGTGTAAAACAGAATTGGAAAATGATGATTTTTACTATGTAAAAGAATCGATTGAGTTTTGAAGATAAACTAAGAAAAAGAGGAAAGATGTCACAACATCACATTCGACATCTTTCATGAGTTTTGAAGATAAGAGAAAAAGGGAAGATGTCACAACATCACATCCGACATCTTAAAAACCAGAACTGAACATTGGTTTTCAACATCTTTGCTTATCAAACTTCAAACATTCATAACTCTCTCAATTTTTAACGAAATTAAAATCCGTAAGAACCTATCTTGACTGATTTTTCACAAGGAATCCAATGGTATTACTCATGCACACTGAAACTGAATGTACAGAACACACAAAGTAAAAAACCAGAACTGCATGTTTAGTTCTAGACGTATTTTCTCGTCAAACTTCCAACACGCATAACTTTCTCAATTTTTAACGAAATTCAAATATGTAAGAACCTATATTGACCAATTTTTTGCATGGAATCCAATGGTATCACTCATACATACTTAAACTTAATGTACAACACACACAAGGCAAAAAACCAGATCTGCACCTTAAGTTTAAAACAACATAAACTCCACATATAAACATGTTAAAGTGCAAACAGTAGGAGGATCATAATATACACATTAAGGACTACATTTTTGCTTCAAGAATTGTTCAATATGATGCATGTATATGGACATCAAAGGAAAGCATGATTCAAAGAATTCAAGTTGTGAATTTTACCTCTTTTTTGGAGATTTTGTGCAACCTACCAAGTGCTTTGTTCCAGAAATGATTTGATGCTTTGGACACCCTCAAATGACCTCTTAGAAGCTTTTAGCATGGTTATAATCAGCCGTAAACCTCTGGAGCAAGTTTGAGCACTTTCTTGCAAAATGGGCAAAAGTGGCCAAAATGCCAACTCTCTCAAATGGTGTTCCAGATGTGTGGCACCATTTGGGACAGTTCAAGGATGATATTTGGAGTGTGTTTGAGGTTTTATCTGGTTTGGAAACTGACTGAATCAAGACATGGCTTGAAATATGCAAAAAAGTCAAATTTTGAGGTTTTGAGATGTGACTTTGTGATGTTGGTGTTATAGATCACTTGTGAGAGTTTGGATCACCTACATATGATGTTTATGAGGTGTTAGGATCATGAGTTGTGATGGAAATGCTCTCTAACTCAAAAACTCAGAATTTCCTTACTAAAGAAGGCATTTTGGAGTGAAAGAGAGAATTTGAGGAAAGCATCTGTTTGATGGCTTTGGTGTACTCAAACTGAGCACAAATGAGCTATATTTATAGTAGAGCAAGTTTGTTTTGGAAGCAATAATGAATGATGGCTGCAGCAGAGGTTTGTTCAATGTTGGCCAATGAAAATCCAAGTCTCCTCTAGCCATTGACTAGAGGTTAGGGCACAGAGCTTTGGTTCCCTACTTGTTGGAGGAATCTTGACTGAATTCAGTTGCAAATGTGTCAGTCCATGTCACCTCTAAGCATCTATTGAATGCTCTAATCCAAAATTGGAGTCTTGTCCCTCTTTTAGGGATTTCTAGGTTTGGCATGCTACTTCTTGTTCCAAGGACTTTGGAGGCTTGGCTCAGTGATTGTCCCCTTTAGATTTGATTCTCAGATGTGTCCAAGATGATGACAAGGCTTGGAAATTCGTGTGGCACAAGAAATGTGCAAATCTGTCCTGAAACATGTCTTAAAAATCAGCTGCAGCAAGCCTTGTTGTAAAATCCATAACTTCTTGCTCAAGAATGATAAATGGTTGTTCCAGGACTCTATGGAAAGCTGAGATGACATACTTCAACTTTGATGTTTGACCCTAGACTTGGTTCAACTTGGATCATGGAGAAAAACATCCTTGAAGTTGGGACATTCTTGCTGGAAAAATATTAATGATGTCCTATGAAATGTTGGAACATCTGACAACTTTGAACATTAATAATTCCAAACTTTAATCACTTGTATCTTTTAATCCACTATGATATTTTGAGTTGAAGTGAATTGCATCTTTGATGCTTATCTTGCATGGTGACAAAGCTTGAAAATTGTGTGGCACAAGAAAAAGTGCACAAAATCTGTCCTAAAAAACAGCTGCAGCAAGCCTTTGTAAAGTCCATAACTTCCTGCTCGAGTGTGATAAATGGATGTTCTACAACTTTCTGGAAAGCTGAGATAACGTACTTCAACTTTGATGTTCAAGGTTTGTGAAGATAAGACTTGTAAAGTTGTCAAAAATGACCTTGAACTTGTGTGATCAAATCTGTCCTAAAAGCTATCATGAAAATCCTGTTTTATCAATGCCTTTTGCAGAGACCATAACTTTCTGCTCGAGAATGATAAATGAGCTTTCTAGGACTTTCTGGAAAGGTGAGATGACGTACTTCAACTTTGATGTTCAAGGTTTGGCTTGAATCAACTTGGATCATGGAGAAAAACATCCTTGAAGTTGGGACATTCTTGCTGGAAAAATATTAATGATGTCCTATGAAATGTTGGAACATCTGACATTAAGAATTCCCAACTTTGATCACCTATATCTTTCAATCCTTATGATATTTTGAGTTGATTCCTTCTACAATGTTGAAGTATCAAATGCCCTCTTTAAAAGTAGCCCTTACGCAAAACCAATGGATGCTTGGGTCAATAGTTACAACCTTGAAAAGTTGTGCACTTGAACATGATTTTAACTTAGAAAAAATTTCTGTTTCTTTCAATTTGATCAACTTTGCAATTTTGCATGATTTCTTGATTTAAATTTGATCAAATTAAATCATCCATCATATTTTCTTTAGTAATGGCTTGTGAAGCTCAACGTTGATCAAAAGTCAAACTTTGACTTTCTGCGTCAGTTGACTTTGTATTAGATGAAATTGAGGCTTGATCCACTTGAAATGTTGCACTGTTGTGCTTAATTCTTGATGTGGGAGTCCTCTTGCTCCTTCATGGGTGTTTAAGAGGTTAGACAAGTTAAAGATCATGTCATTCCTTGATTGATCATTTGTCTAAAGGCTCTGAGAGGGCTTGAAACCCTAAGCTTGATTGTAGTGAATGCTTAATAATTCCTTGAGGAGATTGATGAGGTACAAAGGTACATCCATATTGTGATGATGATTTGCACAATGATGGGAATCTTAGTGGTCAAAATTTGGGGTATGACAGATGCCCCTATTTAATCTTCTTGGCCCCGAAGGTGTGAATGGCGAAGGAATTCGGGCATTCTGGGTGCAAGAGGATTAATTATCAAAATACCCGAAATTTTGATGGTGGTTATGAATGGTAGCTTACGCATTCATCTTCTTTTGCTAAGCAATGATGCTTAGAAAAAGGTAAAAACTTCCCCTCGATCCTGGTTTCCTACCAAGGAACTGGTCTCAGTTTTCTTTTGAAATAAACCTCCCCTCGATCCTGGTTTCCTACCCAGGAACTGGTCTTAGTTTCTGATGCAAACTTCCCCTCGATCCTGGTTTCCTACCAAGGAACTGGTCTCAGTTTCTGATTTAAACTTCCCCTCGATCCTGGTTTCCTACCAAGGAACTGGTCTTAGTTTCTTTTGTAAACTTCCCCTCGATACTGGTTTCCTACCAAGGAACTGGTCTTAGTTTCTGATGCAAACTTCCCCTCAATCCTGGTTTCATACCAAGGAACTGGTCTTAGTTTCTTTTGTCAATAAACTTTCTTGACAAGGGATGCTATTTGTAGCGGTTTTCCTTCAAACTTCTCGCCGAATTTTCTTGGGGAGATGCCATTTGAGTGGAAAAAGTTTTGATGTCAGACTTGCTGGGGAACCCATTCGTCTGAATTGTAGAGGTACACAAACTTCTCTGTTTGGAGACACCATTTGTCAATTCTACTAGGGAAAGCGAGTCTCTTGAGAGACTATTTCAGTTTAGGGGTGTTACATCATACTTTTCCTGAGGTCTTTTCAGAGAAACGCCATATGATGTACCCCAATTTTGAGGGGTTTTCTCTGGGGATTTTCCTTAATCCGGGAAAGCGAATATATCATCTTCAATGGCGAAGAGTGATATTTGTTGAAAGTTTTCTTGTTTCTCAGAGGTTCAAGTTATCAAAGTGGTCAAGGACCGTCTCTAATCCAGAGATAAACGGGAGAGAGATTACTTAGATGATTCACTTCCTGACAAAGAAAGATCTGACAAATCGATTGAGATGACTTCTATCACTAGGGGACAAGATCGACTAGAGTGATAGTGATGCAATATGAATTTGAATGTGAATCAATAATGCATGATGTATGTATGTATATGCTGACAAAACTGACGCAACATATAGACTAAAGGATGAACACGACTGGATACTCAGCCACAGTGGGGCATGTAGAAATATCGCTGATTCAAGATAGCAATTCTGCCTTGCTTAGGAGAGATATTCCCTGCGGGGAGCGACGCTGGTCGGGCTTAGGAGATGAGAACTCGGCCGAGGATGTCAGACGAAACATGGTCTCTGACACAGTTGATCCTTTATTCAGGCGTACTGGTCTAGAAGGAGTACTTTGATTCTGCACTTTGAGGTTTGAACACCTTTGAAGAAGCGACCGATGTTCTTCTGATGTTCAACAGTCAAAAGAAATTGCCATTTTTATTTTAAAAGAGCAGAAAAAATTTTATCAAGTAAATTCATTTTTGTTTTATTTTCAAGAATCGTTAATCATGTTAAAATGTCATTCTATAAAGCTAAAATAAGTAAGAATTACAAAGAAAAGCACAAGGGCTCAAATTTTATTGATAGGATAGAAATCAGCCGAACGCGTGATTCCATAGAGTATTTACAAAGTTAGAAAATGGTAATTTACAGGGAAAAGGGCTACGTTGAAACATAACGACCACTATCCTTCTACCAACTTTGAATTCCGGACATCCTAAGCTTCTGTCGAAGATGACCTTGACTGGAGTCTCTGATGGATGGCATGATTGCTGAGGAGCTGAACTGATCAGACGTAGTTACTTGCCATTAATCCCTAACTTTTGCCTGGATTGTACTTGGAGATTTCCAATCCACCGGGATGATTTTTGATCATGTCTCTAATTTTTGCCTGGATCGCCCTTTCGGGTTTTCAATCCACCGAGACATTTTTTTTTAGTTTAGGCGAAGTATTTCTTGACTACGTCAACATTCGTGGGGTAGGCAAAATCTTCTCCATCCATGGTTGCAAGTCTCAAGGCGCCACCTGAGAAAGCTTTCTTGACCACATAGGGGCCGTCATAATTCGGAGTCCACTTGCCCCAGGAATCAGTGAGAAAAGATTGTATCTTCTTGAGCAGTTTGACGATTGGCGCGCATGTCGCGGTCATGAGGAATATGAATCTGGAAATGTAGTTCAAACGTCCCAGGAATCCTCTGACTTGTTTTTCAGTTTTCGGAGAAGGCATTTCTCGAATGGCCTTGACCTTGTCAGGATCAACTTCAATTCCTTTCTGGCTGACGATGAACCCTAACAGTTTCCCTGAACGGACACCGAAGGTGCACTTGTTGGGATCTAAGAGGAGTCTGTATTTTCTCAATCGCTCAAATAGTTTTGACAGGTGGGTCACATGCTCTTCTTCTGTCTTAGATTTTGCAATCATATCATCGACATACACTTCGAATTCTTTGTGTATCATGTCATGAAAAAGAGTAGTCATGGCCCTTTGATAGGTTGCCCTGACATTCTTCAAACCGAACGACATTACCTTGTAGCAAAAGGTACCCCATGGGGTGATAAATGAAGTTTTCTCCATGTATTTCGGCGCCATTTTGATTTGATTATAGCCCGAGAATCCATCCATGAAGGAGAAAATTTTGAACTTTGTTGTACTGTCTACCAGCATGTCAATGTGTGGTAAAGGAAAGTCATCCTTTGGAGTAGCCTTGTTCAGATCCCTGTAGTCGACACACATTCTGACCTTTCCATCCTTTTTCGGAATGGGTACAATATTGGCTAACCATTGAGGATATTCTGATGTAGTGAGGAAACCCGCGTCGATCTGTTTCTGTACCTCCTCTTTGATTTTGATGGCTATGTCAGGATGAGTCCGTCTCAACCTCTGTTTTACTGGCGGACATTCTGACCTTAACGGTAAATGATGTTCCACGATGCTGGTATCCAACCCTGGCATATCCTGATAGGACCAAGCGAATACATTGGGAAACTCTTTGAGAAGCTTTATCAAACTTTCTTTGGCAATTGGACTGAGCAGTGCCCCAATCCTAATTTCTTTTCTCTCTTTTTCCGAACCCAAGTTTACCGTTTCCAACGGCTCTTTGTGATGTTCGATGGACCTTTCCTCTTGTCTGAGTAGTCGGGAGATCTCTTCTGAAATTTCATCGTCATTTTCTTCTTCAGCCCCAAATACCGGGAACTCAAAGTCGGGAGAAGGCATCGGATCGTATGTTTCAACGGGGTTTAAAACAAGCAATCTGCATGACGTGATGATTTGTGTTTAGAAGAGATAGAGAAAATGCAAGTGTGTGCAGTGTATTTTTCTTTTACTGCTTGTTTTTATTATTGAGTTGTTTTTTAGGATTACCATTTTCTAAGAAAAGCAAAAAGAGAAAACAACAATAAATGCGGAAATTACAGAACGACGTTATTTTATTTATGAACAAGTCGATTCTTGAAACTACAACCCTATAAAACAAAACTCTGTCGCTTTGGGCAAAGCGAAGAGGGAAATATACAGAAAGCGAGCCCTATCAAACATCCCTTTCACCTAGGCAGGGTGAAAGGTTAAAGATGGCAATTACTTTAACTGATGAACGATCTTTGGAACATCAACAACAACCCACCGGCGGAGAACTCCTCAGTGAATCACAAAGTCTGGCACCTTCCTCGATTTGTCTTCAGAAATAACGCTGATTTCTGGTGGAGCAGGATCATTGGAATCTGTCTCCCACGCAGAGTTGTCGTAGGAGGATTCCTCTGTTACATTTTGCATAGCATTTGTACTCTCTGATGTATCTCCCCACCCAGTTGACTGGATGTCTTCGAGCCTGATACGAGAGCTTTCAGGAGCGGTGTACTTGACCATATAGTCATATTTTCCACTTGGTTGTCCCAAGGTGTCCTATACTTCTTTGGAACTGGAGGAGTCATCCTTCTCGATGACGTTGACCTTGGGGAAAGCATAGTTGATGAACTCTAGTCCCGCAAATGTTGCAAATTCATCGTCGTGCTGGGTATTTTCAGGATAACCTGGGTGTTGATCCCATGACATGGAGGGGACGTAGGTATTCTATTCAATGATGCTCAGCTGATTTTCATTGTTCGGCTGATTTTCTTGCCCCAAGTCTCCTGGGCACGGCTGCCACATTGGCAGGCCATCCATCGGGCCATAGTAGTCGGGGTCAAAGCTGTATTTCATCTGAGTGTCCTCCTCTAATGAGTTTGGGGGAGCGCGACATCCTTCCAGATCATAATCTCTGTATATCATTTTGACGTCTGACCTGGGTATAAATCTCGGACTCTGTGTAGGAAAGCAAAATGGAATTTGCGCGTCTTCCTTAGACATATAGCCGTCCTTGTTAAGATAGGACTCCCATTCTTCCTCCATATAAGATGAATCATCTTTATTGATGGTATGTACCTCTTGAGTCACTGGTTGAAGGAAGCCTCCACTGTGGAAGAAGTTCTGAATGGGATGAAGACTTTCATCGTTAGCAGCTGTCTGGGTACAGGTTGCAGAAAAACCAAAACCCTTCTTTGTTTTATTGTCAGTAGGAATGACAAGTTGTCCCCATCCTTTTGTATTGGTACTCTCGACCACTTTGATAGCATCTTTGTACGAGAAAATGGAAGTTCCCCCCTCAGATCGATCATCCTTGTGTAGCGAAAGTGCTTGGAACTGGGTTCCGATTATCCCTTCTGGTTCCACATAAGTGGATGACGATAAATTGCTGACGAGCAAGGTCTGTTCCCCACAGACTATGATGAGTTGGCCGTTCTGGACGAACTTTAGCTTTTGGTGGAGGGTTGAAGTGACCGCTCCAGCCTGATGTATCCAAGGTCTTCCTAATAAACAACTGTATATTGCCCGGATGTCCATGACCTGGAAAGTGACTTGGAAAGTGTGAGGACCAATAGTTATGGGAAGGTTGACTTCGCCGATAACCGTTTTTCTGGATGCGTCAAATGCTTTGACGACGACCTCGCCGGTTCTCATCGGAGGGCCTTTGAATGATAATTGCATCAAAGTGGACTTCGGCATAACATTCAGGGCTGACCCTGTGTCTACCAGTACGCTGGCTAAAGCATCGTCTTGGCAGTTGACTGTAATATTGAGCGCCATGTTATGACGGCGACCCTCTTCAAGTAATTCCTCATCACTAAATCCCAAGTTATTGCAGGAAGTGATGTTAGAGACAATGCTATCGAACTATTTGATGGTTACATCCTGTTCCATAAAGGCTTGCTCCAAGACTTTCTGTAGAGCCTCCCTATGCGCTTCTGAACTGAGTAACAGTGATAATACCGAGATCTTTGAAGGAGTCTGTAACAGTTGATCAACAATGTTGTATTCACTTCTTTGGATGAGCTTCAGCATCTCATCATTGTTTTTCGAAAGGTCGGGATCACTGGATTAACCGACTGGTGGATTGGGAACTTCTGTCTGAGGTTCCTTTTCTTTGCTGAGTTCTCCAACTCCTCTGTTGAAGATTCGACCGCTCCGTGTTACTCGACTGATGTCTGCAATATTCACGACGGAGGGTAACGGAATTTCCTTTCCCTTCTCGCCTATTGTTGCACCATATTTGTAAGGGATAACCTTAGTTGATTCATACGGTAGTGGTCCTGGCAGATAGATGACTATGGGAGCCTTCTGATTTTTCTGACCATCATAAGTAATTTCGATCCGTTCTTGGTTGGGAACTCTCGATTCGTCAAGCTGAGGAATGATGGCATAAACATCCCTGGTCCTCTGATGATCAGAGATTACGACAACGTCCTCGATTTGATCAGCGAGATAGTTGACTGATCCAGAACCTGACCATGGTTGAATCTCTTTGCGGTCCAACTGACTTTGAAGGGCTGCCCGCACGAGGTAACATCCTTGATTGTTCACTGAACAAACTCCACACCGCTCATAGTTGTGTAGTGGCACCGGGCCGCGTCCGCTCTGAATACAGTGTAGCCTTACTAGGTCAGTTTCCACCGACCGGACATCCTGACTTTGATATCTAGTAGGATTTCCGTTAGTGATACTAATTTGCTGGGTGTCTTCATCCATATAGATTGGAAGCCACCAGTGGTTCAACAAGTGCTGAAGTGTTTCCTGGACAAGGGCACAACCTTGATCGTTTTCGTAACCCGCTTTACAGCTTTGATAATCATGTGATACCAGGAATCCGAGACGGACCTGTTCTGCGTGTAACTCCACCAGGCTGGTATTCATCAAGCGAATATCGAAGATTTGAATCATGTTGATCTGATAGGGATTCCTATCATGGTAGTCCTGGATCCATCCAAGATCCATCTGACGCTGGAGGGCCTCTTGTCCAAAAGAGCATCCCTGTTTGTTTACCGAGCAAGTCAGACAAGAACTGTAATTATGCCGCGGCAGATTATGATACTGGCTTTGCCTTGAGTGTATTGCAACCAGGTTGACATTCATCGCACGGACGTCGTGGTTTTGAATGACGTTGGAATTCGTATAAACCATGTTAACTCCACGAACTCGGTGCTCTTGGATCCATCCGAGATCCATCTGTTCCTGTAGAGCTGATTGCGCCACAGAACATCCTCGATTGCTTTTAGAGCAGATATCACACTGGTGATAATTATGAGGTGGCACATGGCCATATCCACTCTGTCTACAATGCATCTTGACCAGATTGGTCCTTAACAAGAGTACATCGTGAATTTGATAGACTTTGTTAGACTCTCCCTCTATCAGATTGACCGCGACTTTCTCATGTTGAGGCAGCGGGTGTCGCTCCCGGGATTTTCATCCAGGTACAAACGCGAGAGTGGCGCGGAAAACAGAGTCGCCAGCCGTGTAAATTTATCCCAAGAGAGGGAAAGGGAACACCGCATAAACCTGAGGAAGAGGGAAAGGAATGGTCATCGCAACCATAACCTGGGTTCGGGAGTCGGTTACGCGAGGGGAAGGTGCTAGCACCCCACGCGTCCATCGTACTCGATGGGATCCATGCTTGTTGTCTAATCTAAGGGTGAGTTATCCTAAAATCTATGGTTGTACTGACACGAGGAAGGGGAAAACAAAGACAGACTCGGTAGGACGTCGACGTCCTAGGCCTACGTACTCCCTTTGTGCAATGGGAAATTCAGAGTCAACGTAGTTCGGACCAAGTTCTTTTTTGTGTTTTTTATGAGCGACGTTAAGTTCACGTCTGACAGTTAGGGTCGATGCCTGTTTGCGACTCAGACGGAAAGTAACGTGCCCTTTTTGAAAATAGCCTTTAGTTTGACAATCCCGAAGGACAAAAAGGTTTGAAGTTTGTTTTTATTTTTTTAAGACAAAAGTGACTTGAGTTAGTTCATAACTTGCATTGCACCAAAGTCTAGGGCACAGGGACGAATACTTAACGAATCGTCCCAAGACAGGACGCTCGCTAAGCACTCTAGAAAGATGAGAGGAATCCCCTCATTTCTCATTCCCCATGCTTAAGGCTCGTGCGCAATACACTTTATCCTTATTAAGTATTTTCAAGAAGTTTTAAGATGAGAAGAAAGAAGACACAAAGGAAACTCTAAAGGGAAACTAAGAGTCCTAATGTTATCATGCATGGGTGACCTACGGTTAGTGAGGTTTAACGACAACCTAAGCCTAAAGAAAATAAAAGCTGAGAGACAGAAAGAGTGAGAGTGGACATGGATAACTATCCACACCCTCAAATAACTTACCTCAGCCTCTGCATAAAAGGTTAGTACAAAACAGACATACGTAAAAGAAATGAGATAAATGAAATCCAGGCAGTGACATATAATGGCAATCAAGTAACCTATAACAATCTAAACATGGTTTATGAAGTCAAAGACACAATCCCAAAACAATGGCACAAGTGCCTTTTCAAACAGGTAACCAGACATGATCAGAGACATGCATACAAGAAGACCTCAAATAAAAGCAATCAAACAATTAGCAAAACATCCTCTAAAATCACCAAATTAATCATCAACATATCTCAACCAGAACCAAACAACATGTCCAAAATTCATGCCAAAATTCCCAAGATAGGCCACTCAAACAATTATGCAAATTCAGATGAGAAATATGGTTCAATGTTCTAAAGAAAAGGACTAAAATGCAATATGAAATGATTTTAAAAATGATAGAAAAATATTTTAATGCAATTCAATGTGTTGGTGAAACAATGCAAAAAGAATGAGTTCAAAATGTTTTATGGATGATGAGAAATAAAATAAATAATGCAATGTGTGCAGAATGAAACAAATTCAAAAAGAAAATAAACAAATAATTATTTCAGATGCTAAAAATAAAAAAAATATAATTTGGGAAATTTTATAAAATTATAAAAATGCTTCCTGAATTTTTTGGGAATTTTTTAATGCAAGAAACTATTTTTAAAAATAATAAAATGAAATGCAATAATTAAATAAAAATAAAAATGAAGAAATAAACATGGGGGTGCGTTTAGTAATACAAACACGTTGGAAATGTTAATGGGCTACAGGGTGGGGGTGCGAATAGAAGGCCCAGACTTAAATCCAATCAGCAAAAAAAAAATAAAAAAAAAAAGAACACACGTGGGCTCAGTCAACTGATTTGACTCACTATTAACCATTGGATCAATCCTGCGTTTCATATCAAGTCAAAGCAATCAACAAGTAATAAAGATTAATGGCTATGATTACCAGACACAGCATAATAACCATGCATGCACACACACACAATTGGTCAGAAAAAATAAAAAAAAACGTGCGTACTATACTCCCTCATTAATGCGTTGGCATAGTATCAGCCACCTGATTCATCAGACGGGCCAGATTAGTCAAACAATTCACAAGGTAAACAAGATGTGAGGCTAGGATCAAAGGGTACACGATAAATAACATGGGGTAATAAACACACAACCATTAAAATAAAACTCAAAAATTAAAAAACGTGGCAGCATGATGGCTTTGCGATCAAACAAATGAATGGCTGGGATTTCGTCTTCCTCATCCAAACCCTACCTTCGCCGGAACCCTTACCAGCCGTCGGAGCTAGGGTTCCGGCCACCACTTCCGGCCACCTGCAACTTAAAAGAACCCAGAAAACGCAAAAAAGCACACCTTCTTGACCAGAATTTGATGAGGATTCCAAATATCAAATTATTTTTTACAAACAACCATCACATAAAGCAAAACGAAAGAGAAAAGGTTTGGTTCACAGACTTGAAATTCGCGAAGCAATCAATATACGCATCCAAACTAAAAAAAAACTACATCAGAATGATCAGTGGGCATCACACATCAATATGCACGTTTAAAAAGAGAGTTTTATGATCATCAAAAATATCACTAACCTGAGATTATGCACCACGTATCCTCACTGTTAGCTTCAAAGGATGGTTGGTTTGTGCTCTGTGGATCCCCAGAAAGAAGATTGTGGAAGAACTTTGTGAAAAACCCTTGTGGATTGTGAGCTATGAAGAAATCAAGAATTAGGGTTGAAACTTGAACTCTCCTCCAAAAGCACGTGTCCCCTCTCTAACCCTAGCATGAGTTGGTTTAAATAGATAGGGTTAATCCACTGATCAACATTTGGGCCTTGTTAATTCTTTGTTTAATGAGTTTTGGATGATTTTAGAAAATTGCATTATGTGAGATACACCCTCTTCCATGCATGTACACCCAAATATTTCATGATGGATCACTTATTTGATAATTGCTAATCCCACCTGAATTTGATTTGGGCCTTGAGATGTATTGGTTCATGAGTTTTCAATAATTTGGCAATTTTGCACCATGTGAAATAAGTAATGAATAAGTCATGAAATTTATTGGTTCAAAGGCCCAAAATAGTCCTTATGGATTGTACTTTGATGTTAGAATGTTCCTTGAAGCAATGGAATTAATTATAGGTCACCATGTCCCAAAATGCAAAAGTTGTGAAAATGGAACCCTAGAAACCACTTTGTCTTCTTTTGATCATAACTTGAGTTTCACAAATGATATGGAGACCCACTAGTACTTGTTGGAAAGGGGAGAAAAAGATCTTCAACTTTCATGTTTGAGGAAAATTCATTTGAAGCTTTCTTGATGATGAAAAGTCAAGTTGAATGCAGTGTAATAATTTGCCCAAAAAGGAAACTTTCAAATTATAGGTCATTTCCATATTTAGTAACTTTTGTACCAACCCTTGATTCTTGACAAATGGTATGGAACTTGACTTTTGAAGACCATATGAGGATGTGAGACCTTGAAAACCTTGAAGAGAACCTCAAGCTTTCACAGTTGACTTCCCCTCTCACTGTTGACTTTTCCCAATTCTCCTGATTCCCAATCCATTGGCCAATTGAACTTCTCATGAACCAAACTGATGGACAATCTTCCATTCCTAGATACTTAGGGACCCAAGGAATACCATGGAATCAAGTCTTGCCCAAGAAATCAGAAATAAACTGACTTTATAGCAAACCCTAATTTTGGTACTCTCAGTCTAGGAGGAAATAGCACAGTCTCCAAATCCAAATTCCTCTGAATATGATGTGTATCCTCTCCAACAAAGATAAGATATGCCATTTGGTGATGATAAAAACCCAAGAAACTTTCCCATTGGAACAATAAAACCCAAGAATCTCAAAACCCTAGTTTCTGCACTGGTTAGGAGAGAGTGATCCACTTGAACTCTCTTGCTTGACCCTTTGAAGAACATCTTCTCCTCTTGAACTTGCCTCAGGCACCTTGACCCCATGCTAAGAACCAATGATGTGCACACATGATAATGCAAAATGAAATGAAACATAAGTCAGTTAGTACTAAAGTAAGGAGGGCAAATTTTGGGGTACAACAGCTGCCCCTATTCAATCAACTTGGTCCTGAGGGTATGATAGCGACGACTTTCAGACAATCGGGATGCACGGAGATTGAATACCAAAGAACCCGGAAATTTGCCATCCTCAAAGGAGGGACGACTCCACTGGAGAATCAGCCATAAATGTTGTACTGTCACAACACGGACGAGTGCCAGGTATGCTGGGTATAAAGTGAAACAAACTCTCCCAGGTTATGTCATCTCTGCTGATAAAGAGAACTGACAAAGGAATCTCGAAGTATGCCATCCCTGCTGACAAAGGGAACTGACGAAAGAAGATCTTCAAAAGATTGCTATCTCTGCTGATAAAGAGAACTAGCAAAACAAATGCCATCCCTGCTGATATAGGGAACTGACGAAAGAAAATATTCAAAAGATTGCTATCTCTGCTGATAAAGAGGACTAGCAAAACAAATGCCATCCCTGCTGATAAAGGGAACTGACGAAAGAAAATACTCAAAAGATTGCTATCTCTGCTAGCAACATAAATGCCATCCCTGCTGATAAATGGAACTGACGAAGAAAATCTTCAAAAGATTGCTATCCCTGCTGATAAAGAGAACTAGCAAAATAAATGCCATCCCTGCTGATAAAGGGAACTGACGAAGAAAATCTTCAAAAGATTGCTATCTCTGTTGATAAAGAGAACTAGCAACATAAATGCCATCCCTGCTGATAAAGGGAACTGACGAAAGAAAATCTTCAAAAGATTGCTATCCCTGCTGATAAAGAGAACTAGCAAAATAAATCCGATCCCTGCTGATAAAGGGAACTGACGAAGAAAATCTTCAAAAGATTGCTATCTCTGCTGATAAAGAGAACTAGCAACATAAATGCCATCCCTGCTGATAAAGGGAACTGACGAAGAAAATCTTCAAAAGATTGCTATCTCTGCTGATAAAGAGAACTAGCAACATAAATGCCATCCCTGCTGATAAAGAGAACTAGCAAAATAAATGTCATCCCTGCTGATAAAGGGAACTGACGAAAGAAAATATTCAAAAGATTGTTATCTCTGCTGATAAAGAGAACTAGTAAAACGAACGCCATCCCTGCTGATAAAGGGAAACTGGCAAACAAAATATGTCAAGCGAGAACTGACTATCAGGCGAGAACTGGATTCCACAAAAGAGAAAGGCCAAACTTCTAAAGGACTCACGATCCACAGATAAGATGACTCCGCTGGGGAAAGGAGAAGTCTAAATAAAAGGCTCTTCCGGGGAGCACAAGTATGAGGAACGCATCCCTCCAAAATCTCCTGAGTTATGCCATCTCTGCTGAGAAAGAGAACTGGCAAGGAAAGTATCAAACCTAGCTTATGCTTCAAATGCAAATGTTTGAATTTTGGTGTAATGCTCCATACGAAATGGAAATGCTACGCGTTTGAGGATGCAATATGAATGCTTATGATATGCAAAAAGGGTCCCTCCAGCAAAATAAATGCCGGAGAGAAAAGACCAATTCAGCTGGGGATGACAAAAATAAATTGTCCTCTGAATCCAGGAACTCTGCTGAGAAGGGTCATACTGATCGACTCTTCGGATCAACAACTTCTGCTGGGGATGAAATCTTGAAAGAACTACCGGGGGCCACACCTGTCTTTCACTGAAGGTAACATCCAAAATCTGAGATTTCTCCTCTGCTGGGGGAGTTGAGAATGAACGCCAATAACGGAACCGGAAGTCTGTTACTGAAGGTTGCTAATATCCAATTGGGGTCAGGACCTGCTGGGGGATGCCAGCCCATAATACCATCCTGCTTGGGGAAAACAGTCCATAATACCATCCTGCTTGGGGATAACAGTCCATAATACCATCCTGCTTGGGGATACTGCTGAACTTAGCCTGCTGGTGGGGAGAATGACTTTACTCCCACCTTGCTGGGGACTAGAATATGATATTGTCGGCGAAAGCACACTTCCTGACTGGATGGGGGAAGTAAAAACCCTGATTCTGTGGGGAGATAACGTCTTGGTTCAGAGAAAATACTTTCTAGGTCTCCTGCTGGGGAAGGCCTGCTCTGCTGAGGAAATTGCAATCTCAATGCTGGGGAAAGCAAACTGTTGGGGAAATACAATCCTGTTGCCCTGCAAGTCAAATAACAACAAAAGAATATGCCACAATCTGACTATCACCGTTAATGCCTAAGTAATTTCTACTGCTTTTCGTTATGCTCCGCAAAGCTCGAAGTTTTATATGCAATGTTTATCAAAAATATCGGACGTTTTTTTTTGCAAACAAAACAGTAAAAGTAAAACAAACAACGGAAAGCTCTTTGAGTGAAATGAATATTTTATTGAGAAAAGTGGCCTGTAAATAGGCATTTACAATAGGAAGCAATTCCTAAAAAAAGGTAATTGCGTAAAAGCAAAAAGAAAATACATATGTCGGCAATGTGGGAGCAGATATCCACCATGATTCGACTCAGCTATGACCCATACGTCTTGCTTATCCACAACTGTCTTGACCTTTGAAGAGACTAACTATACTGATTCCTTTCTTTCAGAACTTCCAGGTATTGAAGGTGCTCACATATCGAACGCAGACCATAGCCTTTCACTTATAAATCCCTAACTTTTGCCTGGATCACCCTTTTCAGGTTTTCAATCCATCGGGATACCCATTTTTGCCAAAGTTGCCTTTACCGGTTTTCAACTTTGCGGGTTTACACATTTCTTTTTACATTTTATCCCTAATTTTTGCCCGAACCTTTTTCCTTTTTTATGGTTCGCCGGGATGCCCCTTTTTCGCCTGGACTTTCTTTTTATGTCCAGCGGGTCTTTTTTATGCGAAGTATTTTTTGACTACGTCTGCGTTCACAGGGGATGTAAAATCTTTGCCATCCATAGTTGAAAATAGTAAGGCTCCACCAGAGAAAGCCTTTCTGACTACATACGGCCCCTCGTAGTTTGGAGTCCATTTGCCTCTGTGATCTGTCTGAGGAGGAAGGATCCTTTTCAAAACCAATTCACCTGTCTGAAAACTCCGAGGACGCACTTTCTGTTCAAAGGCGTGCTTCATCCTGCTCTGATACAACCGACCATGTGCGATGGCTGCCAATCTCTTTTCTTCAATAAGGTTCAACTGATCCAATCTGGCACGCACCTATTCAGCTTTATCTAGCTTCACATCTGCCAGAACTCTCAAAGACGAAATCTCGACCTCTAAGGGTAAAACTGCTTCCATACCATATACCAATGAGAAAGGGGTTGCCCCAGTTGACATACGCACTGAAGTACGGTAACCATGTAGGGCATAAGGTAGCATCTCATGCCAGTCTTTATATGTTACCACCATCTTCTGCACAATCTTCTTGATATTCTTATTCGCCGCCTCAACAGCACCATTCATCTTCGGACGATATGGAGAAGAATTGTGATGCTCGATCTTGAAACTCTGACATAGTTCCTTCATCATCTTATTGTTCAAATTCGAGCCATTATCAGTAATAATTCTCTCCGGGACCCCATAACGACAGATGATGTCCTTCCTTATAAATCGGGCTACCACTTGCTTGGTGACGTTGGCGTACGAGGCTGCCTCCACCCACTTAGTGAAATAGTCAATGGCAACCAAAATGAAACGATGCCCATTGGAAGCAGTGGGCTCAATCTTTCCAATCATATCTATAACCCACATTGCAAAAGGCCAAGGAGATGATAACACGTTTAGAGGCGTAGGCGGTACATGCATCTTATCTGCGTAAATCTGGCATTTATGGCACTTTTGGGCGTACTTGAAACAATCAGACTCCATAGTCATCCAATAATATCCTGCTCTCAACAACTTTCTAGCCATGGTGTGTCCAATGGAATGAGTACCGAAGGAACCCTCGTGAACTTCCTCCATCAACAAACCTGCCTCATGTTCATCAACACAACGTAGCAAGACCATATCGAAGTTCCTCTTATATAACACATCATCTTTATTCAGAAAGAAGTTTCCTGCCAACCTTCTCAGAGTCTTCTTATCCTTGGTGGAGGCACCTTCTGGATACTCTTGTCTCTTCAGAAATACCTTAATATCATGATACCACGGTTTGCCATCTGACACATCTTCAATTGTAAACACAAAAGCTGGTCTGTCCAGATGCATGATTCTAATCGAAGGTGTTTCATTCCAACGGTTCACCTTATACATGGATGCCAATGTCGCTAACGCAACAGCCATCTGATTCTCCGCTCGGGGCACATGATGAAAATCCACCCTGTCAAAGAACGGTAACAACCTTCTGGCATAGTTGTTATAAGGCACCAAATTCGCCTGACGAGTCTCCCATTCTCCTGTAATCTGATTAACTACCAACGCGGAATCACCATAGACATCGAAGTTCTTAATTCTTAAATCAATTGCTTCTTCTAACCCCATGATGCATGCTTCATACTCCGCCTCGTTATTGGTACACACAAATGCTAACCGGGCAGTGAAAGGTATATGAGAACCCTTCGGGGTTGTAATGATTGCCCCAATTCCATTACCATATGAGTTGACAGCCCCATCAAAAATCATTTTCCACTGAGACCCAATCTCAGGTCCTTCGTCAGGCAGAGGCTCTTCACAATCTTTCATTTTCAGAAACATGACATGCTCGTCCGGAAACTCAAACTTCATAGGCTGATAATCCTCGACCGGCTGTTCAGCAAGATATTCTGACAGAACACTTCCCTTAATGGCCTTCTGGGAAACATACTGAATATCGTATTCTGTCAAAACCATCTGCCAACGGGCTATCCTTCTAGAAAGTGCATGCTTCTCAAATACGTACTTAATCGGATCCATCTTCGAAATCAACAAGGTTGTGTGGTTTAATATATATTGCCTCAGGCGCTTGGCTGCCCAAGCGAGCGCATAACATGTCTTTTCCAACATAGAGTATCTTGATTCGCAATCAGTGAACTTCTTACTCAGTTAGTAAATGGCGTGCTCCTTCCTACCTGTCTTCGTGTTGACTGAGCACAGAACCCATCGAATTCTCAAGAACCGTAAGGTACATAATCAACGGTCTCCCAGACACGGGTGGCATAAGGACTGGAGGTTCCTGCAAATACGTCTTTATCCTTTCAAACGCCTCTCGACAATTTTCATTCCACCTGACCTCTTGATCCTTTCTTAGCAACTTGAAAATTGGTTCACACGTGGCTGTCAGATGAGAGATGAACCTAGCAATGTAATTCAACCTCCCCAGGAAACCACGAACCTCTTTCTCTGTTCTTGGCTCAGGCATCTCCTGTATGGCTCTTATTTTTGCAGGATCAACCTCGATACCTCTTTCACTAACAATGAATCCCAGCAATTTACCAGACCTCACACCGAAAGTGCACTTGTTTGGATTCAATCTCAGTCTGAACTTCCTCAACCTTTCAAACAACTTCTGGAGGTTTACCAAGTGTTCTTCCTCTGTCTGTGACTTCGCAATCATGTCATCAACGTAGACTTCAATCTCCTTGTGAATCATATCATGAAAGAGAGTCACCATTGCCCGCTGATAGGTTTCCCCAGCATTCTTCAATCCAAAGGGCATTACCTTGTAGCAAAATGTTCCCCACGGTGTTATGAACGTAGTCTTCTCCATGTCCTCTGGGGCCATTTTGATTTGGTTATACCCAGAGAAGCCATCCATGAAGGAAAATATAGAGTATTGAGCAGTATTGTCCACTAACACATCAATGTGGGGGAGCGGGAAATCATCCTTCGAGCTCGCCCTATTCAAATCTCGGTAATCAACACACATCCTAACCTTCCCATCCTTCTTAGGTACAGGTACAATATTAGCAACCCACGGAGTATAATTTGTCACAGCAAGAAATCTGGCGTCCAACTGTTTATGAACCTCTTCCTTGATCTTGACAGCCATATCTGGCTTCGTCCTTCTTAGTTTCTGCTTGACTGGAGTACAACCCTCTTTAAGCGGCAATCGGTGTGAAACAATGTCAGTGTCAAGCCCGGACATGTCTTGGTAAGACCAGGCGAAGATATCCACATACTCTCGAAGTAACTCAACCAATCTTCCTTTAACGGTGTCTTCCAAAGCAGCCCCAACCTTTACTTCTCGTTTAACATCCTTGGTTCCCAGATTAACAGTCTTAACCTCCTCCTGATAAGGTAGAATAACCTTTTCCTCTTGTTTCAGTAACCTGGCTAATTCTTCTAGTAAGTCATAGTCTTCGTCAGCCTCTTCTTCGGCTTGATAGATAGGATTGTCGAAGTCATATCGAGACATAGCTAAGTCATGAGGGGTGGAATCTGAACAAAGGAACCTGTATGATGGATGTTTTATGTTTATTATGAGTGCAACAAATAAGAAAACACATTGCCATTTTGATGTGGGTTAATGCAAAAAGTAAAAACAGAAAAACAGGGATCAGAATATTTGAATGAAAAAAAACGTCCTTTATTGATGATAAAAAATAGCGAATAAAACATCCAAGCCCTACAAATAAATATCACTACGTCTTGGGCAGAACGTAGGATTCAACATAACATAAAACAAAAGTAAATTACTCCGGGCGCGTCACTTGGATGACTTTCTCGGAGGACCAGTTGCCTAAACTCTGACCAGGGGTGCAGGGACGGATCCACTCATCCATGTCACAGTCACTATCTCCTTCATCCTCGATAGCATTGACTCTGTCGAAGAAAACACCGGCACTGGTGAAACGGACTAGACCATAGAACTTGGGAGGCTCTCCAGAACGCCTAGGTGGCTTGTAACCCAGTCCATGAGTATCTTGCTTTCTTTGAACATCAATGACACTGCCCCACTTCTGAGAACCACCAGCTTCAACTATAGTGCGCGCCTCTTTGAAAGAGGACATTGGAACTTCTGGTTGTCTGACGACTTCAGGTTGGGCAACCACCTCAGGCTGACTGATTGCCTTTGGAGGTTCCTCGGGAATTTTCACAGCTTCAAAGGCTTGGCACAAAGTTTCCTGTACTTCACCATCTACCTCCACATACTTGAAGGTCGATAGGTGACTCACCATAATATCTTCTTCACCACAAACAGTCACAACGTGGCCATCCACCATATACTTCAACTTCTGGTGCAGCGTAGATGTTACTGCCCCAGCACCATGGATCCAAGGGCGACCCAACAAACAACTATAGGCAGGCTGAATATCCATTATGTAAAAGGTGGTGTTGAAAATCTCAGGACCCACCTTGATTGGCATAACTAACTCTCCAAAAACCGACCTCTTGGAGCCATCAAAAGCACGTACCACCAAGTCACTTGGCGTACAAATTAACCCACGAGTATCCAACTTCATCAAAGCCTTCTTCGGCAGCACATTCAAAGACGACCCAGTGTCAACTAACACATGCGACATTAAGGAACCCCGACATTCCACTGAAATATGCAGAGCGTTGTTGTGATTCCTCCCAGCCGGAGTCAGATCTAAATCGGTGAAACCCAAACCATTACCAGCATTCACATGAGCCACAACCCCTTCTAACTGGTTGACAGATCTTTCCTGCGGTACATAAGCCATGTTCAGAACCTTCAGCAATGCATTTCGGTGTGCCTCAGAGCACAACAGTAAGGATAGAATGGAAATCTTTAATGGAGTTTGGTGAAGTTGATCAACAATCTTGTAATCACTTTTCCTGATCAACCTCATAAACTCTTCTACGTCTTCTGAGAAGGTATCCCCAACCTGCTTTGTCATAGAATTATTTGCTTCTTGTCTCTGTACAAACTCATCCATCATCTGTTTACCTTTGTCTTGTTTTGAACTGCCAGCTTGATCCTCGGACGGAATAAAGACTCTACCACTCCTAGTGATAGCCCCTACTTCAACAAGATTTTCAACCCCTGTATTCACAGCTGATGTCTCTTCCAATTCCTGCTTTTTACCATTAACAAACACCTCGGCCCCATAGTTCCATGGGATGGCCTTGGTACTCTCGTACGGGACTGGTCCAGGAACAGTGATAGTGACCGGCGTTGGTCTTGCCGGTGCTGATATAGTTATTGTCTTGAACGGAATTGTTATTGTGGCAACATCAATCTCTCTGTCAGTAACTTTATCCTGTCTACAACCCCTGTCAAACTGTAATATCCCTTCGCTGATCATTCTCTGAATACCTGCTTTCAATGAATCACAACCGCCTGGCTGCGACACACATCCTACACAACCTTCATCACAGCCTGGAAATACCCCTCCCTTCAACAGTCTTTCCTTCACCACACCCAAGGGAGTTTGGACTTCATTCACTTCTGAAATCAAACTCAAGTTTTCACAGTCTTTAATAATAGCATTGACCCTCGGCTCACCGTGATTCGGCATCGGGTTCTGGTTCACATTTGGAACATCATTGGAGAAATTGATGGCTTTGGAATCCACCAAATCTTGAACCTTATGCTTAAAAGCTTTACAGTTCTCAATATGATGTCCGGGTGCCCCAGAATGAAACTCGCAGTGGGCGTTGGCGTCATAGCCGGGAGGTGGATTACCAGTAGGTGGAGCCAATGTTCTCTTCTGAATTAACTGTAGTTTTAACAAGTGCTGAAATAACTGAGCGTAGGGAAGAGGTGGAGTGTCAAAATACCTATCCCGCCTATTCAGAGGCTGCGATTGGCGAGGAGCCTGATTTTGTTGTTGAGACACTGCTGGCTGTTGAGGTGCTGCTGGGATGGTTAAAGAAGCCACCTGCTGATTGAAGTTCTGACGAGGTCCTTCTCTACCACGATATGATGACACAGAGTTTGTATCTCCCTCCCTCTTCTTGTAACCACTGGCATAAGGCTTCTTACTTCCTCCAGATGAGGACCCATCACCGCCTGATATTTTTCCCGCCTTAATTCCGCTTTCCACCATCTCTCATACTAAAATCAAATCAGCAAACTTTCCAGTCATACACGGTACCAGTTTTTCATAGTAATGACCCTGCAAGGTGGCCATAAACATAGTTATCATTTCTCGCTCCAACATGGGAGGCTGAACCCTTGCTGCCAATTCACGCCATCTCTGGGCGTACTCCTTGAAACTCTCATTGTTCTTCTGAGACAAATTCTGTAGCTGTGTTCTGTTCGGAGCCATGTCAGTGTTATACTAATAGTGTTTGATAAATGCCCCTACCAGATCTCTCCAACTACGCACATCTTTCCTTTCTAGTTGCATATACCACTCCAGGGATGCCCCAGATAGGCTATCCTAAAAGCAATGCATCATCAGCTTCTCATTCTTCGCATGCGCAGCCATTTTACTCGTGTATTCCCTCACGTGAGTCCTTGGGCATGTCATACCATTATACTTCTCGAAAGTGGGAGTCTGAAACTTGTGCGGGATAACAACGCCTGGAACCAGCCCCAAATCCTCTAGATCCATACCCAAAGCATCCTAATTTACAACACCCCTTAGCTATTCCTCAATCAACCGGAACCTCTGATCATTGTCAATCTGGGGACCAGCATCCCCACCTGGCACAGAGAATTTATCTTCCTGAAGATCATCATACTGACGGCCATGAATTGCACCGACATTGTTACCTCCCCCCACTACAGTAGGAACCACAACATTTTCTCCTCCGCCCGGAGGAATCATAACACCAGCAACAGGAATACTTCCGCCCGGAGGGCCATTCTGAACATTATTACCAGTAACACCAGTATGAAGGACACCGTCCTCATCAACCCTTGTAATCAGTGGCTGAACGAGAGTCCTCAACTGCCCTTGGCCTTGAGTGACACCTTGCATTAATTCCATGAATTGGTTCATGCGAGTCCGCATCTCAGTCATCTCATTTTGTAGCTGATCTATGAGTCTCTTCTGATTCTATCTGGTAGAATACCGATGAATGTGCTGATCTGCAATCTTGAGATTGGAACAAGATAAGAATACCGGAGATAAACACCTGTTATGCACAATGATTATGCAAAATGATTATGAATATGCAAATGCAAATAAACATGTTTGAATATTCGCAGGGCGATCCACCCCCTTGATTCCAGCTTAACAACAAGATAGAACGGAACTTCTGCTCATATATTAAGAAAACCAGAGGAAAACCAAATGTCAACAATCACAAATCCAAGATAACAAGTATGAACACAATAATCATAGATCCCAACCAACAAGTCTGGCGGTGGTCCGAATAATGAAAGAAAATAGAAAACTACGGCATGTCATCAAAGTCTACAAGTGTCAATCCCCCCATCCATTATGCTTCTTGCTCCAGTCTTGAATTTCCTTGAACAACTTTTTGGTGTTGGGATGCTTCGGTCTCTGAATTAGCTCTTGAATGAGGACGTCTCTCCTATGCATGATCCCCTCCAAGTATCGACAATGTAACTCCCAAGCGTCTTCTCCCGAAACTCCATCCATGCTAGGTCCCTCATGTCTAGATCTCTTCACTTCAGCTTGGATCTTCAGTTCCTCTATGGAGGCTATGGCTTCATTGAGTCGACCTTTGACTGCTTGTCTCTGGAATACCCCTGATAGGATCTCAGTGTCTTTCTTCTTGAGTCGCGACTTCAATTGATCAATCTGAGCTAGATAACCGTCTTCTTTTTGCTTATTCTCGGCCATTGCAGTTTCTCGGTGAGCATTGAACCTGTGAATTTTTAACAAAGCCTTGTCCAATTCTTCCTTCTTAGACTCGAGAACCTTAATGATATAGTCTAGAGCTTGTTTCATCCTTTGTCTGGCCGCGACCTTATCAGCTAGCTCCTTTTCTGCCTCAGCGAGAAGCTCTGTTTTCAACTTGGCGGTATGAACAGCTTCACCCCGCTCATGTTTCAACTGGTAAATCTCTCTTAGTAGTTCACTGTTTTCTTTTCGCAGCTTTTCCTTTTCAGCCCACAACTTGTTAAACTTCTCTATCTCAAGTGTGGTAGGAGGCTCAATCAGCAAGGGGTAAGACGGTGGTTCTATCGGGAAGGGAAGAAGCTCCTCTTCTGCTCTCTTCTTAATCCACTCTTTATAGGAAGGGAAATCCCGGTTGTTACATTTCCCAAATGAAGTTTTTCCCCTCTTGGTCACCTGCTTCCAAGCATTCACAATCTTCCTTATCATCTCTTGATCCCCAGTACCATTGAAGAATAAGGACTCTCTGACATCTCGCTCTTCAGGTGGACCTTTCAAAGGATAACCAAACTGCCTGATAACAAGGGAAGGATTATAGTTAATTCCACCTCTTCTCCCTATCAAGGGTACATTAGGGAATTCTCTGCACTTGCAAATAATCTCTATTCCTAGCAAGTCACGGTTGAACCAGACAATGTTGTCAGCAGTCAAGCCCATTAACCTCTTTGACCACTTCAGAGAATCTTTTGTATCAACGAAGGCGCCAGCTTCGGGGAGATGGCTCAGAAACCAAGTAGATAAGAGCGGTGGACAACAACTCACGGTTTTTCCCCGCCTATTTTCATTCTTGTAGTGGACTGAGTGATACACATCACCTAGCAAGGTAGGTATAGGATTCTTTGAAATAAAGATTCTGACAGCATGCATATCCACCAGATCAGGAACATTGGGAAACAGGACAACCCCATAGATGCACATAGCCAGAATAGCTTGGAAAGCAGTCCAATTCTTCTCTTTAACATGTATGCAAGCTTGATCAAACAAGAACTTCAATAAGAAACCCTTAGCTCCTTGTTTTTCCTCAATATTACTGCTCAGAACGGATTCACCAATATGAAGAGCAATAGCCATTTCTTTTATCCCGGGGTGTTCTTCAGAAAAGAATACTTTGTCATGCCTGATGGGGATTCCCAAAATAAATGAGAACTCCTCCAACGTTGGGGCCAAGATGTAGTCTGGGAAAGTGAAGCAACGTAAAGACGGATCGTAAAACTGAAGAAGTGTATGAATGGCATCCTTCTCATACTTGGAGATATTGTAGATAAACTTCAGAAGTCTCCCATACCCTCCACTGAACTCTGTACGAACTCCGGGATCAGCCATACTAATCAGCTTGTGAATCAACGTCAAGGTCGGATCTCGGAATGAATAGGCAACAGTCATCTTTCTCTGGACATCCATGCCAAGGTAACCTCAGAAAATCGGAATCAAGAGTAAGATGCAAGCCCTGAAAAATGTCAAACATGTCAGAATGCAAGAAAAATGTTATGCTCATGCAAACATGGGATCAAGGCAACACTGCTGGATGTGCTGTGCTATTAACTGAACGAGAACCACAACCCAGAAAACCAGAATTCCAAAATACCGAACCACTGAGATAACCAGGAACCCAGATAATCAAACATTGATGAGAAATCCAGAAAAAAAAATCGGGTAGGTTGAAGGTTTCAGTTACCTGCAAACCTGCAAACACCCATCCCCTCTCACGTGTGGGTACTAGGATGTTCAGTATCCCGGGCTCTCAGGTCGAGAAATGATGATACGTTCACCATTTCTGGTTTGGCATCATCATCAATCGAGGAGGCCTCAACTGATTCTCTAAAACGGAAGGTCCTCATCTTTTGGCACTGAGGTCGAGAAACAATAGTACATTCATCCCTCGGGGTACAGTACTATCGTCAATCGAGGAGTGCCTCCACTGATTCTCTTTAAAAGATAGGGGCCATCCTATGCGAGTTCCAAAGTGGGCCCTCGGGTGCGAATGGGTTTGCCACAGAATATGGTCTGCCACTGTCACCACTAAAGAGGGATGTTTCCATTAAGGTCCTCGATGATCGGTCACTAGAGTCGACATCTCTCTAGATCGACATCCTAACATGCGCAAGACACATACGTTAGAATGCGTCCCAAGATAGCCTCATCTGGTTGTGAATTTCGTGAACACACAAACGTACCAAGCGGGCACGTAGGTCCCACTACTCTCCACTCTAGTCCTAGGGTGTACTCAAGCCTGGGTATTGGGCTTATCTCTCAGAACAACCCAACTTGCAAAACAAAAACAGCCAGCACAACACAGCAATATCCAGTATGACAGTAATAAAAATGAAATGCAATGCAGTAGAAGCTGTAAAATGGTAATATACATCATAATATAGCACAACAAATAAACACCCAACAAAAAAATAAACAAGCGCTAGGATCGACTCGCTAAAGGGGATGGACCAGCATAGGTCAACCAGAGTCCCCAGCAGAGTCGCCAGCTGTCGCTCCCAAGATTTTCATCCAGGTACAAACGCGAGAGTGGCGCGGAAAACAGAGTCGCCAGCCGTGTAAATTTATCCCAAGAGGGGGAAAGGGAACACCGTATAAACCTGAGGAAGAGGGAAAGGAATGATCATCGCAACCATAACCTGGGTTCGGGAGTCGGTTACGCGAGGGGAAGGTGCTAGCACCCCACGCGTCCATCGTACTCGATGAGATCCATGCTTGTTGTCTAATCTAAGGGTGAGTTATCCTAAAATCTATGGATGTACTGACACGAGGAAGGGGAAAAAAAAGACAGACTCGGTAGGACGTCGACGTCCTAGGCCTACGTACTCCCTTTGTGCAATGGAAAATTCAGAGTCAACGTAGTTCGGACCAAGTTCTTTTTGTGTTTTTTATGAGCGACATTAAGTTCGCGTCCGGCAGTTAGGGCGATGCCTGTTTGCGGCTCAGACAGAAAGTAACGTGCCCTTTTTGAAAATAGCCTTTAGTTTAACAATCCCGAAGGACGAAAAGGTTTGAAGTTTGTTTGTATTTTTTTAAGACAGAAGTGACTTGAGTTAGTTCATAAGTTGCATTGCACCAAAGTCTAGGGCACAAGGACGAATACTTAACGAATCGTCCCAAGACAGGACGCTCGCTAAGCACTCTAGAAAGATGAGAGGAAGCCCCTCATTTATCATTCCCCACGCTTAAGGCTCGTGCGCAATACACTTTATCCTTATTAAGTGTTTTCAAGAAGTTTTGAGATGAGAAGAGAGAAGACACAAAGGAAACTCTAAAGGGAAACTAAGAGTCCTAATGTTATCATGCATGGGTGACCTACGGTTAGTGAGGTTTGACGATAACCTAAGCCTAAAGAAAAGAAAAGATGAGAGACATAAAGAGTGAGAGTGGACATGGATAACTATCCACACCCTCAAATAACTTACCTCAGCCTCTGCATAAAAGGTTAGTACAAAACAGACATACGTAAAAGAAATGAGATAAATGAAATCCAGGCAGTGACATATAATGGCAATCAAGTGACCTATAACAATTTAAACATGGTTTATGAAGTCAAAGACACAATCCCAAAACAATGGCACAAGTGCTTTTTCAAACAGGTAACCAGACATGATCAGAGACATGCATACAAGAAGTCCTCAAATAAAAGTAATCAAACAATTAGCAAAACATCCTCTAAAATCACCAAATTAATCATCAACATATCTCAACTAGAAGCAAACAACATGTCCAAAATTCATGCCAAAATTCCTAAGATAGGTCACTTAAACAATTATGCAAATTCAGACGAGAAATATGGTTCAATGTGCTAAAGAAAAGGACTAAAATGCAATATGAAATGATTTTAAAAATTATAGAAAAATATTTTAATGCAATTCAATGTGTTGGTGAAATAATGCAAAAAGAATGAGTTCAAAATGTTTTATGGATGATGAGAAATAAAATAAACAATGCAATGTGTGCATAATGAAACAAATTCAAAAAGAAAATAAACAAATAATTATTTCAGATGCTAAAAATAAAATAAAAATAAAAAAATAAAATTTGGAAAATTTTATAAAATTATAAAAATGCTTCCTGAATTTTTTGGGAATTTTTTAATGCAAGAAACTACTTTTAAAAATAATAAAATGAAATGCAATAATTAAATAAAAATAAAAATGAAGAAATAAACATGGGGGTGTGTTTAGTAATACAAACACGTTGGAAATGTTAATGGGCTACAGGGTGGGGGTGCGAATAGAAGGCCCAGACTTAAATCCAATCAGCAAAAAATAAAAATAAAAAAAAAGAACACACGTGGGATCAGTCAACTGATTTGACTCACTATTAACCATTGGATCAATCCTGCGTTTCATATCAAGTCAAAGCAATCAACAAGTAATAAAGATTAATGGCTATGATTACCAGACACACCATAATAACCATGCATGCACACACACAATTGATCAGAAAAAATAAAAAAAAGTGCGTACTATACTCCCTCATTAATGCGTTGGCATAGTATCAGCCACCTGATTCATCAGACGGGCCAGATTAGTCAAACAATTCACAAGGTAAACAAGATGTGAGGCTAGGATCAAAGGGTACACGATAAATAACATGGGGTAATAAACACACAACCATTAAAATAAAACTCAAAAATTAAAAAACGTGGCAGCATGATGGCCGTGCGATCAAACAAATGAATGGCTGGGATTTCGTCTTCCTCGTCCAAACCCTACCTTCGCCGGAAGCCTTACCAACCGCCGGAGCTAGGGTTCCGGCCACCACTTCCGGCCACCTGCAACTTAAAAGAACCCAGAAAATGCAAAAAAGCACACCTTCTTGACCAGAATTTAATGAGGATTCCAAATATCAAATTATTTTTTACAAACAACCATCACATAAAGCAAAACGAAAGAGAAAAGGTTTGGTTCACAAACTTGAAATTCACGCAGCAATCAATATACGCATCCAAACTATAAAAAAACTACATCAGAATGATCAGTGGGCATCACACATCAATATGCACGTTTAAAAAGAGAGTTTTATGATCATCAAAAATATCACTAACCTGAGATTATGCACCACGTATCCTCACTGTTAGCTTCAAAGGATGGTTGGTTTGTGCTCTGTGGATCCCCAGAAAGAAGATTGTGGAAGAACTTTGTGAAAAACCCTTGTGGATTGTGAGCTATGAAGAAATCAAGAATTAGGGTTGAAACTTGAACTCTCCTCCAAAAGCACGTGTCCCCTCTCTAACCCTAGCATGAGTTGGTTTAAATAGATAAGGTTAATCCACTGATCAGCATTTGGGCCTTGTTAATTCTTTGTTTAATGAGTTTTGGATGATTTTAGAAAATTGCATTATGTGAGATACACTCTCTTCCATGCATGTACACCCAAATATTTCATGATGGATCACTTATTTGACAATTTCTAATCCCACCTGAATTTGATTTGGGCCTTGAGATGTATTGGTTCATGAGTTTTCAATAATTTGGCAATTTTGCACCATGTGAAACAAGTAATGAATAAGTCATGAAATTTCTTGGTTCAAAGGCCCAAAATAGTCCTTATGGATTGTACTTTGATGTTAGAATGTGCCTTGAAGCAATGGAATTAATTATAGGTCACCATGTCCCAAAATGCAAAAGTTGTGAAAATGGAACCCTAGAAACCACTTTGTCTTCTTTTGATCATAACTTGAGTTTCACAAATGATATGGAGACCCACAAGTACTTGTTGGAAAGGGGAGAAAAATATATTCAACTTCCATGTTTGAGGAAAATTCATTTGAAGCTTTCTTGATGATGAAAAGTCAAGTTGAATGCAGTGTAAGAATTTGCTCAAAAAGGAAACTTTCAAATTATAGGTCATTTCCATATTTAGTAACTTTTGTACCAACCCTTGATTCTTGACAAATGGTATGGAACTTGACTTTTGAAGACCATATGAGGATGTGATACCTTGAAAACCTTGAAGAGAACCTCAAGCTTTCACAGTTGACTTCCCCTCTCACTGTTGATTTTTCCCAATTCTCCTGATCCCAATCCATTGGCCAATTGAACTTCTCATGAACCAAACTGATGGACAATCTTCCATTCCTAGATACTTAGGGACCCAATGAATACCATGGAATCAAGTCTTGCCCAAGAAATCAGAAATAAACTGACTTTATAGCAAACCCTAATTTTGGTACTCTCAGTCTAGGAGGAAATAACACAGTCTCCAAATCCAAATTCCTCTGAATATGATGTGTATCCTCTCCAACAAAGATAAGATATGCCATTTGGTGATGATAAAAACCCAAGAAACTTGGCCATTGGAACAATAAAACCCAAGAATCTCAAAACCCTAGTTTCTGCACTAGTTAGGAGAGAGTGATCCACTTGAACTCTCTTGCTTGACCCTTTGAAGAACATCTTCTCCTCTTGAACTTGCCTCAGGCACCTTGACCCCATGCTAAGAACCAATGATATGCATACATGATAATGCAAAATGAAATGAAACATAAGCCAGTTAATGCTAAAGTAAGGAGGGAAAATTTTGGGGTACAACAGCGGGTTCGTGAGAACATTGGGATTTGTATCCTTGAAAGATAAGACCCTGCTCCTAACAAGCTTTTGCACGTCAGATTTGAATTTGAGACAGTTCTCTATGTTATGCCCTGGACCTCCTTGATGATAAGGGCAAGTCTGATCCGCTTTGAACCAAAAAGGCAGATTTTCTGGTACTGTAAGAGGAGCCTTGGTCTGGACGTGCCCTTTGACCAGTAATAACGGAAATAGTTTCGTGTACGATACATGTATAGGATCAAATCCTGGTGGTCGCGTTGTACGGTTGTTGTTGTATTGAGGACGAGCCTGCTGAAGAGGCTGTTGTGTCCTTTGCTGAAGCTGTTGTTGATTAGGTTGGCTCTGCGCAACCTGAGGTTGATACGTAGAAACAGGCGCATGGTTGATAGCAGGAGTTTCAGCTGCTACCGGTTGGTACCGTCGCCTTTGCTTTCCGAGAGAGATATTCCCAATATCCTGCTCTTTTTTCTTAGGGAGAACACTACCGTATCATTTTGTACTACTTGATAATCCAGCATCTTTTACTAAACGTCTTTCCCGGACGGCTTCCTCAAGACGAACTCCCATGCCCACCATTTCGGTGAAGTCACTGGGTGCACTGGCAACCATTCTGTCATAGTAAAATGAGCTCAAGGTCTTTAAGAATATCTTTGTCATCTCTTTTTCCTCAAGATGTGGAGAGATTGGAGCGGCAATTTCACGCCATCTCTGAGCGTACTCCTTAAAGGTTTCCTTGTCCTTTTGCAATATTGATCTGAGTTGATCTCTGTCTGGTGCCATGTCCAAATTATATTTGTACTGTTGGACGAAGGCAGTGCCGAGATCTCTGAAAGTGCTAATCGTAGCACGCTTTAAACCCATGTACCATTTTAATGCGGCACCGGTTAAACTATCCTGGAAGTAGTGAATCAGTAGATCCTGATTTTCTGTCTGAGCCGACATTCACCGAGCGTACATCACCAAGTGACTTTGAGGGAAAGAGTTACCCTTGTACTTTTCAAAGTCGGGCACCTGGAATTTGTGCGGGACTTTCACATTGGGGACTAAGCAGAGGTCTGCGGCGTCCTTTCCAAATAGATCCTGACCGCGAATAGCTTGCAATTCCTTTTGCATTTCCAGGAACTATTCCTGGAACTCGTTCATTCTTTCAAACATGCTTTCGTTTCCACCAGAAGGTATCTGCGGAATCTGTCCTTCCGGGACAGTGTGTATCACGGGTTGTGGTATAGTCATTACGGCCGAGACTCTCGGTGCCTCCCAAAGTTTGTAACCTTTAGGAGTTGCTATCATGCCCCTGGCATCTTCGCTTTCCCGAAGTTTGTAACCTTCAGGCCCAGCGGTTCCTGCAGTGATTTCCTGATCTTCAGTGATCGGCGGAACATATCCTTCCAGGATATTGTTAACAGGCATGCCCCAGGGACGATCTTTCGGCATTGGATACCTAGGATCATACTTCTCCACTATGGGCATTGAGGTGATCTCTGAGATCACGGTTCTTTGTAGCTGAGCTTCTGCCATGACTTGCATGTCGTTACGAAGCTTTCTCATATCCTCTCTTAGAGCGTCGATCTCTTCTTTCAACTCTCTGTTCTCTTTCTCGAGATCATCCATCTTTTTTCTGACGATTGGCCCGAGTATTGTACGAATGAGACAGTTTGACTCTAGAACCGAGACACAAACGTGAGATTCGTAGGTAAGAAGAATACATTACGGGAGAATGATGAATGCAATGATTATATTAATTGTTTTTTGGTTTAATCAAAATAAACTTCGACAATTAGATTGCAAATATCAAACAGTGGGTGAACCCCGTTTTATTGAAATTCAAAGGATTGCAGAAATGGAAATACAGTAAATTACAAGATGCGGAAACAGAAACCTAAGCTAATGGGTCCCGAGTCCTCTCTGAGGAGAAATCGGGTGCTGATTCTGGTACTTTCCTTTTCTTTGACCGGGGCTCTTGGGCCGTTGTCGGGTTGTCATTCCTTTGCCAGGTGAAAGGAGCGAGCAAATTCCTTTGGTCATCCTGATTCTCTACAACATGTTGCTCTAAAATCTTAGTCAGAACATCCTTATCTTTCAGCAGCAGCTGTATTTTGGTACACTCTACGTTGAGAATGCGGTACTTGTTCTTCCAAGGCCTCTTCTCCTGTTGAACTTTGTTGAGAGTAACCTGAAGTTTTTCAGTTTCCGTCATGAAGTACATGACAGATTCCCTTGGCGGAAGAACTCTGTGACGAGGATATGGCATCTTTAGCTTGAGAGCTCTAGTTTGTACCCAGTGGAGATAAGGCTCCACCGAGACACAGTCCGGTTTTCCTAGAGACTCCCGTCCTTTCTTATGAACATGTTTCCAAGCGTGCACTATTTCCATCTTTAGTGCTCTGTCATTTTCTCCTTCCTTGAAGAAAAGACCTTCCAGATGAGCATTCCGTGGGACATGCCTCATCGGGTATCCAAATTGACGACGAACGAGAACTGGATGGTAATTGATTCCTCCCTTAGTTCCTATAAGGGGTACGTTGGGGAAGTTTCCACAACGATCAATGATCCTGATTCCATTATAAATCCTATTACACCAATCAATGTCAGAGTTGGTGAGAGACATGACTTTCTGCGACCAACGTAAAGCACTCTTGTGATCCCAAAAAGCAGCAGACTTAGGCAAATAGGAGATAAGCCATTTGTATAGCAGGGGCACACAGCACATGATCTCTCCTCCACTGTATAAGTTCCCTAAGTGTACAGAATGATACGCATCTGCGAGCAAAGTCGGTACATGGTTTCCAATGAGAAAAACCTTAATGGCGTTGATATCGACGAAGTTATCAATGTTGGGAAACAGAAATAACCCGTAGGTGAGTAAAACAAAGATGCTTTCAAAAGCAGTCATGTTCCCTATACTAGCAAAGTACAGAGCTTTCTTTGTTAAGAACTGGGCTGACAAACCTTGTATGCCACCCTTAGTGGTCATGTGAGTCCTGACCTCTGACTCATCCAAATAAATTGCTCTTGCAATGATTTGATCCTTTGGAATTTCTTCCAGTCCAGAAAAAGGAGCTTGATCAGTAATGTGTAGATCAGTCAGGTGAGAGTACTCCTCCAGCATTGGTGCTAGCTGGTAATCCGGGAATGTGAAACAGTGATAGACCGGATCATAAAACTGAACGAGTGCATCCATGATCAATCACATGGATTCTTAACAGAGGTAGCAGACCTCCGTACTTGGCTCTGAAAGCCTCAGGGTTAGTGATCATCCTCGCTAACCTTCTCAAATCCTCAAGTTTTGGAAACTTGAAGGTGTACTTATGAGTTCTCCTTCTACCGAAATCCATGAGCGCAATCTTTTTCTCTGACATTTGCAATCATAGTCTCAGTTTAATTTGAAAAAGAGAGACTAGAAGAGAAAATTTTTCTTTGTTTTAATGTTTTTTTAGATGAATGCATGAATGCAACACACAAAAACATGGAAAAAACATGGGGTCAAAGGGCCGTTGTCATGAAGTCAAGGCTCTACCCATCCCCCAAAGGTTTATACTAGTGATTTTTGTACCTGTCTCTCAAAATCATCAGTTCTTGTCGAGAAAACACCAGCGGGCCGGGAACCGTGCTAGGTGATGTTTTTTCGAAGAACCTTCAGAAGAGGGTGGTATCACGTGACAACCATTTCCGATAGTTTCCGCACCACTAAAAGAGGTTTTTTCTAGGTGTATACTCAATCTTTCCACATGCGGCATCACACACATTCCCATTAGCAAAAAAATAAACACATATATCAATTAGGAAAAGCAGTATATATATTTGTCCTAATGTCCTAGACTTTTAAGAGCTATGAATCCTATGTTCCTGACAGAAAATGGCTCCCCGGCGGAGTCGCCATTCTGTGGTACCTTCCCAACTTAAAGGTTTTGACCTAAGATCCTAGTGAAGTCAACAAAAGTCTCATTCCCAGTGAAATTCCCAGTGAAGTCACCATGACTTGTCCAAGGTAATTGTAAGAAAGAACGTGAACTGCCCCACGGTGGGCGCCACTTTTCTGTAGCGAGCGATTTTGGACGCGGTTCTTAAGCGCTGTCGCTCTTTGGGGTTTACTACAGGTCGATTCATTTTTTATCCTATTGTGAGCTGACTAAGGAAGGGAAATAGATGTCTCCAATTAACCCTGCTTGCATACTGAGTTTAAACAGCGGTCTGTTAGGTTACGGATGCTATATGGTAATGGGGCCTTTCTTTCTTCTTACTTTATTAAGGTGGAAAATTGGGACTATTCATGGGGAATTTGTCAGATTGGGTTGAGATAGGGGACTTTAGGTTTTTTTATTAGTGTGCTCGCTAAGATTTTTCTTTCAGACTTATGCCTACGTATTCCCGTTTACCAAAATAGGGAAATCAGAGCGTTCGTAGTTCCTCCTATTCTATGGGAGGAAATGGGTGTTTTGGTGTCTTGTTCAAAGCCCAAGACGTGAAGCGAAAGGTGATCTATATCTTGTTCAAATCCCAAGATGTGAAGCTGAAGGTTGTTTGTATCTTGTTCAAAGCCCAAGATGTGAAGCTGAAGGTGGTTTGTATCTAGTTCAAAGCCCAAGATGTGAAGCTGAAGGGTCTATTTGTATCTTGTTCGAAGCCCAAGATGTGAAGCTAAAAGGTGTTGTCTTTAGAGAGAATTTGTCATCTCTAAAGAGGATCTGTTTGTCACAACTGTTTATAAAGGAGAATTACTTTAACTGGGATATGTGAATCCGAAAATGCCATAATTTCCTTTATAGGGGGGTTCCAACCTGAAGGAGAAGACTTTAACTCAGTGTAGAGCAATGCTATCTTTCCTTAGGAATTTTTCATGCTAAAAGAGGGACAGTGGCATGGATGTAAATAATCCAGAGGCTTACCGCTTACAGCGATTAGATGAAGGGGAAGGAGTTGTTGATGTTTGTGTGCTGTGAACAAGGCACAACTTTGATGCTAAAAGGTTGATTGACTCAACCGGGGTTTTCATTATACAAAGCCTAAGAGGAGGCTATTGGCCCAACAAGAGGGAGTTTTTATGTGTCTCGTACGAAGCCCGAGAGAGAGAGGCTAAAAGGGTTGACTCGACAGGAGAATCTTTTATACTCAACAAGAGAGTGTTTTCGTATCTCGTACGAAGCCTGAGATGGAGGCTAAAGATGGTGACTCACCAAGAGAATCTTTTATACTCAACAAGAGAGTGATTTTGTATCTCGTACGAAGCCCGAGATGGAGGCTAAAAGGTGATTAACTCAACAAGAGTGTCTTTTATACTCAATAAGAGAGTGTTTTTGTATCCCATACGAAGCCCGAGATGGAGGCTAAAAGGGAGATTGGCTCAACAAGAGAGTCTTTTATACTCAACAAGAGAGTGTTTTTGTATCTCGTACGAAGCCCGAGATGGAGGCTAAAAGGTTACTGTTTTAGTTGAGTGACAGGTCCAGTATGTTGGTTCAACGAGAAAATCAGTTCTTATATGAGTAACACTGTACTCATGGATTTGATCTGAGAATCGGGATTGTTTCCTGTTCTTTAAGGAAACGGGGAATCCAAAGGGTATTTGAGATTGTCCAAGTCTGCGGGTGTCTTCCTATTTTTGAAAGGGACTTGAGAATGTCTTTGAGACTCAAGGAAATTAGACTGTCCAAGTCTAGAGTTTTATCTTTTGTACTATGCTTAAAGAAACAGAAGTAGTACGTTCACGGTAGAAAGATCTAGACTCTTTGAAAGACCGTTCTATTAAGATGACTAATTTCTGTTCCTATACCTTTAGGAGGTCGTCGGGATAATTTGTACGAAGCCCAAGAGGAGTCTGGAAACTTTTAAGAAGTCGAGGGACAATTTGTACGAAGCCCAAGAGGAGGCTATCATTCTCGGAGGAAGAAATCATTTATACGAAGCCTAAGAGGAGGCTGTGAATACTTCTAAGAAGCCGACGGGTCCTTGTATAACGCCCAAGAGGAGGCGGGGATGCTTTTAAGAAGCTTGTGGGTCCCCAAACCCCGAGAAGTTAAAAAAAAGCTATTCACTAAGAATAGATCAAGCCAGGAAAGTTCGAGAATTTGGAAGAAACTCAAGGGATACAATTCACGGAGAAGAGATCATCTCTGGGGAGTAGAGTTTCTCGACAATTCCTAAGGAGGACAGCCGAAGAGAAGACTGTATCTGGTACTCCTATGGGGGATCTAGTATTGTCTATTTCTAAGAATGATCGAAACGACTTTACCTAGTGCTAGACGTAGTTGCCGGGGAAACTCTAAATATCTATACTATTATTACACAGTCGATATGAGTTTATGAAAGAAGACTTACAGCGAAACAGCCCCACAATACAGTTATATGTATATGAAAGCGGTAAATGAAAGCATATAAACACTTACTCGGTTGTAGAGCTTCCATGCTGTTTGGTTAGTTGTTCAACAAAGAAAGATTGAAAACAACAGTATATTTAAAATCAAAAGAGAAAGTGCTTTGAAAAGAAAAGATTAGGGCTTACAGCTCAAGGAGAGGCCCAATGTTTTATCAGTGATCGCACTGTCGTTTTGTACAGGGACTTATACAAGTGACTGAGGCCCGATAAAGGTTTTCTGTACGAAGGGATGGGTCTTACACTCTATTAGAGGCCCAAAAAGTTTTAAAGAAAAGAAATGGGGCTTATAACACGAGGGTAGGCCCAGGGTTTTGTTTGAAACTGGCGACGATCGTGCCGAGGTTTTGAAAACACTGTGGGTCTTATACAATGACTGAGGCCCAAAAGTTTTTGGTTTCAAAAAGGGATTGGGTCTTACACTCTATTAGAGGCCCAAAAAGTTTTGAATGGGTCTTATAGCTCGAGGAGAGGCCCAAATGGTTTATTTTAAACGGGCGACGATCGCGCCGAACTTTTGAAATACAACGGGATTTATACAATAAGTGAGGCCCAAGATAGGTTTGTATTTACAAAGGATTGGGTCTTACACTCTATTAGAGGCCCATGAGTGTTTGAAAATGATTTGTGAGGGTGAAAATCAAAGAAACCCCAATTTCATTTTTTAAAGGGCATTTTTCAAAGAAAAATCAAGTAAAAAATGATAAAAATATCAAATAAAATCATTAATTATGTTATAAACAATGATTAAGGTTTATGAAAAAGTATTTTATCCACATGAATATTTAAAATCATTTTGGTTTTAAAAATCAAGAAAAAGAAATCATTTTAAAAGCATTTAAAAAAATATTTTTGAATATATTAAAAATATATCAAATAATAATATTTTTTGTGATTTTTTGTGGATTAAAATATTATGGAGTATGAATAAGAAGTGTGTAAAACAGAATTGGAAAATGATGATTTTTACTATGTAAAAGAATTGGTTGAGTTTTGAAGATAAACTAAGAAAAAGAGGAAAGATGTCACAATATCACATTCGACATCTTTCATGAGTTTTGAAGATAAGAGAAAAAGGGAAGATGTCACAACATCACATTCGACATCTTAAAAACCAGACCTGCACATTGGTTTTCAACATCTTTGCTTATCAAACTTCAAACATTCATAACTCTCAATTTTTAACGAAATTAAAATCCGTAAGAACCTATCTTGACCGATTTTTCGCAAGGAATCCAATGGTATTACTCATGCACACTGAAACTGAATGTACAGAACACACAAAGTAAAAAACCAGAACTGCATGTTTAGTTCTAGACGTGTTTTCTCGTCAAACTTCCAACACGCATAACTCTCTCAATTTTTAACGAAATTCAAATTCGTAAGAACCTATCTTGACCAATTTTTAGCAAGGAATCCAATGGTATCACTCATACATACTGAAACTTAATGTACAGCACACACAAGGCAAAAAACCAGATCTGCACCTTAAGTTTAAAACAACATAAACTCCACATATAAACATGTTAAAGTGCAAACAGTAGGAGGATCATAATATACACATTAAGGACTACATTTTTGCTTCAAGAATTGTTCAATATGATGCATGTATGTGGACATCAAAGGAAAGCATGATTCAAAGAATTCAAGTTGTGAATTTTACCTCTTTTTTGGAGATTTTGTGCAACCTACCAAGTGCTTTGTTCCAGAAATGATTTGATGCTTCGGACACCCTCAAATGACCTCTTAGAAGCTTTTAGGATGGTTAGAATCAGCCGGAAACCTCTGGAGCAAGTTTGAGCACTTTCTTGCAAAATGGGCAAAAGTGGCCAAAATGCCAACTCTCTAAAATGGTGTTCCAGATATGTGGCACCATTTGGGACAGTTCAAGGATGATATTTGGAGTGTGTTTGAGGTTTTATCTAGTTTGGAAAGTGACTGAATCAAGACATGGCTTGAAAAATGCAAAAACGTCAAATTTTGAGATTTTGAGAGGTGACTTTGTGATGTTGGTGTTATAGGTCACTTGTGAGAGTTTGGATCACCTACATATGATGTTTATGAGGTGTTAGGATCATGAGCTGTGATGGAAATGCTCTCTAACTCAAAAACTCAGAATTTCCTTACTAAAGAAGGCATTTTGCAGTGAAAGAGAGAATTTGAGGAAAGCATCTGTTTGATGGCTTTGGTGTACTCAAACTGAGCACAAATGAGCTCTATTTATAGTAGAGCAAGTTTGTTTTGGCAGCAATAGTGAATGGTGGCTACAGCAGAGGTTTGTTCAATGTTGGCCAATGAAAATCCAAGTCTCCTCTAGCCATTGACTAGAGGTTAGGGCACAGAGCTTTGGTTCCCTACTTGTTGGAGGAATCTTGACTGAATTTAGTTGCAAATGTGCCAGTCCATGCCACCTCTAAGCATCTATTGAATGCTCCAATCCAAAATTGGAGTCTTGTCCCTCTTTTAGGGATTTCTAGGTTTGGCATGCTACTTCTTGTTCCAAGGACTTTGGAGGCTTGGCTCAGTGATTGTCCCCTTTAGATTTGATCCTCAGATGTGTCCAAGATGACGACAAGGCTTGGAAATTCGTGTGGCACAAGAAATGTGCAAATCTGTCCTGAAACATGTCTTAAAAATCAGCTGCAGCAAGCCTTGTTGTAAAATCCATAACTTCTTGCTCAAGAATGATAAATGGCTGTTCCAGGACTCTATGGAAAGCTGAGATGACATACTTCAACTTTGATGTTTGACCCTAGACTTGGTTCAACTTGGATCATGGAGAAAAACATCCTTGAAGTTGGGACATTCTTGCTGGAAAAATATTAATGATGTCCTATGAAATGTTGGAACATCTGACAACTTTGAACATTAATAATTCCAAACTTTAATCACTTGTATCTTTTAATCCACTATGATATTTTGAGTTGAAGTGAATTTCATCTTTGATGCTTGTCTTGCATGGTGACAAAGCTTTAAAATTGTGTGGCACAAGAAAAAGTGAACAAAATCTGTCCTAAAAAACAGTTGCAGCAAGCCTTCTTGTAAAGTCCATAACTTCCTGCTCGAGTGTGATAAATGGACGTTCTACAACTTTCTGGAAAGCTGAGATAACGTACTTCAACTTTGATGTTCAAGGTTTGTGAAGATAAGACTTGTAAAGTTGTCAAAAATGACCTTAAACTTGTGTGATCAAATCTGTCCTAAAAACTGTCATGAAAATTATGTTTTATCAATGCCTTTTGCAGAGACCATAACTTTCTGCTCGAGAATGATAAATGAGCTTTCTAGGACTTTCTGGAAAGGTGGGATGACGTACTTCAACTTTGATGTTCAAGGTTTGGCTTGAATCAACTTGGATCATGGAGAAAAACATCCTTGAAGTTGGGACATTCTTGCTGGAAAAATATTAATGATGTCCTATGAAATGTTGGAACATCTGACATTAAGAATTCCCAACTTTGATCACCTATATCTTTCAATCCTTATGATATTTTGAGTTGATTCCTTCTACAATGTTGAAGTATCAAATACCCTCTTTAAAAGTAGCCCTTACGTAAAACCAATGGATGCTTGGGTCAATAGTTACAACCTTGAAAAGTTGTGCACTTGAACATGACTTTAACTTAGAAAAAATTTCTAAGTTTCTTTCAATTTGATCAATTTTGCAATTTTTCATGATTTCTTGATTTAAATTTGATCAAATTAAATCATCCATCATATTTTCTTTAGTAATGGCTTGTGAAGCTCAACGTTGACCAAAAGTCAAACTTTGACTTTCTGCGTTAGTTGACTTTGTATTAGATGAACTTGAGGCTTGTTCCACTTGAAATGTTGCACTGTTGTGCTTAATTCTTGATGTGGGAGTCCTCTTGCTCCTTCATGGGTGTTTAAGAGGTTAGAAAAGTTGAAGATCATGTCATTCCTTGATTAATCATTTGTCTAAAGGCTCTGAGAGGGCTTGAAACCCTAAGCTTGATTGTAGTGAATGCTCAACAATTCCTTGAGGAGATTGATGAGGCACAAAGGTACATCCATATTGTGATGATGATTTGCACAATGATGGGAATCTTAGTGGTCAAAATTTGGGGTATGACACACTCCGCGGTCAAAATTAGGGTTCCTCTTTATATTTAATCATCTCCTCCCCAAGAAGATGAAGACTCGCCATCATCATCATCTAAGTTTGAAGCTAATTAAATAGGGTCAGTTGTCGTACCACAAATTTTCTCCACGCTTCATATGCTCTCTAGTGCCACTTTATTTTGAATAAATAAAATGACGTAATTGGTAGCAAGAGGAGTATAAGGAGTTACAAGGGAGGAAGGTCAGGAGTTTGAATCCCACCTTTCTCACTTTTAGTGTTTTTCATTTTTTTTTACTACTAACTTTTTCAATTTTATTTTTAAATCATAAAAATTGCAAAAAATAGTATTTTATTTTATCATCTAATTATTAACTTTTGTATTTTATTTATCGCATATTTTAAAATATAATTTTTTTCATTAAAGTCATGATTTTATGAATAAAATCTCAAAAAAATTCAAAAAATAAAAAAAAATCAAAATTTATATTATTATTAGTTTATCATATTATTTTCATTATTTTAAAATATATATTTTTTATCTAAATTCACCAAGCCATGAATCTATCCAGATTCATTGGCTTGAGCTTTAAGAAATAGGTAGAATCGGGTCAAATAAGAACCTTCCTAAATTTACAAATCACATTCAATTTTCTTGACCTAATTTTATCTATAAATAGCATATGTTTTCACACATTTCATTCATCCACAATTCACTAAATCCAATCTAAAAAAGTTGTTATTCTTCACACTGAAGAACAACAACACTGAAACCCTAAAAAAAACCTTTGGCCTCATCATCATCGTCAATTTCTTTCAAAAAGAAAAAATAAGGGTGCGAGCAAAGAAAGGGAATTACGAGAAAGCTAGGATCAAAAGCGAGGAAGAGAAAGGATGAATAAAAAGGGATAGGGTTCAAAAGCTCAGTAATTTTGCTTACCAAAATAAACCTCGATCTCTTAGGTTGGTGCTTTCTTTCATACCTTAATATGTATATTTTGTTTCGATATAGCTTTGAAACTTGCTTAACATTTTGCATGAATTAAGTGGGTTTTTGTATATGATCGTACCTGGATCAGACAGTCTTTGGTGGCCAGCAATGTCTTGTGGACTTCAACTCCAGTGCGGTTGAAAGACCGGGGCGGGGGGGGGGGGGGGGTGTACCTGCAAGGTACTCCGACGCTCAAGTAAGGCAAAGGTAAAGTAAAATCAAGTACAAGGTTAGAGTGTAAAAGAGTGTGTAACCTGACCCTCTCAAGTGAGAGGGTATTTATAGAGAGCCCCCAGCGCGGGGCCAACGGTTACTAGCACTGGGCTGGAATGCCAGGCCCAATCCAAGTAACTGTCAGGGCTTACGTGGCGTAGTGAAGACCAGCACGTGGTCTTCGCCCTGGGGTAACTGTTCCTAGATCTCTGGAATTAGAGCAGACCGATTCCATCGGGAGTGGGTGGTTACATGAGAACGCATCCTCGCGGGGAGGAGTCTTGCGTGTTGGGGAGAGATGTGTCCTCGCGAGGAGGAACTTATGTGCAGGAGAACCTGAGTGTCGGGGAGGAGTGAGGTCGGGGAGGCTTAGCGCCCTGCCCAACGCTCTATATCGTGCGTGTGCCCGACAATGTTGAGAAGGGTGTATGCCCGACATAGGTCGTGCTAAGAGGCCCTTGTTGGGCCATCCCGTGACGTGTGGGTTGGGCCTGCTCGATTGAGGGGCAGACCCTGGCCCAGTCCAGAACAGGAGCCCCCCAAGTCGTTACTTTGAGGTGTCGGAGTAATGACTTAAGAGCCAGCTATGTCGAGGACTTATCTAGTCGAGGAAGGGATTCTAGACGAGGAGCGGTTGGTCAAATGGGGAGAAATAAATCAATCTGCTCAGGCTAGACTGGCCGCAGATGAGCGACGTCTCTGGGATATGAGAAGTTTGAAGCGAGGCGAATGGAAGGACACGTGTTGGGGAATGAAAAGACGCGCGTGGGAAAGTGTGTGCCACGTGTCACGCCTCATCATTCCCTAGGGAGGCTACGCTAGGGTAGCGTAATCGATTGCCTCGGAAATCCTCGAGTCCCGTGAGGCCCTTATAAATAGGGGCCATCTCGTCTCATTTGCACTTTTGCTCCCCCTTCGCTCAGACTCCCTCTCTCTCTTCCTTCTCTAATTCGCCACCGTACGCCGCTACCAACTGCTGTGTCGGAACCCTACCGGAAGCATTTTTCAAGTAAGTTTCTCTTTTTTTTCTCCTTTCGTTTGCATTTATAGGGTGGTTTCATGGTGAACTGATGAAGTTCTCATGGAAATCACAAAATCTCCAGCGAAAATGGCGGGGTTTCATAGTTTCTTGTTGCATATCGCGGGGAGAAGGGATGAGTATCCCGGGGACACGAAGAATGTCTCGAGGACACAAGATGAAACTCTCGAGTTCCTCGCCAATATCCCTTTTGTGTGAAGGGATCCTCCCCAAGCGGCGCACCGGTGACCTGAGGATGGTCTCGAGGACGCTCGTCGATTGTCTCGGGGACACGAACGAGCACGACCGTCTCGAGATCTCGACGCTCCCTCTTCGCCCTTTCACTTGAACAGCGGTGGAGGGGTGAATTTGATATGGATCATCGAATTCACCGTTTCCTTCTACTTTTTAGGTATATGGAAGCTTCGTCCATTTCTGTGGTCGTGGAATCGTTGGACGTCGACGACCAACCCGACTCTCCAATGGTGCCAATCACTAGGGTCGAGGAACGTCTCCTCGCGGAGTGGGTCAGTGATGAGCCGTTGAACATGACTTTCCATTTTGTTGACGAGGATGAGGACACTATTTTTTGCACAGCCGAGTACCAGCTGGTGGGTTCCTCGAAGTCGTGGAAGGTGTTCCGACCTCAAGCACACTATCGCATATGCTTGACGTACCGAGGGATGAGGTTCCCTCTTTACGAGTTCATGTTCGACAAGGCGGGGCGGCGTCTGCCCTTTACAGATTTTCAACAAGCGGTATTTGTTTGGTTGCGCCTGGCGCCTTCGTAGCTCCACCCTAACTCCCTCGCCTTCATTTGAGTTTTCGAGCTCGTCTTTAAATATCTCCGAATCGGGGCAACCGTGCCTCTCTTCTTTCGCATCTTCCACTTCCAGTGACAGGCCTCCGATGGCAGACACGGCTGGGTGTCTTTCAAACAAATGAGCAGTCTCTTCCACACCTACTTGGATTTTGTTCGTGACTTTAAGTGCCGGTATTATATCGTGAGGCCGGTCACGCTTGAAGTTGTGAATTCGGTGTATTGCCGAGTTTCCCGCGAAGTGGACGGGCAGACGGAGGAGGTCCTCGAGCCAAGATTCCCCTTGTTTTGGACGGAAGAACACTTCAAAAAGGGGACGGACAACTACAAAGTCAGTCCTGGCCGTTTGGACGAGGGGGATCACCTGGCTTATGAGAGGATAGTCGCTTTCGTCAATGGGTTTAATAAAGCCAAGGTCATGACGATGGATAGGGAACCTGTCCGAGGTGATGACGGTTAGTTGTTAACGAAGCGGCGTTTAATCAATACGAGGGCCCTCCTCGAGACGTTCTCCGATGAGGAAGCCCTCGAGCTGCTGGGTAGTGACATCCTCCTCAACTCACTTTTTCCTTCGTGTCTTGGTTTCTGATTTACTGACGCTTACTTTCTTTTTGCAGGAAAGATGTCGACTGCCGAGGAGCGCTTCAAAAAGTTGAAAGCTAACCGCCTTTCGAGGAAGGGAGGCAAAGGCCGCATCGAGCAGATTCGAGCGCTGGACTCCGTTCCCACCCCGACAATCGGGGGTTTTTCTGGCTCTTACCAGGACAGTGATTCTCTCAGCACTCAGGGCTCCCCGAAGAGCCAGCGGGTTACAGATCAAGTGGACGTTGACCTTACTGAGAACGAGAGTCCCCCTGCTGTAAAATTTGTGCTCCCGCCTTGTCATTTGAGGCCAAACTTTTTCATGGGGAATAATTTCCTATGCGTGGGTGCCCCCGAAGCTCAGGCCATCTTAGGCGTCGACAGGGTTTCCCGGAGAAGGGCGCTGGTGGAGGATGTGTCCGCGGTGATGCGGGTTTGTGCAGCTGCCTTGGTTCTGAACGACGAGGCGTGCCCCGATGATGAGCTGAACAAGTTGCGAGAGAGTTTCAGGTCCATCTCAGCCGAAATGGAGAAGGTGGGCAAGGAGCTAGCTGACTGCAAAAGCCAGAACCAGGCCCAGGTCGAGCTTCAAGGGCAGCTGGAGGAAAGGTTGAAGAATGCTGAGGAGGAGCGAAAACGTCTCTTGGCGAGGGACGTCGAGTTTGAAGAGGAGAGGAATCGTCTCTCAGGCAAGATTGCCGAGTTGGAGAAGGCTGTCCGCCCGGCTGATGAGGAAACCGAGGAAGACAGGTTGTTGACTTCGCGGGTAGCGCTGATAGCGAAGCTCCGGGAAGCCGAGCAAGACAACCTCGAGGCGGCTGACATAGGTTTCAGGAATGCCGTGCAGCAGCTTCAAGTTCTCAACCCCGACCTCATAACCGAAGGGACTGACCCCGACTACGAGGTGGTCGACGGTCACATCGTGCAGCCCGAAGGGACTGTCGCTGAGTAGGTTTTCATTCTATTTGGCCTGTGAGCCATTTTATTTATTTTTTGATACTTATGCCCGGCCTGCGTGCCAGGGGCTTTTTGATACTTGTTTGTAACATCTGTACAATGGGCTTCTGCCCGCTTCGATGCATTTTTGTTTATCTGCTCGTGTATTGTTTGTATGTTTTCAATTGTGTGTGACGTTATTGCATTTGCTATACCTTGTTTATTTTTGTCTAAGTAAATAGACTTTGGGGGATTTGCTCGACTTTGATAGTCCCTGACCGCGTGGAGAGCTGGCCGGGTGGTCGGAGATGTATTCCGACCTTCAACGAGGCTAAGAACTCGGTCGAGGTCTTAGCTTCGTGGCGTGAACTTCCCATCACGAGCTGGGTGTTCTGCCTAATTGGTATAACGACGCAGGAGCTCGATCGAGGTGTCCTCGTTGGATCAAAGTGCTCGCGCACATACAACGCAACCCTTGACCATCATGTTTTGTATAGGGGTGTCGCGCTTGTACCTTAGTGTGTCCCCGTGACCGTGATGCTAGTGTGTCGCGGGAAGTGCTTAACTGTAATATTGTTTTAGCTTTTCAGCGTTCCATGGTCGAGCAAGTTCTTCCCCGTGCAGATTTTCGAGGAAGTAGGCTCCTGTCCCCGTTTTCGCGCGGACGCGGTACAGGCCCTCCCAGTTTGCGGCGAGTTTGCCTTCTCGCGAGTCTTTCTGGTTCCTTCATAGGACGAGGGTGCCTACCTGAAAATCACGTTTGATAACTTTGTCGTTATAACGTAGTGTTATTTTTTGCTTAAGTGAAGCTTCTCGGAGAGAAGCGCCCGAACGTGTCTCCTCGACGAAATCGAGTTCTTCCCTCAGGGCTTCGTCGTTCGCGTCCCTGTCGAGGGGGGCTTCTGTCCTCCTCGAGGTTTCCCTGATTTCCACGGGGATCACCACTTCCGTTCCGTAGGTTAGACGAAAGGGGGTCTCCCCGGTCGTGGAATGTGGGGTCGTTCGGTAGGCCCAGAGGACGCTGTGTAGCTCCTCGACCCACCGTTGTTTGGCGTCGCCTAATCGACATTTTAATCCTCGAAGGATTACTCTGTTCGCCGCCGCGGCCTGTTCGTTCGTTTGAGGGTGCTCGACCGACGTGAAGTGCTGCTTCGTGCCTAGTTTGGAGACGAAGTCTTGGAAGTTCCTGTCGGTGAACTGTGTTCTGTTGTCGGTGACAATAGGTTGAGGCACGCCGAATCGGGCGAGGATGTTTCTTTTGTAAAAACGCAATATGTTGAAGGTCGTAATTTTGGCCAATGCTTCCGCCTCAATCTACTTCGTGAAGTAGTCCACCCCGACGATGAGGTATTTGTTTTGATACAACCCCTGGACGAAAGGTTCGAGGATATCCATCCCCCACCATGCAAACGGCCACGGGAAGGACAATGTTTTGAGCTCGTTAGGAGGAGCGAGGTGCATTTCCCCGTGTCGTTGGCATCTATCGCACTTCTTGACGTGCTCCTTGGCGTCCTGTTGCATGGTGGGCCAGTAATACTCTGCTCGAAGCGCCTTACGGGCTAACGATCGCCCGCCGAGGCGCTGTGCATTGATTCCCTCATGGATTTCCTGGAGGATGCCGGGGATCTTGGTCTCCTCGACGCACCTGAGGAGGGGGATAGAGAACCCTCGTCGGTATAACTTGTCCTCGACTATCGTGTATGAGCATGCCCGCCGCTTGACCATTCCTGCTTCCTTGGGATCTTCGGGCAGTTTGCTCGTCGTGAGGTACTCGTACACAGGGGTCATCCAGTAATTGCTGTCACCAATGGCGTTTACGTGCGCCACTGGAGCGGGTTTGTCAATACTCGGCCGAGAAAGCACTTCTTGTATGACGGATTTGTTCCTGCCTTTCTTCTTTGTGCTTGCCAATTTGGACAAGACATCTGCTCGGGTATTGTGCTCGCGGGGGATGTGAGTTACTTCCGTGGAGGTGAACTTTTTCATCTTTTCTTTCACCAAAGTCAAGTATTCAACGAGGTTGTCGTTCTTGGCCTGGTACTCTCCTCGGACTTGCGAGGTTACGAGTTGGGAATCAGTGAAGATTTTGACCTCCTTGGCGCCGAGGTCCTCGGCCAGCCGAAGTCCGGCGAGGAAAGCCTCGTACTCCGCTTGGTTGTTCGATGTCGGGAAGGATAGTTTGAGGGATACCTCGATCAGGATGCCTTCCTCGTTTTCGAGGATGATGCCCACCCCGCTTCCCTTCGGGTTGGATGCTCCGTCGACATAGATCGTCCATTTTTGGGATCCGTTGGTCGAAGGTTCCGGGACGGTCATCTCTGCCACAAAGTCGGCCAATACCTGAGCCTTCAGGGCTTTCCTTCCCTTGTATTGGATGTAAAACTCGGCGAGTTCGAGAGACCACCTGAGCATCCTCCCCGCCATTTCCAGTCGTCTGAGGAGTTGTCTTATAGGCTGTTCGGTCCTAACGATGACAGTGTGGGCGAGGAAGTAGTGGCGTAGCCTCCTGGCCGCGGTGACGAGGGCCAGGGCGACTTTCTCTATCTGCTGATACCTGAGCTCGGGGCCTTGGAGGGCTTTGCTCGTGAAATAAATTGGTTTCTGTCCGTCTGGGGTTTCTCGAATGAGGACGGCGCTGACTGCTTCACTCGTGATTGCGAGATACAAAAAAAGTGTCTCCCCGCTCTCCGGCCGTGAGAGGACCGGGGGTTGCGATAAGACTTATTTTAGGTGGAAGAGCGCCTGCTCGCATTCTTTGCTCCATTCAAACTCCGCTTTTTGTCGAAGAAGTTTGAAAAATAAGAGTGCGTACTGCGCAGACTTGGCGACGAAGCGGGAGAGGGCGGTGAGCATCCCGTTCAATGATTGTATTGACTTCTTTGAGTCTGGAGTAGGGATCTCGGAAAAAGCTCTACACTTGTCGGGATTGGCTTCGATTCCTCGCTCTGTGAGGTAGTAACCGAGGAACTTGCCTGCCCGAACGCCGAAGGTGCATTTGTCGGGATTGAACCTCATGCGGCACCTCCTCGCCGTGTCGAACACCTTCTTGAGGTGTGCGGCATGGTCGACCTCTTCCGCGGATTTGACGATCATGTCGTCCATGTTGACCTCGAGCATGTCGCCGATTTCAGCCCGAAAAACCTTGTTTATCATCCGCTGGTTGGTCGCACCGGCGTTCTTCAGGCCGAAAGGCATCACGTTGTAGTAGTAATTGCCCGACTCGGTCATGAAAGTCGTGTGCTATTTGTCGACCTTGTCCATGGGAATTTGGTTGTATCCTGAGTAAGCATCCATGAAGGATAATAGTTTGTAACCTGCAGAATTGTCGACCAGTTGGTCGATGTTAGGCAAAGGATAACAGTCTTTCAGGCAAGCCCGATTAAGATCAGTATAATCAACACACATCCTCCATTTTCCATTATTTTTTTTGATGAGTACAACATTGGACAGCCAGGTTGTGTACCTGGCCTCCGAAATAAAATTCGCCTCTAGGAGGTCTTTTACAGCTTTTTCAGCAGCCTCCGCTTTTTCGGGAGACTGCTTACGCCTACGTTGAGCTATGGTCCTAGCGGCCGGATCTATTGCGAGCTGATGGAAAGCCACCTCGGGGTCAAGGCTAGGCATCTCGGAGGCGCTCCATGCGAATAGATCAGCGTTCTCCCTTAGACGTGCCTTCAGCTGCTCCTTCGCCAAGTCGGGGATCCCGGTGCCAATCTTCACGTTACGGTCTGGATCATCCCCGAGGACCACGAGCTCAAAGTCTCTGTCTGGGATGGGGTGCGTTGGGTGGAGAGGCCGCCCGTTGTTTTCTGCCTGAAGGTCGAGGTCTTCTGCCCCGTCTTCATCGGGTTCGCCCGGGAACCTGCTGTCGAGTTCGACCGCGTTGACACGCGGGAGAGGTACCTGTTCGGTGTCCGAGGGTGGCTTTGCCACGGTCTTGGGTTTGGTGCCGATGGAACTCATGCCTTTGATGGCGGCGTCGAAGCATCTCCTGGCCGCGTCTATGTCCCCGTGCATCGTCACTACTCGTCCCCTGGCCGTGTAGTACTTCATTTTGAGGTGGACCATTGATGGTACCGCTGTAAGCTCGGCCAGGGTGGTCCTCCCGAGGATGCAATTGTAAAGGGATGGACATTCGACCACCAGGAAACGGGTCTTCACCTGTCGGGCAGTGTCTTCAGCCCCGAATGTGACCATCAGCTCAACGTAGCCCCATGGTCTGGTGGTGGTTCCGTTGAATCCCTGCAGGTCTGAGCCGACGTATGGGGTCAGATGTCTCTCGTCGAGTTGGAGAGTCCCGAAAAGGTGAGCATACATGATGTCGACCGAGCTGCCCTGGTCGACAAGGATCCTTCGAACGTCAAAATTCGCCATCTTAGCCCTGTCCAGGAGGGGGATAATGGTGTTGGGCGCTCTGTCGGGGAGCTCCTCGAGATAGAAGGTGATATGGTTTGAGTTCCCTCGCACCTTCTAGAGAGTGGTTGTCTTCGCCGACGTTGCTGATTCCAGTTCATCAAATTTTCTCTTGATCGACCCGACGGACAACTTCTCGCAACCACCCCCGGAGATGACCATTGCCTTGGGGAAGCCTTCCCAGGTGCTACGGGCAACGACGGGGTCCTCCTGGGGGAAGGTTGCCCACATGTTGTGAATTTCTTCTTGGCCTTCAATGATTACGGGGACAAAGAAATCTTCGGGTCGAGTGACACTGAGGGCAACCTGAAGCCGACTCTCGTCGGGAGGAGGTGTCGTCTCCTCGACATTCTGGGCTTCCTGGGAGCTGGGACGAGGAGTATCATTCTTCTGGGCGTATTTCTTCAAGTGTCCTTCCTTGATGAGAATTTCAATTGCATCCTTGAGATGGATGCAGTCTTCTGTGACATGCCCGTGGCTACGGTGGAACCTGCAGTACTTTGACTTGTCAATGTTTGATTTGGGAGTAGTCGGCTTCGAAAAATGGATGCCTCCTTTCATAAATTCCGAGTTCTGGCACTCGGAGAGGATTCGCGCGTGGGGAGCGTTGAGCGGGGTGTATTCCGTGAACCGGCCAGTTGGTCCGTGCAGTTCACGAGGATCACAGGGGAGATTTTCTTTCTTTCTTTCTCCTCCTCGCCGGGGAGGAGAGTCTTCATCTTTGTGGCCGCGGGGGCCTTCCTTGCGTCTCGACTCAAGGGCGATTTGCGCTGCCTCCGACTCCTCGAGCTCGATGTACGACTTGTTAGACGATGGCTATGGATCTAGAAGGGGGGTTGAATAGATCCCTTGAGTTTTACAAGCAAATGGTTTACAAAATTTGTTTTTAAAAATTGTTTAAACGGAAGCTACCACTGGATAGAACGTCTACAACGAACCTTCTACCAAAAGGATCGGATATGCACGAAGATATCACGGATGAGTGCAGAGGAGAAAAATTCAGTTTTGAATATTACACTAAAGATACGCAATCAACAAAATATCACTTGGTTGATGTATATCCCAATCCAATGAGGAAAAGTGATAAGCAATTTAAAGACAACGAGTTCGAATTTGCTTTGAAACAAATTATCAAACACCTAGTGTGCGAAAACACACTAAGTGCAGAATTTCAGTAACGAGTAATGTACAGCTGCTCCAAGATACAATTCAAGGAATTGTAACAGTTTAACAAAGCAATTTATCAGCTAACAATTACTCTACTACAGAAATTTTGATGACTTGCAACTTCACAAATTCGAACGAAATGAATTGTAAAAGAGTTAAGGAAAGAGAGAACAAACGAGATTTGATTAGGCAGGTCCCCAATCGTCCTCGCTTTGGGTACGTCTTCCCCCAACTCCACAAATGGAATTGAGATATATATATATATATATATATATATATATATATATATATATATATATATATATATACTGTTGTTGCAAATTGTTTATTACAAGAGAAAACAATGAACATTCAGACCCTCGAACGTCTTCGATCGTTGATGCATAATTTTTTCTTCCCTTGATTCAAGATGAATCAAGTGCTTCGAATATGGTTGATCCAATTACCGTCCCACGCTACTAAACCGAAAGAAACCACCTTTCTTCAGTTACCTTCACTCGGTCAATTGCGATCTACCAAGAATTCGAACCCAAATCTCCTTTCTACGATCCTCTGATTACAGCTACTAAACCGAATAATTGCGCCAATTTCCGGTTACCTTCGCCCAGCCGAATACCTGTAGAAAGAACATTTTGTGCAAAAACCCCCCAAAATCTATCTGATTCTTGGAGGACAAAACCAACTGGTTTTATTCAAGAAATACCAGCCAAACTCTCAACCCAGAAGATGAAGATTACACTTCCTAAATTCTGAACGTTATCACTTCGATCAATGGGCGACACAAACAAAGATGATTATGTGTGATTGTTTGTTTACACAGTGAAGAAGATGAAGATGAAGAGAGAAATGACATACATTTTTCACGTTTATTGTTATTCAGTAAAAATGATGACCAAAACTATTTATATGAAAAATATGACCAGCAAAAATTAATAACAGAAAAGAAATTGGAAAAAGAAACTGAATTTTGAAGTTATGCGCTGACCCTAGCTTTCATGCGTCGACGCATAAGAGACTATTTTGGAGTTTATTTGGTTTTGCACTTTCCTGCAAGTTTTGAGGGTTAGCGCATGAAATTGTAGGTAAGCGCATGAACTGGAAGGTCAGCGCATGAAGTGCAAATTTTTTGGAAATTCAATTTTTCTGAGCATTTTTACCAGTCCAATATCAAAGACACATTCTAGACACAACTAAAACGATAGTGGACCTTTATCATTGGAGAGGACAAGATCCTATGTACCTAGACATATGAACGATAATGGTTAGACGCTATATGCCCGACACGTGAAGTGATATTGCTCAAATTACAATCTAATATGTTTGTTGACATCATTAAAACAAGGTAGCTAGGAGAATATCCCTCACATACTCCCCTTTTTTGATGATGGCAACACTTTCTGCTTGTCACAAGATATGTAATTTGAGAGTGGACAAAGCTCCCCCTGTCTTTGAAATCTGGTAAATAAAAAATTTCTGCTTTCTGCTCGTTATTCTTCTCCTCCTTTGACAACATCAAAAAGAAGAAAAGTCAGTGGTCAAAATAACATACTATAATACGTAGTGGATCATCACATATTTGCAACAACAAAACATTAACATGCATCCACATATGATACCGCTAATGGAAACTAAGGAATGATTAAATACGGAACAAAGACATAAAAGCAAAACATTCACTCCGGAAGAATTTAAACACACGGAAGCACATGTCAAAGTTAAGAAACAAAAACAAACATAAATGCAACACAAATGAAACATAATGTCCTAAGCTCTATGGTCTTCTCCCCCTGAATGGTTGACCTCTTCCCCTATAATGGTGACTTGGTGCTGGAAGATCCTCGAGTTGAAGGTTGAGCTCAATTAATGCGCTGTTGAGGTTACCAAGACTATTTGCCAAATTCAGATTTTGTTGAGTCAAGTTAGCATCCATCTGATTGAACCGATTCATGGCTGCATTTGCAAAATTGTTAAAGTTGGTGAGAGAAGATAGTTGGTTAGACAGATTTGTGAACTGTTCCTGCTGAGTCATGTATCGAGTGTCCTGCAGTGCTTGGAATTCTTGATGTTGCAGAGACAACTCATTCAGCCTTGCTAGAATTTCTTCAGACGACTGCTGATCATGCTGGAATGGTGGAGTTGGAGGAACAGAATTTTCCGGTGGCTGCCATTCATAGTCTTCACCATAAGATGGAGGAACGTATGCATCACCAAGCACAGTCCAGCAGTTTTGTTGCCACTGACCCCATCCCTGATTTTCAGAGGCCTCTTCTGGTTGTTGGCCCATCCATGCCTCATTGTCTTCTTCCTGCATATCCACATTCTCTTGCATAACCACATCTTCCTGTACGACCACATTTTCATCATTAACCGCTTGATTTGCATTTCCAGGAATGTCGTCATTATCACTTCCTTCAAGGTGAACCGGTTCATCATGTTCAGGATGGGTGGATCTTGGTCGATAGATAAACCTATTTTCACGTGACTGCCATAAGTACCCCATCATGGAAAGGGTTTTGGCGAGAAATTGTTGTTCAGCTGTAATACCAATGTGAACAATCTGCGGGATAGGAACATCGAAGTGATTTAATATATTTGCAACAGCAGATGCATAACCAAGTGCCAGAAATTTGTGGGAGCTGCGAGTGGTGAACATCCTATAAGCAAAATAATAGGGCCAGTTGATTTTGATCTTATTCTTGAGAATATAGATGAGGTGCACCTCTGCCTGCTCAACTCTTGAGTATCCTCCTTTCTTAGGCCTCAAGATGCGAGCAACAATCCACTGAAGAATACGGTCTTAGAATTTTAGATGGCCTGTAGTGACACTTTTAGGAAATAATTCACTTGCCACAAAATCAGCTGAATACGGTTCTCGCAACATTGAATTCAGAGCAGTTTTAAATTCATAGCCCTCAACAAAGGTTTTATCAGTAACCTTTGGGAGAGTGTCATCAGTGTCCAATACAAACAATGTAGACCATACATCATTTGTTATCTGAAATTCAGCATTATTCATAGAGAACTTAAATTCAGCCCCATGAAATTTTCCCTTGATCCTACAATAGAACAACCTAGTCAAGTCTTCACTATAATTGTCATCACATTCTACAAATTCATTAAGATTTTGAAAATTTATAAGTTCAGAAATCTCAGGAATGTGAAAATCTGAACCCATCAGAGGATAAAACCCATGTTGCCTAATAACAGCCTTGTCAAAAAATAGTTCCTCAAAAGGAATAGTTAGCCTTTCAGAAATTAAAGACTTGAAGGTTACCCGTTGTGAAGATGATGATGTTCTGGTTGGTGCTGATTGTGAAGTTGATCCTCTTGTTCCCCTTCTACTAGGGTTTCTTCTTGAAGCCATGGTTGAAGAAGAGTTGAGAGAGGATGATGACACTTGTTTTTCTCTAAGAGTAAAGAGGAGATATGACAGCCCTTAGAGAACCTTGTAGCAGTAATATAGAAGATTTCCTCTTGGTGGGTTTTGATTTCTAGGGTTTGGATGAGGATTTAGTGGAGAGTAATGGTGATTGATGAGGTTTGATGGAGGAGAATAGGGAGAGATTGACCACTAAGACTAATGAAATGACATGCAAGAACCATAGATTAATGCGTAATTAGAATATGTATGGAAAATGAACAATACTAGGTCGCGCACACTTCCCAGTGAAGTAGGGAGTCAGAACGGTCGGGTTATGCGTCGACCTGTGAATCTGTGCGTCGGCGCATGATTCTTCAATTTTTTAAAGAAAGTTGAACATGTGTTTATGCGCTATCCCGAAGGTTTAGTAGGTCAGCGCATGAATCTATGCGTCGACGCATGAACATATGAAAGTGAAATTTTGCAATTTTTTTTTTAAGTTCCAGACAGATAAATAGACATATACACATACAGAACAAAACATCCATATGAAAGATAAGTGCACCAAATGCAGTAAACATCAAGATTAGAGTAATTAATATGGCACCAAATATTGATAATCATCTATAAATCGGAACGATATTACCTTGATGATCATGACGACAAGATCCCTCACATATGGCCAAATATCTCTTTGCATTGTTAGTTAAAAGAATAAACAATCATGTATATATGTGAAGATTACTACTCTAAGGAATTATTAATCACGATCTGAAATATCGAGAATGCCAAGTTCCCTACAGATGTGAAAGAAAGGCTCTGCAGCTAATGGTTTTGTGAAAATATCAGCAAGTTGATTCTTAGTGTCAACGTGCTAAAAAACTACATCACCTTTCTCTAAATGATCCCTAAGAAAATGATGGCGTATTTCGATATGCTTGGTGCGTGAATGTAGTACAGGGTTCTTAGTTAGATTAATCGCACTAGTGTTATCGCACAAAATTGGAATACGTTCTAGTTTTAAGTTGAAATCAAGTAATTGTTGTTTAAGCCATAAGACTTGAGCGCAACAACTACCGGCGACAACGTATTCCGCCTCGGCTGTTGACAAAGCAACGGAAACCTGTTTCTTGCTGTGCCAACTCACCAAGGAATTTTCGAAAAAGTGACACGTACCACTAGTACTTTTCCTATCCAACTTGCACCCGACAAAGTCGGAATCGGAGTAGCCAACTAAGGAACAAACACTACCTTTGGAATACCACAACCCATACTTTGGAGTACCAGAAAGGTATCGAAGTATGCGCTTAACTGCTTTAAGGTGGGATTCCTTGGGATGTGTCTGATACCTTGCACACATGCATACACTAAACATTATATCGGGACGTGATGCGGTAAGATAAAGAAGAAACCCTATCATACCTCGATACTTCTTTACCTCAACATCCTTACCCTTTTCGTCACGATCAAGATTAGCACTTGTAGGCATAGGAGTATCTATTGCTTTGCAGTTTAGCATATCAAAACGTTTTAGTAACTCAAGACAATATTTCGTTTGACTCACGAATGTGCCCTCTTCAAGTTGTTTGATTTGCAATCCGAGGAAATAGTTGAGCTCCCCCATCATGCTCATTTCAAACTCCCCCTGCATCAAACTAGAAAACTCCTTGACCAAGGTCATGTTAGTAGACCCAAATATGATATCGTCAACATAAATTTGTACCAAAATTAAATGTTTTCTTTGACGTTTAATAAAGAGGGTTGTGTCAACCTTTCCTCTTGAATACCCTTGATCTAGTAGAAATTTACTTAGACGTTCATACCAAGCCCTAAGGGCTTGTTTAAGTCCGTACAAAGCTCTTTTAAGTTTATAGACATGATTAGGATATTCGTGGGATTCAAAACCCGGAGGTTGGGCTGCATAAACCTCTTCATTTATGTATCCGTTAAGGAACACACTTTTAACATCCATTTGGAATAATTTAAAGTTCTTTGTGCACGCATAGACAAGTAGAAGGCGTATGGCCTCGAGTCGGGCAACCGGCGCATAAGTTTCCTCATAGTCGATTTCTTCCTCTTGGTTATAGCCTTGCGCTACAAGCCTAGCTTTGTTAGGCGTTATTACTCCATTTTCATCAAGTTTATTCCTAAACACCCATCGGGTGCCTATTACTCGATGATCTCGCGGAGGGGGGACAAGGTCCCAAACCTCATTTCTCCAGAATTGATTTAGTTCATCTTGCATTGATAGAAACCAATACTCATCGAGTAATGCATCCTTTGCATTTTTAGGTTCAACTTGGGAAACAAAAGCAGAGTAATAACAAAAGTTACTAAGTTTAGAGCGAGTAGTTACTCCCTTAGAGATATCACCAAGAATGTTGTCAATTGGATGGTCTTTTGAAGACTTCCAAGCTGGAGGAAGTTCATCTTTATCAGCATGATGATCATCCTCACTTTTCACTGGTTGGTGATCCTTTTCCTCCTCAATACGCACTGCTTCAGGCTGATCAATTCCCTTATCAGTGTCCTTGAGTATGTCTTTAGTAGGTACACCTGCACCATGAAAAGAACTACCTTCTCCGACATTTCTCGGATAAGACTCGTCAAAAGTAAGATGAACTGACTTTTCAACTATGCGTAACCTCTTATTATAAATTCTATATGCTTTACTTGACTGAGAGTATCCAAGAAAAATACCCTCGTCGGCCTTGGCATCAAATTTACCAAGAGACTCTTTCCCATTATTTAACACAAAGCATTTGCAACCAAATACATGAAGGTGAGATATGTTTGGCTTACGCCCTTTTAAAAGCTCATATGGTGTCTTGTTTAGAATAGGCCGGATGAGCACCCTATTCAAAACATAACAAGCCGTACTTATGGCGTCGGCCCAAAAGTATTTTGGTAATCCACCATAATTGATCACAGTCCTTCCAAGTTCTTCCAAAACTCTATTTTTACGTTCCACTACCCCATTTTGTTGAGGGGTACATGGTGAGGAAAAATTATGATCAATTTCGTTGGAATCACAAAATGCTTCAAATAAATGGTTTTCAAACTCACCCCCATGGTCACTTCTAATTGACCCAATGTTTGTGTTTAACTTGTTCTGAGATAACTTAGCAAATCATTCAAAGGCCGAGAAAGTATCACTCTTATTTGCTAAGAAGATTGTCCAGCAAAACCTAGAAAAATCATCGACTATAACAAGCCCATAATAGTTACCACCTAGACTTTTAACCCTAGATGGTCCAAAGAGGTCCATATGGAGGAGCTCAGGGGGTCTCATAGTTGCAACGATGTTTTTGGATTTGAATGAGATCCTTGTTTGCTTCCCCATTTGGCACGCCTCACAAAGGTGATCCTTTGTGAATTTAGTTTTGGGCAAACCGATGACTAAGTCTTTAGAGACAATTTTGTTAAGCAAATCAAAATTGATGTGAGCCAACCGTTTATGCCACAACCATGAATCTTCATTCAAGGCGACTAGACACTTGTCTCCAATTAACGATACCTTATTTAAGTCTAGCAAATAGACGTTGTTCACCCTCAAACCCTTAAACACGTTCTTTTTGTCGCAATCTTCAACTATGCAACAATCCTTGGAAAAAGATACTTTATAATTTTTGTCACATAGTTGACTGATGCTTAAAAGGTTGTGTCTAAGGCCTTCCACAAGTAGCACATCAGAGATAGTAGTAGATGAGGGGTTACCTACACTACCTTTGCCGAGAATTTGTCCCTTGTTGTTATCTCCGTAGGTGACAAACCCCTTTTTCTTCGCGACAAAGTCGATAAAAAGAGATATGTCTCCGGTCATGTGTCTCGAGCAACCACTATCTAGAACCCATCTTCTTTCGGTGGTCTCAAGACTTTGTTCCTACAAAAACAATCAAGGGAGAGTAGGTACCTAATTCTCATTGGGTCCTTTAAGGTGAGTGAAACCAAAACCGCACTTGGGCAACCATTGGTAGATGCCTTTCGGAACAAGAAACCTCCTGAAGCGACATTTCTCAATAGTATGACCAGCCTTACAATAATAAAGACAATTACGATTCATTTGGAATTTACTTTTGCTATCACTATCTCGAATCACATAAGTATACTTTTGATATGGATTATTCATGCTCTCACGAAAATGTGATCGATCAATAGCAAACGTAACTTTTGGCTAAGAGCCTTGTCCAATTTGGCCTTGAAGGTTCTCACCTCTCGTTGCCAAATATGACAAGTGTCACAGCCCCAATTGAACCAAGAGGTAGGATCCTTTTCAACCTTGGCTTTTGATGTGTCCACTATAGAGTTTTTGAGAGCTTCCAATTCCTTTTCGGATTCGGAAACCTTCTTCTCCAAATATGTGAAAATTATTTTGTTTGAGGCTAAGCGTTGAAATGCTTCCTTAGCCTCATAGTGTAACATATCAAAAGCCTTTCATAACTCTAAATGAGACTTAGCATTAACATGATCATATTTATAATGCTTTACCTCTTTTGCTTTGTTGTGGCGTGCCATAAGACAAAAATTAACGGATTCACTTTCGTCGCTTGAGGAATCATCTTTCTCCGACTCACTATCGCTTTCCCAAGCGATGTATGCTCGTCGAGACTTGTTGGACTTTTTGTTTGAGCGACTCTTGTCATTATCCTTATCTTTGCCTTTCTTTAGAGATGGACAATCCGGCTTGTAGTGCCCGGATTTTCCACAGTTGTAGCACGTACCTTTTACCTTGCCATTTTTATTTCCTTTGCTTCTAGATTGCTTCCTGAACTTGACTAGATTTCTATCTGAGTGTTAAATATCATTCTTAAAAACATATCTATTGTATCTCTTCACAAATAAGCCCATATCATCACCGGATTCTTCATCTTTGTCATTATTGGTTTCATCATCATTTAGCTCTTGATGTGTGGACTTTGAACAAGAAGCCTTAAGAGCTATAGACTTCTTCTCTGTATCTTTTGCCTTCTCTTTCTTGGTACTATTTTCATTTTATCCAAGCTAATGAGCACTTGCTCATGCTCATCAAGTTTCCCAAACAGTGTCATGAGGTCTAGTGTAGCAAGATCATTGGCCTCCTTGATAGCAGTGACCTTCGGTTGCCATTCCCTGTTAAGACACCTCCGAATTTTGTTAGTAGAAACCTCATTTGGAATTGGTTTACCAAGAACATGCAGTTTATTGATAATGTGAGTGAATCATTTTTGCATATCCGCAATGGTTTCCCCTTGCTTCATGTAAAACAAATCAAACTCTTACGTTAGTGTATTAATACGAGCCAACTTAACATCATTAGTGCCTTCGTGGGCTACTTGTAAAGCATCCCACATGGCTTTGGCCGTTCCACAATGGGAGACTCGATAATACTCGTCAACTCCAAAGGAGGAGATGATCATATTACGAGCCTTCCAATCATAACTGTACTTTTTCTAGTCCTCCTCAGTCCATTGAGCTTCGGGTTTAGGAACGACAACGCCTTCCGCGTTAGTCATGGTAATTGGCATGGGGCCGTTTAAGATAACGTTCCAAACCTTCTGGTATATGGAATTAATATGGACGCGCATACAATCCTTCCAGTAGCTGTAATTTTTGCCTGTAAAAACTGGAGCTCTATTATAAGCCCCTTTAGGTTCGTTCGCCATGATCCAAGAAGTTTTACCGAAGCACCGGAATTAACCGGAGCTCGTGATACCACTTGTTAGACGATGGCTATAGATCTAGAAGGGGGTTGAATAGATCCCTTGAGTTTTACAAGCAAATGGTTTACAAAATTTGTTTTTAAAAATTGTTTAAACGGAAGCTACCACTGGATAGAACGTCTACAAAAAAACCTTCTACCAAAAGGATCGGATATGCACAAAGATATCACAGATGAGTGCAAAGGAGAAAAATTCAGTTTTGAATATTACACTAAAGATACGTAATCAACAAAATATCACTTGGTTGATGTATATCCCAATCCAATGAGGAAAAGTGATAAGCAATTTAAAGACAATGAGTTCGAATTTGCTTTGAAACAAATTATCAAACACCTAGTATGCGAAAACACACTAAGTGCAGAATTTCAGTAACGAGTAATGTACTGCTGCTCCAAGATACAATTCAAGGAATTGTATCAGTTTAACAAAGCAATTTATCAGCTAACAATTACTCTACTACAGAAATTTCGATGACTTGCAACTTCACAGATTCGAACGAAATGAATTGTAAAAGAGTTAAGGAAAGAGAGAACAAACGAGATTTGATTAGGCAGTTACCTAATCGTCCTCGCTTTGGGTACGTCTGCCCCCAACTCCACAAATGGAATTGAGATATATATATATATATATATATATATATATATATATATATATATATATATATATATATATATATTGTTGTTGCAAATTGTTTATTACAAGAGAAAACATTGAATATTCAAACCCTCAAACGTCTTCGATCGTTGATGCAGAATTTTCTCTTCCCTTGATTCAAGACGAATCAAGTGCTTCGAATATGGTTGATCCAATTAACGTCCCACGCTACTAAACCGAAAGAAACCACCTTTCTTCAGTTACCTTCACTCGGTCAATTGCGATCTACCAAGAATTCGAACCCAAACCTCATTTCTACGATCCTCTGATTACAGCTACTAAACCGAACAATTGCGCCAATTTCCGGTTACCTTTGCCCAGCTGAATCCCTGTAGAAAGAACAGTTTATGAAAAAACCCCCAAAATCTATCCGATTCTTGGAGAACAAAACCAACTGGTTTTATTCAAGAAACACTTGCCAAACTCTCAACCCAGAAGATGAAGATTACACTTCCTAAATTCTGAACGTTATCACTTCGATCAATGGGCGACACAAACAAAGATGATTATGTGTGATTGTTTGTTTACACAGTGAAGAAGATGAAGATGAAGAGAGAAATGACATATATTTTTCACGTTTCTTGTTATTCAGTAAAAATGATGACCAAAACTATTTATATGAAAAATATGACCAGCAAAAATTAATAACAGAAAAAAAACAGAAAAGAAATTGGAAAAAGAAACTGAATTTTGAAGTTATGCGCTGACCCTAGCTTTCATGCGTCGACGCATAAGAGACTATTTTGGAGTTTATTTGGTTATGCGCTTTCCTGCAAGTTTTGAGGGTTAGCGCATGAAATTGTAGGTAAGCGCATGAACTGGAAGGTCAGCGCATGAAGTGCAAATTTTTTGGAAATTCAATTTTTCTGAGCAATTTTACCAGACCAATATCAAAGACATATTCTAGACACAACTAAAACGATAGTGGACCTTTATTATTGGAGAGGACAAGATCCTATGTACCTAGACATATGAACGATAATGGTTAGACGCTATATGCCCGACACGTGAAGTGATACTGCTCAAATTACAATCTAATATGTTTGTTGACATCATTAAAACAAGGTAGCTAGGAGAATATCCCTCACACGACTGAGCTCGTTGGAGGAGGTCCTCCAGACGGCGGGGTCTGCGGAGGCCCACGGACTTGGCAAAATCAGATCCAAAACGTAGTCCATGGATGATCAAATACTTCTTCATGTCGTCGGTCGTATGAACCTCGACAGCTTCTCTGTTGAATCTCTCAATGTAGTTCTGGAGAGATTCGTTCTTCCCCTGGAAGATGCTCTCTAGGGCAGCCTCCGTCTTCGGGTGTCGACGAGACGCAGTAAAGTGTTTGGTGAAGCGTTGTCTTAATTGCTTCCAGGATGTGATAGACCCGGGTGCCAGACCCTTGTACCATGTCATGGCGCCTTTCCGCAAGGTGGTGGGGAAAAGCCTTCACTTAATGGCTCCCCTGACGTTTCTGAAGTCGAGCATGACTTCGAAACTTTCGACGTGATCGTCGGGGTCGGCCAGACCGTCGTAGGTCCCCAGTGGCGGGGGTTTCTCCATGCCCGCAGGAATTGGGGCGTTCATGATCTCCCACGACAAAGGGGTCCTCTGGTCGTCGTCGTCGCTTCTGGCCGGGGATCTCGAAGGGGATCGGTGATGCCGTGGAGGGGAATTCCTCGAACGGTTCCTCGGTCTCTCCTCGGTGGTTTTGGACTTCTTGGTAGTTGCGGAGGGCCTGGGTTCCTTCTGAGGCGGGGAGTGATGACGCTTCTGGGAGATCACCAGCTGGGGGCGTTCAAGGTGTGGACGACGGTCCTCGCGCACCGGCGAGGGGGTTCGAGATTCTTCGGATGAAGTCCTTCGCGGGGAAGGGGAGCGGTGAGGTGAGGGTGGACGACGATGTCTTTGTGGGGAAGATCGTCGTGTTCGGCCTTGCTCTAGTGCTTCAATTTTGGTATTCTGGTGTGCTATCAGCTGATTGGTCTGATTGATCAAGGCAAATAGGGCCACGGTGCTCGCATCTGCATTGGGCGGAGGAGCAACTGGCTGAAAGACGGCTTGTTGGTCGTCCTGCTGGGCAGCATCGTAAGCCGCATCTTGGGAGTCTGGGGAGGCGGTCTGCCCATCTCTCACATTTCCTTCTTCGACGTGGAGGGCAACAACGTCTTCGCGGTGGTTCCCGTTCTCGAGTTGCGCGAGGACGGTGTCCAGAGCTTTGTTAGCAGACGGGTTATTGGCCACGCTGGTGATGAACGAGAGGATTGCTTTGGTTTATTGGAGGAAAAACGGGGAAACAAGGGTTCCCACAGAGGGCGCCACTGATCGTACTTGGATCAGACAGTCTTTGGTGGCCAGCAACGTCTTGTGGACTTCAGCTCCAGTGTGGTTGAAAGACGGCCCGGGGGGGGGGTGTTCCTGCAAGGTACTCCGACGCTCAAGTAAGGCAAAGGTCAAGTAAAAGCAAGTACAAGGTTAGAGTGTAAAAGAGTGTGTAACCTGACCCTCTCAAGTGAGAGGGTATTTATAGAGAGCCCTCAGCGCGGGGCCAACGGTTACTAGCACTGGGCTGGATTGCTAGGCCCAATCTAAGTAACTTCCAGGGCTTACGTGGCGTAGTGAAGACCAGCACGTGGTCTTCGCCCTGGGGTAACCGTTCCTAGATATCCGGAATTAGGGCAGACCGATTCCATCGGGAGTGGGTGGTTACATAAGAACGCGTCCTCGCGGGGAGGAGTCTTGCGTGTCGGGGAGAGACGTGTCCTCGCGGGGAGGAGCTTATGTGCAGGAGGAGAAGACTCCTCGGGGGAGGAGAACCTAAGTGTCGGGGAGGAGCGAGGCCGGGGAGGCTTAGGGCCCTGCCCGACGCTCTATGCCGTGCGTGTGCCCGACAATGTTGAGAAGGGTGTATGCCCGACATAGATCGTGCTAAAGGCCCTTGTTGGGCCATCCCGGGACGTGTGGGTTGGGCCTGCTCGATTGAGGGGCAGACCCCGCCCCAGTCCAGAACAGTATATAATTAACATTACTTTTATTTCAAGATTTGTATATAATCAACCCATTGGTGTTTTATATAATTATTTTGATTAATACCTTTGTTTATAATTAAGTGTCTATTAGGCTATTATTATTATATTAAAAAGTAAAAAAAATGTTAAAGAAGTTTGTAGCCAAAAATTCGATTGAGATCCATAGGTCCAGAAAAACAGAGTGTGACTCCTTTATATAAGTGCAAAATTTAAAAAAAAAATCAATGCTACAACAGAACACTGTCGGAGTCCCGTTTTGTTCTTCAATCTTAAGCCTTTCTTCTGTTTATGTTTTCCCTGCTTCTGTGTCATCAGCCGTAACCCGCACACCACCAAATCATTAATGGAAAAACAATAAAGATTATAAACCTGTTTACCTTGAAAATTGGTAAACAACCGCTGATCTTCTAAAACAGTAAAGTTTTAGTAACTTACAGGATCGATCAGATTGATCCTAGGACATGTGTTGTATGTGTATTTAGAATATTTCACGATTTGGTAAGGTATGCTCTTTCGACAATACTCATAAATAAAAAGGTGTTTGAAATGTAAAGGACAACGATAAAGATCAAAAGAGAGAAAAAGACTTAATGTAAAGGTTTGATTAAAACTGGAATTAAATGCTGGAAAGGAATGCGTAATGATCTTAAAATGCAGAAAGATAAATGCTTGAAAGTAGAGGCTTGGTAATGTAATTGACTTGAAAGGTAAAAGTTTGTAAAAACAAAGATTTCAAAGTAAAGAATCTAAAACAGAAACTTCAAAGTAAATTGCATTGCAATAAAGGATAATGGTGATTACAATCACGTACATTCTCACTTCACTTGTTTCTCGACACACTGGATACTTTGAGTGAATATAGAGTTACTTGTACAAATATGATTTTTTCACGCCTATTCTAACTCTAGGACTAACCTATTTATAATACTCTAAAGAAACCACTATTTGACGGTTTTACTCCTAGATTACGCCACTTGTCACTTTGCATGTCTTCAACTTCTGGATCTTCGCCACCTGTCCTCTTTTCAAATTCAAATAGTAAAACTTCCCTCCACTATCTAGTCGTAACTGCATCGCATTATCCATATCAGTTTTATCCTGTTGAATCGACTCTTTGAACTTAGAAATATTTGAAGTCTTAAAATCCTTCCATTCGACTCAGGCTTTCAGCAAACATGGTCGAAGACCTTCTAGTCGAAGCCTTCTTTTTTAGCTTATTATCTTAAAGAATATCTTCCCTTAAAGCCAGCTTGTTTGAAATCATGTAGCGTCGAAATTAGGAGCTAACAAAACTCAAACCTTATTCGAAATCAAAATACGAAATTGGAACAAACACAAGCCAAATTCACAACACATTTTCATCAATAACAACTAAATAGCAACAATTAAACAAAAGAGTTTGAAACAAAAATCAGAAGTAAGAAGGAAGACGAAATCAAATTGTCACAACCCTTGGATCACCTTCGAAAACGAAATCGGTAACTACGAAGCCACAAATCGCCGCCTCCCTCAATCGCGGTTGTCCTTCAAACCATTCACACTTCCACCCTCGCACAACCGCTCAGATTTGCGACCACTCCGTTTCTGCTCACGGTCACACCCCCGCCAACTGCTCCGATCTCATTCAGACCATCACCGTCGTAGATCTTGACCCGTTCTGACCACGACCATCAAAACATCCCGCGATTCTGGTCCATTTTCGTCGCAAGATCCAACTGACACTGCCAATATTGCTTTTAAACCTGGCCGCCTTCAGCATCACACCATGACCATCATTTTACGACAATATCGCACCCTTTTCCTCCAGAACCACAAAGATCCAATCTTCACTGTTAGATGTTGTTGCTATGTGCTTCAATTTTGTTGAGGTTTTTTTTGAAATAAAGAAAAAATCAAGAGAGAAAGAGAAATGACTTTGTGAGTTAACCGGAAAGGAGAAATGTTTGAGAACGAAAAAGCATATGAGAACGTTATGTTCTCTGTACCTATTCCTTTTTTCTTATTCCTTTTTCTTTTTATTTTCATTTTTTATTTTAAGCTAATGGTTGAAAAAGTCAAGAAACACCACCTAATTACTAATAGTACCTTTTTATCATCAAACTCAGTAAAATGGGGCGCTCCCCATTCTTAACTTCTTTCTTTTCTTAAACCCTTTTTTTTATTGTTTATTTAATTTTTCATTATTTATTTAATTTCTAATTAAGGTTTAGGTGTGGTTATGGATCTTGGGCCATATCTTATTTCTTTCCACTCCCCGTATCTTTGCTAACCCAATGACTTTTATCTTCTATTTATTTTTGTTAATCAGTTAATTTAGATAGCATTTAGGTAATCAAGTTTAATTTTTTTTTTGAAAAGGCAAAATTCTTATTAAAAAAGCACAGACCTGCATAAGTTATGCAGAGAAAGGCCACACCAATACAAGATAAAGTCAACAACACGCCTTTAACATACTAGGCAAGAATGAAGAAAAACTAAACACCTAACTCAAATAATACCAGCCACACCTAAGCAAACTAAAACCCCCTTTGATGGGAATGAAAACTACACCACCCAATACAAAGAAACCAAACAACAGCAAAGAAATCAGCCTCACAGCACCAAACAAACAACCAACCTCCAGGAAACCACAATCAAACCTATAACCTCCAAGACTGGAGAAACGGCTTCGAAATTAAGCTCAAGCAAACTCCAACCGGCACTCAGACTCCAGACAATCCAAACAATATAGAAAGTGAGCCACCACGATTGACCAAAAATCCTCCGCAGCGAAAGAGTCTGACATCTGCACCAGAAAATGCAGACCATGTGCATTGGCCAAACGACTGCATCCAGGCAGTAAAGCCCCTTATCCACACCTGCATACAAATGACCTCTGTCAAGTTTAATTAATTCCGATTTTTTTTAGCTTAAATTAATTTAATTATAAAATAAAAAGAATAAAAAATATAATTAATTAGGGAATATAATTAATTAAGGAATTAACGTTAACCTTGAGGATAATTTTAAGAATAATCATGAGATTAAATTCGAGGGAAATTTCAAGGGTTTAGGGATAAAAAATTTGGGATAACGAATATCAAATGTTTATATGATTAAAATTTTAATATTTTAATTAATTATCTTTCTATTATTTAAGTAAAAAAATTAAGTAAGAGTTTAATACATTTTGTAGTTGATTAATTGGGATTTCTTTGGGATAATTAAGGAGTATGATTTGGGATAAATGAATAGGGGATATGGGATAAACTATTAGGGTATTAAGGGATAAAAAATTAAGGGTAAAATAAGGGATAAGGGATAAAGTATATTGGTTTTCTAAGGGATAATCGAGGGACAATTCATAGGATAAAATGAGATAAATTTTTGGGATAAACTTTTAGGGTTTAAAGGGTATAAAATTAAGATAAGTGATCAAGGGATAAAGACTTAGAGTTTTATGACGTTTTAATTGACATTATCAACTTGTTTTCTATAATCAAATTAATGGGATATTTTTGCAATTAAGTTAATGGGATAAAATCAACTTCACTCACCTCAAATCTTAAGTCCTCTGCCGTTGTGCATTGAGACATTTTTCAAATCAAAGACTTCTCCGCCCCCGATGTGTGAGAATTTTTCAAGGGATAAAAACAACCAACCAACCAACATTTTTAAGACGAACTATAGTGCTCTGATCCTTCAATAAACTTGAGGGTACGTAGGCATAGAGTTGTAAGACTCTAGCGAGTACAATAATAAAAAACATCTTTAGGGTTTCTCTTATTAAATAATAAAATATTTTTGCAAATAGATAAATTAATAATCAACCATGGATAAATGATAAGCAAACATCTTAAGAACACACTAACCCTAGATTTAGAGGAAGATCCCATTGAGTACAATGGAGGTGAGGGGTGCCTAATACCTTCCCCTTGGTTAACCGGCTCCCGAACCTAGTCTCATACCCTTAATCATTAGGTATTATCATTGTTTCCCCGTTCCTTAGGAACGAATAAAGGATGATGGTAACTCTGTCATTTTGCCGGCCTCGACAGGTGGACTGAAAACCCTATAGACGGTCCAGGCAAAAATTAGAGACATAAAAAGAAATAATTCATCATGGTAGATTGAAAACCCGAAAGGACAATTTAGGCAAAAGTTAGTGTTCCAGACTGGACCAATGACTAGGCATGGCCCAATCCACTTTGCTCCCAGAACGGCCCAATTGCCTATGTCAAGCCAATCTGGGGTAGCATTTACCTTTCTGCCCCTCCACGGGCAAATATGGTCGAATGACCAAGGGCCATCTGCTCCTCCCCCGCATTTCCTGCTCGTTACACACGACTCCACCATCCAGAAACAGTCACGGCGCTTGTGCCCGAAACTGCACCTTTTCCCATAGCAACGGCTAGTTTCGGGCACCTCTTGTAACACCCTTTTCTACCCAACAATCATCACGAATAAAAAAAACAATTTAATCAGGGTAAAGTCCCAAAAGGGCACCACATTTCGTCACATAACATCAAATAACTACCTGCCCCGTAACACGGGTTTTACCATCTTGAATTTATTTAAACATCACGCAACGGATATCAAAGTTTAAAGAAACACTTTTATAATCCAAAAAATTCTTAAAATAAACTCATGAAAACATCATGCCAACAAAACAAAAGAACATAAATCGTTCAACTCAAACGTCCTGACCCAATGTTACATATCAGAGCAAGACCCTCTAATCAACGGAGAAATCAAAATACTTCAAAAGCTAAATCTTCAAGCGCCAAGAAACGTAAGCCTGATCACCTGCGCATTATCCACGTGGAGGCAACATTCAAACAGGCAGGGTGAGTAATCACGAATCAATATATAAGATATAAGCAAAAGATAAAGCATAAGCACAAACATCGTCAAGTAATTCACAAACGTCAGTAATACATCACTTTCATCAATAAAATGCAATACCACACAATATGCAAATGCAACATCATAGACTCATGCATGTGGTACCAATTCGTCATAATTGATGGACACTGGGCCATCACCCTCCAAAGATCCCCACCAATAGGATCGATTCTACACAAGAACCGGAGAACATCATAAAACACTTCAATCCGCACAATGGGATTGAGGCCACCGAATGGACCGGAGTCCTAACTATGCCATGAATGCATGATGCAAATCGTCATAATAATCATTATCATAAAATCGTCATAATTGCATCATCATTCATGATTCATCATCAAACAAACATCATTATATAACACCAAGTCGCACTCGTCAAAATTCGTCACTATGCCTCATAATTCGTCATATTATGCTCGTCACATAAAAATCCCCGATTTTATCCCATTCATCTTCATCACTAGTTTACTCAGGTTTTCTTACCTCACTGTAGCCTTACGTCTCAAAGAATCCGCATCACAAGCGAAATCGGGACAAAAATCGCAAAAATGGGAAAATCTGCCAATAGCTCTGTCCATATGCGTATGACCATGCCCCATACGCGTATGGCTTAATTCCTCGGCCACTTGCCTGCATATTAAACACGTAGGGCCACCTGCCCAGGCCTCTAATACACGTAATGCCCTCCTTGTTATGCGTATCACCAGAGAGGTTTCCCTCTCAAAATTCTCCTTCAGACTCCCATTACGCATAATGGCTAGCCCATACGCATAATGCACCTTTCCCAAGAACCCATACACGTAATGCACCTTCCCATACGTGTATGCCTCCTCCTCCTCAGCTTCCCATACTCGTATTACCACCCCGTATGTGTATTGCCTCCATTCTCATATGCGTATACTATGCGTACTGGCAGAGGGCCATGCTGGCCCTGGGGACGGGTATGTGTGCTACGCGTACCACCCTGGGAATGTCCCCTCTTACGCGTAATGCCTCCCCTGTTACGCGTATTGACAGAAAATACTCCAAAACTCAGATTTCGCATCTGAACGAAAACCTTCCCATTCCAGCACCTTCGATCCTCCAAAATCAAACTCAAACTAGTTTCAATTCATCACAGATCTACGTTTTTATCCTACTTCATTGTTTACATCAATTTCTTCCTAATTATTAAGTCCTAATTCGTTAATCCTACATTCGATTTCAGATCTGGTTTATTCACATGTTCATCATAACAATAGAAATCATTCACACGAATTTCACAGAATTTACAGCAACTCACATCAGATTCATATCAGAAAAATCAACCAACACAGAGGCACGAAAATTCACACAGATTCAGCATACGGAAATTCATCATAAAACACAGAACACACAAACTACTCTACCTTAAACCCATATCAAACATATGAACCCGGATTAACCCCCATACCTCAAATTTTCCAGCAAAGATTCTTCTTTTCGGGGTTCTACGGTTGATCCTCTTGTTCTATGTGTTCTAACCTCCTTTCCTCAGATCTCTCTTCACTATTTAGGGTTGCACAGACTAATTCTCCTAATTCCCTATTTTCTTTTTGTTAAACCTATCTTTTGGGCCCTAATCATGATTTACCCGTATTATCCTCAATTAACCTCCTCAATATTACCGTCTTACCCTTAATGGTTCTCCTAATTTTTTTAAATAATAATAATAATAATAATAATAAATAATCCAATTATTAAAATTATCTTACTATTATTACTAATAAAATAATCTTAATTTAATTACTACTTCTAAGATACCTCAAGGTTCCCTTAACCCAAGGCTACCCCACAACACCACTCAAATTCATCAAACGTCACAAAGTCCATCAAAACTCACCAAGATACCGAATAATCACAATAATTCAATTAAACGAATATTATAATTATTTTGGAGTGTTAAAACTCTCCCTCACTTAAAGAATTTTCGCCCTCGAAAATTACCTGAAGGGATTAGAGTCGGATACGACTCCTTCATCTGATCTTCACGCTCCCAAGTCCAACTTTCGCCAGCTGGCCCACCCCACAACACCTTCACCAAGGCTATTTCCTTACCCTGCAATTGCTTCATTTCACGACCATCGATCCGCACAGGTAATGCTTCCACTGTCAAATTATCCCTCACTTGTACATCATCCATCTGAATCACATGCGATGGATCCAGAATGTACTTTCTCAACTGAGATACATGGAACACATCATGAAAATTCGCAAGTGACGACGGTAAAGCAATCCGATAGGCTACCTCCCCTATCCTCTGCAAGATTTGATAAGGATCAACAAAACGTGGAGTATACTCTATGAACCGTCCGTCTGACCGTCCGTCTGCGGATGATATGCTGAACTCATCCTTAACTTAGTACCCAAAGCATCTTGCAAACTCTTCCAGAACCTCGATGTAAATCTCGGGTCTCTATCCGACACAATACTCGAAGGTATCCCATGCAACTTCAAAATCTCCTCGATGTACATCTCGGCTAACTTCTTCATAGAATGATTAATCTTCATCGGCAAGAAATGAGCTGATTTAGTTAATCTATCCATAATCACCCAAATCAAATCATTTCCCTTAGCAGTTCTCGACAACCCCGACACAAAATCCATGGAAATGCTATCCCATTTCCACTCTGGAATATTCAACGGCTGCATCATACCCAAAGGCTTCTGATGCTCAATCTTCGACTTCTGACAAGTCAAGCACGCATAAACAAATTCTACAATATCCTTCTTCATACCTGGCCACCAAAACAACTTTTTCAAATCCTGGTACATCTTCGTAGCACCGGGATGGATACTCAGCCTACTTCGACGTCCATCCTCAAGAATGCTCTTCTTAATATCTGGAAGATCTGGGACACACACCCTGTCTCTGAACATCATCACACCATTCTCACCAATCCGGAATTCACCTCTGTTACCTTGGTTGATCAATGTCAACTGGTCAACCAACTTCAAGTCAGATTGTTGTCCCACTCTGATCTCTTCCAGAATACCACTAGTCAATTTTAACATCCTCAACCTCACAATGTCAGGAGTCTGTTCACATACCAAACTCAAGTCTCGGAATTGCTCAATTAATTCCAACTCTTTCACTATAAGCATCGACATATGCAATGTCTTCCTGCTCAATGCATCAGCCACTACATTTGCCTTACCAGGATGGTAATTCAAATCAAAGTCGAAATCCTTCAATAATTCTAACCACCTTCTCTACCTCATATTCAACTTCTTCTGATCAAACAGGTACTTCAAGCTCTTATGATCACTGAACACTTTGAAATTAGAGCCAAACAGATAATGTATCCAAATTTTTAGCACAAACACCACAGCTGCCAACTCTAAGTCATGGGTTGGGTAATTCACTTCATGAACCCTCAACTGTCTGGAAGCATAAGCAACAACTTGACTATTCGACATTAACACCCCTCCAAGCCCCATCATCGACGCATCACAATACACCACAAAAGATTTATTTGGATTAGGCAGAATCAGCATTGGAGCGGTCGTCAACCTCTTTTTCAACTCCACGAAACTCTCTTCACAAGCTACATCCCACACAAAAGCTTGACCCTTTTGACTCAGCTGAGTCAAAGGTAATGCCAACTTAGAAAAGCATTCGATAAACTTGCGGTAATAACCCGCCAATCCCAGAAAACTTCGTATCTCAGTAGCAGACTTCAGAGTCTCCCACTGTAGCACAACATCAGTCTTAGAAGGATCAACATCAATTCCACCACTTGAAATCACATGGCCAAGAAAACTCACCTCCTTCAACCAAAAATCACACCGACAACTTTGCATACAACTTCTTCTCCTTCAATACTTGCAACACGGTCCTCAAATGCCCAACATGCTCTTCTTCAGATTTAGAGTATATCAGAATATCATCAATGAAAACCACAACAAACTGATCCAAATACTCATGAAAAATTCGATTCATATACTCCATGAACACACCAGGTGCGTTGGACACTCCAAACGACATCACAGTGTATTCATAGTGACCATACCTCGTCCTGAAAGATGTCTTCGAATTATCATCAGGCTTAACACGAATCTGATGATAACCCGACCTCAAATTAATTTTGCTAAACACACAGGCGCCTACTAACTGATCCATCAAGTCTTCGATTCTCGGAAGCAGATACTTATTCTTGATAGTCACTTTATTCAATTGTCGATAATCAACACACAACCTCATACTTCCGTCCTTCTTCTTCACTAACAGCACCAGAGCACCCCACAGAGAAACACTCGATCGGACAAACCTCTTCTCGAGTAATTCTTCCAGCTGCTTCTTCAATTCACTTAACTCTGAAGCAGACATCCGATAAGGAGCCATTGACACTGGACTCGTACCTGGTATCAAGTCCACTACAAACTCTACTTCACGTTCTGGAGGCAAATCACTGATTTCATCTGGAAACACATCTGGAAATTCACAGACAACAGGTAATTCAACACTCGCAGCTTCACAATCAACCTGCAACGATGCAAACATTGCAAACACCAAGGTTTCATCTTCCATAAGTTCGTCTACTTGCTTAGCAGACAAGAACATCAACTCGCCATCATCACCAAACTCAGGAAACTCTACGGTCTTGTTATAACAATTGATATGAACATGGTTGAACTCCAACCAGTTCATTCCAAAGATTACATCAATTTGGTGCAAGGGTAAACACACCAAATCCATCACAAAACTCTTCCAAAAAATCGTCAAAGGACATCTCAAACACACAAAGGTAGTAGTAACAGAACCATTAGCTAGAGTTTCTATTACCATATTACCATTCATATCAGACAATTTCAATAGAGATAAACGAATGAGTAGCACCAGTATCAATAATAGCAACCAACTCAACATTATTAATAAAATAAGTATCTCGAATCAGGTTGTCCTTCTCTGGAACTTCTGCACCACTTAAAGCAAACACTCTGCCATTGGTCTGAGTGGCAGTAGCAGTCTTCTTCGATTTCTGGCACTGGATACTAATGTGACCCTTCTCACCATAATTGAAATAGGTTGGACCATCATCCTTACAATCAGTAGCTCTATGACCCTTCTTACCACATTTGTAGAACCTCAACACATTATTAGTGCATACATTAGCACGTGGCCTTGCTCGCCACACCTGTAACACTTCCCAGAAGCGGGAGCTGCTCCCCCACTTGTCTTCTTTCCATCTGAAGCCTTCTGCTTTCCTTTGTCAGCTAAAGTCGTATAAGGCTTCCCTGTATACTGCCCCTTCTCTTTCTTCTCACTCAGCTGCTTGTAGTGAGCAAATCGGGCTCGGCTATCCTCATCGTAGATCCTACTCTTATCTATCAGCTCAGCATATCTGCGAATCTGTTGGTACCCAATACCCTGCTTGATTTCTGGCCTCAGCCCATTCTCGAACTTGAGACACTTGGACGCCTCAGCATCAACACGGTTGTAGTGAGGACATAACTTCACCAGCGCCTCGAACTTCGCAGCATACTCTGCCACCGTCATATTTCCTTGATTCAACTCAAGGAATTCCACCTCTCTCTTTCCACGAGCATCCTCTGGAAAATACTTTCCCAAAAATTCCTGCTTGAACACAACCCAGGTTATCACAGTGCCAACATCTTCCAGTCTCTGACAGGTGTTATCCCACCAATCCTCAGCTTCTTCTGACAGCATATGAGTTCCAAACTGAACTTGTTATGCGTCAGTACACCCCATCATCCGAAAGATCTTCTCAATCACCTTCAGCCACTTATGTGCACTCTCTGGATCATGAGTACCCACAAAAGTCGGCGAATTGTTCCTCTGAAACTTCCCCAAAGCATGAAACTCATCAGGAACTCCACCATTCTGATTGTTCTGAGCCATTGCTTGAGCAAGCGACTCCAGCGCATCAGCGATAGCACGATCATTCCTTCCAGCCATCCTGCATACCACCAATAAGGTTAGAAGAAACAAAACATCGACAGTGTACACACACTCGTCGACTGACAGGGGACTGACATCATGTAAAACCTGGCCGGAAGGACCAACCAGGCTCTGATACCACTAATGTAACATCCTTTACTATCCAATAATCATCACGAATAAAAACAACAATTTAATCAGAGTAAAGTCCCAAAAGGGCGCCGCATTTCGTCACATAACAATAAATAACCACATGCCCCGTAACACGGGTTTTACCATCTTGAATTTATTTAAACATCACGCAGCGGAAAACAAAGTTTAAAGAAACACTTTTATAATCCAAAATCTTCTTAAAATAAACTCATGAAAACATCGTGCCAACAAAACAAAAAAAACATAAATCGTTTGACTCAAACGTCATGACCCGATGTTACATATTAGAGCAAGACCCTCTAATCGACTGAGAAATGAAAATACTTCAAAAGCTAAATCTTTAAACGCCAAGAAAGCTAAGCCTGATCACCTGCCGTTACCCCTGTGGAGGCAACATTTAAACAGACAGGGTGAGTAATCAGGAATCAATATATAAGATATAAGCAAAAGATAAAGCATAAGCACAAACATCGTCAAGTCATTCACAAACGCCAGTAATACATCACTTTCATCAATAAAATGCAATGCCACATAATATGCAAATGCAACATCATAGACTTATGCATGTGGTACCAATTCATCATAATTGATGGACACTGGGCCATCACCCTCCAAAGATCCCCACCAATAGGATCGATTCTACACAAGAACCGGAGCACGTCATAAAACACTTCAATCCTCACAATGGGATTGAGGCCACCAAATGGACCGGAGTCCTAACTATGCCATGAATGCATGATGCAAATCGTCATAATAATCATCATCACAAAATCGTCATAATTGCATCATCATTCATGATTCATCATCAAACAAACATCATTATATAACACAAAGTCGCTCTCATCAAAATTCGTCACTATGCCTCATAATTTGTCATATTATGCTCGTCACATAAAAATCCCCGATTTTATCCCATTCATCTTCATCACTAGTTTACTCAGGCTTTCTTACCTCACCATAGCCTTACGTCTCAAAGAATCTGCATCACAAGAGAATCGGGACAAAAATTGCAAAAACGGGAAAATCTGCCAATAGCTCTATCCATACGCGTATGACCATGCCGCATACGCGTATGGCTTAATTCCAAGCCCACTGGCCTACGTATCATACGCGTAGGGCCACCTGCCCAGGCCTCCCATACGCGTAATGCCCTCCTTGTTACGCGTATCACCAGAGAGGTTTCCCTCTCGAAATCCCCCCTTCAGACTCCCATTACGCGTAATGGCTAGCCCATACGCGTAATGCACCTTTCCCAAGAACCCATATGCATAATGCACCTTCCTATACGTGTATGACTCCTCCTCCTTAGCTTCCCATACGCATATTATCACCCCGTACGCGTATTTCCTCCATTCTCATATGCGTATACTACGCGTACTGGAAGAGGGTCGTGTTGGCCCTAGGGACGGGTGCGTATGCTACGCGTACCGCCCTGGGAATGTCCCCTCTTACGCGTAATGCCTCCCCTATTATGTGTATTGCCAGAAAACACTCCAAAACTCAGATTTCGCATCTGAACGAAAACCTTCCCATTCCAGTACCTTCGATCCTCCAAAATGAGACTCAAACCAGTTTTGATTCATCACAGATCTACGTTTTTATCCTACTCATTGTTTACATCAATTTCTTCCTAATTATTAAGTCCTAATTCGTTAATCCCATCTTCGATTTTAGATCTGGTTTATTCACATGTTCATCACAGCAATAGAAATTATTCACACGAATTTCACAGAATTTACAGCAACACATATCAGATTCATATCAGAAAAATCGACCAACACAGAAGCACGGAAAATCACACAGATTCAGCATACGAAAATTCATCATAAAACACACAACACACAAACTACTCTACCTTAAACCCATATTTAACATATGAACCCTGATTAACCCCCCCATACCTCGAATTTTCCAGCAAAGATTCTTTTTTTCGGGGTTCTACGGTTGATCCTCTCGTTCTATGTGTTCTAGTCTCGTTTCCTCAGCTTTCTCTTCACTTCTTAGGGTTGCACAAACTAATTCTCCTAATTCCCTATTTTCTTTTTGTTAAACCTATCTTTTGGGCCCTAATCATGATTTACCCGTATTATCCTCAATTAACCTCCTCAATATTACCGTCTTACCCTTAATGGTTCTCCTAATTATTTTAAATCATAATAATAATAATAATAAATAATAATCCAATTATTAAAATTCTCTTACTATTATTACTAATAAAATAATCTTAATTTAATTAATACTTCTAAGATACCTCAATGTTCCCTTAACCCAAGGCTACCCCACAACACCACTCAAAGTCATCAAACGTCACAAAGTCCATCAAAATTCACCAAGATACCGAATAATCACAGTAATTCAATTAAATGAATATTATAATTATTTTGGGGTGTTACACCTCTGCCCGTCCTAATGGCTAGTTTCTGGCAGTTACCTATTCTTCGGGAAACGGTTATTTCGCCCCGAAAATAGGGATCGTGAGCCACGCGCTGGGGGCATTATAAGAACCATCTCAACAGGTATTCTCAATCATCCTAAGAAACACATACTTTTGTACTTGCCTTTTTCTCTCTCCCGATTTTTACTTTAGCATCGGAGTGCCTTGCAGGTACACCCCTTCATCATCTCACACACTTATCATCACAGTCTGATCAACCGTCAAGATCAGTGGCGCCGTCTGTCGGAACTCTGTTATCCGGGTCTAACATCCATCGTAGATTCAAAACCAAAGCAGCTCTCTGTCCAAGACTCCGATCATGGAAAGCTAAGATCATGTTCGTAACGCTCGCAACCGTGCCTTTCTCTCCGTCAACAAGAGTGATACTGACAGGACTGCACCTTTCTTCGGAGGCGATACCCATCATCTAAGAAATGGGGCCACTGCGTCTCCCTCTCCCACTCGCATTGATCGTGTTGAAGACCAGCCCTCCCTAGACCTCCAGCCCGTTCCAGTTCCGCCCAGTGCCGACCCGACCATGGCTGTAACGCCCCAAATTTCGTAAGAATATTTAATTAATTTATTTTTAAATATTATATTCGTGAATTTCGGTGATTTGTGTGGATGTCGGTGATTTTATGAGGTTTTGGGTTATTTAATTAAATAATAGCATATGTTATGGAATATGATGTATTATTATTTAAATTAAATAATATTAGAGGAATTAAGGGCGGAGTGGACATTTGAGGAGAATTAGTGGGGGTAAGATGGGAAGAGCATATTTAGGGGTATTTTAAGAGAGAATAGTGAAAGGAACTCATTATTCGTATTTTTCTTGAGGAAGAGGAAAAGGTGCTCTGAAGAACAAGTGAGAGGGAGGCTAGGGCATAGAAGATTTCCGGCGAAACTTCGAGAAAAGATCGAAAGAAGCAAAACTCTAAGGTATGGGGAGTATCGCTTTACAATATTTGTGATATAAAGATTAGGTGTTGTGGGTAATTGGGGTTTTGTGGGAAAACCTAGGAATTGAGGTTAGGGATGATGAATTGTGATGATTTACTATGGGATGATTGTTGTTATTGATGTATACATGATAGTTATAGGTTATAATAACATAATCTATGATGATTTGAGGAAAAATCAGGGTTTTGGAGTGTGGAATCACAGATAGGGAAGTGCTGTTATCGCAGGGTTTTTCTGCAGAAATCGCAGAGCCCGCTTAGCACGGTCTAGCGCGCTTAGCACAGTCTAAAGGAATTTCGCCTCTTCGAGGCAGTGAGTAGCGCGCTTAGCGCGATCTGGAACCGAAAATATTATTTTTATTGAATTAAAATTCATGAAAAATATCTGCCTTGTGTTATATTGATGTTGTGATGTTGCGGTGAATTTCTGCTATGTGTTGACGTGTTATATGTGATGAAAATGATGTTTTGATGATTATATGATGGTGTGACATTATTGATGCTTATTAGATGTTTATATGTGATGTTTGATGACAAAATGATGATGTGAAGTACCATGAGTACATTGACGATTATGAGATGACGATTCATGATGTTTTGATGATTAAATGACGATGTGGATAACATAATATTTGATGAATGATGATGCACTTAATAACTTTTGTTGATGATGATGATTATGACGTTGTGCATCATGCATTCATAGCATTTAGACTTCGGTCTATTGACGATTTAGGACTTTGGTCCAGTGGTGGCTTCAATCCCATTATGCGAATTATAGTATTTTGTGACGTGCTCCCTTGTGGAGGGTTGATGGCCTAGTGTCCATTATTATGACGATTTGGTACCACATGCATTCTATGACGTTGCATTTCATCCTTGGTGGCATTGCATAATTGCATATGAGCGATATTGGTGATGTGATGTTTGATGTGATGTTTTATATAATGTTTAGGGTGAGAAGCTGTAGTATGTGATGAAAACAACTGTTGCCTGTTGATGTCTTTTCTTTATATAATTTATATTGAATTGTGATTACTCACATGCCTGTTTGAATGTTGCCTCCACGTGGGTAACATGCAGGTGATCAGGTTTAGCCGTGGACGTTTTCGAGGACTTAAAGTTTAATTGCTTTGGTCGATTTAGAGGGTCTTGCTCTGATAGTGTAACATCAGGTGGGGGTCATTTGAGTCGAACTATGTTGTTTCCTTATTTTGGTGTTATTTGATGATGTTGTTTTATTTGAATTATTATGACGTTGTTGAAAACCGTTTTCATTGGAAGTTTTGAATTCCGCTGCCATGTGAAGGCTTTTGATTTAAATTTGATTGAAGTCCCTTGGTGTATAGGGCAATTGTGTTATTTTGAGTTTATTGAGAAATGTGCACCCTTTGAGGTGATTATTACTCTGATATTTTGCGTATTTTTCCGTGTTTATTCGTGGGTTAGAAAAGGGTGTTACATTAGTGGTATCAGAGCAGGTCGGTCTGTCCGGCCAGATTTTTACTTGATGTCTGTCCCTGTCCGTCGACGAGTGTGTGTACACTGTCGATGTTTTAGTTCTTCTAACCTTGTTGGTGGTATGCAGGATGGCTGAAAGAAACGACCGTGCGATTGCTGATGCGTTGGAATTGGTTGCTAATGTGGTGGTGCAGCTAAATCCAAATGGTGGAGCTCCTGATGAGTTTCGTGCTTTGGGGAAGTTTCAAAGGAACAATCCACCGACTTTTGTGGGTACGCATGATCCAGCAAGTGCACACAAGTGACTAAAGGCGATCAAGAAGATCTTCCGAGTGATAGGGTGTTCGGATGAGCAACAGGTTCAGTTCGGAACGCATATGCTGGAAGAAAAGGCTGAGGACTGGTGGGATAACACCCGTCAGAGACTTACGGATGTTGGCACTGTGATAACTTGGGCTGTGTTTAAGCAGGAGTTTCTGGGGAAGTATTTTCCAGAGGATGTTCTTGGCAAGAGAGAAGTGGAATTCCTTGAGCTAAAGCAAGGAGATATGACTGTGGCGGAGTATGCTGCGAAGTTCGAGGCTTTGGTGAAGTTCTGTCCGCACTGCAATCGTGCTGATGCTGAGATGTCTAAGTGTCTCAAATTCGAGAATGGGCCGAGGCCAGAGATTAAGCAGTGTATTGGGTATCAGTAGATCCGCAGGTATCCTGAGCTGGTTGACAAGAGCATAATCTACGATGAGGATAGCCGAGCTCGATCTGCTCACTACAAGCAGTTGAGTGAGAAGAAATGGCTGTATAGGGGTAAGCCTTATACAACTTCAACTGACAAAGGGAAGCAGAAGGCTTTAGATGGGAAAAAGATAAGTGGGGGAGCAGCTCCCGCTTCTAGAAAGTGTCATAAGTGTGGCGAGCAAGGTCACTGTGCTGATGCGTGTACCAATAATGTGCTGAGGTGCTATAGATGCGGTAAGAAAGGTCATCGAGCTACTGATTGCAAAGATGAGGGTCCGACCTATTTCAATTGTGGTGAGAAAGGTCATATCAGTACTCAATGTCAGAAGCCGAAGAAGACTGCTACTGCTGCCCAGACCAGTGGCAGAGTGTTTGCTTTGAGTGGTGTAGAGGCACCAGAGAAGGACAACCTGATTCGAGGTACTTGTTTTATTAATAATATCGAGTTGGTTGCTATTATTGATACTGGTGCTACTCATTCTTTTATCTCGCTTGAATGTTCTAATAGATTGGGTTTAAAGTTATCTGATATGAATGGGAATATGGTAATAGAAACTCCGGATAATGGTTCTGTTACTACTACCCTTGTGTGTTTGAGATGTCCTGTGATGATTTTTGAGAAGAGCTTTGTGATGGATTTGGTGTGCCTACCCTTGCACCAAATTGACGTGATCTTTAGAATGAACTGGTTGGAGTTCAACCGTGTTTATATCAATTTTTATAACAAGACTGTAGAGTTTCCTGAGGTTGGTGATAGTGGGGAGTTGATGTTCTTGTTTGCTAAGCAAGTAGACGAACTTGTGGAAGACGAAGCTTTGGTGTTTGCAATGTTTGCATCGTTGCAAATTGATCGTGAAGCTGCGAGTGTGGAGTTTCCGGTTGTCTATGAATTTCCAGATGTGTTTCCAGATGAAATCAGTGATTTGCCTCCAGAACGTGAGGTAGAGTTTGTAGTGGACTTAATACCAGGTACGAGTCCAGTGTCGATGGCTCCTTATCGGATGTCAGCTTCTGAGTTAAGTGAATTGAAGAAACAGTTGGAAGAATTGCTTGATAAGAGGTTTGTTCGACCAAGTGTTTCTCCGTGGGGTGCTCCTGTGTTGTTAGTGAAGAAGAAAGATGGAAGTATGAGGTTGTGCGTTGATTATCGGCAGTTGAATAAAGTGACGATCAAGAATAAGTATCCACTTCCGAGAATCGACGATTTGATGGATCAACTAGTAGGTGCTTGTGTGTTCAGCAAGATTGATTTGAGGTCGGTTTATCATCAGATTCGAGTTAAGCCTGATGATATTCTGAAGACGGCTTTCAGAACGAGATATGGACACTATGAATACAATGTGATGTCGTTTGGTGTATCTAATGCACCTGGTGTGTTCATGGAGTATATGAATCGGATTTTCCATGAGTATTTGGACAAGTTTGTGGTGGTGTTTATCGATGATATCTTGATATATTCTCGATCTGAAGAAGAGCATGCCGAGCATTTAAGAACTGTGTTGCAAGTCTTGAAGGAGAAGAAGTTGATGCAAAGCTGTCGAAGTGTGAGTTTTGGTTGAAGGAAGTGAGTTTCCTTGGCCATGTGATTTCAAGTGGTGGTGTTACTGTTGATCCTTTTAAGATTAAGGTCGTGTTACAGTGGGAGACTCCGAAGTCTGCTACTGAGATACAAAGTTTTCTGGGATTAGCGGGTTACTACCGCAAGTTTATTGAAGGCTTTTCTAAGTTGGCATTACCTTTGACTCAGTTGACTCGAAAGGTCAGACTTTTGTGTGGGATGTAGCTTGTGAAGAGAGTTTCGTGGAATTGAAGAAGAGATTGACTACTGCTCCAGTGTTGATTTTGCCTAATCCGAGTGAATCTTTTGTGGTGTATTGTGATGCGTCGAAGATGGGTCTTGGTGGAGTATTGATGCAAAATGGACAAGTTGTTGCTTATGCTTCGAGACAATTGCGAGTTCATGAGAGAAATTATCCTACACACGACTTGGAATTGGCCGCGGTGGTGTTTGTGTTAAAGATTTGGAGACATTATCTGTTTGGCTCTAAATTTGAGGTGTTCAGTGATCATAAGAGTCTGAAGTACTTGTTTGATCAGAAGGAATTGAATATGAGGCAGAGGAGGTGGTTAGAGCTGTTGAAGAATTTCGATTTTGATTTGAGTTATCATCCGGGAAAAGCAAATGTAGTGGATGATGCATTGAGCAGAAAGTCATTGCATATGTCGATGCTTATGGTGAAAGAGTTGGAATTAATTGAGAAATTCAGAGATTTGAGTTTGGTGTGTGAAGCAACTCCTGACAGTGTGAAGTTGGGAATGTTGAAGTTGACTAGTAGTATTCTGGAAGAAATCAGAGTGGGACAACAATCTGATTTAAAGTTGGTTGACCAATTGGTTTTGATTAACCAAGGTAACGGAGGTGACTTCCAAGTTGGTGAGAATGACGTAATGATGTTCAGAGACAGGGTGTGTGTCCCAAATGTTCCAGATATTAAGAAGAGCATGCTTGAAGAAGGACATCGAAGTAGGTTGAGTATTCATCCTGGTGCTACGAAGATGTACCAAGATTTGAAAAAGTTGTTTTCGTGGCCAAGTATGAAGAAGGGCGTTGCAGAGTTTGCATATACGTGTTTGACTTGTCAGAAGTCAAAGGTTGAGCATCAGAAGCCTTTAGGTATGATGCAGCCTTTGAGGATTCCATAATGGAAATGGGATAGTATTTCCATGCATTTTATAGTGGGGTTGCCAAAGACTGTTAAGGGAAATGATTCAATTTGGGTGATCGTGGATAGATTAACTAAGTCGGCTCATTTCTTGCCGATGAAGATTAATCATTCTATGCAGAAGTTAGCCGAGTTGTACATTGAGGAGATTGTGAAGTTACATGGGGTACCTTCGAGTATTGTGTCAGATAGAGATCCGAGGTTTACATCGAGGTTCTGGAAGAGTTTGCAAGATGCCTTGGGTACCAAGTTGAGGATGAGTTTTGTATATCATCCGCAGACGGACAGTCAGACAGAAAGGACTATCCAATCTTTGGAGGATCTGTTGAGGGCTTGTGTGTTGGATCATGGAGGATCGTGGGATAGCCATTTACCATTGATTGAGTTCACGTACAATAATAGTTTCCATGCTAGTATTGGGATGGCGCCCTATGAAGCTTTGTATGGGAGAAGGTGTAGGACTCCTTTGTGTTGGTATGAATCGGGCGAGAGTGCTGTACTCGGACCTGAAATTGTGCAAGAGATGATTGAGAAGATTAGGAAGATACAAGAAAGGATGAAAGCTTCGCAGAGTCGTCAGAAGAGTTACCATGACAAGAGGAGGAAGGCGCTTGAATTCCAAGAGGGAGATCATGTGTTTTTGAGAGTGACGCCAGTGACTAGTGTGGGTCGAGCTTTGAAGTCTAGGAAGCTCACTCCAAGTTTTGTTGGTCCATATCAGATATCGCAGAGGATAGGAGAGGTAGCCTATCGAATTGCTTTACCGCCGTCACTTGCAAATTTGCATGACGTGTTCCATGTGTCTCAGTTGAGGAAGTACATTCCGGATCCGTCACATGTGATTCAAATGGATGATGTACAAGTGAGGGATAATCTGACTGTGGAAGCATTGCCTGTGCGCGTCGATGGTCGAGAAATGAAGCAGGTGCGGGGTAAAGACATAACTTTGGTAAAGGTGTTGTGGGGTGGACCAGCTGGTGAAAGTTGGACTTGGGAATGTGAAGATCAGATGAGGGAGTCGTATCCGACTCTATTCCCTTGAGGTAATTTTCGAGGGCGAAAATTCTTTAAGTGGGGGAGAGTTGTAACACCCCAAATTTGGTAAGAATATTTAATTAATTTATTTAAATATTATATTCATGAATTTCGGTGATTTGTGTGGATGTCGGTGATTTTATGAGGTTTTGGGTTATTTAGTTAAATAATAGCATATGTTATGGAATATGATGTATTATTATTTAAATTAAATAATATTAGAGGAATTAAGGGCGGAGTGGACATTTGAGGAGAATTAGCGCGGGTAAGATGGGAAGAGCACATTTAGGGGTATTTTAAGAGAGAATAGTGAAAGGAACTCATTATTCGTATTTTTCTTGAGGAAGAGGAAAAGGTGCTCTGAAGAACAAGTGAGAAGGAGGCTAGGGCATAGAAGATTTCCGGTGAAACTTCGAGAAAAGATCGAAAGAAGCAAAAATCTAAGGTATGGGGAGTATCGCTTTACAATATTTGTGATATAAAGATTAGGTGTTGTGGGTAATTGGGGTTTTGTGGGAAAACCTAGGAATTGAGGTTAGGGATGATGAATTGTGATGATTTACTATGGGATGATTGTTGTTATTGATGTATACATGATAGTTATAGGTTATAATAACATAATCTGTGATGATTTGAGGAAAAATCTGGGTTTTAGAGTGTGGAATTGCAGATGGGGAAGTGCTGTTATCACAGGGTTTTTCTGCAGAAATCGCAGAGCCCGCTTAGCGCGGTCTAGCGCGCTTAGCGCGGTCTGAAGGAATTTCGCCTCTTCGAGGCAGTGAGTAGCACGCTTAGCGTGGGTGGGGCGCGCTTAGCACGACCTGGAATCAAAAATATTATTTTTATTGAATTAAAATTCATGAAAAATATCTGCCTTGTGTTATATTGATGTTGTGATGTTGCGATGAATTTCTGCTATGTGTTGACGTGTTATATGTGATGAAAATGATGTTTTGATGATTATATGATGATGTGATGTTATTGATGCTTATTAGATGTTTGTATGTGATGTTTGATGACAAAATGATGATGTGAAGTACCATGAGTACATTGACGATTATGAGATGACTATTCATGATGTTTTGATGATTAAATGACGATGTGGATAACATGATATTTGATGAATGATGATGCACTTAATAACTTTTGTTAATGATGATGATTATGACGTTGTGCATCATGCATTCATAGCATTTAGACTTCGATCTATTGACAATTTAGGACTTTGGTCCAGTGGTGGCTTCAATCCCGTTGTGCGGATTGGAGTATTTTGTGACGTGCTCCCTTGTGGAGGATTGATGGCCTAGTGTCCATTATTATGACGATTTTGTACCACATGCATTCTATGACGTTGCATTTCATCCTTGGTGGCATTGCATAATTGCATATAAGCGATATTGGTGATGTGATGTTTGATGTGATGTTTTATATGATGTTTAGGGTGAGAAGCTGTAGTATATGATGAAAACAATTGTTGCCTGTTGATGTCTTTTCTTTATATGATTTATATTGAATTGTGATTACTCACCCTGCCTGTTTGAATGTTGCCTCCACGTGGGTAACATGCAGGTGATCAGGTTTAGCCGTGGACGTTTTCGAGGACTTGAAGTTTAATTGCTTTGGTCGATTTAGAGGGTCTTGCTCTGATAGTGTAACATCGAGCGGGGGTCCTTTGAGTCGAACTATGTTGTTTCCTTATTTTGGTGTTATTTGATGAAGTGGTTTTATTTGAATTATTATGACGTTGTTGAAAACCTTTTCATTGGAAGTTTTGAATTCCGCTGCCATGTGAAGGCTTTTGATTTAAATTTGATGGAAGTCCCTTGGTGTATAGGGCAATTGTGTTATTTTGAGTTTATTGAGAAATGTGCACCCTTTGAGGTGATTATTACTCTGATATTTTGCGTATTTTGCCATGTTTATTCATGGGTTAGAAAAGGGTGTTACATTAGTGGTATCAGAGCAGGTCGGTCCGTCCGGCCGGGTTTTTACTTGATGTCTGTCCCTGTCCGTCGACGAGTGTGTGTACACTGTTGATGTTTTAGTTCTTCTAACCTTGTTGGTGGTGTGCAGGATGGCTAGAAGAAACGACCGTGCGATTGCTGATGCGTTGGAATCAGTTAGTTTCTGGAAGTTACCTATTCTTTGGGAAACGATTATTTCGCCCGAAAATAGGGACCGTTGGCCACGCGCTGCGGGCATTATAAAAACCCTCTCATTTGAGTGGGTCAGATATTCTCAATCATCCTAAGAAACACATACTTTTGTACTTGCCTTTTTCTCTCTCCCGATTCTTACTTTAGCATCGGAGTGCCTTGCAGGTACACCCCTATCCTCATCTCACACACCCAATATCACAGACGTCTTTCTTGGCCTACTTTAGGTTCTGATCAGCCGTCAAGATCAGTTAGGGATTTTTACGGCAAGTAACTGCACCCGGCAAGGGTTGATCTCTTGAAGCAGCAACATCATCGATCGAGAAGTCTCAGTCCAGTCACTTTCAATGGAAGCTAGACTACAGGAATTCAAAGTTTTTAAGGAGAATAGAAACCATTGTATTTCAATGTAGCCTTTCCATTTACCATTTTCCAAACTTTGTAATGATCCATGGGGTTACGCCTTTTGCGAACTACCATTCTATCAATAAAATCCTGATTTTTTTTATGATTAATTTCAATTCTTATATATTTGTTTCTTTTGTAAAATGTCATTTATTTTCAATAATAATTTTTGAAACAAAGGGTTAATAACAATCATGTTTTGAAAATGACAAAATGTTTTCCTTTGACTTTTGAATAAACTAAAAGGAATGTCGATAGTTGTTCGGGATGGATCGAGTCTCGAAGTGCAGAACTCAGTGCAGCCATTCATTTGGATCATCATGTTTATTCCAACAGATTTCTTATTAGATAGTGGATTTTCCCTGACCTGTTTTGTTGTTGTAGTTTGATTTGGGTGCTCCCATAACAAATCTAGCAAAAGTTTATACGCCATCAGAAAGCTATTGATTTCTGAAGATTTTGTTTCAAGTTTCCCAGCAGATCTTTTATCCCCAGTGAAAATGACCCTTTATTCTGGAAGATGTTAGCGAAGACAAGCTTTGTCTCAGAGTCTCCATTTAGTTGAGATTTAGCTGAGTATTCAGCTTGTTTGTTTTGTGATCTCCTGATTTTTTCGATGTGTCGTTTTGTCAACATAAGCATAACATTGCATGCATTTTAGCATTCATAAAACATCTATGCATGGCCGAATGCAAATTTGTGCTCATACACATGTTCGTGGTGTCTCTAAACCCATTCTCCTGCTGATGTTTCCCCCAGAGGAGTTTATCCTTTGTTTCCCCACTGAGATTGCACCTCGTGGAAGAATTGTGTTACAACTTTCCCCCCAGTTCATTTTCCTGGATGGAACAAATCCCCAGTCGAGTTCATCCCTCGTGAGGTAGAGTCCTGTTTGACCGTTTCTCTCTAGTTCATTCTTGGATTGAACTTTGGTCCCCCACAACAGTTTTTGACTTCTCCAGATTGGAAACATAGATGACGAAGAAGGAAGGTCTTGCACCTTTTGGATCCTGTTTCCCTTAGCAGAGAAGGCTTGTTCAATGGATGAAGGATTTAATTACTCATCAATTATCGCTTCAGTAATCTCTCTGAGATTCTGTTCAATAATAAGTCACAGACTCTTTATTTGAGAAGCTTGTTCATTCCCAACAATATGAATCCTTATTTCCGCAACAAGTGGCAATCTCTTCAGTTGATTCCCAACAGAGAAGCTTGTTGTGATTCAACAAATCTAAGTTAACACCGGTTTGTTTTCTAACAGGTGGCTGTCTCTTTATTTGAGAAGCCTGTTGCGATCCCCAATCAGAATTAAGATATCAATTTCCAGCAAGTGAAGACCGCTTCAGGTTGAAGACTAGAAGTCGAAGAATGCTTGTTTGGTACCCATTCCAAGAGGAAGACTTGGTCAAAGAAGAAACTGAGACCCGTTCGAGGTGAAAGACCAGAAGTCATGGGAGGTTTATTACCCTTTCCAAGTGGAAGACTTGGTTAAAGAAGAAACTAAGACCCATTCCAGGTTGAAGATCGGAAGTAATGGGAGGTTTATTACCCTTTCCAAGTAGAAGACTTTGTCAAAAAAGAAACTAAGACCCGATCCAAGTTGAAGACCGGAAGTTATGGTAGGTTTATTACCCTTTCCAAGTGGAAGACTTGGTCAAAGAAGAAACTGAGACCCATTCTAGGTTGAAGACCGGAAGTCATGGGAGGTTTATTACCCTTTCCAAATGGAAGACTTTATTAAAGAAAAAACTGAGACTCGTTCCAGGTTGAGGACCGGAAGTCGTGGGAGGTTTATTACCCTTTCCAAGTGGAAGACTTGGTTAAAGAAGGAGCTGAGACCCGTTCCAAATGGAAGACCAAAAGTTATGGGAAACTTGTTATCAATTTAAATTATGTCACTACCTTCGTCTATGAGTTGGTAGTATAGCATCATCCATGAGTCAGTATTACCTGTTTCTTTACAGTCATCTATGAGTCGGTATTATCCTATTTACCGCCTTCAACTATGAGTTGATAGTATGTCCAAATCCTGTTCACTGCCTTCAACTATAAGTTGGTAGTGATTCCTTTTCCAACTGACTATTCAGGGTGGATTCCCCAGCAAGATCAGTGTTTTTCCTTGCTGAATTTTCCCCAGTGGTGTTTTCCATTGTCGCTTGTTATCTCTTTCACTTATGGATGTATTCTGGGTTATTCCCTAGTATGGACCCTTGTGATGTTGTGTCGCTCCACAGTGAGTTATGTCTCCCTGTTAAGATCCCTTCAAGTTTTTCTCCAGTTGTATCAAAGTTGTAGTCCATTTACGCGAAGTGCGTCTCTCGTAACGTCTTCCCTGCGGAGTCCGCATCTTGTGAATTCATATCATAAGCATCGTGCGGAATCCTAGGGCTAAAAATTGGTTCTACTGTATTTAAGCATCTTCAATCCCGTCGATACAAAGATTTCTAATCTTCATATCTCCGGATAGAGGAAATTTAAATAGGGGTATCTATCATACCCTAATTTTTACCCCTAAGATTCCACCTATCATATCATTTGCATCTCATCAAGATCACAAGCATGATATCTTCCTAACCCCCCATCTCTTTGGATTTGCCCTTGGGGAGCAATCACCAAGCACCTTTGTGTTTTCTTTGCTTACTTATATGCTAACATTTCTAACCTTATTCAAAATACAAAAATATGTGTTGTTTCCTTTTCTTATTATACAAGGCATGGACTTGCAATCAATGGATCAAACTTAGTTTCTAAATTAGGGTTTTGATTCCCAAATGCAAATTTTTGATCAACAAGTGGTTCACAAGAGATCTTACCTTAAGGCATGGCCTATAATCTTAGGTCACATTCATGTCAAGCTTCATTCAACATCATTATATCAAGAGAAATTCAAATTTGGTGCATGATTTCAAAGATGATTCAAGTATGGTTCGTGTGTTTATTTACATGCCATATTCATCCAATTTTTAAGCAATCATCAAGATTATTCAAAGGACAATCAAGTTTCCCTCATTTGATATTCAAGTGTTCATCATGGGGCCTTTGGATGTGTAATACCCCGTATTTAATAAATGCTCTAAATAATATTAGCTGAGATAAACTGGGTTCCAGTGTGCTCTGAGATTTATCTGTTGAGATAATTAGAGTAACTGATGAGCTCAGAGTTGATTTAAGTATTATTATTCAACTCTGAGGTGTTATTAATTGGTACTTTAAAGACATTTTGGATTCCCTTAATTTGGACTTTTACCAAGTTAGTGTTATTAACTTTCCTTGTTGCGTCCATGTGCCTCTTGTTTCCTATTTTGTTGGAAAAGTAGTAAGATGAAGAATAAAAGAAAAGATAGTAAGAGGAAAGAAAAAAAGAAAAGGGAGGAAGAAGAGAAAGTAGAGAGAAAGAAGAAGAAACCCTAGTAAAAGATGAAACTTCACCATTCATCATCCAATCATCTCATCTTCATCATCAACAACTCCTTCATCATCATCTAGAGGTGGGTTCTAGGTAGAAGCTCTAAGTTAAGATTATTAGATAGAATGAGTTATGGTGGGTTGAGGTATTTTGCTTTCTATATTGTGAAATCCATACAAATATGTTGCTAACCATGCTATTTGTGTCATTTTGAAGTTATATATGTTGTTTTGTTGCATACTTGTTGGTATTTTTGTTTGATTAAAGTTGGGTAGAAATGGGGTTCGATAACCCCTTTGGAACTGTCCATAATTTTGATGAGATTCTGGAAAATTCACAGGGCTCGCACTGCAAGCTGAAGGCGGACATGACAATTTGTCATGCTCGCACTGCGAGCTGAAGGCTAGGCGAAGACGAGCATTCACCAGGGCTCGCACAACAACCACTGAGCCCTTTTGCCACTGCCATTATTTTTCCTGCCTCGCCCAAGGCTCGCACAGCGAACTCAAAGCGAGGGGACCTCGCCTAGAGCTCCAGTATTACTAGTAAAGAAGAAGGATGAAGGAATGCAGGTTTGTATTTATTATCGTCAGTTGAATAAAGTCACCATCAAGAACAAGTACCCCAACCCAGGATAGACGACCTGTTAGATCAGTTGAAAGGAATCTGTGTGAAGATTTCAGATGTACCAAAGACCGCATTTAGAACCCGTAATGGCCATTATGAATTTCATTTAATGCCTTTGTGTGTGACGAATGCTCCAACTGTTTTCATGGATTTCATGAACCGGTTATTCCAACCCTACTTGGACCAATTCATATTGATCTTTATTGATGATATTCTTATTTATTCTCGTACTCCTCAAGAGCATGGAGAACATTTTAGGATTGTTCTATCGATCTTACAAGAGAGACAACTTTTTGCCAAGTTAAGTAAGTGTGAGTTTTGGATGACAAAAGTTAGATTTCTTGGTCATGTTATATCCCAAGGAGGTGTGGCGGTAGACCCATCGAATGTTGAAGCAGTAATTAATTGGGAAAGACCAAAGAATGCATCAGAGGTCAGAAGTTTCTTAGTATTGGCAGGTTACTATATAAGATTCATCAAAGGATTTTCTCAATTGGTTCTACCAATGACTAGACTTGTCCGAAAGGAGTTTCCCTATAGTTCAGATTCAGGTTGTGAGAAAGTTTTATGAGTTTGAAGGAGCGGTTGACGTCTGCCCCTGTTTTGATTATTCATGATCCTAGCAAGCCGTGTGAAGTATTTTGTGATGCTTCCAAGAAGGGATTAGGAGGTGTGTTAATGCAGGAGGGACATGTTGTAGCTTATAATTCTCGTCAATTGTAGCTTATTTCATTTCAGTTTCTTCAATACTCGTCCATATTGATTTTAGATTTTAGACACTCATTCGTGTTTATTTCAGTTTCTTCAATACTTGTCTGTATTGATCTTAGACACTCGTCGTGCTCTTCAACACTCGTCCGCGTTTGCTTCAGTTTCATCAATACTCGTCCGTATTAATCTTAGACACTCGTCGCGCTCTTCAACACTCGTCCGTGTTTGTTTTAGTTTCATCAATACTCGTCCGTATTGATCTTAGATAATCGTCTGTGTTCACCTACTTAAATAATGTTCGGTGGCGACTCTATTTTTTTGCCGGTTATTTTTCGCGTCACGACAGGTTACCCCGTACACAAGGTGGTTATGATTCTATTTGGATGATTGTGAATCGGTTGGCGAAGTCATCACATTTCTTAGCCGTGAAGACCACTTACCAAGAAATTCATCTTGCGAGGTTGTTTATTTTGGAAGTTGTGAGACTTCATGGTGTTCCCTCCAGCATTGTATCTGATAGAGATCTGAAGTTTACTTCAAAGTTTTGGAGAGCTTTTCAAAAAGTTATTGAATCTAAGTTGTGTTTGAGTACGTCGAATCATCCTCAAATGGATGGTCAGATGGAACAGACGATACAAACCTTAGAAGACATGTTAAGAGCTTATGTGCTTGAAAGTGGAGGAAATTGGAAGGAGATTTTACCGTTGATTGAGTTTGTGTACAATAATAGTTACCACGCGAGTATTGGTATGGCCCCTTAAGAGGCTTTGTACGGAAGGAAATGTAGGACTCCTTTGTGTTGGATGGAAGTTGGTGAAGAGAGGATTTTAGGACCAGAGGTTATTCAAGAAACCACAGAAAAGATTAGAATGATTCTTGACATGGTTAAGAAAGCACAAGACCGTTAGAAGAGTTATGCGAATAACCGAAGGAGACCACTGGAATTTGAAGAAGGTGATCATGTATTCTTGAAAGTTACTCCAAGATTGAGATTGAAATGACCGGAAGTTAAGTCCGAGATACGTAGGACCATATCAGATCTTGGAGAGGATTGGTGAAGTAGCTTATAGATTAGCCTTACCTCATTCTCTATCTGAGATGCATGATGTTTTTAACGTGTCCCAACTCCGAAAGTTTATTCCAGATCCTCTTCAACCAGTTCTTACAGATACAATTGAAATAGAAGCAGATTTAACTTTCGAACTTCTACTCAGCCGGGTTGTGGGAAGAGAAACTAAGTTATTGAGGAACAAACAGATTCCTCTTGTTAAGGTTCAATGGGACGAAACCCACCCGGGTGATGCTACTTGGGAGCTAGAATCTGAGATTCGGGATGCTTACTCTCACCTTTTTTAGGTAATATTTAAATTCGAGGACGAATTTTATTTAAGGGGGAAGGTTGTAATACCCCGTATTTAATAAATGCTCTAAATAATATTAGCTGAGATCAATTGGGTTCCGGTGTGTGTTGAGAGTTATCTGTTGAGATAATTAGAGTAACTGATGGAGCTCAGAGTTGATTTAAGTAGTATTATTCGACTCTGCTGTTTTATTAATTGGTACTTTAGAGAAATTTTGGATACCCTTAATTTGGACTTTTACCAAGTTAGTCTTACTAACTTTCCTTGTTGCTTCCATGTGCCTCTTGTTTCCTATTTTGTTGGAAATGTAGTAAGAAGAAGAATAAAAGAAAAGATAGTAAGAGGAAAGAAAAAGAAGAAAAGGGAGGAAGAAGAGAAAGTAGAGAGAAAGAAGAAGAAACCCTAGTAAAAGAGGAAACTTCACCATTCATCATCCAATCATCTCATCTTCATCATCAACAACTCCTTCATCATCATCTAGAGGTGGATTCTAAGTAGAAGCTCTAAGTTAAGATTATTAGACAGAAAGAGTTATGGTGGCTTGAGGTATTTTGCTTTCTATATTGTGAAATCCATACAAATATGTTGCTAACCATGTTATTTGTGTCATGTTGAAGCTATATATGTTGTTTTGTTGCATACTTGTTGGTATTTTTGTTGGATTGAAGTTGGGTAGAAATGGAGTTTGAAAATCCCTTTGGAACTGTCCATACATTTGCTGAGATTCTGGAAAATTCGCAGGGCTCACACTGTGAGCTAAAGGCCAACATGATAGTCTGCCATGCTCGCACTGCGAGATGAAGGCGAGCATTCGCCCAGGGCTCGCACAACGACCACGGAGCCCTTTTGCAACTGCCATTATTTTTCTTGCCTCGCCCAGGGCTCGCATAACAAATTCAAAGCGAGGGAACCTCGCATAGAGCTCGCACAGCGAGCTTGGCAGTTTTGCTTCATTTTGTTTGTTTACTTGCTTGGTTGCTTCCTGTGCATGTCCATTGATATCATGAATTGTTCTACCTTGATTATTATGATTATTATATATGTTTACCATGAATGATCGGTGAATCGGCAACGATATAAATATATTGGAAAATTGTAAAGGAATGTGAGGAAAACTCTTAATTGAGATTAATGAGGTGAGCTAGTAGGGTGACTAGCATATGATAAATGACTTAGATGACAATGCTTGTTCATTTGATGCCTAGGTGTGCATCCTTACCAAGTAGTTGTCTAGTGGAGAGGTGAGACATTATATGGAACATGTGATCATTTGTGTTACTTGTGAATAAGGTGAATGAGTCGCCTTGTGATTGTCGAATACAATCATGGTTGCGTTGTGATCACATAGTCAGAAACAATCCCTTGAGACGTGCCCTTCCAAGAGTTGAGGCTTATGTAGAACGCTCCTCTGGAATGTACGCACTATTACTTTGACATGTTTGATTCATGTGTGTAGTACAAATGGATCCTACAGTTAAAATGCTTGAGATGAGGGTATTCCCATGGGAAGCAACGATTCATGTGGAACGCACCTTGAATATGAATCCATTTCGTATGTCAAAGTACATTACAAGGATCCATGAACCATGTCGAAAGTCTTAGATGTAGGAGAGGACGGGAAAAAGGGATGCCTTGGTATAATTTTCTATTAGTGATGGTTTAAGTTGTGGAACTCAAGCAACATGTCTCCATATAGTGTGAAGTTGTTAACTCAAGTCTTGTCCCTTCCCTTTTTACTTGAGTTAGGATTGGTTAGAACCTTGTAAAGCCAGGAGAATCCATAAGATAGGGAACCCACTGGGATTATCATTTCACCCCATGTTGTTGATTATATTTCAGGTGGTTCAGGTTCCGTGAAGGGTAAGGACAAAGTTGTTTGACGTTTACTTGTCCTAGTTTTTTGGATGGCATTATTTCCGCTGTGAAGACTCTATTTTTGAGATCATTTGATATGATTTATTTCTTAGTCTTTTGGGGAATCTTGTGTATATTATGCCATGGTTTTTAGATTTTATGTTTTGACATGTAATGTATACAATGTTCTACTAGGAACTTATTTGTATTTTATTACCAAACTTGCAAATATGTATGATATGTATTTTCTAGACATATGTATTTATATATGGGTGTTACAGGATGCAAGGAAATTCCAAAAAATCTCAAGTTGACACATGTTTGGTTGGCCTAAAGACAACTATGGCATGTCACTTGGTCCAAACATATTAACTTCTTTATTTCTCAAAATTTTTGGAATCTACTTTGAGTCAAATGTCACATTTGAACTCCTCTACAACTTTGTTTCAAAGGTCAAACATTAATTCAACCTCTAAGTCCATCAATTTTGGGATTTGCTCAGCTGCCAATGTGTGCACAAAAGTAGGCCTATGACCTGGTCGACCTAGAATGTCAGGTCATGACCTTAACTTTGATTCAATTCCATTTTCAATCCAAGCATCCTTTTGATATGGTTATTTTTGCATATGATTCTTTGTCATGAGAAGATTATTTGGCACAAAGAAAATTCAAGAATGCACGAGTGGATTCCATTTGGCCTAAGTTCAAACACGGTGTCTTGAACTTTGTTCCCCACACAAGCTTCAGGCCATGATTTCACTCCAATTTCATTCTAGGACCACAAGCACATCTGCAACCTTTTTGGAAAAGTAAAACATGTGCAAACAAACACAAAACGACCAGGTTTCATGCCCAAGTAATTCTTTTCATCACTCATCTCACACGCTTTGCAAATCATCAAATTTCTGACCTAATTCACACGAATTGAGATCTCTTTCACATGTACAAGCTGCTCAAAACTTTTCCTATAAATAGAGGAAGAATTTGCCTTCATTTCCAAGTTTTGATAGCCAAAGAAACTCTGAAACCATTTGAACCCGATACCTCCAAAAACCAGAAATTAATTTTCTCAATTCAAACTCGTTTTGCTTCGTTTCTTTGCCCAAAATCACTCATCGGCACCTTCTGGAGCTAACTAAACTATATCCATACGTTGAAGCTTCTTGAATCAAGTTTTCCATTTCTACCATTTCTTCGAAGCTTCAACTGAAAAGGTAGTTACAAGTGATATTTCTGAGAAAATAAGTTACCAGTCTCTTCGTCTTGTTCTACTGATCAAAAGCCCTCTATCACCTTAAATTTATATTACGTATCCATTATTTAATTTTACTTTGAAGAACTAGGGTTCTTCTTGTTCTTGAGCAAATTCTCTCTGCTCAGAGTCAATCAATGGCTCTGATGCAGAGAGGCATCAACGCTGAAGTGTTTAGAAGCTAAATCCATGCTTGATTCATGCTAAAAACATGAGTTCATGGAGATTGCAAGATCAGCTGAAGGTTGAAGATGAAGTGCTTCGCGTGTATGAAAAACTAGTCGTTGGCGCCAATTTTCAAACATTTTCAATTTTATTTTTTTATTTTATTTTCATTTTATTTCTTTTTCTTTTCTGATTTATTTTTACTAGCTCCTTTATGCTTTTTAACTCTAATTTTTTTCATAATTTCATAAAAAATATTTTCTAGCACATATATTTTTTGTATAATTTTTAAAAATTATTTTGCATTTAATTCATATTTTCTTCTATTTTTCATTTAATTTCCATTTTTTAATTTTATTTTTGATCATTTTCAAACTTTTGTGCAAGTGCATCCAACTTTTGAGATCCTTTTATTTGCAATATTTTGGACTTTTCATAATTTTCTCCACCATTTATTTTTCATTTTGATGCTTCTTTTGGAGTTTCCTTTTAATTTCTATTTTTAATCATTTTTAAAATCATTTTATTTGATTTTATTTTTATTTTTATTCATATTTTTGAATATTTGTGATTTGCCTTTTGATGATTGCTTGGTTGATCATGTGTTCAACATTTTAAATCCTTGAGTGTTGATCCATTGGTTGATTGAACCTTCTCTGGTTCAAACTTGCTTATTAATGATCATCTGATCATTTATGGTACTTTGCATTAGAGATATGTTATCCCTATTTGGATCATACTTTGAGCTTTTGCTTTGTCGATAAATGATCCCATACATGAGTGCCCTAATCTTTCTCTCTTTCTCCATTTATCTTCTTCTTTTGTTTTTCTCATTGTGTTACATGTTTTAGGAGAATAACTTTGTGTTATTTCTCTAACATGTTTGACACATAAATTATTATTGACCGACATCAGATAGGTGTGACTCCTACATAAATCCACTTACAATTGCTTAAGATAGTGCTAAATTGCCCCGACTCGATTAAATTCTCATTAACACTAACTTTGACATATTAATTGTACTAACCTCTAACATTTATTTTATGCTCTTTACATTTATGTCATTTACACTTTTATGTCATTTGAATTCATGCCATTTTTACATTTTTGCCTTTTACTTTTACTCTTTATTTTATGCTTTATTGCTTTCTTATCTCAAAAGAACAAAAAAACATCATAAAATGACTAAAACCCTAAAAATCTTTAACTTGATCTCTTGGACTTTGTGTTACTATCCCTTGCTCAAGGAGTATTTTGGACCTTGGAAATTAGGACTTAGTGCTTTTCTTTTGCTTGGAGTGGTATCAGATACTTTGAGATTCATCTGAGACATAATGTTTCATCTGCGACCTTTTGAACTTTAATTCAAGACTTGGAGTCTCTTTATGGCTTGGTGACCTTGGTTTTCCATATGGTATTTCATTGATATTCATCTGTGTTTGTTGCTTGTTCATCTTGTGGCTCAATCCAAAGGGAAATGAATGCTTGTTTTGACCAATGTCAAATGCTTGTCCCTTCTTGTGGTTAGTACACTTGCACATACAACGACTTTCTCTTGGGCTACCTTACAATGAGACCATTTATTTAATGCTTTAGGATGGCCTCTTCATCTCCTTCTTACTTCTTAAATTTTCAAAACTTCTCTCTATTTCAAAAACTTGTTTTCAAACTTCACACATTTTTCTTAATAAACCTTGTCTTTGTCAAGTTATCCAGAAAATATTTTCTTAATAAATGCTAAAACACTTAAACATATTCAAACTCTTTTTTTTCAAAATCTCTAAAAAAGACGAACTTCATTAAACTTCTTTTTGTGCCTTTGTGCACTTTTCTTTAAGAGCCCTTTTTTCAAAAGCTTAGATATTAGTATATTCTTGCAGTGATGCAAACCACTATACTTTCACAAGGTGTTAGAAATGATTGACATTTTTCACTTGAATGTTGAGACGTGCTTGTGAGAAAGTCCAAATAAAAGTCCTCCATATCGAGATGATGCAAATGCTCATTTCCTCATACTTGTGGGTAGTAAGTTGAGATTTTCCACTCGAATACGACAACATTTCTCTTCAATTAAAATCAATCAACAAATAACCCAGCTTTTATAAACACAGATTTGTAAGTGGTCCTCGTTGAGTACAACGGATGTGAGGGGTGCTAATATCTTCCCCTTGCATAATCAACATCCGTATCCATATCTCTTTTTTTTTAGTTTTTTATCTTTTGTGGGTTTTGTTCGATCTTTTTCCTTTTTCCTTTGGAAATAATAAAGTTTGGTGGCGACTCTTACTTTTCGAGTTAAGTTAATCAATATAATTTTCCCGCCGCGACAATAGATTATACTAGAATTAATTATTTAGACTATGAAGTTAGGCCAAAACTTATGATTCTAGCTTGTGGAAAAGCATAGTTAAAGTGTGGCCTCTGATAAATAGTTTGATGTGATAGGCAGTAGGAAGTGGTAGGAAAATCAAGGCTTGACATGACTATTGGGTGGCTCTAGGGATCATATTGAAAACTCTCATGGATGTCACCATGGAAGATCAAGAAAATTCTACAGAGGCTATAATTACAATTGAGGATGGGGATTGGAATTGTAATTGGTTGAGAAGTTTGTTTGCGTAGGATATTTTGGACAAGATTGCAGCAATCCATCCTCCTAGGATTGGTGATGAGGATGATGTTTGTCTATAGGGTGACACAACCAATGGAGCTTTCACCATAAAAAATGCTTTTGAACTGTTAAGTGGTACGAGTAACACAAGTAATAGTGATCAATGGAATATCATATGAAAAATTTAGCTTCCTGAACGAATCCGGGTGTTCATATGGATGGTGCATCATAATTGCATAAAAACTAAGCAATTCTTTTATCAGCGAAATATATGTGAGCTCTACTGTGTGGACACTACGAAAGTGGAACAAACTATACATCATTCATTGATGGATTTCAAATTAGTGTGACATGTCTGGTTATTATAGTTAAAGAAACCTACTGGAAAATCTTCTTTAATTTAAATTTTCAGGATTGGTTGAAGCATAATATGCGACATAATCTGACCAAGGATGATTGTGCGGATTGGCAAGAAATCTGAGTATGCACCATTTAGTCTTATGGAGACTTTTCTATCAAAGTATCATGTGATGTGTCTGATTTAGTCTACTCTATTAAGGTTCTGTTGTGGAAAGGGGTGTCTTCTAGGAATACTGTTAGGGAGCTAGAACCCTAAACCTAATTAAACTATGAAAAGCTATAAAACTAAGAGAAAGATAAAACTAAGCTATTAAAATTAAACTTCATTTCTTTTCATTGGATATCTCAAATGTGTCAAAGACACTACATTATATAATGTCACTAATGGATAATCTAACAAAAGACCTAAACACTAAAAGCCCACTTAAATGATAATTGAAAAACCCAACTAAAATATAATAAGAGTACAACTAATAAGCTAACTTAAATAATATAATTCTACTCTCTATCATTACCGATGGGTTCACTTGAACCTTGTCCTCAAGGTTCTAAAATAACTCTTGATATCCCAAATCTTTTTGGTGGAAAATAGAACCAATGCTTAATGAGCCAAACGAATTTTCTATGGAAAATAGAACACGTGACATAGGAACAACTGGTTTTCATTTTTATTTTTTCAAATGGATATTTGATGTAACGTGACATTGGCACGTGAGGGAGCAGAATAGTACTGTACGAGAATTGTGGGAATGCTGAATAGTACTGTACGAAAATTGATAGGGTGGTATTGAAGTGGTGGGACCAACTTGAGATAGGGTGGTGTAAGAGAACAAAAACTAAGAGAAAGATAAACCTAAGCTATTAAAATTAAACTTCATTTCTTTTCATTGGATATCTCAAATGTGTCAAAGACACTACATTATATAATGTCACTAATGGATAATTTAACAAAAGACCTAAACACTAAAAGCCCACTTAAATGATAATTGAAAAGCCCAACTAAAATATAATAAGAGTACAACTAATAAGCTAACTTAAATAATATAATTCTACTCTCTATCAAATACCTTTTCTAAATGTAACTGTTTTGAGTGGTTTTGTGCTCCGTTAGAGTGTTTGAAGCGGATGTAACATTCCCGCTTTTTGTTTTCGTGTTGCTGCATTTCTTGTGCTTTTAATATAATTCATTTGCCTATTAAAAAAAAAATGTGATGTGAAGTAAGTTTTTAATGTATTAGTATACGTAGGTTGTTGCACAATAAGGTGCATATCTATCCAGTCGCTTTAAATGCAATGATCAACGTGAAGAACATCCAGAAGGATCTCAACGATTTACAGAATCTGGACATCATCGATTTCTTCCTTTTCGAAAATCCATGTGCTTCAAAATGCTCATATTGTCTTTTAGTATTTATGAATTTATGATTATATCTTGTTATAATGAAAAGGTATAAGCATTTTGGGCAATTTTCTCCATTGGGTGGGAAGCAGAAAACAATGGCATTGGTATTCTATATATGCAAGGTATTGTTTATGATACAAAACAAATTTTAATTGTTTTTTTTTCTTAACCATTTTATTTGGACTTTCTCACAAGCACGTTTCAACATTCAAGTGAAAAATGTCAATCATTTCTAACATCTTGTGAAAGTATAGTGGTTTGCATCACTGCAAGAATATATTAATATCTAATCTTTTGAAAAAAGGGCTCTTAAAGAAAAGTGCACAAAGGCACAAAAAGAAGTTTAATGAAGTTCGTCTTTTTTAGAGATTTTGAAAAGAGTTTGAATATGTTTAAGTGTTTTAGCATTTATTTTGTCAAGGTTTATTAAGAAAAATGTGTGAAGTTTGAAAACAAGTTTTTGAAATAGAGAGAAGTTTTGAAAATTTAAGAAGTAAGAAGGAGATGAAGAGGCTATCCTAAATCATTAAATAAATGGTCTCATTGTAAGGTAACTCAAGAGAAAGTCGTTGTATGTGCAAGTGTACTAACCACAAGAAGGGACAAACATTTGACATTGGTCAAAACAAACATTCATTTTCCTTTGGATTGAGCCACAAGATGAACAAGCAACAGACACAGATGAATATCAATGAAATACCATATGGAAAACCAAGGTCACCAAGCCATAAAGAGACTCCAAGTATACCTGGAGTTGAATACAAGTTAATTGGAATATGAAACCATCTAAATAGGCGGTGAACCCATCTTATTTGAATAAATGGCTAACAGCTTGACACTTGAATCTTGAAGATTGAAAATACCTCAATCATGTCAAGCGTATGAATAGTCTAAATTCATCTCTTCCCATATATTATCACTAATGTAAGTTAATTTTCCTTCATTGCCACATTTTGAGGCATCCATTAACTTTGATTTATTAGCACCTACAAACACAACTTGACCATCTAAAAGACTTCATCTTTTCCCAATTTTTTTTCACCAAGTCAAGTTTATACACATTAAGATGTTTTTTTTCTTTCTATAGGAACAAATTTCAACCTGATTTGATAGATTGCTTCTTTTGTAAACTACTTCACCATTAGCATTAACGAAATTACCAATGAACCTTTTTATCAACAAAAAAAAAAAATCCCTCTTTGGATATTATAGAATAAAGTTTAGTTGAAAACTTATCATTTGAAAATTTTATATCTTTTTCCTCATCTAAGTTCGTGGTTGGATAATTAACTTCCAAAATCTTTCTTGAAACCTTATAATGAAGAAAATCTCATCCTTCCATAGAGTTCAAAGAATAAATAATGTTATTATGAAAAGCAATATGAAAGTAAAATTGTTTCGTATCATAGAGTTCAACCCACGAACCATTATGGTTATTGCAAAAAGCAAATTTGCATGGACAATCAATCATGCATAATGGCAATAGTGTATTATGGAGGAGATAGAGAAGCCATCTAAAATCCTTTAGATACAAAGGTTTTGCGAAGGGATTAAATATAATAGGAATAAGTGGGAACATTTGCATGTTGAATGAATGATGCGGTAAAAGGTGGAACATGAATAAATGTTATAAATTTTAATTATATTTTAAAAGTTTTAGATAAATTTTGTCACAAATTTAAATGACAAATATTAGAAAATATTTTTTAACTATTAATTATTATTATTATTATTATTATTATTATTATTATTATTATTATTATTATTATTATTATAATAATAATAATAATTATTTATTTATTTTATTGAATGATTTATAATGATTTTAGATTGGTCAAATAATTAAATTTAATTAGTTTGACTCGACTTAGTGAAATCGTTTATTCTCTTTCTTTCTCTCTCATATATTATAACAAACTCCCTGTTTATAACCACGTCATATAAAGTGGAAAACTCTCTTTCTCTTTTATTCCGTAATCCTCTTAGTTTTTTATGATTACATCTTTCGGTCAATTTATGTTTCTTGTAACACTCCAATTTTTCCATTTAAATATTTAATTAAGTTAATTTGTGTATTTGAGTGATTTAGCCTGATTATATAATTTTACATATTAATTTAAATTGAATATTTGCTTTATGTGTATGAGGTGTAGTGAGATGGTTGAGAAGAATAGAATAGTATGGTGATGGTGATGGTGTAGAAGTGGTAGAATAATTAAAATAGTAGTGTTTTAGTTATTAAATAGAATAATATGAGTAGTAGCATTTTTTTAGTGAATTTAATTATTTTGTTATTAGAGATAAAATAATAAGAATAGAGTTATTAAATATATGAAATAAAAGAGGAATGACATTGTTGGGTTTTTGTGAGTAAGTGAGGATAGAAAGGTAAATCCAAAATTTAAGAGTTTTGTTATTATAAAAAGAAAGTTAGACAGTTAGAGGATTTTTTGACAATAGGGATGGCAACGGGTCGTGTCGGGTGCGGGTTTCACACTACCCAAACCTGCATCCGAAATCATCACCCGAACCCGAACCCGAACCCGAACCCAAACCCAAAGGCTATTCAGTGGCAAAATAACACCCACGCCCACACCCGTTGGGTTCAGGTTTTTCCACCCAAACCCGAACCCGTAGCAAAAACACAAAAATACAACAACAACATTGAAATTTGAAACACAAGAATTCCATCAAGGTCTCTCAAAGAAATTAAGGAATTAAATTACAACTTTCCATCAAGTTTGGTAACATTACAATTAAAATTAATGTCTTCAACATCTTAACATTATAATTAAAATTAAAGTCTACATATATATATTTAGGGGCACTTATGTAATTTCATGTCTAAGCGGGTGTGGTTTCGGGTTTCGGGTGCGGGTTTCACACTACCCAAACCCGCACCCAAAATATCAGGTGGCACCCGAACCCGAACCCAGTTAACTCGGGTTTTCACCCGTTGACTCGGGTTCGGGTGCGGGTGGGCCCCGCGGGTTTGGGTCTACCTGCCATCCCTATTTGACAATATGTAAATTGGAATAGTGAAAGTGCTAGGGCAAAGAGAATAGCAAGAGGAGAGCTAGCATAGAAGGAGAGGAGAACCAAGAACAGAACCAACCTTTGATGCTACGAGAACAAGGTAAGGGGAGAGAATAGTTTTCAATAGGGCTTATGCATGTGGGGTAGGATGGAGGAGTCCTTAACCTCCTATAGGGCATTGGGTTGTTCATGAAATTTTGAGTTTCTCTTATATTATGATGTTGATTGGCTGATTTTATGTGTATTTTCATGTAAAATGTGGTATGTGATTACTGTTTTGAAATTGTTAATATTTTCCACCATTGTCGAAGGTTTGAAGTTTTGGGGTAAATGTGAAAGTATGAAAATAAATGATTTTGTTGATTTTAATCTGTGATAAATTGTGAAAATTATGGTTTTAATCAGTGGATAATTGTTGTATGTTAAAATTCTGAGACCAGGGCTTTTTACGTAATCGAAATCGAAGGTTCAGAAGGGTTTCTATGGTGGAAAATGAAGAAAAATAAATTCTGGGTATTTACCTGTGGATTCTGGAACTTAGCGACGAAATGGTTGTGGGAGAAAACCCAGTTCTGGGTGACGTCCGTCAACCCTCATGACTTTCGCTATGCCTAACGAAAAATATCATAACTTGAGATCCGTGGCTCGGTTTGGGACGCGGTTTAAAGTGTGGAAAAGCTAACGCGTAGTACTATCTCATGGTGATGCCTTAAGAGGCTGAACATGAACTTAATGAAGTGAATATACTATTTTACTTAAGGTGTAATATCGGTGGTTGTGTTTCTAGTTGCTGAGTTGGTTTTATGTGCTGTGTTCTCGTGCGATTAATGTTAATTGTTGTTGGGCAAGTTTTGGGTGACTTAAATTAACTAATTGCATTACATTAGGTTGTTGAGTGTTAATAATTGATTTAGAAAAATTATTCATTTGTTATAATTAAATCAATAATGCTATTTGGTGATGTTATGTGATTAACGAAAGATGATGTTTTGTATGCACAAATTTGGTTGTATGTGTTGTATGAATATTTGAGCTGTGTGATGCTTATATATGAATATGCATAAATGTGTTGTGGTTGTGGTAGTTCGAAGGGAGAATTACGTTGTTGTATGCTATTTATGTTTTGATGTTGTTTATGGAACATTGTATGATTAGTTATTGTGATTATTATGTTTGCAAAATGAGTTAATTAAATTGATGTGTTGTTTGAAATATAATTTTGTTGAGATGAATTATTAGCATGCTTGTGTTGCACTGTTGATTAATAATGTGTATTTTGTTATTTTTGTGTGATGTAATCCATATAGGGGATTACTTGAGTTGTCAATGCATTTATGCTAGGATCAGAGAGTGGTCTTAACACATTTATATGATGATATGATCATGCATCATACGAGTTGTGTAAAGAGGCGTGTCTGCTAGTTCAGACAGGGGACTAGTGACTTATCCTAAGCTCAGAAGAAGGGGCTTGGAGCTCAGAAGAGGGGGCTCATGGGTTCAGAAGAGGGGACCCAGTTCCAGAGAGAACCGAATATTGAGTTGGTACCACATGCATATGCATAGAGTTGCATTGCATAATGAGTTATATGCATAATTGTTGAGTTGTGATTGATTAATGAGTTTGGGTGTGAGGTTGTGATGAGATATACTGTGAATAAAATTTGCGTAGAGAATGTTGTGTTATTATCCTACCTTGCAGATTATGCCTGGTATTATTATTTGTGATTTCTCACCCCTTTGTTGTTGTTGTTGTTGTTGTGGTATATGTTCCTCTTTGGGGTACAGATAAGCAGGTAACCGAGTAGCTGCTTAGAGTGGAGGATGGCACGAGGCTGTTTCTTCTTTTTCTTTCTGTGTTTTAGTTTACGTTCTCTAATATGTAACATTGGGAAACGTTTGCGAGTTTTTGTCTAATCTTTAGTTAGAGAGTTGTGGTATACTCTCATGTTTGATATTTCTATGTTTTGAGGAGATTTCATTTTTGAGTTTGCGAGTTTTTGTCTAATATTTCGTTAGAGAGTTGTGGTATACTCTTATGTTTGATATTTCTATGTTTTGAGGTGATGCTTTTAAAAATTTAGCACTATCAGGTACGTTAACAAAGAGAAAAATGGTAAGAATGTTGATGTCAAAATATTATGAGGTACGTTTTGCATTTGTTTCAAATTTCGTTTAAGAGTTTCTTGTGAAATGCATGTGCATCATCCGTCATTCGTACGGTGAGGTAATATCGTTTCAATTTTCTCTTTGTAAGTAAGTTCTTTCTTTTACTTGTTTATTCTTCAATGGTATATGATATACTTGGTGTATGATACATGTTATTAGTGTTCATTTCCAAAAATTTCAATTGATAACCATAGTGTGTTTCAATTTATATGTTTATAGTGGCCTCATCTTAATATATTCACACGTATTCTATATTGTTAATATTTTATGCTTACATATGTGTGTTTTCATGTTAATTGCTATCAAATCATGAAAATGATCATTTGCACGTGTCTCTAAAAAACTCTTCATGCATGTTTCAATTTGAGTCTTTCAAGGTTGACCTAAAACCTTATGTTTCATATTTTTCATTTGTTGCACCTCATGCGTCGACTTATGTTTTATATAGATCGACTCATTAAATCAATTTTCAGAATTGTTAAATTTTGATTCAGTATGTGTTGACACATGTGTCGAGTGTGTGAACTCATGACCTAGTCAGGTCGACACATGCATCCAATAGGTCGGCTCATAATATGTTTTATGCAATTTTTTTATTCCTCATTATCTCTTCATACATGCATCCAACACCACACCTCTTCATTTCTACTTGGGTCTTGATACATTTCATATGTCATTAAAAACTCCACTATACCTCTTAAATTCCTTCGCCATAACTCATCGAACACTTCATTTACCAATAAATCATTAAGCCTCCTCATTCAATCATCACATCCATTCATTATCCTCATATTTCCTCTTATATAAAACCCTCATCATCACATCTTTCAAATCACACCCAAGTCCTCCAAACTCCGAATTTGCATTCATTTTTTTTCATTGTCATCTTAGTGTGTTTAAGTATCTCTATCTCTAGTTTGGGTTAGTGGGTAATCATATATCCCTCAAACAACTTCATTTCTCTTTCACACATTCTGTCAAACACTTACCGTGCGAACTCTTTTTGAAAATTTCTCCATGGCACCGAATATTACAAGAAAAAAAAGTGATCTCAAGGGTAAGGGTAAGGCTACCACATCCTCTACCGTTCAAGAAACTGCATTTTCGTTGGTTTCCTCTACGTGTGTTAAAGAATTTGAAGAGAAACACTAAAAACACCTTGTTATGAAGCAACATGTTTGGAAACTTGTTGTTGTTGGCTCCTTGGACATTTCAGAGGTTGTTCGTCATGTCGGGCATCAACAAATCATCTATTTCTTGAAGCTTTCACAAGATAACAATGAAGATCTCATTCATGTGTTCTACTCCGGGCTGCATGATAGACGTGGCTCCGCCTTCAAGTTCACAATAGGTAATAAGGTTTATGATTTTACTGATGATCTTTGAAAGTCAATGTTTGGAATTATTATTGTTAGTGATGATGTTGAATCGTTGGTGATGAATATCAACCTTTATTAAGATTTTAAATGGAGCATTCATCTGAATGAGTTGCTTAAGGCTCCCTGGTCCGATGACTGCGTTGATATCATAACAACCAGTCAGTTGAAAATGGTTCCTCGCATTTTGCTCGGGTTTGTTTCTCACTTGTTATGCCCAAAGAATGGTGGTTACTCAATAATTTGCCTATGCTGAAATCCATCTTGTCTATATTCTTATGAATAAAGTTCGGTTAAATTGGGCAAACTACTTTGTGTCCAGGATGTTTGCCATCAAAGAATGTAACAAATGAACTTCCTTTTGTTATTTTTCTATGATTTCCAAAATCTTAAACTACTTCAACATAGGGATTCCAAATCTTCAGTATAGATCACCTAGTATGGCTCAAGAGTTCTCCCAGCGCACTTTAACCAACATGGGATACTTTTGGGATGAATATCTTCGGGTGTATTATTTTCGTGTTAGCAAGAATGGTAGGAAAATCTATAACTTTGATGACCCTGCTAAGTTTGTTGATATTACTGCTGAGCCACATGTGGTTAATGGTCAACCTATTGGTGATCCTCATGGTGTTCCTCAAGATGACGCAATTATGTAAGGTGCGGTAGTGGAAATCAGTCTTCCATTATCACTATGCTTCAAAACATGCAGGTTAAGCAAGATGGGTGTTACGGGGAGGATTACCGGAGGCGGGATACTTTTGAGGTAGCTCAAATGGAACGATTTCATCTCATTCAAGAGCAAATGACAACACAAGACACAAACTTTGAAGCTTTTGCCTCTTATGTGACTAAAAATCTTGTCGCTATGCGCAATGAGATGGATTCTAATCATGCTTCCACAATTTCCAGGATAAATCACATGATTTCTGTTCAAAATGAGAATCACTACCACTATGCACAATTCTACCGAGAGATGTGCAATTTCTTGGATCATCACTTTGGAAATGATGGACAAGGTTGACATCGTGGTGTGAGGCTAATGCCTAGAGGTCATGGAGGACGTTAAAGTGATGATCTTTTATGTCTTTGGGTTAAACCTCTTTTGGAGCAATTCTATCATGCATTTCATGTTTTGAGTCATCATGCATTTTGTGTTTTCTTTTGATTTGTCTTGTCTTTAAGCTTATGTCTTGATAATTTCATCACTTGTTTGAAGTGAGACAATGGTTATCTTATGTGTATTGGCTTTCATATGACACTATTGTAATGTTGTTTAAATTGTCTTTCTATTTATGTTTAAGTAATTCAATTTGTGTAACTTCACGTATGTAGTGAGTGCACGATCTTTCTTTGCAAACGCCTCTGTGTGATCTTAGTATATGATCTATGTGATATGTTGTATTTATGTGATACTTCTAATGGATTGCTTTGTCTCTTTTTGATGTTGTCAAAGGGGGAAAAGCATATGCAAGCTATGAAGCTATGATGCACACGTTCAGGGGGAGACTTCATGAAGACATCAAATGCATCGTCGCAAGTTTTGTCATCATAAAAAAGGGGGAGTATGTGAGTGCACCTTCCTATTAGAAATGTTTTGAATGATTTCAAAACTAGGACATTTTAGCATTTATGTATATTAGGCGATATTTTCTGAGTCGAAATTTGTATCTTAGTATTAGGAAACTTAGGAATGGTGTAGAAAAGGTTTCATGCATTAAAAACAAGTTTTTATGTGAAAAACGGGTCTATGTGTAGACACATACATGCAATGAGTCGACACATCTGGATCATTTTTAAAGGTTTTAGCTTTTGTAATGCATGAGTCGACACATAAATCATTTCATGTCGACACATAGAAGAAAAAATCTTTTATGAGTCGAGACATGTGAGTTATGAGTCGACACATGTAGTTCAATTTTAAAGCATGTAGCCTCTATTTTATGTGCCGATTGTGGAGGGGTGTCAGGTCGACACATACAAGAAAATTTTCTCTCGTGAGTCGACACATGACCTACAGAGGTCGATACATGCATTAAAAATCTTGAAAATTTTGCATTTTCCCAAACCTCTTGTATTCCTTTTTGCCTCCAACTTTCTCACATATAAATACTTCATACATGCATCATTTAAAGTAGTTGAAAAACCATATAGGAAACCAAGAATATGCAAAGAGTTATTTTCATCTTCAATCTATGTTATATGCATACACACAAATAAATTACACATAATCATTTTTTGTTTGGGTGCCATCTAGAATTAGAGTTGATAAAGTCCAATTTAGGTTGTTGAATTATAAATTGTGTTGAGAATCATTGGGGGTTTCAAATAAGAAAACCAAGCTGGGGTTTTCCTTCAAGATCAATTGGTGATTTGAAGGTTTTAGACAAGATTACGCAATTTGGATTTGATCAAGTGAAAACTTTGAAGAACGGGGTTTCTTGCAAAGGAGTAGCGTGAAACAGTGAATCAAATTGTTAAATTTTGGGTGAAAATAATTCACAATTTGGATTCGATCGAGTGAAAACTTTGAAGAATGGGGTTTCTTGCAAAGGAGTAGCGTGAGACGGTGGTTCAAATTGCTATTGTTGGGTGACTTGATCAAACTCGGAACAATGGAAGAGAAAGTGTTAGAATCAACATTAAACATATGGTTTGTGGGGGTTGTGTTGCTACATTTCTCTTGTAAAACTACTTTTGCTAAGTAAGATTGATTATCTAAATTCGAGTTCGAATTGAGGGCAGACGTACCCAGAGCGAGGCTGATTGGGGTACTGCCTAAACAAATCCTTGTGTACTCTCTCTCTATATCTATCTATCTATCTATCTATCTATCTATCTATCTATCTATCTATCTATCTATCTATCTATCTATCTCTTTTACTTTTCATTTGTAAATTGTTGAATTTGTGGATTGTGCGATCAATATGTTTGGTTAAACTTTTTGATAACCTTTTGAAAAAGTTTTTGTTGAGTTGAACACAATCTATTAGATTGTGGTTGGATTTGTAAATCAACAAAATCATACAAAATTCTAAACATAATTGATTGCACACAAGGTGTTCGATAATTTGCCTCAATTATGTTTTTGTGTATTTTGTCATTGGAAATAGACTTCACTTTTATTGTAGCATTCAATTGATTATTGTTAAAAATATATTGATCAATTTTTTCTCATTATCATAACTTGATTCTATATACGCATATCCATACTTTTCGATAGCGGTTCGATTTAGACGATTCGATACGGGTCACTTCCGCTAGCCGTTAAATTTTTCAAAATGGTTTTTGTAAATTTTTTATAACTTGAGATCTATTCACCCCCCTCTAGATAAGTCGCCTTCGTCTAACACTTTCCTCCTATCAATTTTTATAAACCCAGATGTTAAATTCTAAAAAAAACCATTTATGGTATATGTTCTAACACCCTAAACCTCAAAACATTTATATATAAAATAAATTCACAATTAGGATGTTACTTCATCTCAAAATAATATGCATAGTTAATAAGACATAGTGGAAATGAATACACAAGTAAATAGTCTGAATAAAATCACTTCAAGGATAATCTAAAAGAGTTTTACAACTCATTACATAAAGGAGAAACATAAGTGCCTAAAACCCCAATATTATAGTTCAGAGCATTCTTCGACTAAGTAAAAAATATAAAAACAGCAAATGCCAAGAGGCGTCCTGCCTTCTTGCGGAACTCATGATCCTATCACTTGTGCTGATCACTTGTATCAAAACGTATAGAGGAAACCAAAGAAACAAGAAAGGGTGAGAATTGACTTACATATACTAACGGTGTGATTTCAGCAATAGAATGATATTAACAAAACACAACAATCATACATAAATGATATACATCAATCAATTACAATCACAAGCAGACATCACAAAAAAATGCAATGTTATGATCCACCAACTCCATCACCTATATGCATGTGGTACCAAAAATATATTATGGAATTCGAGGAACATTATTGATTTAATTCCACTAATCCCTGGTCTTTCCCACCTAGACCAACGATCCCCACCAATAGATATGAGACTCGCCTCTAGTCTTTTCCACAAAGACCAACGATCCCCACCAATGGATCTGAGGCCACCAAAATGGACCGAAGTCCCACCTAAACTCCAAAATGCATGAATGCATGGTAATATGAATCACAAATATGCATTTCATGGACAAAGATCATAATTCACCAAAATTATGTATAATAATACTCATAAACACCAAAAATTATCCCAAATGATATCACCAGAATAGGTTCCATTCACGAATCACAAATTACCCAATAAGGGCCACCCAAATTCAAATCACCTAAAATTTAGTTTATTAAACAATATATTCACTTTTCTTACACCCTAAATTAGTTAATTAATTATATTTCCAAAAGTGAGTTAAATATACTAATATTTTTATAATATTTTATAAAAAGGTATAATTAATTATTTTAGGGCTATTTTATCACAATTTCAACTTAAAAAGTCAACTCGATGGTCCCCTAACTCAAAAATGGCAAAAAGCTACAAAATTAAAAAAAATAACCCAGGCCCCCGTCGCCAACCGCCGATTCGCCCGATTTTTCTGATTTTTGACTTTTTCTTCTGATTTTCTGTCTTTTTCCAAATTCCCAATTTTTTTGACTTTTTTCGAAATTCGTACGATTTTCTAAAGTTGTGAGTTTTTTTCGGAAAAAAATGTCTTTTTTCGACTTTTTCCAACAATGTGTGATTTCATTACCAGCAACGTGCGACTTTGGGAAATTTTACTAAAAAATATGGTTCATAATTTTTTTTGGGAAAGACATTTTATTAAGTTTTTTATATACCAATTAAAAGGTTTATAATCCCAATATCCAACACAAGTCACTCCACATTTCATCATCAAAATATACGGTGACCAAATGAGATTATCCCATTTGGACACAGATCGATACGATCGATCAAAAATTCCAGAAAGTGACCAATTGAGAAAAATCCCAATTGCTCACAAATCGTCATAAACGATTGATTAACAACATAAATTTCACAATTCTTGTATATATCCACATACATATAGTTATGAAAAAAACATAGGGGCTTTGATAAAACCCCATAGGGTCAAACCCAAAACTTGTATTTTGATAGGATACATAACAATTTCACACAAATCATGTAATCGTAGGATTTTCATCCCCTTACCTCGATTGAACCCCCAATGCACCGTTATTGCCCAATCGTTCTGCCGATCGCCCTAGGATACGCTGTTTACAGTTTTTGCCCAAATATTTTATTTTACCCTTACTTCCACCCTCTTATTATCTATTTATATTCCCAATAAAGATAATTTTAATTTTTTTTAGTTATTAATTATAATATTTATCCTAATAAATATAATATTTTCTAACCGTAACAACAACAACGTAACTATAAACGACCAATTCACCTCCTACTTACACGCCCCCAAACTAAAGGTAGTAATTTTATTTTATTATTTTAATTCCATTTAAATAATCATTTCAAAAAATAAATATTTTTGTTATTATTAATAAAATTTCACAATTAAATAATTATTTAATTATACCCTTTATTTATTTTATCAAAAAAAGGTAACACTTTTAATAATTAAACATTTTATTTTAAATAAATATTTAACAAAAAAACACATTATAATTATTATAGTTATTTCTAACTTTTTCAGTTGTCATTCGCTCAACTCTCAAGTCCCCATTAACCTTTTCACCGTCATTGTTACATACACCCTTAAGTAATAAGATTAATATATTTTTAACGATAGAATATTATTATTATTATAATTAAATAAATTAATCCCAATAGTTAAATTATTTCAATAAATTATATTTTACTGAATATTGTAATACTTTATTTTTTTTAATTAAATAAATATTCCAATTAAATAAATATTCCAATTAAAAATATATTTAATTAAATAAATATTTATTTATCACTATATGATTTATTTCTAAAACTCTAATTATTTCAATTATTACTAAATAATTAAAAAAATCTAATATTTCATTATTTAATCAATTAATAATTCCAACACTTATTTATTTTATAAAATTCTAATTCTCAATGATTTAATAGTTAAAACTCTAAAATAACTATTTTATTTTTAATTCCCCTAATCCACTAATTCTCTCTAGATACTCAATTATCTAATTATTTCTAATAAATTAATTAATTCTATTTTTTTCACCACTCAAAAATACTCATACATTCCTATAATTTAATTAAATTATCGAAATATCCATAAATTCCACAAAACTGCAACATGACTCAAATAGTCAAATAATTCAAGCAGTACACGTATAAACACTTAAATAATTAGATTAAAATTAATAATATAAAATCGGGGTGTTACAACTCTCCCCTACTTAAAAAGATTTTCGCCCTCGAAAATCGCTCAACACAAACAACTTAAGATAAACTTTATTATCCGACTTTCTATCTCACATATCACGCTTCCTCCTTGCTCTAAGACACAACCCCTCAACAGTCCTCTAAAGAAGGAATAGTCCTCCCAGTCTAGACTATTTTTTATGCTCAATCCTCGACTTCTGGCAAGTCATACAAGCGTAAACAAAATGTGTAATGTCTCTCTTCATTCCTGGCCACCCAAAACGTCTTCTTAAGATCTAAGTAAATTTTACTAGCCCTATAAGGAATACTTAAACTGCTCTTGTGACTTTCCTTTAAAATCATTCTCTCAAGCTCCGACACATCTGGTACATAAACTTTATCTCAAGACTTTAATATTCCATTCTAATTAAATTTAAGGTCCTTATCCCCATTCTGGTTAACTGATGAAAAATGATATACCGAGTTTACATCCATCTTCGGAATCTCTCTGATATCACGAAGAAAATCACTAGTCGAATTCAGTATACCTAGCCTCACACTATTATGAGTCTCCTCCTATACCAAACTCAGATATCAGAATTTCTCGATCAAATCCAATTCTCTAGCCATCAATGCCGACATGTGCAAGGTTTCCGACTCAAAGCATCTCCTACAACATTTCCTTTACCAAGATGGTAATTCGAAATAAAATCACAGTCCTTAAAAAACTCTAACCATCTCTTATGTCTCATATTTAGCTCCTTTTGATCAAACAAGTATTCCAATCTCTTATGGTTGTTGAACACCTTAACCCTAGAACCATACAAGTAATGCTTCCAGACCTTTAGCACAACATCACTGCTACCAACTCTAACTCATGGGTAGGATAATTCTTCTCATGACCTTCTGTTCTCGTGAAACATAAGCTACTACTTTGCCATCCTGCTTAAGTACACCGCCTAGACCTATCTTGATGCATCACAATACACCACAAAAGGTTATTTCGCGTCTGGTAAAACTAGAATTGGCACCGTCGTCAACCTTTTCTTAAGTTCTAAAAAACTCTCACCGCACTAGATTTCCCAAACAAAATCTTGACCCTTTCGAGTCGACTGAGTCAAAGGTAAAGATAACTTCAAAAAACCCTCGATAAATCTTTGGTAATAACCAGCCAGTCCAAGAAAACTTTTGATCATTAGTAACTAACTTAAGAGCTTCCCACTGTAGCACTTCATCTACTTTAGAAGGTTCTGAAACCACTGAAATTTACGTGAGGCATTATAGGTAGATCACTAATTACAGTATTTCCCTCTGCCTCCAAAGAAACCAACATTATAAACACTTGTACACCCTATTTCACAGACTCGTCCACTTGCTTAGAATAGTAGACAACCTTTCACCTCTGTCAAACTCAAGTTCACGCTCTAGAGGCAAGTTGCATATATCTTCAGGAAAAATATCAGAAATCACACACCACTGATACTTCACTAGCCGTCACATTTGTTCTCCATTCTCTGAGAAGTAAACATCAACAATACCTGATCGTTCACCCTCAAGGACATCTCAACCTGACCAGTAGGCAGGAATCTCGAATACACATCCACTTCAGTTTCAAAAAAAACCACACAACTTCAATATCACTTGAACTCTTGCAATCAAAAAGTTACTAAACCAACTCTCCATGCCTGCAGCAAAGTAAAGAAACATAAGCTTCTCCCCGACTTGTTTCAATTCCGCTCCTGCTAAAAAGCAGTAAAGGAGACTAGCAAGTACTGACAATGTTTCACACATATGTCACATACTAGGAAACAAACAACATTCCAAAAACTTGCCCGGATGGACAGACCTGTTCTGATACCACTATGTAACAACCTAAACCCCAAAACATTTATTTATAAAATAAATTCACAATTAGGATGTTACTTCATCTCAAAACAACATGCATAATTAATAAGACACAGTGGAAATAAATACACAGGTAAATAGTCTGAATAAAATCACTTCAAGGATAATCTAAAAGAGTTTTACAACTCATTACATAAAGGAGAAACATAAGTGCCCAAAACCTCAGTGCTACAGTTTAGAGCATTATTCGACTAAGTAAAAAATAAATAAAAACAGCAAATTCCAAGAGGCGTCCTGCCATCTTGCGGTACTCACAATCCTATCACTCCTGTTGATCACCTGGATCAAAACGTATAGAGGAAACCAAAGAAACAAGAAAGGGGTGAGAATTCACTTACATATATTAACTGTGTGATTTTAGCAACATAATGACATTAAAGAAACACAACAATCATACATAAATGGTATACATCAATCAATTACAATCACAAACACACATCATAACAAAATACAATGTTATGATCCACCAACTCCATCACCTATATGCATGTGGTACCAAAAATATATTGTAGGACCAGAGGAATAGTACTGATTTTATTCCACTTGTCCTTGGTCTTTCCCACCTAGACCAACGATCCCCACCAATGGATATGAGACTCGCCCGTGGTCTTTTCCACCAAGACTAATGAACCCCACCAATGGGTTTGAGGCCACCAAAATGGACCGAAATCCCACCTAAACTCCGAAATACATGAATGTTGGGTAATATGAATCACAAATATGCATTTCATGGACAAACATCATAATTCACCAAAATTATGTATAATAATACTCATAAACACCAAAAATTATCCCAAAGGATATCACCCGAATAGGTTCCATTCACAAACCACAAATTACCCAATAAGGGCCACCCAAATTCAAATCACTTAAAATTCAGTTTATTAAACAATATATTCACTTTTCTTACACCCAACGTTATTTAATTAATTATATTCCAAAAAATGAGTTAAATATACTAATATTTTTATAATTTTTTATAAAAGGTATATTTAATTATTTTAGGGCCATTTTATCACAATTTCAACTTAAAAAGTCAACTAGAAGGTCTCTTAACTCAAAAATGGCAAAAAGCTACAAAATTACAAAAATGACCCAGGCCGCTGTCGCTTGCCGATGATTCGCCCGATTTTTCCTATTTTCGACTTTTCGAATTTTCTCCCAATTTTTTCAACTTTTTCTAAAATCCCAATTTTTTCGACTTTTTTCGGAATTCATACGATTTCGCACAGTTCTGAGTTTTTTTCCTAAAAAATTGACTTTTTTCGACTTTTTCCTGCAATGCGCGATTTCGTTCCCAGCAATGTGCAACTTCAGGAAATTTTACAGAAAAACAGGGTTCATAATTTTTGTTTGGGAAAAACATTTTATTAAGTTTTTTATATACCAATTACAAGGTTTTTAATCCCAATATCCAACTTAAGTCAATCCACATTTCATCGTCATAATATATGGTGACCATATGGGATTATCCCATTAGGGCACAAATCAATACAATCGATTGATAAAAAATTCCAAAAAGTGACCAATTGGGAGAAATCCCAATTGCTCATAAATCGTCATAAACGATTGATTAACAACATAAATTTCACAATTCTTGTATATATCCACATACATATAGTTATAAAAAAAACATAGGGGCTTTGATCAAACCCCATAGGGTCAAACCCAAAACTTGTATTTTGATAGGAAACATAACAATTCCGCACAAATCATGCAATCATACATACATATCATAAAATATATATCATACATCAGATATCGTAACAATTAATATAATTTTTAGGGTCGACGACCCTTGGTGCTGATGAGAGGGTAAGGAAACCATCATCATCCTGCTGCCTACAAACCCACCATATAGTAAGGATTTCTGCCCCCTTATCTCGATTGAAGCTTTCACAATTCTCTCCGTGTTTCCCCCAATGCACCGTTATCACTCCAATCGTTCTGCTGATCGCTCCAGGATGCGCCGTGTACATGTTTTTCCCAAATATTTTTTCGTACCCTCGCTTCCACCCTCTTATTATCTATTTATATTCCCAATAAATATAATTTTATTTATTTTTAATTATTAATTATAATTAGGGGTGTACGCGGGTTGGGTTGGACCGGATTTGGCCTAACCCGTTACCCAACCCGTCTAAACTTTAATGGTTTGGGTTCTTCGTCAAACCCACAATTTCATTGTCAAAACCGACCCGAACCGACCCGTTCATTTATGGGTTGGGTTGGGTTGGGTTCGCGGGTTGCGTTTCAAATAAAAGATATGTATTTTTTATGATTCTTTTTGTTGATTTTATAAACGTGTAACACAATTTAATACAATCATACTCATCTATAATACTCAAATTCGGTGAAACGCATCATATAATATCTTATAAAATTCATCAACATGACATAACATTGATATTAGTATAAAATTCAACAAGACACGTTACTTCCATAAAATAGGTAAGTTGGAAATGATACAAAAGAAAATAAGAAAGAACATTTAATATTAGAATTACGTAAACTCATTCTTCTAGTAGTATTATTGGTGGAGACTAAATTTTTTTGAAAAATGTATGGTTATTAGTGAGATACTAGTATTATATTTTTATTTAAAATAAAAATAAAAATAATAAAAGTTACTAAAGCCACGTCAATGGGTTGGGTCGATGGGTATGCAGGTTGCAAAACTCAAACCCGATACCCGACCCAAAACTATACGGGTTGTTATGGGTTGGGTTGGGTATACCCGTAAATGAATGGGTTCGAGTAATTTATGGGTTGGATTGGTTTGGGTCAATGGGTTCGTGGGTCGACCCGCACCCATGAACACCCCTAATTATAATATTTATCCCAATAAATATAATATTTTCTAACGGTAACAATAACGTAACTATAAACGACCAATTCACCTCCTACTTACATGCCCTCAAAATAAGGGTCTGTTTGCACTACGCCAAAAATAGGAATAGACAGCACTAAAAAGACAGCGCTTTTATCAAAAAGCGCTGCTAAAAAGAATACAAAAATTTCGCTAAAAAAAAGCGCTGTTAAATGCCATAAATGGAAGCCACCTTAGAAAGCGCTTTTTGCATTAAGCGGTGCTAAAAAGAATAAAAAAATTTCGCTAAAAAAAGCGCTGTAAAAGACAGACTTTAGAAAGCGCTTTTTAAAAGCGCTGTTAAATGGTAGCCACCTTAGAAAGTGCTTTTTGGAAAAGCGCTGCTATAGGTATTAACCTTATAGAAAGCGCTTTCAGAAAAGCGCTCTTATATGTAGCACTTAAGAAAGCGCTTTATGAAAAGCGCTCTCTAAGGTCAATTATGAATTAAATTATAAAACAATTTCTATTCATTTTCAGAAACCTCTTTTCATTTTCTTCTCTCGACCGTTGCTTTCATGCGTTCTGAAACCCTTGCTTTCAATCGTTCTTGCATGCGTTCTGAAACCTTGCCATTGCCGTCGTTCTGAAACCTCACCGTCGCCGTCGTTCATTCTCGCATTCCTTGTCGTCGCCGTCGCCGTCATTCATTCTCGTATTCGTTGTCGTTGCCGTCGTGAAGGAGAAGACGAAAACGAAGAGGTACGTTGTTGTTGTTGTTCTTGCGTCTTACATTGTTCTTGTCGTCGTTGTTGTTGTTGTTCTTGCGTCTTACATTGTTCTTGTCGTCTTGACGAAAATTTTGTTGAGAGTAATGGTATTCCTATTTCTATTTCTATGGTGAGGATCTTAATAATGTTTTCCTATGTTGTGGTTTTCATTTTAATTTGTTGGATTGATTTTTTTTAATTTGATCAATTTTTTCTGGTTTTTTCAATAGACTTACATTCCATTTTTTTCTTGAAAAAAATAAAGAAAATCATATTTTTCAAATGGGAATTTTCTTGCAAATTTTCAGTGGGTGGAGTTCTTTCTTTTATAGGTTGTCTAAGAAAGGAAATCTCAAGAGTATTTGGTTGGCAGTTGTTTGATGTATTTGGAAGATGAGAAACAATGTTATTTTTAACAATAATAAGTGTGTAATGGATAATTAAGTTTTTGGTTTGGAAGTGGATAGTACTAGATGAAATTCCTCCATCCACCTTTAATTATCTTTACAATGTTATATTTTACAGTGGACACTGCTTGTTGGTTGCCATTAATCCTACAAGAGAAGTATACCGAGCACAAAGAGAATCTCGAGTAGCACGGGATAAAGCAACCAACGTTACATGGGTCAAAGTGGAGGTATATTAATTTTCACAATGTTGCTTATTAGTGATGCTACTTGATAACACAAAACAACTATATATTAATTCTTATTTGTTTGTCTATGTGTAGTGCCTTCGTCAGCGTAATGGCATAGACTGTGGGTATTTCGTTTTGAGGTTTATGAGAGAAATCCGTCAAATGGATCGATTAGAGATTCCTATTACGGTATGCATGGATTTATAACTTAGGATTTATTTTAATATTTATCGGATATGTCATATAATTTATTATTTTTAACTAAATCATGCATATTTTGTTTTGTTATGTAGTACTTTGATGAATACGCGTGTTCTCATTACACGAAGGATAAATTGCAAGAAATTAAGGAGGAATTGTGCGAATACCTTATTGAAAAAAGAATCCTATATAATGTATAGGATTATGGGATTATGTGAATGTATAGTTTTGTGAATGGTTTATTTTATGGGATTGTATAGTTTTGTGAATGGTTTATGCCCTTTATGTGTTTTTGGATTGTAATTGTATAGTTTTGTGAATAGTTAATGTAAATAACTTGAATTATAATGGAAATGGTTTATGTGGCTTATGTGATTTATGGGATTAGTGGAAATGGTTAATGAACCATACTAGAAATTGTTAATGGAAATGTGAAATATACAGGTTTATTGAAATTGCTTGAATTATACAGGTTTCAGCATAAAAAAATGGTTAAAATGAGATTTTTTAAAAAAATCATTAAAATTATACGTAGAGAAAAAACAGTGCTTTCTAGAAAAAGCGTTGTCTATAGTTCACAAAAGAAAGCGCTTTTACTAAAAAGCGCCCTCTAAAGGTATAGAAAAATTGATAACTAAAATTATAGGCATACATTAGACAGCGCTTTAAAAAGCGCTTTCTAAAGGTATATAAAAAAATTCATTAAAATTTTATACGTATACATTAGACAGCGCTTCTGCAAAAGCGCTGTCTAAAGGCCTACTTTAGAGAGCGTTTTTTACGGAAAAAGCGTTGTCTAATGTATACTTTAGAGAGCGCTTTTCCATAAATCAAAAGCGATGTCTTTACCTACGACAGCGCTACCTTAGGCAGCGCTTTTAAGCGTTGTCTAAGACCTAAAAAAGCGCTGTCTAATGTCTTGTTTGGCATAGTGTTGGTTCAAATGAGGGGGAGGGGAGGGATTTTAATGGAAGGAAGGGAAGGGGAGGGGAGGTGAGGAATTTTTTTTAATCAGATAAGTGTTTGGTTTAAAAGAGGGGAGGGGAGGGGATGGATTTTAATTAAAAATGTGTTTGGTTCAAGAGGGGAGGGGATGGATTTTAATTAAAAATGTGTTTGGTTCAGGAGGGGAGGGGAGAGATTTTATTAACAATTTACATTTTTATCCTTATGATCTTATATAGGTGATATGATATTCATATGTGAAAAATTCATGCATATTTTTTATGACAATAAAATTTTTAATATTGAGTGACTAAAAAAGTATTTATTTACCAAATAAACGTTAAAAAATTGAGTACACTTGATTCAGATTATAACTCTCAAATATAAATTAAACTATATGCTAATAACAACGTTTAAATCGTGTTGAATCATCTAACAAAACAAATACATAAAATAAATTATTATTAAATATTAATGGTTCAAAATGTTTAATAAAATGAATAAACAAAAAAAAAGAATGGTTTAAAATTTTATATAAAAATATATATGATATGATACATAACAAAATTAGAATAAAAAACGAATGTAGCTAAACATAATATTTTTAATTAAAAAACAAAAAAAAAGTGCAATGATTGTGATTTTTATAAAGTACAAAAATTCTAAAATAATTTGAATGTTGATAACAATTATAATAAGATGATGGAAGCAATCGATAAAATCACACAGAAGAAAGTAGTAACACGAAAGAAAATAAATAATTTTGAAATACTAAAATTAAACTGAGAATATTTTAGTAAATATAATAATTTTTTAAATATCCAAACTCATATTCCCTCCCCTCCCCTCCAAATCCCTCCAAATTGGAGGGAAGCAAAAAGTGTGTTTTTGGAGGGATTTTGCTCCCCTCCCTCCCCTTCTTAAAAATTGAACCAAACATATTTAATTAAAAATCTCCCCTCCCTTCCCTTCCCCTCCCACCCTCCATCTACCACGGATCAAACACATAAAGGTCGTAATTTAATTTTATTATTTTAATTCAACTTAAATAATTATTTCAAAAAATAAATATTTTTGTTATTATTAATAAAAATTTCATAATTAAATAATTATTTAATTTATCAAAAAGAAAAGTAACACTTTTAATAATTAAACATTTTATTTTAAATAATTATTTAACAAAAACAACTCATTATACTTATTATAATTATTTTTAATGTTTTCAGTTGCCATTCGCTCAACCCTCAAGCCCCTATTAACCTTTTCATCATCATTGTTACATACACCCTTAATTAATTAGGTTAATATATTTTTAATGATAGAATATTATTACTATTATAATTAAATAAATTAATCCCAATAATTGAATTATTTCAATAAATCATATTTTACTGAATATTGTAACACTTTATTTTTTTTAACTAAATAAATATTTCAATTAAAAATATATTTAATTAAATAAAAATTTAACTATCACTATATGATTTATTTCTAAAACTCTAATTATTTCAATTATTACTAAATAATTAAAATGATCTAATATTTCATTATTTAATCAATTAATAATTTCAACACTTATTTATTTTATAAAATACTAATTCTCAATTACTTAATAATTAAAACTCTAAAATAACTATTTTATTTTTAATTCCCCTAATCCACTAATTTTCTCTAGATACTCAATTATTTAATTATTTCTATTAAATTAATTAATTCTATTTTTCTTCACCACTCTAAAATACTCATATATTCCTATAATTTAATTAAATTATCAAAATATCCCTAAATCTCACAAAACCCCAACATAACTCAAATAGTCAAATAATTCAAGCAGTACACGTATAAACACTCAAATAATTAGATTAAAATTAATAATCTAAAACCGCGGTGTTACAACTCTCCCCTGCTTAAAAAGATTTCCGCCCTCAAAAATCGCTCGACACAAACAACTTAATATAAACTTTATTATCCGACTTTTTATCTCACACACCACGCTTCCTCCTTGCTCTAAGATACAACCCCTCAACAAGTCCTACAAAGAAAGAACAATCCTCTCATACTAGGCTATTTCTGATGTTCAATCTTCAACTTCTGGCAAGTCAAACATTCCTGGAAACCCATAAAAAATAATGGATAACACTTACATGATAGATGACATCTGGCAGCATGAGTCATCTCGTTTTGGAGACTACTCTTTTGAAGGAAACTTATCCGATCAGAATATGTCCCCATCTCATGAACCCATCTTCAAAGACTTATTTGGACGGATACCTAATATGTATCATAGGCATTTTTATAAATAATGTTGTTTTTATTTGAATAAGATTTGGTTCTGTATGTGACCTTTAGTTTTGATGATAACAATACATTGCTTCTTAGAGAACAATGTTGTACATTAATGGTTTTGTGTCTAGTGTGTATCTTTTTCTTAATAGGTACTGACTCTGAAGCTTTGATGTGTGACGTCATCAGACTCTGGAATCAACACACTCTGACTCTGAAGAGATACAAGTGCTTTACAAGATGATGTCAAGTTCTAGAAAGCTCTTAGACAACGGTTTTGAAGAATGTTTGTGTTAAAGCTTTTGACTGTGACTCTGATTGAAAAGTCTCTAAAGCATTGTCTACCTTCAAGATTTTGTACTCAAGTTCTAAAGATTCTGAAGGACAAGATCTAAAGACTCTGAAGAACAGGTTTTGAGGAACTGTGCCAAGACTCTGAAGACTAAGGTTCTAAAGATTCTCTTAATCAGTCTCTTGATCATTCTAAGCATACTTCAACATTATTTTATCAGAAGCCTATGAAGATTAGAAGATAAGATTCAAAGGTTTTGTGTCAACAAAATTGTACACAGTATAAGATCATCCGTCTCTCCACTACCTTGATTTTGTGGGCGAAGGACAATACTATTGTACCATTTGCCTCCCATTTATAAATTGTTATGAAAGAGACAGCTGCATTGTGCTATTCCAATTTTACCCTCTAACAGATCTTTTAACTGCCTATATAAAGAAGAATTAAAGATTGGAAAAAAATGCCGATACAAATCACGCTATTGAACATACACACTTTGCTGAAGTAAATATTATTTTTTGTATATTCTTTGTAAACACGCAAAGAGTTTTTGCTCATTATTTGTGTCAGATTTTCATTGTATTAACTTGTGTTAAACTGCTTTCTTAGAAGCACTCTTTGTAAACACAACTTGTAAATCTCAATCTTGTTTGAGTGGTTTTTCCTTGAGTGACTAGGGTTTAGTCAAATATACTCGAGAAGACATAGACGGTTAGTCTTTGTGGTTATAGTGGATTAAGTCCTTATTTAGAAGGCAAAATCACCTTGGTAGGGTGGACTAGAGTTAGCTTCGTTAACATCGAACCAGTATAAAAATAACTTGTTATTTTTATTGTTCGTTTTATTCTTGTTGAGTTGGTTTTGAAAAAATATTGCTTTTTAGAAACACAAATTAAACCCCACTTTCTTGTGTTTCTCACCACCTTCCATTGGCATTAGAGCTCTGGTTCTGGTCTTGATAAGATTATCAAACACTTAATAGTTTCAGATAAAGATCCTGTGTGAAACACAATGGCCAATATTCCACCACCTCTAGTTGCTCAAACAAATGATGGAGATCACTACAATGCTAAATCTCATGTCTTTGATGGAGACAGATTTGACTATTGGAAGGACATAATAGAAAGCTTCTTTCTAGGTCAAGATGTTGATCTATGTAACATAGTAGTCGATGGCTACGTACACCCAATAGATGCAAGTGGTAATAAAGTTGAAAGAAGAGTGATGACAGATAAACAGAAGAAGGATTATAAGAATCATCACAAAGAAAGAACTATCTTGCTAAATTCCACTTCATACACTGACTATGAAAAGATTACCAACAGAGATACTACTAAATCTATATTTGATTCTCTGAGGATGACGCACGAAGGGAACACACAAGTCAAAGAAACCAAGGATTTTGCCTTGATTCAAAAATATGAAGCGTTTAAGATGGAGGACGAGGAAAATGTTAAGAACATGTTCTCAAGGTCTCAAACTCTTGTCGTAGGACTTAAGGTTCAGGACAAAGGGTATTCTACTACTGATCATGCTAAAAATATCATCAAAAGTTTAACTAAACATTGGAGACCAATGGTAACTTCTATGAAGTTATCAAAGGACCTAGTTAGTTCTTTAAGAAGACATGAGATTGAGCTCGAGGAAGATGATCCCAAGAGAAAGAGAAAGTCTATTGCTCTGAAGTCTTCAGGAAGATTTGAGAAGATAAAAACTCTTCAAGCTAAAACTGATGAAGAGTCTGAAGAAGAATAAGAAGAGGAAGATGAATTGTCTCTTCTTTCCAGACGTGTGAATCAAGCCTGGAAGAAAGGAAAGTTGGATTCAAGAAAGCTGGAGCCAGCATAGAAGTCATATGCTTTGAATGCAAGGAGCCAAATCATTACAAAAGTGACCGCCCCAAGCTGAAGAAGGACAGACCCAAGAAGAAAGACTTCTGAGGGAAGAAGAAAGGTCTTATAGCTACATGGGATGATTCAGAGTCTTCTGAATATGACTATGAGTAAGAGTAGGCTAACGTGGCTCGGATGGCTTACACAGAAACTCCTGCAAAAATGAGTCAACCGGAATTAGAATCTGAGTCAGATTCTGAAGAGGTATTTTCTAAACTTTCTCGTTCTGAACTTGAATCTAGTTTATCCAAAGTTTTGGAAAAATATTAGAATCTTCTGGACAAATACAAAGATCTGAAGAAGATTCGTGTATCTGAATAAGAAGCTTACTATAAGCATCAAAAAGACTTTTCAAGTTTGAGTGAAGAAAATCTTATTTTGAAAAACAACTTTGTGCCTCAAAGCAAGAGTCTCAAACATGAGAAGAAAGTTATTTCTAAAGCCTCTACAGGTTCTGGTGATTTCATACAGAAGTATGATAAGTCTTTTGAGAAATTTCTTGCTAGAAACCTCAATATATGCTTAATGGCTTCCATGATTTATGGCGTTAGCAGAAACATGACAAGGGGTATTGGTTATGATTCTGAAAATGAAGGTAAGCCTAATACTCTTGAATCTCATTTTGTTCCTTCTGGGAAACAAAATGATGTTAGGCCTAAAGGTAGAACTGTTTCTAAGCCTAAGGCTAAAACAAACCCTCATGCCCATTCTAATCATGCTTTCATGTATAAATATCTTGAACAGAAACCCAAAGTTGTGAAAAACTCTGGGAAAACAAACCTAAAAGGACCCAAAAAGATGTGAGTACCTAAGGATAAGATAATCTATGTTGTAGATGTCCTTAGTAGTGGGGTTAAGACATCAGTCATGGTACCTAGACCCTGGATGCTCGCAGCACGTGATGGGAAGAAGGCATATGTTCCAAATCCTGAAACTTAAGCCTGGAGGCATCGTCGGTTTCGGAGGTGATCAGAAAGGGAAGATCATTGGCTCCGAAACAGTAGGTAACGACTATCTCCCTTCCATTACTAATGTTTTTCTTATTGAAGGACTAATGCATAACCTTATGTCAATAAGTCAATTAAGTTATAATGGTTATGAAATTATTTTCAATCAAAAGTCATGCAAAGTTGTCAGTCAAAAGGATGGTTCAATTCTTTTCAATGGAAAGAGTAAAAACAATATTAAAAAGATTAGACTTTTTATTTGAAGAGTTAGAATGTTAAACGTCTTATGTCTGTTAATGAAGCTTAACAAGCTTAATTTAGTCAGAGGCCTTCCAAATTTGAAGTTTGCTTTATATGCTCTTTGTGAAGCATGTTATAAAGGCAAGTTTTCTAAAACTTACTTCAAAGATAAAATTGTTATTTCAACCTCCAAACCATTGGAGCTTCTTAACATTGACTTTTTTGGACCAGTGAAAACTGCTTATATCAATGGTAAGAATTATTGACTAGTCATCATTGATGACTACTGCAGATGGACATGGGTGAAATTTCTTAGACACAAGGATGAGTCATATTCTGTGTTTTCTACCTTCTGCTCCCAAGTGCAAAATGAGAAGGATCTCAAAATTGTGAAAGTCAGAAGTGATCATGGCGGTAAATTCAAAAACAAAGATTTTGAGAAACTCTTTGATAAGAATGGAATTTCCCATGATTTCTCCTGCCCTGGAACTCCACAACAAAATGGAGTTGTAGAGAGGAAGAATAGGACTTTGCAGGAAACGGCAAGGACCATGATCAATGAGACTAATGTGGCCAAGCACTTTTAGGCAGAGGAAGTTAACACAACATGTTATATTCAAAACATGATCTCCATAAGACCTATTATGGGTAAGACTCCGTATGAATTATGAAGAATATGAAACCCATAATTTCTTATTTTTATCCTTTTGGATGTTCTTATTTTATGTTGAACACTAAAGAGAATCTTGGCAAGTTTGATTCTAAGGCACAGAAGTGCATCATGTTAGGATACTTTGAACACTCAAAAAGCTATAGAGTATATAACACTGAGAAAAAGATGATTGAAGAATCAATCCATGTCAGATCCGACTATAAGCTTGACTCTGAAAAGTCAAAGCTAGTTGAGAAATTTGAAGATTTGGAGATCATTTACTCAGGTTCTAAAGGAAAGACTTCAAAAGCCAAAGAAGCTGAAGCCAAAGACTCTGAAGCTCCTCATACATAAGTTGTTGTAGCTCTGACTCCTCTAAGAAGGCACAGACAGAGATATTCACATTCTGAAGAACTGATTCTGGGAGACAAGTCTGAACCTGTCAAACCAGATCCTCTTTCAATCCTTTTGAAGAAACCCTTCTGGGTTTGGTGTCTCTAATAGAGCCTGCATCAATTGATGAAGCACTCCATGACACATAATGGATTTTGGCTATGCAAGAAGAACTCAATCAATTCTCTAGAAATGACGTGTGGGATCTGGTGCGAAGACCCAAAGAAACTCATGTTATAGGAACTAAGTGGGTCTTCATAAACAAGCTAAACAAACAAGGAAAGGTAGTAAGAAACAAGGCTCGACTGGTTGCGCAAGGTTATAGTCAACAAAAAGGGATTGACTATACAAAAACCTTTGCACTAGTTGCCAGGTTAGGGTCTATTTGGGTCTCTTAATTTCTTTTGCTGTTAATCATAACATCATCTTATATCAGATGGATGTTAAGAGTGCATTTTTGAATGGTTACATTACTGAAGAAGTGTATGTACACCAACCCCCTGGTTTTGAAAACCCTAAAAATCCATACTTTCTTTCAAGCTTAAGAAATCATTATATGGTCTGAAACAGGCTCCCAGAGCGTGGCATGAAAGACTAAGCAATTTTTGTCTTGAAAATAATTTCACCAGAGGGAAATTTGATACAATTATGTTTTCTAAGTCATTCAAAAATGACATTCTTGTTGTTCAAAATTACGTTGATGATATTATATTTGGTTCTGCTAAGGCTACTTTGTGCAAGGAATTTGCTAAGTCTATGCAGGCAGAATTTGAGACGACTCTGATGGGAGAACTCAAGTACTTTCTGGGGATTCAGATCAATCAGAGTCTAGAAGGAACGTACATCCATCAGAGGAAGTATGTAACACCCCAAAATTTGCCCTATCTTTTCTTAACCTTTTTGGCTTATGTTTCATTTCATTTGCATCATCATTTGTGCATAGCATTGGTTCTAAACATGGGATCAAGGTATCTTTATTGACACTCAAGAGGAAGGTGTGATTCTCAAGGATTAAGCAAGAGATTATACTCAATCTTATGGAATTTTCAAGCTCCAGAGTCCTTTCATCACCAAGGAGTTCTCAACCATCTCACATAATCATCTGGATTAGGGTTACAAGCATTGATCATATTCTCCTATCTTTTGCATCTGAACTAGGGTTTTTGATCAAGGGCATCTATGGATTTTTTATTGGAGAAAATCTTGGTTCTATGGGTCTATGTGTATCTCAAGTGGTTTATACATGTCTCATGGCTCTGCATAAGTCATCACGTGAGCCTCAGTCAGGGGAAAGATGATTAGGGTTTCATCTGGTCAAGAAAGTCAACCATGGCTTCACAAAGTCAAAGTCTTGGATTTTGAGGTCAATCATAGGCATTTCATGTCATCCTAAGTGTTATTATGTGTTTGGACCAAGAAGAATAAAAGAGAAACATAGAATCAAGAGATTTGGTGAATTAGGGTTTTAGTGGAAATTTTCTAAGTATGGAAAACCTTAATTTCTAGCCACCTTGCAACTTCCATAACTTTTTCACCCTTGATTCAAATGGGGAAAACTTGTTATCAAATTAAAGAGGACATCATGAACTACAAGTTTGAAGAAGGAAAGATGTTCAAAAGATTCATGGATAAAAAAATACGAGGTCATGAATATGAGAAAAAGTGAAATATGAACTTTTATACTTAGAAATTTTTCTAAGTATCATTTTTCAAGTTTCAATTTCAAGTTTTCAAGGCCACTTTTCTTTATGATCAAGGCTCCATATCAAAATTTTTCCAACATGAAAATTATAGATCCTTTTCTAAGCTTTCCATGAATGTAAATAATTCCTCAATAGGATGTGTAGATCAAAAGATAGTATATCTCAAAGTTAGGGTTTTCAATATGCCAAATTTAGTAAGGTGTTTGTCAACTTTATAAACCAAACTTCCAAGGAATTTTTCATCATGATCCAAGCGCCTATGCAACTTTCTTTAAACATCAAAATTGTAGAGCTTTCTTGAAGCTTTCCACGCATATAAAGAATTCCTCCATTGGGTTAAAGCTCCCCAAGTTATGGTGTTGCCAAGTTGATGGTTCATGAGGAACATTTTGTCTTCTAACATAGTTATTTTTCATGTTGTTTAGCCATTTCTTTTGAACCAACTTCAAGAGAAATTTTCATCATCTTCCAAGCCCTATCTCATTTGACAACCAACATGAAAATTGATCCATGTTATTCCCACTTTATAGTGATATCAATTTCAAGCCAAATGGAGCCTTGTACACCAAGTTATGATCACCCAAAGTGGAGTACATGGATTGTTCACAAGGCATGTCTTTTTATGGTTTACTTGTCACATTTGTTGAATTTCTTCTTGTATGATCATGCATGCATCAATATCACACGTACCACCATAAGGAACTTTGCCAAAACAAGTCAAACAAGTTCATACATGTCATGCACACCACATGTACCATTTTACCAAAGTGGTGAAAAGTTGAAATGCACAAACTTTGCTCAGAACACTGGCCCATGTTTCTCTTCATTCCACTCCCTACACACTCCAATTTTGCTCAACAAGTACACCCTCACATTTCCATAACTCGTGTGCTCTCCATGATGCATCATTTTTGGCAAGATTTAAAAACAAACTTTCCACTTGGTATTGGGCCTCAAAAACCTCATAATCCATCACATATAAACTACACAAACCCTAAGAACTACAAACACACTTTATTTTGGCTGAGTTTCAGATCAGAAAAGCTCTTTCTCTCTCAAGGTTTTCTCTCTTCGAAACTCCGGAAATCTTTAATTTCTCTCCAATTTGTGACTTGATCTATCATCTTGGGAGCATAAGGGATTGCTATCAGAGGATTTCTTGAAGTTTAGCTTGTGTTTGAAGAGCCAACGGAGCTCCTCCGTTAGGTAACTTTCGTGTCTCATTTCTTTAATTTTTAGGAACTGTTTGGGGTCTATATTGATGAAGCTGAAGTCCTCGAGTGATAGAGGCCATGTTTGTGTATGGTTTATTTCTATTTATGGAAGTTGCAGTTAGTGTGTTAAATTTTCGCGCCCTTGTTTCATGATGATATCATGCTTTAAAGTTGTTTTTGAGGCTGGATTTGAGTTCCTCGTGTTTTTCCCTTCAAGTTGATGTAGTGGTTTGTTGGTTTTGGAGAGTTTTACAGTCGTCTCCGGCAAGGGTGGCCGAAGAAGACGACCGGAGCTAGGGCTCCGGCGTCTGACTGTGTTTCATGGCTGACCTGTTGACTTTGTTGAGGTGTGCGTGAGTTGGCATGACATGGCGCTGACTGGTTTAATGAACTAGCACGCGTGGCTTGTTTTTTTGTTTTTTGAATGTTAGTTTGGATTGGACGTTAACACCTTTTGATACCCACACCCCTCCTTTTGAGCCCGGGCGCACCATACAACTGAACCTAGTTCATTCCAAATTCTGGTTCACACCCCCCTTACATAATTGTTTTTTTAATTTCTTTCTATTTCCATTTCATTTTTTATATTTTATTCACATAAAAAATTATTAAAAATATGTTTTAACCACTTTGGTATCTCTAGAATTTCATTATTTTTTATTTATTTTTTTTTCAATTATTTTTATTAGTTTATTTGAATTTAATTGCGTAAAGTGTTTTACATATTTGTCTTTGAATTAGGGTTTGGATATTAATGCTTTGTGTATACCTTCTTGACCCAATATTTTTATCATGTCTGGAAACTTAAATGATGGATGTTTGAATGTTATTTTGGTTCTTGGATGGTCAATTTTTGATTGATTTTCATTTGGTTCTTAATGGTCCTCGGTGTATGCTTGACTAGTGAATTATTTTGAATCTTTGGTTTGATTTGATGGTGCATTTATGCAAAATTTCTTGTGATTCTTGGCACACTTATTCTTGAGGGGTATAGCATGAGGTAGATCCTTTTTTTGGGATTTATTAGGTCCTTTTTTCTATTTTTTATTGATGCCTAAGTATGACTTGGTTTTGGATTGAATATACATGGTGCTTGACCTAGTTTCAAATCATTTTGTCAACTTGTGTTTGAATGAGGTTTGAGGTGATTATGGATCATGATCACATGCTCTCTTGAATTGATTATAGCTTTGGATTCATTATCCTTTGGTCACTTTCCTATTTTTTGTTCAATTCTTAAGTTGATGATGTTTTGAGCTTGCTCCTTTGGGGTTCTTGACCTAGTCCCTTGAGATGCTTTCTTGTGTGACTTAATGGATGTTCATGGGTTCTTGTATACTTGAAATGACGTGTTTGAGAATTTTATTTTCATGTCTTGATGTCCATTGTGTGATCACTTCTCACTTTTCTCTTCACATGATCACTTTGTTTCTTTTTATGGGTGATTTGAATGGTGTTTGTCTAGCTTTTTTAGCATAATGCTTGTGGAACTTGGGTGATATCTTGGAATTGAATATGGATTAAATTACTTGTGTTTGATTCTGGTCTTAATGTTTTAATATGCACTACTTGATCATTTGTGCTTTGTGCCTTACTTGAACACATGTGTTTCCTTTAAAGATGATCATGGTGTATGCTTGCCTAGTTTTGATACATGCCTTGAACTTATTCTTTGTTGTTTCCTCTTGAAATTTATGATTTGATGTTTGGAATGATATTCATGATCATGCTACTGCCCTTACTTGGATTCTTACCCTAACTTTACATGGCTGGCCTTTATAAGTGTGTCTTGCATGAATTATGTGTGGACAATTGTTTGAGTGTTAATGCGATGCATGTATGCTTTTGCTCCTCTTCTAAGCTTTCATATGAGTTAAACATGGTGTGATGTTGCTACTATCCTAACTTTTTTCTCATCTTGTTTGATCTTACTTGATTTGGTTGGCTAAGTGTTGAAGCTTAATTATTGACATGTATGCTTATGCATTGCTTGCTTGACTTTCTTTAGGTTCTTTGACTTCCTTTGATCCTTTCCTTTGATGAATTAAGACTTATTTCCTTTTTTTCATCTCTTTTCTTCTCTTTTAAGTTTTTGAGATTGAGTTGGTTTAATGTTTACTTGTGCTTGATCACATGCTCCCTTAGGGCCCCTAGTTTGAACTTAATCTTTGATTAGGTTCAAAGTAGAATAGACATTAGGCTCTCAATCCTTTGCATGACAACATTAGGGTAGTCCCTTTAAACCACAAAATTAGGTCCATTATTTGTATGATAACATTAGGTAGATTTCCCATTTTCATCCTCAACTATAGGGCCATATTGCATGATAACATCTAGGTGAGTTTCCCCTAGATTTTCTTTTGCCCTTTGAGTCTTCTTTCTCCTCTTAAAACAATTTCAAAACACTTAATAAATATGATGTGCATTGTGTGCCACGAGCCTTAAGCACGTAGGAAAAGTTGAGCGGATGCATTTCCGGCCTCATTTTAGGGTACTTTGTGCGCGAGACACTTAGATTGTTAGCGCGAAGTATTCAATCCTATGTCATAGAATTTAGTGCGATGCGCATTTCAAACAAAGTTAATCCACTTCTGTTAAAACTCATAAAAAAACTGCAAATCATTTTATCCTTCGGGATTGTTTGTCAAACCTTATCATTTTCAGAAAGAGTACGTTATTTATGTTCTACCGCAAACATGCATCGACCCTAACTGCTGGAACTTGGACTTAACGTCGCTCATAAGTAACACTTAACCAATCTGTGGTTAGTCCCACGAATTACGAACGCTCTGACTTCCTTATTCTCTTCTGAATGAGGATACATAGGCACAAGACGACGAAGTCTTGGCGAGCAACCTTCCCCTCCACCCGTAGTCCTCCAAACTATGTTGACTCTGACTTTCCCATTGCACGAGGGAATACGCAGGCCTAGGACGGTGAAGTCCTACCGAGTCTCCTTTTGTTTTTCCATTTTCGTTTCTTTTCCGTTTAGCAAGTAGGCTTTAGATAAACACACCCTTTGATTAGAACAACAAGAGTGGATCCCATTGAGTACAACAGACGCGAGGGAGTGCTAATACCTTCCTCTCACGTAATCGACTCCCGAACCCAGGATTTGGTTGCGAGACCATGTCTTCTCCCTTTTGAGGTTTCTTCCATCGTTTCCTTTCCCCCCGTTAGGATAAATAATGTTCGGTGGCGACTCAGTTTTTCCGCCGGTTGTTTTTCGAGTTACGACAGCAGGCGACTCTGCTGGGGACTCTGGTTCCCTATGTGAGTCAATCCTAGTGCTTGTTTGTTTCTGTTTCATTGGGTGTTTATTTTTGTGCATTTATTTGATGTATCTATTGTATATTATTTGTTGTACATTACTTGCATTTTATTTGCACTTGATTACAGTTATCATATTGTTCTGCTACTGTTGTGTTGTTGGGTGGGATTGTTCCGTGAGAGATAAGCCCATTACCCTGGCTTGAGTACACACATAGGATTAGAGTGGGCTCTTTTTGACTTGCGTGGCGCTTGACACGCATTGTCAGCTTGAGTTCACATTCAGACGAGGTTTCCTTGGGAGATGCTCTGACCTATATACCTATACAGTAATCAGGGTGTTCTTTTGGGAGCTTATAACTCTGGAGACTGTTCATGGGAAGTCAGTTGAGGCCTCCTTGATTGATGATGATGCCAAACCAGAAATGGTGAACGTATCATCATTTCTCGACCTGAGAGCCAGTGATACTAAGGACCTGCTAGGATGCCTTGTCCAAGACCAGAACCCACATGTGAGAGGGGATGGGTTTTACAGGAAACCTCGACCTTTAACCTACCTGGATTTCTGGTCTTCTTATCAGTGTGAAGTTATGAACGTGGTATTCTAGTTATTTCAGTATTCTGGATTTCTTGTCATAGCAGAATTTTGGGTCTTATTCAGTCAGCAGCACAACGGTTTTTCAGAGCATATGGAAATCTTGATCCCATGTTGGAATTTGCATAGCATCATTATTGCATCCTAACATTCATGTTTGTTTATTTCCAGGGTTCGTATCTTATCATTGATTCTTGTTGCTGAAGATCTGCAGAGATGGACACTGGTATGAAGGGTACTGTCAGCTACAAATTTCAATCGCCAGATTTGAGTTTGCTCGAGGACTTAATTGCCAAGACTACTCAAAGTAATTTGGAGTTGTTTAAAGATGATTATGGGAAAATCCTAGGTATGTTGCATACAATCACAGAGTATGAGAGGATGGTTATTCACACATTGCTACAGTTCTATGACTCTTCATTAAGATGCTTCAGATTCAGAGGTTATCAGTCGGCTCCTACTCTGGAGTAGTTTTCACTCATCTTAGATATTCCGGTCAAAGACCAGGTGCCTTTCCATGAATATATGGAAATTCTCCTTTTGGAAGCTATTGTTGATGCTCTTTATTTGAGCACGTATGTGGTGAAGGGTAATATGCGATCCAAGGGTGGTTTATCTGGCTTTCTTTTAAGTTTTTTGGTAAGTGAAGCTCTGGTGTATGTTGAGGCCTGTAGCTGGACTACTTTCAACTCCGTTCTTGCTTTATGCATCTATGGGATTGCTCGCTTCCCTAATGTGCTGGGATTTAAAGATATGAACACCATTAGAATTTTCATGACGAGAAATCCCGTGCCAACTCTTCTCGGTGACGCGTATCATTCGGTGCACACAAGGAGTAATAAGAAGAAAGGTGGACTAGTTTACTGTTGTGCTCCTCTTCTCTGTAAATGGTTCTTGAATCATCTACCATGTGAGGGTGCTTTTGTGGACACCAAAGATCAGTTGAAATGGTCAGAGAGAATAATGGGCATAACTGCTAAAGATATTCACTGGTTTGACAAGAGATTGTTGGGTTCTGAAATGATTTATAGTTGCGGCGAGTTTCCCAATGTCCCTCTCATGGGGATAAGGGGTGGCATTAACTACAATCCATCCCTTGATAGGAGACAATTAGGATATGCATTGAAGGTTCCCCCGACAGATGAATAGGTGAAGGAATCTTTGTTTTACAGTGGAACTGACAATCCTAAAGCCATGAAGAGAGTTGTGAAAGCTTGGGGCACTATTCAGAGGAGAGGAAAACCGTTCCTAGGTAAAAGCGACTGCAAAGTGTATCCCCCTTATATGGAGTGGATGCAGAACAGAGTCGAGATTGTCCATTTTCCTTTTCTCATGGAAGCACTGTTGTACCCTTTAGAGATTGAACAACCCACGATAGTCAGTATTGAAAGGTAACAGGCTCTGGGCCGAAAAGGAAGAACTGCGCAAAGAGAATAAGAACTGAAGATGGATATTTATCAGTTGGGGCATGATAAGAACGAAGCAACCTATGTAGCCAAGGTGAAGACAGAGATGTTAACCAAAAGAGAAAAAGAATTGGCAGAAGAGGTCAAGAACAGGTAACACATAGGTCAAGATCTGAGAAGCGCCAACAACTTACTTCAACTGATGAAAAAGGATTTAGACAGAGCCCGTGTCGAAATTTCTAAGTTCAATAGTCAATGGAACGCTACGGTGACTGCTCACAGAATGAAAGAAGATGAAGTTCGAGACCAGATCTAAAAGTTGAAGCTACAACTCAGGGACAAGGAGAGAGAAGTCAAAGAAGAATCATCTCACAGGTTCAGGAGTGATAAGCATCTTAAGGAGACATTGTCAGCCCTCGAGGAACTTAAGAATTAAGCAGAGGTAAAGAAGCCTAAACTTGAAGATGCTTTCGGTGAAGATGCTTAGGAGTTGCGGTGTCGATACTTGGAGGGGATCATGCACAAATACGATGTTCTCATTCAGGAGCTGGTCCAAAGACCAAAGCATCCTGATACCATCAAATTATTCAAGGAGGTTCAAACCTGGTGCAAGGAGCATGGTGGCTGGGGAGGGTTGTCTCTGATGGATATTGATGATCTGCCTTAGTTGATTTTCTTCTTTTGTATTTGATCACCGTCAGGCTTGTTGGCTGGGATCATTGACTGTTGTATTTAACTATATCTTTTCTGTATGGGCTGTATGTATTGCCTCGTTATTATTCTTCTAATCTATGAGCAACTTTTACCGGTGTTCCATCCATCTCTCGTGTTTATTATTGTTATAAAACTAGAATTAAGGTGTAGATCACCCTGGAAATACTCGAGCATGACATTTGCATTGCATTTGCATAATCATGTGCATAATAGGTATTCCTGACTGGATTTTTCTTATCTCTACCTAGTTTTCTTCAGCGGGATTATGGACTCTTACATTCACAGATACTGTACGAGAGGAAACCAAAGACGAGTGATGGAACAAATCCAAGTTAAACTTTTGGATGTACGGAATTGTTTGACTCAGTTCATGGGACTGATGCAGAACATGGCCCAAGGACAAGAACAACTGAGAAATTTGGTCCAACCACTCATTGATACTGCTCAAGTTAGTGACGACGGTGTGGTCCATCCTAGTGGTGCTGGTGTTATTCCTCTGGGTGGAGGTGTTGTTGGTGGTGCCAATCCTTTGGGCGGAGGTATTGCTGGTGGAGTTCTTGGTGTAGGTGGTATTGGTGGAGGAGGAAGTGTTTGTGCTGTCTATGGCACTAGTGGCGCTCATAACCATCATTAGGGGGAGGACCGTCAGGAACATGCATTCTCTATGCACGACCTGGATACTAGTCTCCCATCTGAGGCGGATAAGAAATTTAAGATGATTGAAGAAAGAATGCGTGCTTATGAGAACCAAAAGGCTTTTGGGCTTGAGATGACTGATCTCGGGCTGGTTCCTGGATTAAGAATTCCACACAAGTTCGCGTATTCAGATGATGAAAAACTCCTTATGCACTTTTTCCAGGACAGCCTAGCTGGGGCTTCCCTGGAATGGTATATGGGATTAGAGAGGACCTACATTAGAAGCTGGAGGGATTTGGTGGAAGATTTCGTAAAACATTACCAGTATAACAGTGACATGGCTCCCAACAAAGCGCAATTACAGAATCTTTCTCAGAGGGGAAATGAAAGTTTTAAGGAGTATGCCCAGAGATGGCGCGAATTGGCAGCGAGAGTTCAACCTCCTATGATGGAGAGAGAACTGGTCGATATGATTATGGGCACTCTTCAGGGTCCATATTATGACTGGCTGGTCGGGTGTACTTCTGCAGGGTTTTCAGACTTGGTTATGGCTAGAGAACGTGTGGAAAGTGGAATCAAGGCAGGAAAGATCCCAAATGGTAATGGCTCCTCGTCTGGAGGAGGTAAGAAGTCGTATGCAAGGAATCCCAAGAAGAGGGAAGTGGATACCAATTCTATTTCTTCTTATCGAGGTAAAGGCAGGACCAATCAGAATTATACACAGCGGGTTGCAACTGTAGCCATCCAGGCTGCACCTCAACAACAAAATAGTGCTCATCGCTGATATCTGGACCGACCAAGAATAACAAATAGGCACTTCGAGACTCCACCAATGCCATATTATCAATTATTATAGCATCTACTTCGGTTACTACTGGTACAGAAAAGGACTTTGCCTTCTCTCACTAGTACTCCTCCACCAGGTTACGACGTCAACGCCCACTGCGAGTTCCATTTAGGGGCGCCAGGGCACCACATTGATAACTACAAGGCATTCAAGTATAAAGTACATGACTTGCTTGATTCCAAAGCTATTGATTTCACTAATAACGGGCCAAACGTGATACAAAACCCTATGCCACAACATGGCGCGGCAAGGGTAAATGTTGAAGATGGAGAAAAGTTGAATCTGGTATCTGATGTTAATGAGTTGAAGACTCCTTTGTTGTTTGTCAAAGAACGTTTGTTGAATGGAGGTGTGTTTCCAGGATGCGCAAGTGATTGTCATAGATGTGTATCATGGCCAGAGGGCTGTTACTTGTTAAAAGAGGGTATACAGAGATTGATGGATGAAGGACACTTACAATTTGACAGAACTAGTGTTGTCGATAATGTTAATGATGATGATAAGGATGTTGCAACAATCTCAATTTCGTACATGACCATTCATATTTCGGCGCCAGTGCGACAAGCACTTGTCGTCATTACTACACCAGGGCCGATACCGTATGAGAGTACCAAGGCAATTCCGTGGAACTACAGGGCTGAGGTATTTTGTAATGGGCAGAAACAAGAGTTGATGGGTTCTTCGGATACTGGATCGAATGTTGATAACATTGTTGGAGCCGGTGGTATTACACACAGTGGTAGGGTATTCTCACCGTCAGATGATAATGTTGGCAGTTCTGATAAAGGCGAGGGTAAATAGGTTGTGGAGGATTCCACTCAGAAACAGGCTAGTGATGCTTCATTTTCAAAGGATGGGAGGAATTCATGAGATTGATTCGGAAGAGTGATTATAAGATTGTTGACCAACTGAATCAGACACCATTCTAAATTTCCATTCTATCACTGTTACTATGTTCAGAGGCGCATAAAAATGCGTTGTTGAAGGTATTGAATGCTGCTTATGTTCTGTGAATCAGCTTGAAGGAGTGGTAGCTCATGTTAATGTCGGAAATGGTTTAAGATTCACTGATTTGGATTTGACTTCAGCTGGAAGGAATCAAAACAACGCCCTGCATATCTCCATGGAATGTAGGGGCTCTTTGTTGTCTCACGCTCTGGTAGATACTAGGTCATTGCTGAATGTCTTGCCAAAGAAGGCTCTTATGAAACTTGATACACATGGATTGATTTGTAGGCCAAGTGATTTGGTGGTGCGAGCTTTCGATGGGTAAAAAAGATATGTGTTTGGTGAAGTGGTTATGCCCATTAAGGTTTGTTGCGGTGAGAATTGGATAACAATCTATTAATTAACTTGCATCATAAAACTTTGAAATTCACCATCGAGCTTTGATTTATCCAAAGGAAAGGGTAAAGAGCGAAAACCCTAATAAGAGAATCTAGGTTTGGGGGTTGGTTATACTAAGGGAAGGTATTAGCACCCTAAGTATCTGTAGTACTCTACAGGAACCTCTTGTTTATGTTTGTGTTATGTTATGTTTGCTTGCTAAGAATCTGCTAAGGGTAAAGGTAAAGACCTAAGGGTATATACACTAAGTTTGCTCGCCAAGACATCGCATATTGTGCCTACGTATCTGACTAAAGAATCAGAGCAACCATAGTTCACCTAACTAAGGGTGAAGGAGGAACCATTGACTATGGCCAAAGTTCCAAGGGGAATGAGTATGGGCTCATGTAGAGTTTAAGAAACTCTCTAAGTCTAAGTTGTGATGGGGAAGCGAATACTCAAGATGATGAGTTCACATAGAGTCCAAGAACTCTACTTAATTCTATGTTGCAAGAGGTGACTGGCTATGAGGCCAAGGGAGAATAGCTATGACTATGAGGTCAAAGGTTATGAGATGGCTCTATGACTTTGAGGTCAAGAGGGTATCCTATGACTATGAGGTCAAGGAGGAAAATAATGAGCTTTCTATGACTATGAGGTCAATAGAAAGGCTTTTCCTTTGGAAGGAAGGGGAAACAACTTAAAAACAAGAGTTGAATGAACAATGTGATTTCAATGATTCAAAGACAGGAAACATTTAATCAAATATATGCGATCAAACTTCCAAGTATGAACATGGCAAACATGGATAAGTGAGCAAAGATAACATCATCAAAGTTTTGAAAACGGAGATATGTCAAGTTTAGCAAAAGCCAATACGTACAAATAACAGAATGACATAGTTTAAGTCAAAGAACAAATCTCAAGTAAACACTGAATATTCAAAAACTTAAAAGTCTTCAAGAAACAGTTGGTGATTCTCAAAAAGAAGTTCGAGAATTAAATGTAAAGTTTAAACATATTTTTGGTTTTGAAGTTTTTTTAGAAACAAAAAACAAATAAGAGAATAAAAGAAACCAAGCTTTAAGGTGGCAGTCGCCAGCACAATGTACCATCAGAAAATGCCATGAAAATCATGGCAAGCGCCACAAATTTCATGGCAGGCGCCGGGTTTTATGGCAGGCGCCATGCTTTCAATGGCTAGTGCCATGAAAGCTTGTGGCAGGCATCACACAAAAGAAAAGAAAAAAAATAATGCCCCTAAAGCATGGAAGGTGCCATGCATTCATGGAAAGTGCCATGAATCTTTTTCTTTATTCAATTTTCAAACAAATAACCATAACCCAGTTCATGATAAAAATCCAACAAAAAACACACATTAACATTTGCAATATTATTTCAGAATCAAACATTAACATGAACATGATAATAGATATGATGACGGTATGGAACAAAAACCATGATATCTTATGAACAAAATAAAAAAAGAGAAGTGAATGTTACCTGGTGGAGAAAGTCCACTGCCTCTTCACAAGTGCGTATTCTGAAAAAAAAAAGACAAACTTCTTCTTCTTCAAAATGCCAGAATAAGTGAGGGAGAAAAAAAGAGTATTCAGACTATTTTTAGGGTGAATACTGGTGTACATTTAACTGAAGAATAACGTCCTATTTATAGGAAAAGATGGAGAACTTTGAAGCATTGCCAAGATTACCCTTTTTTCACATTTTCGTGCAACTGCAAGTGGTTGGTTTGAAAAGTCTTCAATTGATCAAAATAGGATCAGAATAGGTTTTGCTATTGTGTGCTGATGAGACGTGGAACCATAATTTTATTGAAAAGCCTTCTCTTTCTTCATGATTACTTGGATCCAATTGCATTGTCTTATTTAAAATATATTATTTTAATTAAAATAAAGTTTATCTGAAGTGCAAATTTGGAAAGGTGGCAAACGCCACATTTTTTTCATGGCAAGTGCCACAAATTAACATGGCAGGCGCCATGCCTTATATGGAAAGCGCCACCAAACTTTTCATGGCAGGCGCCATGCTTCTAGTGGTGGTGGGTGCCATGTATTTTCATGGTGGTAGGCGCCATGTATCTCATGGCCAGTGCCACCAAAATGTGGCCAGTACCATGAGATACTTTTCCTTTTTTTTTTCTTTCTCTTTTTTTCTCTTTTTTTTCTTCAAATAAAATTCATAAATGTCTGGTGATCTCTCATGCCCTCAGTCAATGGTTGAACATATTAAGATAAGACATGACTTGAATACTTCATTTTGGTATAATAACATTAGAGTCGGAGTGTCGACTTTTTCGGTCAAAACCCTAATTTCCTCAGGAATTCCACTGGATGGCCTTTGAGGGTCTTGCTTCTTCTATCTCTTCCAAGGTCCATATATGGCCTCTAGGGATGTCCAGTATCATGTAGAATCATGTTCCAAAGCTTGGGAATATATCTTGAGCAAAATCAGAGGCAATTGTTGACTGGTGCTGAGAAAACCCTAGTTTGAGGCATGGTGAATCCTGTGTCTCAAGGCACTTGTAATAGGAACCAAACACGCTTGATTTCTTGTTGAATAAGATCTCTTGAAAGTATGTGAGCTCAATTGGTCGGTGAACCCTTTAAGACACTGCCTGATCACAACAAGGTTCTTCAATGATTCTTCAGGTTAAAACCCTAATTCCACAACCCTTGACCGGATGATCTCTTCTTGATTTCTCTTGACCCAATCTCATTAAGATCATAGCATATGATTTGAGGACTTCATAATTAGCCTCCAAGACCAAATGGTTACACCTTGGAGCCTCAACTATCTTTCTTGAACAAATGGCTTCTCATAAGAATCTCACCCAAGCTGGTGAACACTTGTGATGATTGTATGGAGCCAAAGAATGTCTTAGGAGACCTTGAATCACATGAGAGTCTGGCTTATGGACTTTTGTTCTCTTTCCTGTGCAAATCCTGGTTCACAAAAGGAACAAGCTAGCAAGATACGGTGGTTAGTTAATAATGCACAGATGATTGATCCCTAAATGTAAGTGCAAGATGTTATGACATCTAAGAGGTAAAATTTGGGGTACAACAGTTGCCCCTATTTGAATAGCTTTACCAGATGGCACGAGGAATGGAAATCCTCGGGACATCAAGGTGAAAGGTATTTAAATATAGCAAACTGAGAATTTTTCCCTTAGATGGAATGCAGATGCTAAGGACAGGCAACAGACATGCAAATGCTGACATGCCATGAACTTCTAGTCATGATGATATGATGCCATGATAGTGCAAAGATGCAGTCAAACAAGACAATAAAGATAAAGGGCAAATAACCACAGGTGAGCATTGCTGAGGATGGATGCAGGTTAATATCCATAAGAAAGACTCACTGGGGATACAGACTGACCAACAAAAGAGACTCACTATGGAGATTCTGAGGAAACACCGGAGGTAGAAAAAATAAAGGGGGAAATCCCACGGGTCCTCACTGGAGATAAGAGCCAGAGAGGTGTTCTCCACTGGGAAAAGATCCAAGGAGATACACGACTGGTTCAGAGGTGACCAGATGATATTGAGGAAATAAGACACGATCTTACTGGGCATGAAACCAGAAAGAAAACATGATCTCCACTGGGGATTAGCTGGAAATAAGAGGATAGACATTCTACAAAGATTTTCCTGGGGATTTCTTATATTGAAGAGTTCAAACGGGATCTTCAAGAAAATCCAGAAAAGATAGAGGCAAACACAAGCTCTGTGTGTGCCAAATGATGAAGATCACAAGGGCTTTTAAAGAGAGATCAATAATGACCGATCCTCTGTTGGGGATAAAACTTAAGTGCCAACAATGATTGGAATTTGGAAAATAATATGGTTTGGTTTAGATTGAGGTTCACAGTTGACCTGATGTTTTGGTTCATGGCTGACCAAGGTTCATAGTTGACCGGCAATTTAGGTTCACAGTTGACCCGAAATTTTGGTTCATAGCTAACCAAAAACAAGCAAATGCCAGAGATTCCTGGACTTTAGGTTCATAGATGACCAAATGTTTAGGTTCATAGCTGACCTGAAACAAACAATGTCAGTGAAAACTGGACTTAAGGTTCATAGGTGACCTGAATGTTTAGGTTCATAGCTGACCAAGGTTCATAGTTGACCTGAAATAAGCAATGCCAGGAAATACTGGACTTTAGGTTCATAGGTGACCTGAATGTTTAGGTTTATAGCTGACCAAGGTTCATAGTTGACCTGAAATAATGTTTAGGTTCACAGTTAACCTGAAACAAACAATGCCAGTAATTACTGGACTTTAGGTTCATAGGTGACATGAGGTTAAAAGTTCACAGTTGACTGGGGACTAAGGTTCACAGTTGACCTAATATTTTGGTTCATAGTTGACCAAAATGTTTAGGTTCATAGCTGACCAAGGTTCATAGTTGACCTGAAATAATGTTTAGGTTTATAGCTGACCTAAAACAATGTTTAGGTTCATAGCTGACCTGAAACAAGCGATGCCAGCAATTACTGGACTTAAGGTTCATATTTGACCTGAGGTTTTGGTTCATAGCTGACCAAGGTTCATAGTTGACCTGAAATAATGTTTAGGTTCATAGCTGACCAAGGTTCATAGTTGACCTGAAATATCGAATCGGCCATTGCCGGGTTGCATGATGAAGGTTAGACTTCCTGGGGAATATGAATAATGCACAAAGTCTGGCGTACACAGGTGAAGACCGGACGCAAGCTGGACATAGATAAAAGATCCAAAGATCAACCAATTGAGGTAAAGGGATGTAAAAACCCATAAGCAAAAGCACACCCAGACGCAAAGATGCAGGATGATATGGTATGATGTGAATGCTCAATGATATGCAAGAGACGACTCTAACAAGAGACGACATACTGGGAAAAAGGAGTGGATAGATGGCACATCCACTACAAGGAGTCACACTAAATCTGAAAAAGAAAACAGTAGTTTAGAGTCAATCCGGGAACGTCTTTCTTGCACTGGAGAAGTAAAATTTTCACATTCAACAAACATGTGTGAAGATACTGGGGGGAAGTCCTTTGTATCGTAGTAGTCAGTCATTACTGAAATGTCTGATTCAGGGAAGCATGGCCAATCTCACTTCCATGACGAGCTTACGTCAGATGGTTTAACAGTGCTTTAGTCACAACCAGAGTTTTTGAGGGAGGGCAAATGACTTTACTAAATCGTCCCTAATGCCGAGGCAAATTATATACCCGTTGTGTTTTCTTAAAAGATTTTTTTTCAAAAAATATTTTCCACTTTCAAAATTGTTATTAATGAATAAGTGAAGTTTTGCATAACAAGAAAAATAATAGAGAAATGATAAATATCAAACAAAGAATGGCTCAAAAATCTGATTTCATTAGAATGGTAACTTGCCAATAGCGAAGCTCCATGGAACATTACAATTTGAAAAATGGAAATTCGGGAAAAGGTTACATCATATTCAATGACCACTACTGTCCCTAATGACTAAGAGTCCTAAAATCTTTGTTGTTGATGAGGGCAAATGAATTTGAACTTCTTTATGAATTACTTGATGTAGGTGACAACCCTTTTATGACACAGTGAAACGCCTTTGTCCCTAACTTTTTCCTGGACCGCCCTTCCGGGTTTTCAGTCTACCGGGAAGCTCTTTTTTGCCTAGACCACCCTTTCGAATTTTCAACCTAGCGAGCTCTTTTCTTTTTATTTGATCCCTAACTTTTGCCTGAGTCTCCTTCATAGGTTATGACCCACCGGGATACCATTTTCTTGCCTAAGTCGTCATTTCTGGTTTTCGACTTAGCGGGCTTTTTAGGCGTAATATTTTCGTACTGAGTCAGCATTCACAGGGTGTGCGAGTTGTTCACCATCCATCATTATAAGGAATAAGGATCCTCCTAAGAACACAATTTTCACCACAAATGGGCCCTCATAATTGGGCGCCCATTTTCCATGAGCATCCCTTTGAGATGGCAGAATTTTCTTGATTGCAAGTTCTCCTTCTCGGAATTCTCGAACACAGACCTTCTTGTCAAAGGCTCTTTTCATTCTCTTATGATACAGATGACTATGACACATGGCAGTCAGTCACTTCTCATCAATGAGGTTCAGCTGGTCATATCTCTCTTGGACCCATTCTGCTTCATCAAGCTTGGTTTCCATCAGAATTCTCAGGGACGGTATCTCAACCTCAATAGGAAGAACATCATCCATTCCATAAACCAAAGAAAAGGGGGTTGCCCATGTCGAAGTTCAAACCAAAGTTCTGTATCCATGCAAGGAAAATGGTAACATTTCATGCCAATCCTTATAAGTCTTGACCATTTTCTGTAGGATCTTTTTGATGTTCTTGTTAGCAGCTTCGACAGCTCCATTCATCTTGGGACGATAGGGTGAAGAATTATGATGCTCAATCTTGAAATTGTCACATAACTTCTTCATTGTCTTGTTGTTCAGGTTTGTCCCATTGTCAGTTATGATTCTGTTAGGGGTTCCATAACGACAGATGATATTATTCTTGATGAACCGGGCAACCACTTGCTTGGTCACATTGGCATAAGAAGCAGCTTCAACCCACTTGGTGAAATAGTCAATGGCCACTAGAATGAAACAATGACCATTAGAGGCTTTTGGCTCAATAGCTCAAATCATATCGATGCCCCACATAGAGAAAGGCCAAGGGGACGAAAAAACATTTAGCAATGTTGGAGGCACATGCATTTTATCAGCATAGATCTGGAATTTGTGACACTTTTTGGCGTATTGGATACAGTCAGCTTCCATAGTCAACCAATAATAACCGGCTCTCAAGATTTTCTTAACCATGACATGCCCACTGGCGTGAGTACCAAAGGCTCCTTTGTGAATGTCGTGAATCAACAGGTCTGCCTCTCGTTTATCAATACATCTTAGCAAGACCATGTCGTGGTTCCTTTTGTAAAGTACATCATTGCTGAGGAAGAACTTGGATGATAACCTTCACAAAGTTTTCTTATCAAGACCTGAAGCATTGGCAGGATACTCTTGAGTCTTCAGATAATTTAGGATATCGTGAAACCACAGTTTCTCATCTACTTCTGCTTCAATTGACTGACAGTAGGCTGGTTCAGTCTTGCGCTCAATACTGATGAGTTGTGCTTCATTAACAAAGTTAACTCTCCACATTGAAGCTAACATGGCTAGGGCATCAGCTATGTGATTCTCTGAACATGGAACATGACGGAAAGTAATTTCGTCAAAGTATTGAATCATTTTCACAATGTAAGCGCGGTACGGGATCAGTTTCTCATCTTTAGTTTCCCATTCACCTTTGACTTGATAGATCACTAAAGCAGAATCACCAAAAACTTCTAGGATCTTGATTCTAAGATCAATTGCAGCTTCCAAACCTAAGATGCAAGCTTCATACTCAGCAACATTGTTTGTGCACCCGAAGTCTAACCTTGCTGTGAAAGGAGTGTAACCACCATTAGGATTGATCAACACAACTCCCACACCATGTCCTTTGTAGTTGGAAGATCCATCAAACATCATTTTCCATCTAGAACCGGGTTCAGGACCTTCATCAGGGCCTGGTTCTTCACAATCTTTTACCAACATGATGTCTTCATCAGGAAAATCAAACTTGAGAGGCTCATAATCTTCTACAGGCTGATCAGCAAGGTACTCTGATAAAAGACTTCCCTTGATAGCCTTTTGAGTAACATATTAGATATCATATTTCGACAATAGCATGTGCCAACTGGCAAGTCTTCCTGTTTGAGCGGGCTTCTCAAAGATATACTTTATTGGATCCATTTTGGAGATCAACAAAGTAGTGTGACATATCAAATACTGCCTCAAACGTCTGGCGGCCCATGCTAAAGCACAAAAAGTTTTCTTTAGCAATGAATAACGACTTTCGCAATCAGTGAACTTTTTACTCAAATAGTAGATGGCATGCTCCTTGCGACCAGTTTCATCATGTTGGCCCAAGACGCAGCCCATGGATCCTTCCAACACAGTCATGTACATGAAGAGAGGTCTTCCAAGAACAGGAGGAACCAAGATCAGTGGTTCTTGCAGATAATTCTTGAGTTTATCAAAGGCTTGCGGACAATCAGAATTCCACTCTACAGTCTGATCTTTGCAGAGCAACTTGAAGATTGGTTCACAAGTGGGAGTCATGTTGGAGATGAGTTTGGAGATATAGTTCAAACGGCCTAGAAAATCTCTTACCTGAGACTCAGTCTACGGAGCTGGCATTTCTTGAATAGCTCGTACCTTATCAGGGTCCACCTCAATTCCTTGTTGACTGACGATAAAACCAAGTAGCTTTCCTGATCTGACACCGAAAGTACATTTAGCAGGATTCAACTTCAGCTGATATTTTCGGAGTCTCTTGAATAGTTTCAGAAGATGGTCCAACTGTTCCTCCTCACTCTGAGATTTAGCAATCATATCATCCACATACGCTTCGATTTCTTTATGGATCATGTCATGGAATAAGGTCACCATAGCCCTCTGATAGGTTGCCCCTGCGTTTTTCAAACCGAAGGGCATGACTTTGTAGCAATAGGTTCCCTATGGGGTGATGAATGTAGTTTTATCCATACCGATCGGATCCATTCTGATCTGATTATAGCCTGAGAAACCGTCCATAAAGGAGAAAACCGCAAATTGAGCTGTATTATCCACAAGAGTGTCGATATGCGGTAGAGGGAAATCGTCCTTAGGATTGGCATTGTTGAGATCCCTATAATCTATGCACATTCGCACTTTACCATTCTTCTTTATTACTAGTACGATGTTGGCTACCCATTCAGGATACTTTGAAACTGCCAAGAAACCTGCATCCAGTTGTCACTTAACCTCATCTCTGATCTTGAGAGCTATGTTAGGTCGACTTCTTCGAAGGTTTTGTTTTATCGGAGGACATTCGGGTTTGAGCGGTAGCTTGTGAACTACTATGTCTGTATCCAAACTAGGCATATCTTGATAAGACCATGCAAAAACATCCATATACTCTTCCAGAAGTAGTACTAACTATCGTCTGATTTCTGCCCAAGTGTTGCCCCAACCTTGACCTTTTTCTTCTTTTCTTTGGTACCAAGATTGATGATGTCAACCTGTTCCTCATGCGGTTGAAGATCCGTGTACTGATACTCACACATTTCTGCCAAATCATCAGGGACCTCATAATCCTCCTCATCCTCAACTTGATAGATAGGTGAATCAAAGTCGATAGTGAGAGTAGGGTCATTGAATACAATGGATTTGAGATTTGTTCTGCATGATGGAGGGACTTATTTTATTAAAATGCACAAAAATCAAATGCAAGAAGAAAATGTTTTTGTAGTTTTTTGAAAAGATTGCCATTTTTCCTTAGAAGCAAAAACAGTAAAATAAAGACAAATAGATTAACAAAACATCACTTTCATTGATTAATGAGAATTTAAAGCGGTGGCCCATACAAAATAATCCACTAGTCTCGGGCAGGGCTAGGGAAATGAAAACAACAACAAAAGTAAGCAAATTACTCTGGTATAGGGTACAAAATAGGGATCTCAATAGCCTCCCAATTACTTAATATGGCGTCACACTGAAAAACCAAGTGGTTGATGTCTTCGTCTTCAGCGTCTTCAATGATGGCATGGACTTGATGTCCTCCACTAACAAACACTTCCTGAATCATCTTTAGTCGTCTTGTTGTAGCAGCTTTTTCCTCAAGAGTTGGTTTGTAACCCAACCCTTGGTACTTTTCTCTTTCTTGAACCTCGATGACTTTGCCCCAGCCTTCTGGTATACCTCTTTGTAGGGCATATTGGATACTCTTGAAAGAAGCAAAAGATGGACTATTTGAGGCCACTGGCTCTTTATCATCAAGCATAACAACATTTGCTATCTCAAGAGCTTGGAAAGAGGTTTCCAAAGCGTCTTCATCAGCTTTAATGTATCGGAAAGAGGACAGGTTACTGACCATTAGATCTTCCTCACCATGGATAATAACCAACTTCTCATCAGCTACAAATTTCATCTTTTGATGCAAAGTTGATGTAACGGCACCGGCCTCATGGATCCACGACCTTCCCAATAGACAGCTATAAGCAGGATTGATATCCAAGACTTGGAAAACGACATTGAAAATGTGAGGACCAATCAAAATAGGTAATTCAATCTCTCCCATTACCGACCTTCTCGAGCCATCGAATGCTTTAATAATGAGTGAAGTGGGCCTCATTACAGCCCCTTGGCAAGACAACTTTTCAAGGTTCTCTTCGGCAGAACATTCAGAGATGAACCAGTATCCACAAGAACTCTGGCCAATGTATCCTCTTGACAATTTAATGATACATGCAAGGCCAGGTTATGGTTCCTACCTGCTCGAGGTAACTCCTCGTCACTGAAACTGAGCGTATTGTAGGTTGTGATGTTAGCAACGACGTGATCAAATTGTCCAGCAGTAATATCTTGGGCTACATGTGCTTGAGCTAGAATTATCTGCAAGGCTGCTCTGCGGACAGGAGAATTCACTAGTAGAGACAAAATCGAGATCTTGGATGCAGTTTGGTGAAGCTGGTCAACAACCTTATAGTCACTTCTCTTGATAATTCTCAGGAACTCATCATCATCATCTTCTTTCGTAACCACTTCTTTTTCTTTATCTTTGGAAACTTCAGGAACATTAGTCTTCTTAGGCACAGTTTCTTTGAATAAAGGAGTGTAAACTCTACCGCTACTGGTCATTTTCCCAGTTCAAACTATGTTGGTCACTTCTTCAGCAGCGGTTCCCACCTCATTCCTTGGAATCACTTCTTCAGCAGCAGTTCCCACCTCATTCCTTGGAACCACTTCTTCACGTCTTTTGTTACCCATAATATTCTCGTAAATCCACGACACAGCTTTTGAACCTCTGAAACAGAATGGAACAGGTTGTCGGGTGTTACTTGGCTTTGAATGATTAGCAGTGGAAGCAACAACGGGTCCAGATTTATTGAAAATTGGTACTGGCTTATTAAACACAGGGATCACAGAGCCAGTCTTTGGCATGTTGAAAACAGGCACTTTTTCTATGGATTTTGGTAGGTTAAACACAGGCTCAATTACTGCAACTTCATCCTTCCTCTCTTTACTGAACACTTGCAGAAATCCTTCATTAATCAAACGTTGAATGTCGTCTTGGACCAGTTGGCAACCCTTGATACTGCTACTACATTATTCACAATCACCATGACAGATTCTTACCAACCCGGTTGCAAACAGCTTAGCATGGAAGACCTTGATAGGATTTTTGATTTTTGATGCATCCATTATTAACACCTCATCATTTTCATCCTCAATGGCATTAGTAATCCCATGTGTAGGCAACGGGTTGCTCTTCATGTTTAGTTGATTGTCTGCGAATGATAGGATCTTCTTTTCCATTAATCTTTTCACAATATGTTTCAGTGCCAGGCAACCCTCCAAGTCATGACTGACTCCCCCTTGATGAAAAGTACAATTAACATTTGGATTATGGAACGACAAAGACTTCTCTGTCGGTGGTCCCAGAGGTCTGGTAATAATCAGTCCTTGTTGTACTAATGAAGGATAGAGTTCAGTATAGGACATTGGTATGGGCGGAAACATGGTCATTCCCCCTTGTCTCCTTTTAGGAACACCTGAATGTGAAGCATGTTGTCTTTTTTGTTGTTGATAATTCTGAGCATTTGGCGCTTGCTGATAAGCTGGATATTGATAGGTCGACGCCTGTTGCGCTGCTTGATTATTAAAGGTAGGTGTTACAACTGCTATATAGTGTTGGGGAACATACTGCGTGGGGTAAATCGGCTGTTGAGTAAAGTTTGGAACCGACTGTTGTTGATACATTGGTTGCTTCCACATTGGGTTCCTTTTCCTCCCTGTCATGATGGCATTAGTTTCTCCCTCTTTCTTCTTGTGGAAGTGGCTAGGAGCTTTCTTGGTATTGGTACTGGTTGAACTTCTTGAGGAACTGACTACCTTTCCACTTTTCAGCCCAGCTTCTACTTTCACGCCTACAGCGACAATATCAGCGAAATTAGTACTGACGTTACCAATCATCCTCTCATAGAAATCTGGCTTCACCGTATCCACTAACCAATCAGCCAATTCTTTTTCAGATAAAGGTGGCTCTGCCTGTGAAGCCAGCTCTCTCCATCTCTGTGCATACTCTTTAAAAGACTCGGAATTGTTTTGTGACATGCTCAGAAGTTGTCTACGATCTGGCGCCAGGTCCATGTTATATTTGTAATGCTTTACAAAAGCATCAGATACGTCTTGAAAACATTGGATCCTAGATTGGTCCAAAGTCAAATACCACTTTGCAGCAGCCCCTTTCAAACTATCTTGGAAGCAGTGGGTCATCAACTTGTCATTATCCATAAATCCAGCCATTCGCCGGTAATACATGACCAAATGCGACTTAGGACAGGTTGCACCTGAGTATAGGTCGAAATTGGGTAGTTTGAACTTGGGTGGAATTACCAAGCCTGAGACTAAGCACATGTCTTTAGCATCAGTACTAAATACATTGCTCCCTTCCATTGCTTTCATTTTCCTCTGAATTGTCTCTACACTTTCCTTCAGCCTTTCATGTTGATCATCTCCTTCCTCGGACATATCAATGTAATTATAAACCGAATGTGGGTTCTAAAAAACTGGGTGCACCTGAGTTTGCACTGCTGTTGGAGTGAAGGTGGGAATAGCTTGAAGAGCTTAATTAACCAAAGGAACAACTTATTGAGTAGAAGTGATGGCCGGAGCACGTATAAAATCAAAAGGCATGCCCAAAGTGGGGTTCACAGCAGTAGCAGGAGGTTCTACAGTTGTAGTGATAATCTCGGAGATCACCGTGGCCTGCGTATCCATCTTTGCCCTCATAACTTGAATTATTTCTAGGATCTGCCCCGTTCCTCCTCGGAGCTCACTCAATTCAATGTTGACTCTGTCCATTTCACAGTACTGTTCTGACATCCTTTGACGAGCTTGGGCTCGTGTGTTGTAGTTGTGTCGGGAATTCAGTGTGACGGTTCTGAAGAGACTTACGACTACATGAGATAAAGACAAGGAAGAAAATGCACATGTTATGACATGATGCAAATGAAAATGCTAATGCAAATGCAAGCTAAACTATCAAGAAACCATAAATTTTTTTGCAAACATTGTAGACAACGGGATGTTCATCAAAATAAGCTTCTTCATTAGGAATTCTTGCAAAGGTTACATCAGAAGTAGTACATCTTCATAATTCAGAAATACATAAGTGGAAATGGAAAATACAACAACAACAACGAAAGGAAACTAAGGATTGTATCCACTGGTAGACGGCCCCTCCTCTCCATTGATCTTTCTCATGAGCTTGTTGATTCGCTCCTTGCCTTTTGCTCTCTCAAGGGTCATTTCTCCTAGTGCATTCTTCAACTTCTGATTCTCCTTTGTGGGTGACTCATGATGGGGAAAAGGCTTCCTCATCACAAGAGGTATTTCACGAGACCACTCCAAGTAGGCATTAGTGACGGTGCAATCAGCGGTCCACCTTTGTCTATTGATTTGGCGCCAGGCGCGCTCAATTCTGATTTTGAACTCGAAACCTTCCTCTTCCTCGAGATAAAGCATCTCTAGGTCCTCGTAGTCAGGAATTCCCTCTTTGGGATGGTCTAGTTGGTGGTGAGCAAGTACAGGATTATAGTTAATACACTCATTCCTTCCCATGAGAGGTATGTTTAGGAAGTCCCCACAGCTATGGATCATAAGGATTCCTTCATCGGTTGGGTCGTACCATTCAATGTCAGTGTGTTTCAATTCCATCAGCTTCTTAGACCAAATTGTGCTATCTTCAACTTCCCAAAAGGCTGGAGTCTTTGGTAAGCACGAAATAAACCACTTATAGAAGAGGGCAACACAGCAGACAACGAGTCCTCTATTTCGCATATATCTTGTGTGAACAACATGATAAGTGTCTGCCAACAGTGTAGGAACTGGGTTATTGATCATGAAGTTTCAGATAGCTTGAACATCGACGAAGTACTTGGCATTAGGAAACAGGAATAAACCATAGACGAGTAAAGTAAAGGTTGATTCAAAGAGTGCCGAATTTCCCCTATCCTTAAAGTAAAGAGCCTTCTCAAGCAAGAATTGAGCGGGTAATCAGCGACGTCCCCCCTTGATGGTTAGCTAAGCTTGAACATCAGACAATCTAATTCTTGTCTCCTTTGCGATGTCTTTGGCAGTGAGTTTCCCTTCGATTCCGTAGAATGGAGGAGAGTTTTTGACAGGGATGCCTATCAGAGTGGAAAACTCCTCCAGAGTTGGCATGAGTTGATAGTCTGGGAACACGGAGCAATGGTACACAGGATGATAAAGTTGGGCTAGAGTCTCAAGCGGTCCTTCGGTCACTTGGAGTTTCAGCAATGATAGGATTCCCCCATATCTGTCAGTGAAAGCCGGTGGGTCTTCAATCATATCTTCCAACCCCAACAGTTGCTCCAACTCAGGAACCTCGAAAGTATACGGCCATATTCTCCTTCTAGCAGCTTCCATTTCTACAAAGTCTGCAAAACAAGGTTAGTTTCTTGATAGCTTAGCAAAGAATGCAAGATGCAATGCAAATGTGATTGGTTTTAAGGAACTCGAGAAAAACAATTTTCAAAATAAGATTCATTTCATTAAATATTGAGAAGAGTTACAACTTTTCATAGTACATTTCAAAAAGCTCAAAAGGCTCAAAATACAATAAGATAAGAACAACAGCTAGGCCTAGAAAAGGACCCTATCTAGGAATGCTCCACTTCACGCCTCCTCTTCTGTCTCTTCAACTTATCATTCTCTATGATCAACTTGTCAACAATCCCTTTCCAAGCGCCAGATGTCGGAGGGATGTTGGCATACTCATGAGCGCTAGAAGTAGGTTGCACGCTAGAGAAAAATAAATTCTCTTGCGCTATAGGTACGTCTATTACACGTATTTCCAGCCATTCAATCAGATCATCCTTCTCTTTCATCTTCTTTTTCAGCTCTTCTTGCTCAATACAGACAGTATGATACTTCTTTTCCCATGTGTCTCTTTCAAGCTTCATCCTTGCTAGAGTCTCTTGATACTCCTCCATGCACTCAATGGGAATAACAGATGGAGATACAACAGTGGGCTGAGGAGGTCTCTTGGGAAGATAAGGCATCTTAAGGTCACGAGCTCGAGATCGAACCCATTGGAGGAAAGGTTCCAAAGCTACACCATTTCTCTTTCCTAGATCATCCTTGGTACTCTTGTGGAGTGTGTCCCAAGCATGCCAAACTCTGTTTTTGGTTTCATCACTGGCCGTTTCATTGAGATAAAAGAAACCGGATACATGAATACTCTTAGGCTTCTCCTTCATTGGAAAATCAAATTGTCGTCTAGCAAGGACAGGGTTATAGCTAATCCCACCTCGGATACCAAGGAGCGATACGTTGGGGAATGGGTCACAACTATCAATGATCACTTCTTTGTCGTAAACGGGATTATACCAAAGGATGTCATTGTGGGTAAGAGAAATGATTCTTTGAGACCAACGCAGTTTATCAGGGTTATCCCTGAATTGAGATATTCGAGGCAAATGCGTTATGTACCACTAGTAAAGCAAAGGTGCACAACATGAAATAGTACCCTTCCCTTGGAGAGTCCTATGATGGATGGAGTGATAAGCATCACCAAGTAGGGTAGGTACAGGATTTCCACTGATAAAGATCCTTATGGCATTGATATCAACAAAATCTTCAATATTGGCAAACAGAAACAGACCGTAGACAAGTAAAGAAAAGGTCGCTTCAAAGGCAGCTACACTGTTCATATTGGCCAAGTGACAGGCTTTTTCAAACAAGAACTTGGAAGGTAAGCCCTTGATACCATCCTTGGTGGTGAGGTGAGGCTTAACTTCTGACATTTCCAAGTGGATACAATCAGCAATCTCTTTTGGTATAGGGGTCTTCTCTTGACCACTGAAGGGTTTTTGTTTTTTCACAGGTAAGCCAAACCAATGAGAATATTCTTCCAAGGTTGGAACAAGTTGGTAATCAGGGAAAGTGAAACAATGGTAGAGAGGATCATAAAATTATACCAACGTGTCAAGAATACCCTCCTCCATCTTAGTTCTGAGAAGGCCAATCAATCTCCCATAACGTTTTCTGAAATCTTCATGGCAAGTCACCAAGGTCGCTAACTTCTTCAACTTAACCAAATTAGGCTTCTTAAAATTGTACTTTTTAGTGTTTCTCTTCTCAATATCCATGATACCTATGATTTACAAAGGAAAAGATGACCGAGTTCCTTAAAACCAACAATGGATGCAATGAGATGTATGCAATGCACAAAATATGGGCACACATTTGCACACGCAATACATCACACAAGTCCTAGGTTTGGGGGTCTCATGAATGGGGTCATGGTCTATCCATCCCAACAAGGTGTGTACTATAGGTTCATCAACTGTAGAACAAGGTTCTAAAAGTTCCCAGAATCTACGTAAATCCTTCGGATATTATCGGCCTACGTGACTACTCACGCGGGTTAATAATATTCTCAAGATAAACTCGTCTGAGTGTAGTATCGCGTAACAACTACTTGGGACAACTCCCTCATAGCCACCACACTACATCCTAAAAGGCTAAGTGGGGTGAAGGTAACTACCGTCCTCAGAATCACTAGCTCTCAAATCAGGAAGAGTGACATCAATGCGACTACTCACATCAGACATCAATAATCCCAAAGGGCCTCATCTGAGTGTGGTCATCATATGCCATAAATTGTTAGGACTACTCCCAACAACCGACTATTGATTACACCATGATCCTATCATATGTGCTCTCTAGTCCGGGTTGAGACTTATCTCACCACTCAATAGTAGCAACCTTGCCAAACAGAAGAACCCAAACAAGTAGACAGATATATACAGATATACAAATATACAAGCAAAACATATAACACAAATATAAGCAAGGTGGGCTTAACCCTCTCAAGTCCTATCCCCAGTGAAGTCGCCATTTCTGTTGCGGTGAGAATCGGATAACAAGCTATTAATTAACTTGCATCGTAAAACTTTGAAATTCACCATCGATCTTTGATTTATCCAAAGGAAAGGGTATAGAGCGAAAACCCTAATAAGAGAATCTAGGTTCGGGGGTTGGTTATACTAAGGGAAGGTATTAGAATCCTAAGTATCTGTAGTACTCTATAGGAACCACTTGTTTATGTTTGTGTTATGTTATGTTTGCTTGCTAAGAATCTGCTAAGGGTAAAGGTAAAGACCTAAGGGTATATACACTAAGTTTGCTCATCAAGACATCGCATCTTGTGCCTACGTATCTGACTAAAGAATCAGAGCAACCGTAGTTCACCTAACTAAGGGTGAAGGAGGAACCAATGACTATGGCCAAAGTTCTAAGGGGAATGCGTATGAGCTCATGTAGAGTTTAAGAAACTCTCTAAGTCTAATTTGTGATGGGGAAGTGAATACTCAAGATGGTGAGTTCACATAGAGTCCAAGAACTCTACTTAATTCTACGTTGCAAGAGGTGATTGGCTATGAGGCCAAGGGAGAATGACTATGACTATGAGGTCAAAGCCTACCTATGACTATGAGGTCAAAGGTTATGAGATGGCTATATGACTTTGAGGTCAAGAGGGTATCCTATGACTATGAGGTCAAGGAGGGAAATAATGAGCTTTCTATGACTATGAGGTCAATAGAAAGGCTTTTCCTTTGGAAGGAATGGGAAACAACTTAAGAACAAGAGTTGAATGAACAATATCATTTCAATGATTCAAAGACAGGAAACATTTAATCAAATATATGCGATCAAACTTCCAAGTATGAACATGGCAAACATGGATAAGTGAGCAGAGGTAACATCATCAAAGTTTTGAAAACGGAGATATGTCAAGTTTAGCAAAAGCCAATACATACAAATAACAGAATGACATAGTTTAAGTCAAAGAACAAATCTCAAGTAAACACATAATATTCAAAAACTTAAAAGTCTTCAAGAAACAGTTGATGATTCTCAAAAAGAAGTTCGAGAATTAAATGTAAAGTTTAAACATATTTTTGGTTTTGAAGTTTTTCTAGAAAAAAAAACAAACAAGAGAATAAAAGAAACCAAGCTTTAAGGTGGCAGTCGCCAGCACAATGTGCCATCAGAAAATGCCATGAAAATCTTGGCAGGCGCCACAAATTTCATGGCATAAGCCAGGTTTTGTGGCAAGTGCCACAAAAGGAGTGGCAGGCGCCAAGCTTTCAATGGCTAGTGCCATGAAAGCTTGTGGCAGGTGCCACACAAAATAAAAGAATAAAAACAATGCCCCTAAAGCATGGCATGCGCCATGCATTCATGGCAAGTGCCATGAATCTTTTTCTTTATTCACTTTTCAAACAAATAACCACAACCCAGTTCATGATAAAAATCCAACAAAAAGCACACATTAACATTTGCAATATTATTTCAGAATCAAACATTAACATGAACATGATAATAGATATGATGACGGTATGGAACAAAAACCATGATATCTTGGGAACGAAATAAAAAAAGAGAAGTGAATGTTACCTAGTGGAGAAAGTCCACTGCCTCTTCACAAGTGCGTATTCTGAAAAAAAAAAGACGAACTTCTTCTTCTTCAAAATGCCAGAATAAGTGAGGGAGAAAAAGAGAGTATTCAACCTATTTTTAGGGTGAATACCGGCGTACATTTTACTGAAGAGTAACGTCCTATTTATAGGAAAAGATAGAGAACTTTGAAGCATTGCCAAGATTGGCCTTTTTTCACATTTTCGTGCAAGTGCTAGTGGTTGGTTTGAAAAGTCTTCAATTGATCAGAATAGGTTTTGCTTTTGTGTGCTGATGAGACGTGGAACCATACTTTTACTGAAAAGCCTTTTCTTTCTTCATGATTATTTGGATCCACTTGCATTGTCTTATTTAAAATATATTATTTTAATTAAAACAAAGTTTATCTGAAGTGCATATTTGGAAAGGTGGCAAACGCCACATTTTTTTCATGGCAAGTGCCACAAATTAACATGGCAGACGCCATGTCTTATATGGCAAGTGCCACCAAACTTTTCATGACAGGCACCATGCTTCTTGTGGTGGTGGGCGCTATGTATTTCCATGGTGGTGGGCGCCATGTATCTCATGGCCTGTACCACCAAAGTGTGGCCAGTGCCATGAGATACTTTTCCTTTTTTTTTTCTTTTTCTTTCTTTCTCTTTTTTTCTCTTTTTTTCTTCAAATAAAATTCACAAATGCCTGGCGATCTCTCATGCCCTCAGTCAATGGTTGAACATATTAAGATGAGACATGACTTGATACTTCATTTTGGTCTAATAACATCAGAGTCGGAGTGTCGACTTTTTCGGTCAAAACCCTAATTTCCTCAGGAATTCCACTGGATGGCCTTTGAGGGTCTTGCTTCTTCTATCTCTTCCAAGGTCCATAGATGGCCTCTAGGGATGCCCAGTATCATATAGAATCATGTTCCAAAGCTTGGGAATATGTCTTGACCAAAATCAGAGGCAATTGTTGACTGTTGCTGAGAAAACCCTTGTTTGAGGCATGGTGAATCCTGTGGCTCAAAGCACTTGTAATAGGAACCAAACACACTTGATTTCTTGTTGAATAATATTTCTTGAAAGTATGTGAGCTTAATTGGTCGGTGAACCCTTTAAGATACTGCCTGATCATAACAAGGTTCTTCAATGATTCTTGAGCTTAAAACCCTAATTCCACAACCCTTGACCGGATGATCTCTTCTTGATTTCTCTTGACCCAATCTCATTAAGATCATAGCATATGATTTGAGGACTTCATAATTAGCCTCCAAGACCAAATGGTTGCACCTTGGAGCCTCAACTATATTTCTTGAACAAATGGCTTCTCATAAGAATCTCACCCAAGCTGGTGAACACTTGTGATGATTGTATGGAGCCAAAGAATTTCTTAGGAGACCTTGAATCACATGAGAGGCTGGCTTATGGACTTTTTCTCTCTTTCCTCTACAAATCCTAGTTCACAAAAGGAACAAGCTAGCAAGATACGGTGGTTAGTTAACAATGCACAGATGATTGATCCCTAAATGTAAGTGCAAGATGTTATGACATCTAAGGGGTAAAATTTGGGGTACAACAAGGTTGGACCAGAAATTTTTTATACAACCTTTTACATCATGGACATCTAGCCAGCCTATAGTTGTCTGTTAGGTCGTCTTTGAATTCATTCTACTGGGGTAGTAACGTCTACATTGCATCAAATGCTTAAATATATGGTTGAAGTAAAGGTGGTTACGGTGTGTGGAGAAGAAGACATCATGGTCAGTCACTTGTCAACGTTTAAGTATGTCGAGGTTGATTAGGAGATACATGAAACCCTTTGTCAGGCCTTCGAAGCAGTCCAAACTCAGAAAGAGCTTCCTGTGGAGGATAAAAGGCCTGAGGTTTCGATGTCTTTATTGAAAGAGGCGCGTGTTGTAGTTGAGGCTGGAATTTATCAAAGGTGGGGCCAAGTTCACGAGGGTACCGATGAAACAAGATAAGTATGGGTTAGGGTACAAGCCATCACAGGCTCCTCCGAGATTTAGAGGTCCCGTCAGATTTACAAGTGTTGGAGTTATCTTTGACAGAATCAATGCAATAGGGGAAGATGAAGTCGATAGCAATTACGACATGGATAGCTGGATCCTCCCCTGCATTCCAGGCCAAGAACTGTGCAACTGGTCTTCCGAGGAAGTTATCCTGGTCACTCATGAAGAGTAATTTTTCTTGTTTTTGCATATGTTAAGTCCTACGTTCTGCCCAAGACATAATGACTCATCTGTAGGGCCACATTGTTTTTACTTTCAATGATATCATAAATAAAAGGACGTTTTGCATTCAAATGTTTCTCTCCCTGTTTATCATTTTTTTCTTTTACACCTTTTAAAAAAAGAAAAATGGCAATGTGTTTTTTTTTTGTTCATTTTTTTTTTGCATTCTTAATAAAACATAAAACACCACTCATGCAGATGCATCACCTCAGATCCCATCGATAATGATTCAGCTATGGCTCAGTATGATTTTGATAATCCCATTTATCAAGCTGAAGAAGAGGCTGATGAAGATTGTGAGCTTCCTGAGGAATTAGCCAAACTTCTAAAATAAGAAGAAAGGATCATTCTTCCTCATCAGGAGGATATTGAAATTGTCAATCTGGGCACCGAGGACATTAAGAAGGAAATCAGAATTGGGGCTGCTTTGGAAGATAGTGTCAAGGGAAGATTGGTTAAAATGCTATAAGAGTATGTGGATATCTTCACCTGGTCTTACCAGGACATGCATGGGTTTGATACGGACATCGTCGTGCACCATTTGCCTCTCAAAGAGGGTTGTCCTCCGGTCAAGCAGAAATTGAGAAGAACAAGACCAAACATGGATGTCAAAATCAAAGAAGAGGTTCAGAAACAGTTGAATGCTAGGTTTCTTGCTGTGACTAGTTATCCTCCGTAGGTTGCTAATATTGTTCCTGTACCTAAAAAGAATGAAAAGGTCAGGATGTGTGTCGACTGCCGTGATTTGAATAGAGCAAAACTGAAAGACGACTTCCCGCTCCCCCACATTGACATGTTAGTAGATAATACTACTCAATTGAATGGGTACAAACCAGGTTGGATCAGCTGAACCATATCGAAGAAAAAAGATTGGCAACCATTGCACATGGTCGGTTATACCAAAGCAGGATGAAGAAAGCATTCGATCAGAAGGTGCGTCCTCGGTGCTTCCAAACAGGCGATTTGGTTTTGAAAATGACCCTTCCTCCTTAAACAAATCACAGGAGAAAATGGACTCCAAACTATGAAGGGTCATACGTTGTAAGAAAGGTTTTCTCTGGTGGAGCCTTGTTACTCTCAACTATGGATGGCGAAGATTTTACGTCCCCTGTGAATACAGACGCGGTAAAAAAATACTACGTATAAAAGACCCGCTGGACCAGAAAAATAAAAGTCCAGGAAAAAAGGAGCATCCCAGCGAACCACAAAAAGAAAAGGTTCGGGCAAAAATTAGGGATAAAAGAAAATAAAAGAAAAGAATAAACCCACAAAGTTGAAAACCTGAAGAGGCAACTTGGGCAAAAATGGGAATCCCGGTGGATTGAAAACCCGAAATGGTGGTCCAGGCAAAATTTAGGAATTTGAAAGCGAGAGGCTGCGGTCTGCGTTCGATCTGTGAGCACATCTTGATACATGGAAATTTCAAAGGATAGGAATCGGTATAGTCAGTCTTTTCAGAAGGCAAAGTATTTGAGAGCGTCGAAGACATACGAGTAATAGCTGAATCAGAACCTGGTGGAAGTTGGTTTCCACATTACTGACATGTGTATTTTCTTTTTACTTTTGTGAAATTACCTCTTTCCAGGAATTGCCTCCCAAATTGTACATGCCTATTTACAGGCCAATTCGATCAATAAAATTTCATTTCACTCAAAAGCTGTCCATTTTTGTTTTTACTTTTACTATTTTGTTTGCAAAAAAACGTCCGATATTTTGATAGCATTGCATGTGAAAACATTAAAGCTTTGCAGAGCATGTTAAAAAAACAATGGAAATTACTTGAATGATGAGTGTCTTGGGTGGTAACCGAAGTTGCCATGTCGCATATAGAACATTTTGTTGTTTGTTATGTGTTTGCAGGATGTCTGAGGTTTATGTCACCCTTAGCAGAGTTGTGAAATTTTTTATTACCCTCCCGTGCAAGAGTTCAGAAGCTTGCTCTCCCCCAGCCAGGTTTGGGCCTTGTTTATTGCTCCCCAGCAAGTGTCCAGATTTTGGCTACTCCAGACAGGATATTGGTGGTTTGTTTATGCCTCCCGAGCATGTTCACATTTCCATTAGCGGAGTTTCCTTCATCCCCAACAAAGTAAGGTTAAAGGTTATTTCCCCAACAGAAGGGTAAGTTCAATGTCGTTCCCTAGCAGGTTTGGTACCATTGACTTTTCTCCCCAAGCAGAGTTTGGTAGTGATTTCTTCAACAGGTAAGTCAGCATGGGTTGATATCACCAGCAGGTTCAAAGCCCAATGACCATTGGCACTGGTCTTCATCAGATTCCTGGGACGGTTCCCCAGCAGATGTCTATTACTTTTACTTCCCGACAGAATGGAAGTTCATTTGGATTTTCTTCAATGGAGATAGTTCAGTTTGTCTTCTCCAGCAGATATGTTTCCAGTTTTCTCAGCACCTCTCCCGGTGGAGTGTCCTTTTGCATATCATAAGCATCTTTGCATTGCATCCTCAAAAATGCGTAGCATTTCCATTTCGTATGGAGTATTACACCATAGAAAAATTCAAACATATGCATTCGAAGCATAAGCCATGTTTGATACCATCTTTTCCAGACCTTTCCCCAGCAGAAAGTGGCATATCTCAGGAGATGTCGTTTCACTTTATTCCCTAAGAAATGGTTTTGTTGTTGTTTCCTTCCAGAGGAATTATTTTGTACTCCCCCTGCAGAGTCGTCTGTTTAGGCTTCTCTTCTCCCCAGCGGAGTCATCTTCCCTTTACTTTATGTCGTAAATCCATTGATTTTGCTTCCTGGTATCCTTTGGTATTCCAACTTTTGGTTAATGTCCTTTATCCCAACTTTTGGTTGGTATTCTTTTTCCATTCCAACTTTTGGTTTGTATCCTTTGTTGCATCCCAACTTTCGGTTGGTACCTTGTTTTTATCCCAACTTTTGGTTGGTATTCGTTGTTATCCCAACTCTTGGTTGGTATTCTTTGTTCCAACCTTTGGTTGGTATCCTTTGATTTATTCCAACTTTTGGTTGGTTATCTCTTGTTTATTCCAACTCTTGGTTGGTATTCTCCGTTGTGAGTATCCTTTATTCAAACTCTTGGTTGGTAGTCTGTTTCAATTCCATTCCTCATTCTTTCCAACTTTTGGTTGGTATCCTTTGCCGCATCCCAACTTTTGGTTGGTACCCTTCGGTTCTATCCCAACTTTTGGTTGGTATCCTTTGTCGCATCCCAACTTTTGGTTGGTACCCTTCGGTTCTATCCTAACTTTTGGTTGGTATCCTTTGCCGCATCCCAACTTTTGGTTGGTACCCTTCGGTTCTATCCCAACTTTTAGTTGGTATCCTGTGTTTATCCCAACTTTTGGTTGGTATTCTTCTCTAATTCCAACTTTTGGTTGGTATTCTTTGTGGAGAATTCGCCTTCGGTCGGCGTTTTGTGTATTCTAACTCTTGGTTAGTATCCTTTATCCCAACTTTTGGTTGGTATCCTGCGTTAATTTCCAACTTTTGGTTTGTACCCTCTGTTGTTCCAACTTTTGGTTGGTACCTCTTGATGTAAGCTCGCCTTCGGCTGACATTTTCTTTATTCCAACTCTTGGTCGGTATCTTATTCCTTCCCAATTCCAACTCTTGGTTGGTATCCTGTTGTCGTTCCAACTTTTGGTTGGTATCCTTTGTCAAATTCCAACTCTTGGTTGGTATCGTATCTTTTATCCCAACTTTTAGTTGGTACCCTTCGGTTCTATCCCAATTTTTGGTTGGTATCCTGTGTTTATCCCAACTCTTGGTTGGTACCTCCTGTTTTTGTTCCAACTTTTGGTCGGTATCCTCGTCCCATTAGAATCCCAACCCTTGGTTGGTATCTTTTGTTATCCCAACTTTTGGTTGGTACTCTGAATCCCAACTTTTGGTTGGTAAATTTTTGTTATCCCAACTTTTGGTTGGTAACCTACCTTTTATTCCAACTTTTGGTTGGTACCATACCCTTTATTCCAACTTTTGGTTGGTACCATATCCTATATCCCAACTTTTGGTTGGTACCATTTGTTAAAACTCCCATTTTGGGTTGTTGACTTATCTGTTATCTTTTGCTATCTATCATACCCTAAATTTTGACCACAAGATTTCCCATCATTGTGCAAATCATCACCACAATATGGATGTACCTCCATGCCTCATCAATCCTCTCAAAGATTGTTGAGCATCCACCCCAATCAAGAATTAGGGCTTTGAGCTCTCTCAGAGCACTCAGACAAAGGATCAATCAAGAATTGACATGATCTTTAACTTGTCAAGCCTCTCAAACATCCATAAATGGTTAAGAGGTCTCCCACATCAAGAATCAAGCACAAGAGTGCAACCTTTCAAGTGGATCAAGCCTCAAGATCATCAGTGTCACCAAATTAGGGTTTTGGTCGACCAAGGCCTCCAGAGAAAATTTTCATCTGGGCATTAGCCAATACTTCAAAACATAATCCAAGAAGCTCAAAGGAACCTTATGAGTCCATTCATAAGTACAAAATAGCCTCAGGGGATGCATTCATCAAAAAATCAGGAATTAGGGTTTCTTGACCTAATTCACCCCTAAGTTAACTTTTGGAGCAAGACATGAGCCCAAACCTCAAGAGATGTTTTGAAGACCTCAAATATCTTGTATTGATCCTCTTATAAATTCAAATGGACACAAAGAACTTAGTTCATGAGCAATACAAAGATTCGAATTCATCTGGACCACAAATTAGGGTTTCTGAGAAAAAGTCAACCATACCTTTGCCTTTTGACCAAGACATGATATCAAACTTTGGGACATGATTCAAGACACTCTAAAATACCTATGGAATCCATCCATTAGGTTTGAATTATGTCAAGAACTTGATTTCATAGAAAATCACAAAGTTTGGAATTATCTAATAAAAAAGTCAACTGCGCCCAAAAATCAAGTTTGACTATTGAGATTTCTTGACAAACATGGCTTCCTTAAGTCAAAAAAAGTGTTAACTCATGGTTTTGATCATCATCCATCAAGAAAAATCAAGAAAAGTGAGGTTACTTAAAAAAGGGGCAACCTTAAGAAACTTGAATTTTCACAAAGTCATGGAAAAAAATGACTTTTACCCAACTTTGCAAGACCATAACTTGTGATCCAAGTAAATTTTTTATTCCATCCAAAGCTAAAATGAAAGCTCTCATTACATACTTCAAGATTGTCAACTACAACATATTCCAAATCCTCATGAATTTTGAGTTATGGATTGATCAAAATCACAAAAAATGGAAAATGAACATTTTTCAAACACTTAGTGAAATTTTTGGACAGAATCTGTTTTGTATTTTCACTAACTTTGAGGCCATTTTTCATTATGATCCAAGATGATTCAAGACCAAAAAGTACAAGAGCCTCCAATGATTCAACTTGAGCAAGAAGTTATAAGCCTCCAAAAATGGCATTTTTCACCCTGCCTACACAACATCATTGGTACATAACTTGTATCCCATGATTTCTTGAGCCAATTTTAGACACTTGCATCATTGTATTTCTGTCCAAAATCAACATGAATGATGAAGAATCTGATCACAAGGCCACCAAGTCAAAAATCCAATCCCTTAGGCATGTGGCATTCAAGGTTCATTTCCAAAAACTCCAACTTTGTCAAGAAGCATTGAATGGATGCATAGAGATGGCATGTATCAGTCCACAACATTGCAAATGAGTCAAGATTAGTCCAAGAATCAAAAGACCATAGGCCTGCAAGATTGACTCAAGTCAATGGCTAGAGGAGACTTTGGCTACATGACAAAACTCAATGGATAATAGGGTGATCCAGCCCCCAATCACTATTGCTCCCAAAACAAACTTGCTCTACTATAAATATGGACCCTTTCTGGTCAGTTTGAGCACACCAAAGCATAACAACACACGCTCTTCTTCCTTTCACTCTCAAAAACCAGAAATTGCTTCTTTTTCAAGTAACATTCGAATTTTCAAATAGAGAGCAATTCTATCAAAGCCAATGTTGTAGACACATCACATACATCATGTGTGAGCTATCCAAACACTTCTCACACATATGTAACACCAGAATCACAAACCTTCAAATCACACTCAAGCCAATTTGCAGTTGAGATACCACAAAGAGTTCCAGGTTGTTTCAATCCATTCCAAGCTTCCAAACACCTTACATAAGGTCCATTGAAGTTGTCCAAGTCATCAAACAACATATGTAACACCTCCAACACACAATTTGATTTCTTCTTGCAAGAGGTAAGCCTGAACTCTCAAACTCTATGATCCGTGCATCATAAATGTGTTTTCAAGTTACAAACATGTTTATGCACTTATGTAGAGTGTTTCCCCTCAATCAATTGCTTTGTAGCTATCGTGTATAGGATTTCATAGTGTTCTTGCAGAAATTAGGGTTCATGTGTTCATCACTTGATTTCTCAATCCACACTAAAAATAAATGCAATTAATTGGTACCATTGGAATCCTTGTTCAAAAACGAGTGAGATTGATATTTGAATCGTGCAAAATCATTGAGTAATCAAAGAGAAAAGTGAGGTTTTACAAATCGTCCATGGCGCGGGCACGAGGAAGAAGAAGGTGACGGTTGGCGCCTTTTTCAAATTATTTTGAATTTTTGAATTTTTAAATTACTTTCTTAATTGATTTCAAAAATTAATGTCTCTCTCAATTTTAATCAGTTTTTATTGGTTCTTTTTTTAAAATTTCACAAAAATGTTAAAATATTTTATTCTACAAAAAAATCAAATTTATATTATTTATTTAATATAGTTTAAATTTTTGTAAAGACTTTCATTTTAATTATTTTTTTTTACATTTTTAATGAAATTTTCCTCTTGATTTTTCAAATTCAAATGAATTTCACACTTTCATATAAAGAAAACATGATTTTTCAAAACATTTTTCAAAGTTCACAACTTGTTTTTAAATATGTTCGATATTTTATATCATTTTATTTAATTTTCTTTGAAAAAATTGTTTTTTTAATTAAAGTTAGGGTTTTCCTTGATTTTAATTTTTCAAACTTCATTTGAAATACTTTTGGGCCTCTTTGTAGAGTGTAAGACCCATTCCTTTGTAAAATAAATAATTTTGGGCCTCAGTAATTGTATAAGTCCCGACACGTTTTTCAAAATAAACGATGCAATCGCTATTTTTCATCTGGGCATCTCCTTGAGCTATAAGCCCTAACTCTTCTTTTCAAATACATCTTGGGCCTCTAATATAGTGTAAGACCCAACCCTCTTTGTACAAAAACAATTTTTTGGGCCTCTGCTATAGTATAAGTCCCACAACGTCTTTCAGTATCGCAGTGCGATCCCTCTTTTCAAATAATAACCTTGGGCCTCTCCTTGAGTATAAGCCCCAATCTTTTGTACATAAACTTTGTTTTAAATAATAAACAACTTTCATGGGCCTCTCCTTGAGTTGTAAGCCCCATACCTCTGTTTTCAAAATCATCTGTCTATTTTAAACTGGTACTAAGAGAAGCATTATTCCTGATGAAACTGCTCTTTGACCACTTGGGCCTCTCTTTGAGTTATAATCCCCAAACATTCTTTGCTTTTTAAACAAATTTCTTTTAATTCATATTCAAATTCAAAGTTTTCTCAAAACTTTCTTCAATTTCTTAAAACCCTAATCATACAGTTGTAATCAGTACAACCAATCACAATACACTTGGGCCTCTTCTCAGAGTGTAAGACCCAACATCTTTTCAATTCAATGCATACTTGTTTATATACCTGTCAATTTATTCATCTGTATATATGCCTGTGCATATCTGTTTAGAGTTTCCCCAGCAGTTAGGTTTACACTTAGGTCAAACCAGAGGTTACTTCTAACATAGTCAAAACTAGTTCCCTCATAGGAAATTCCCTCAATACAGTCTGCCTCCTCTTGGGCTTATTCAATATGGAACAGAGAAAGGCATTATTCCCGGTGAAAATTTTCTCAAGATTGTCAAAACTTAGATATATATGTATACAAGAAATTCATTTCCCCAGAGAGGATTGATTCCCAGTGAAACCTCTTTTGATTCTCTTCAAACCTTAGACCTGTTCAAAAAAGAAAGGACTTATTCCCGGTGAAACCTTTCTTGAACTTTTCTTAGGCTTGGACCTACAGGCTTCTTAGAAGTATCCCCAGCCTCCTCTTGGGCTTAGTACATGGACTAATAGGCTTCTTAAAAGTTCCCCAACCTCCTCTTGGGCTTAGTATAAGGACCCAAGGGCTTCCTAAAAGCATAGGATATAAATTAGTCATCTCTGCTAGTCCAATCTCCCAGGAGATTCAAATTTCGAGAACATCATATCAGTCTAAAGGTTGATCTTCATCCCTTAAACCAACAACCTCTTCTTGGGCATCATACAAAGATCTCTCTCTACACCAGAGTCTATCTCTTCTTGATGAGACTTGGATAGTCTCAGCCTCCTCTTGGGCTTCATTCAAATAAACTTGGAAAGTCTCACTTATCATAGTCTCCTTTTGGACTTAACACACAGAGACCCTCAAGTTTCCTAAAAGCATATGATAAAACCTTATCATTTTATCAATACATCAGCCTCCAGCAGAGTTAAAACCTCTAAGGTTTTCAAACTCACCTTTAAACTCCCCTGACCCCTAACAAGGCTTAACTTTCATCTGGAAAATCCCAGCCAAGGTCAGATTGACCTCAACAAAACCCTCAATAGAATCAGAGCCTCATGGCATCTGATACTTTAACTTTTCCCTGATTCCCAGCAAAGTAAATCCCTATGGATTCCCCAATACAATTTAGGCATGCTCTTGGATTTCAATAATCCTCAGCAAAATTTAGCCTCCTCTTAGACTTCATATAAGAACTTTCTCCAGTCAGCCTCAATCTTGGGCTTTGTACAAGACAGATAAAATCCTCCCCGATTGAGTCATTTTCCTTTAGCTTCAACCTTAGGCATTAAACAAGGCACACAAAAATCAACATCCCCTCAGATGAGACCATGAGTCCACTCTGCAAGAGGATATACACGACAAAACAATCAAAACCTTTTTTTCCAGATAATTGTTGTAAGTGGCACACTTGTTGATTCAAAATCCAAGCTGGAGTCCCTCGTTTATCCTGGCTAAAAATCTCTCTTTCATCTAACAGCTATAAATGGCAAGCCTCTGGATTCCATACATCCAAGCCAATGTCCTTCTCTTAGCATGAAAGATTCATAAAGGGAAAAGTGGCATTGCTCTACACTGAGTTAAAGCTTTCTTCCTTCATGACATCTCTCTTATAAAGGAAATTATGGCATTGTTGGATTTCTCATATCCCAGTTAAAGTAATTTCCTCTATGACCAATACTCATTTTGTTATGAATAGGTGAGATATCTCCCTTTAGAGATGACAAATTCTCTCTCTCTCTCTCTCTCTCTCTCTCTCTCTCTCTCTCTCTCAATCACCCTTTTAGCTTCAATCTTGAGCTTTGAGCAAAACACAAATACTCTGATAGCTTCAATCTTGGGCTTTGAACAAGACACCAAATATCTTTCCTCCCATAGAAATAGGAGGAACTACGATTGCTATGATTTCCCATATCTCTTTATGGGAATACGTAGGCATAAGATTGCGAAATCTTAGCGAGCACACAAATAAAAAACTATAGGTCCAGTACCTTCCCAAAAACAACAGAAAATCTGAAAATAGCAAAAACATTCTCTCAACACTCCCAAAGGAGAAACTTTCCCAATCCACAGCAGATAAACACAAGAAAGCATTTTAAGTTAACAGAAATACATGCAAAAGAAGGTTCCTATGGATTACCATAGATAATAGCTTCCCATTGTATAACCAGACCCTGATTCCCGATCTCTTAGCATTTGTTAAAGAAAACATTTGCGTGCAGGGTTAGTTTAAGATATCTTCCCCTTCCTTAACCAGCTTCATAGGATAAATATAGAAATCAGAAAGTAGCACCCAATGCCCAAATTCGCGGTAAGGTGGTCGCGTCACTGACAAAAACTGTACGCTACAGAAAAATGGCGACTCTGCTGGGGACTTTTAGGATTATATTTCCTAAGAGGTCTAGGCCTTTAAAATTGCATTTATTTTTTCTGTTTATTTACTTGTTTTCTCATTTTTTTTATATCATCTGCTGTCATATTATTTGATACCCTTGTTTAAATTACTGTTATCTGGGAATGCGATTAATACGCATGTGGTGAGTCCGAGAGAACATTAAGATAAGTGGTGGCGTATTCGAGGAGGCTTATAGGGAGTGAATCCCGACCTAGTTGACTTGAGAGTCCATTGAAACAGTGGAGGTGCCCGCGTGGAATTACCAATGTTGAACGGCATGTCGTGAAAGCATTATTTTTTCCCATTGGTTACCCTTGAAGCTGAGGATTAGTAGACACTTAACCAATAAACCAGTAGGTAGTGCGGTGACTATCGGAAATAGTTGATACACGATACTACACTCAAAGGAGATTCATCTTAGGATATTACAGCTCTTCCGAGTCAATCGGTTTGCTGTTAATATCCCTAAGAGGGGTCAATGATTTTGGGAACCTTTGCTAGAACCCATTCTTCAGGTACAAAAATTGACCTATTAGTACACACCTTGGGGATGGGTAGATCCATGGCTCCATGCTCGTGACGATGAACCCCTAAACCCATGTTTTTAAATTTTTTTGTTTGCTGCATTCATGCATCCATGCATTCATTAAAAAAATTATTTTTAAACAAGAAAAAAATCTTTTTTCTAAAAGAACTGAAACAATAATTGCAAATATCAGAGGTTGCGTTATGGATTTTGGAAGAAGAAAAACGCACAAGTACACCTTCAAGGTTCCAAAACTAGAAGACCTAAGGAAATTGGGAAGGATGATTACTAATCCCGAGGCTTTCAGAGCAAATCACAGAAGGCTGTTGTCTCTTTTAAAGGTCAACATGGTTGAAGGAATCCTGTCCACACGGGTTCAGTTCTACGGTCCGGTATACCACTGCTTCACTTTTCCAGATTACCAGCTCACACCAACACTGGAAGAGTACTCCCACCTAATTGATTTACCTATCACTGATCAAGATCCATTTTCTGGACTGGAAGAAATTCCAAAAGATCAAGCCATTGCAAGAGCAATCTCTTTGGATGAGTCAGAAATAAGGACTCACATAACCACCAAAGGACGAATTCAGGGTTTACCAACTAAATTCCGGATGGAGAAAGCCCTATACTTTGCCGGTATAGGAAATATAATCGCTTTCGAGGATGTCTTTGTTCTGCTCATATATGGGTTATTCCTCTTTCCCAACATTGACAACTTTGTCGACACCAATGCTGTTAAGATATTCTTAATTGGGAACCCAATCCCAACCTTGCTCGCGATGCTTATCATTCTGTACACTTAAGGGATTTATACAGTGGAGGGATGATCACATGCTGTGTACCATTACTCTACAAATGGTTTATTTCCCACTTGCCCAAGTCTGCTGCTTTTTGGGATCACAAGAGTAATTTGTGATGGTCGCAGAAGATTATGTCTCTTACCAACTCCGACATAGATTGGTACAATCGGATCTATGACAGAATAAAAATCATTGATAAATGTGGAAATTTCCCTACTGTACCCCTCATTGGTACTAAAGGAGGGATCAACTATCATCCAATTTTAGCTCGTCGTCAACTTGGATACCCGATGAAGAATATCCCACATAATGCTCATCTAGAAGGTCTTTTCTTCAAGGAAGGAGAAAATGACAGGGCATTAAAGAAAGAAATAGTGCATGTCTGGCAACATGTTCACAAAAAGGGGAGAGAGTCCTTGGGAAGGCCAAACTGCATCTCTGCAGAACCTTATCTCCACTGGGGGCAAACTAGAGCCATCAAACTGAGGATGCTTTACCCTTGTCAAGAAGTTTTTCCCTTAAAGGAATCTGTCCTTTATTTCGTGTCTGTTGCAGAAAAACTCCAGGTCGCTCTCAACAAAGTCCAACTTGAGAAAAACTCTTGGAAGAACAAATACCAGATTCTTAATTTGGAATGTACCAAGATTCAGGAACTGCTAAAGGAAAAGGATGCTCTGATTGAGATATTAGAGCAACATGCTATAGAAAGTCAGGAGGAACAAAGAAATTTGCTCACTCCTTTCACCTGGCAGAGGATCATCGACCCGACAACGGCTGAAGGAGCCCAATCAAAGAAAAGAAAAATTCAGGAACCAGCATCTGAGCTCTCCTCAAAGAGAACTCATGATCCATAGGCCTAGTTTTCCTTCTCGCACTTTGTAAAATACTTTACTTTTTCCTGTAAAATACTGCAATCTTTCGAGTTCAATAAAAGAGTCTCCCCCCCCCCTCACTATGTGATATTTGCAATATAATTGTTAAAAGTTATTTTGAAAACAAAAACTAAAAAAAATATATAATTTTCATTCTTTGTATATCATTCATCATTCCCACATAACACATCTTTGTCTTTGAGTCTCACATATGTGTCGCACTCTAGAGTCAAACTGTCTCATTCGTACAATACTCGGGTCAATCGACAAAAGAAAATGGACGACCTCGAGGAAGAGAACATAGAGCTGAGAGAAGAAATCAATGCGCTAAAGGAGAGTTTGGAGAAACTCCACAACACCATGCAATCCCGGGCAGCAGCCCAGGAACAACAACATCAAAGGACTGTGATCTCGGAGATTACGTCCACACCAGCATTTGACACACTTGGCAGTCATCCTCAGTACAACATGCCTAAAGGTTTTCCTTGGGGCATGCCTCTCAACTTTATACCTGAAGGATACATCCCACCGGTCACTGAAGACCCGAAAGTCGTAGCAGGAACCGCCAGACCTGAAGGTTACAAACTTCGGGTAAATGAAGATGCAAGGGTTACAACAGAAACTCCTGAAGGTTACAAACTTCAGGTCACTGAAGCACTGAGAGTTACCTCCGTAATGACTATACCACAACTAGTGGTACACACTATCCCTGAGGAACAGATCCCGCAGGCCACTTCTGGAAGAAATGAAGAAATATATGAAAGGACGAATGAATTCCAGGAACATTTCTTGGAAATGCAGAAGGAACTGCATGCCATTCGCGGTCAGGACTTGTTTGGTAAAGACGTCGCCGATCTCTGTTTGGTCCCTAATGTAAAGATACCGCACAAATTCAAGGTGTCTGACTTTGAAAAATACAAAGGCAACTCTTGCCCTCAAAGTTATTTGGTGATGTACGCTCGGAAAATGTCTACTCAGATAGCAAATCAACAGCTGCTAATCCATTACACCCAAGACAGTTTAATCGGTGCCCCACTCAAATGGTACATGGGTTTAAACTGCGCCAAGATCAGTACTTTCAGAGATCTTGGGGCAGCCTTCATTCAGCAGTATAAATATAACTTGGACATGGCACCAGATAGGGACCAGCTCAGAGCAATGTCACAAAGGGATAAAGAAACCTTCAAGGAATATGCTCAGAGATGGCGTAAAATTGCCGCCCAGATCTGTCTTCCTCTCGAGGAAAAGGAAGTGACAAAGATCTTCCTGAAAACATTGAGCTCGTTTTATTACAATCGAATGGTCGCCAGTGCACCTAGTGATTTCACTGAAATGGTGAACATGGGAGTACACCTTGAAGAAGAATTCTGAGAGGGACGATTGGTCAAAGATGCAGAGTCATCTCGCAGTACCAAAAGATACGGCAGTGCTTTCCAAAAGAAGAAAGAGCAAGATATCAGTAATATCTCTCTGGGAAAGCAAAGGCGAAGGTATCAACCGGTAGCAGCAGTAACTCCCGCTATCAACCCAACGCCAACTCCGGCATATCAACCTCAAGTTGCTCAGAGCCAACCAAGTCAACAACAGTACCAGCAAAGGCCGCAACAGCCTTTTTCAGCAGGCTCTCCCGCAGTACAATAACAACAATCGTACTACACGACCATCAGGGTTCGACCCTATACCGATGTTATATGCAGAATTATTTCCACTTCTGCTGGCCAAGGGGCATGTTCAAACCAGGACTCCTCTTACAGTACCAGGAAATCCATCTTTTTGGTTCAAGGCAGATCAAACTTGCCCTTACCATCAAGGAGGATCGGGACATAACATTGAGAATTGCCTCAGCTTCAAGTCTGATGTACAGAAGCTTGTCAGAAACAAGGTTTTATATTTTAAAGATACTAATCCGAATGTTCAGACGAACCCATTACCACAACATGAGAAGACTACAGTGAATTTAATAGAAGGAGAACCTAGCAGCAGTTATCAAATTCACAATGTACACTTACTGGGAACCAATTTGGTAAAAATACATTGCAGACAGAGCGGGTACGGCCATATGCCATCTCACAACTACCATAAGTGTGATATCTGTTCCAAGAACAATCAAGGGTGTGCCATAGTACAAGCAGCTCTGCAAGAACAAATGGATCTGGGCTGGATTCAGGATCACAGGATTCGTGAAGTAAACATGGCACATGCGCATCCCAACATTGTTCAGAACCATGACATCCGTGCAACGAACGTCAATTTAGTGGCAATGCACTCAAGACAAAGTCAGTATTACAATTTGCCACGGCACGATTACAGCGCTTGCCCAATCTGTTCCAAGGACAACCAGGGATGCTCTTTCATACAAGAGGCCCTACAGCGCCAAATGGATCTTTGATGGATCCAAGACTACCATGAAAGAAATGATCATCAAGTCAATGTGGTTCAGATCTTTGACATCCGCTTAATGAATACCAGTCTAGTAGAATTGCATGCCAAATAGGTCAAACTCGGTTTTCTGGCCTCGCACGATTATCAAGACTGTAAAGAATGCTACGAAAACGACCAAGGGTGTGTGCTTGTACAAAGGACTCTTCAACATATGTTGGACCACTAGTGGCTTTTGATCTACCAGGATAAAGACACGCAACAAGTTAGCATGACTGACGGGAATCCTAATAGACACCAAAGCTATGATATCCGCTTACTAGAAACAGATCTGGTAAGGATGCACTGCTTACAAAGTGGGTATGGTCGGGTACCACCTCACAATTATGAATGTTATGGACTATGCTCAGAAAATAACCAAGGATGCTATCTCGTACGAGCAGCGCTCCAGCATCAGTTAGACCGAAAGGAAATTCAACCACACTTGAATTCTGAATTAATCAACATGATACAAGATTGCCTCCCTGTTCAAAATAAGGACCAAGGACTACTAGACAAAAGCATTGTCATAGTCTCTAATCATGGAATAACCAAGGATGTTTGTGCCATAATTCCTCTGCTCAATGAGTCAAAAGTGTCTCTTGATAGTAGGAAAATTCCAAACTTAGAGTTGATCGAAGTTGCCTACGACGGTCAAAAAGCCCAAAAAGCCCCTGTGGTCATCTACTTGCCAGGTCCAATATCGTACAAGTCAGAAAAGGCTATCCCATACAAGTACAGTGCAACGACCATAGAAAATAGAAAAGAAACTCCATTACCCTCCGTTGTGAACATTGCCGACATCAGTCGATTTACCCGGAGCGGTCGGATCTTCAATAGAGGAGTTGGAGAGCCTGGCAAAGAAAAGGAACCTTAAGTCAAAGTTCCTAATCAACAAGTCGGTCAATCCAGTAATGCGGAACCTGCGAAAAACAACGATGAAATGCTGAAGCTCATCCAGAAAAGCGAGTACAACATTGTGGATCAATTGTTGCAAACTCCATCTCAAATCTTTGTACTATCTTTCCTGCTTAGTTCAGAAGCTCATAGGGAAACTCTACAGAAAGTATTGGAACAGGCCTTTGTAGAACAAGATGTGACAGTAGGACAATTTGACAGCATTATCTCCAATATCACTTCCTGCAACAACTTGGGATTCAGTGATGAAGAACTTCCAGAGGAAGGCAAGAACCATAATATGGCACTCAATATCACAGTTAACTGCCAAGACAATACTTTAGCCAGCATATTGGTAGACACAGGTTCATCCTTGAATGTTATGCCAAGGTCAAATTTGGTACGACTTTCTTTTCAAGGTACTCCGATGAGAGGCAGTGAGATCATTGTCAAAGCCTTTGAAGGATCCAGAAAAACGGTTATCGGCGAAGTCGGTCTTCCCATAACCATCGGTCCTCACACTTTCCAAGTCACTTTCCACGTGATGGACATCCGAGCAGCATACAGTTGTTTATTAGGAAGACCTTGGATACACGAAGCTGGGACAGTAACTTCGACACTTCACCAGAAGCTGAAGTTTGTCAAGAGCGACAAATTAGTCACAGTATGCGGAGAGCAAGCTTTAATCGTGAGCAACTTATCATCATTCTCCTGTGTAGAACCAGAGGAGGTCGTTGGAACTCAATTTCAAGCGCTCTCGATGAGCAATGAGAATCACCAAGAAAAAGGAACATCGATGCCCTCATATAAAGACGCTCTCAAAATAATGGGGAGTGATGACATGAAAGGATGGGGATAAATTATAATTCCTACTGATAACAAAACAAGAAAAGGTCTTGGTTTTTCTCCAACATGTACCCAGACTACGAAGAAGGATGAAAGTTTTCATCCCATTCAGGATTTCTTCCACAGTGGAGGCTTCCTCCACCCAGTATCTCAAGAAGTCCACATCATCGATGGGAATAACTCTTCTGATATAGATGAGGAGTGGAAGTCTTATCTCAACGATGAAGATTATATATCTCAGGGAGAAACATGCATACCATTCTTCTTTCCACAGCAAATTCCCAGATATATACCAAAATCGGATGTTAGAATGATCTATGGAGACTGTGATCCCGAAGGATATCGTGCTCCACCAAATTCATTAGAGGAAGACACTCTGATGAAGGACAATTTTAATTATGATTCTTATGATCCCCTGGATGATTTTCCTATCTGGAAGCCATACATGGAAAACTCGGGGTAAAAGAGTCAGCCGGATAATGCCTATCAGCTGAATAATCTTGAAAAGAATACGCCTGTCCTCCCAGAATCATGGAATCCTTACTCAGAGTGCTCCAGGAATGTCCAACGCCATGTTGATGAATTTGCAAAGATCGCAGGACAAGAATTCATCAACTACGCATTTCCTGAAGTCAACATCATTGAGGAAGATGACTCATCTATTCCCACATAAACCTGGGATACCTTGGGGAAGCCAAGCGGCAAGTATGAATTTTTAGTCAAATACACTGCTCTCGAAAGCTCTCTCATCAGATATGAGGACATCCATCCAACTGGATGGGGAGATCCTCTTGAGAGTGAAAACACTATGGAAGATGCAACAGAAGAGTCTTCTTATGATAACTCTGCATGGGAAGAAGACTCCAATGATCCTACTCCGCCAGAAATCAATGTCATTTCTGAAGACAAACCAAGAAGGAAAGTACCGAACTATGTGATCCACAGAGGAGTTCGTCACCATTGGGTTGCGGTCGATGTCCCGAAAGTCGTTCATAAGTCGAAGTAATTGTCACATCTTTGTTTTGACCTTTCACCTTTCTCGGGTGAAATGGATGTTTTATATGGCTTACTTTTATGTAAATGTCCCTCTTCGTTTCAACCAAAGTGACAGAGTTTTGTTTTATAGGGTTGTGTTTCAAAAATCGACAAATCATGAATAAATAATGTCATTCTGAATTCCCGCATTCATTGCTATTTTCACTTTTCATTTTTTCAGAAAATGGTAATCCTAAAAAACAACCCAAAATAAAAAAAACAAGCACTTTCAGAAAATACACTACACACACTTTTGCATCCTCTCTGTCTTTTCTAAAAAGGAATTATCACGTCATGAAGATTACTTGTTTTAAACCCCATTGAAACATACGATCTAATGCCTTCTCCCAACTTTGAATTCCCAATATTTGAAGCTGAAGAAGAAGAGAACGAAGAAATTCCAGAATAGATCTCTCGACTACTCAGGTAAGAGGAAAGGTCCATTGACCCATACAAAGAGCCGTTGGAAACGGTCAATTTAGGTTCAGAAGAAGAAAGAAAGGAAGTTAAGATTGGAGCACTGCTCAGTCCAACTATTAGAGAAGGCTTGATAAAACTTCTTAAAGAGTTTCCAATTGTGTTTGCTTGGTCCTACCAAGACATGTCAGGGTTGGATACCAGCATCAGGGAACATCACTTACCACTGAAAACAGAATATCCTCTAGTAAAACAAAGATTGAGAAGGACTCGTCCAGATATGGCCATCAAAATTAAGGAGGAAGTATAGAAGCAGATCGACGCAAGTTTCCTCGCCACTTCAGAATATCCTCAATGGCTAGCCAACATAGTGCCAGTTCCCAAAAAGGACGGAAAAGTCAGAATGTGTGTAGACTACAGAGATCTGAAGAAAGCAAGTCCAAAGGGTGACTTTCCCCTACCACACATTGACATGCTGGTAGACAACACAACAAAATTCAAAGTCTTCTCCTTCATGGATGGATTTTCGGGCTATAATAAAATTAGAATGGCACCAGAAGACATGGAGAAAACTTCATTCATCACCCCATGGGGCACCTTTTGTTACAAGGTAATGTCGTTCAGTCTGAAGAACGCATGGACAACCTATTAAAGGGCTATGACAACTCTGTTTCACGGCATGGTGCACAAAGAAATTGAAGTGTACGTCGATGGCATGATTGCCAAATCTAAAACAGAAGAAGAGCATGTGGAACACCTATCAAAGTTATTTGAGCGTCTGAGAAAATACAAACACCTATCAAACTCCGCTTGAATCCTAATAAGTGCACATTCGGTGTTCACACAGGAAAACTCTTAGGATTTATCGTCAGCCAAAAGGGAATTGAGGTTGATCCCGACAAAGTCAAGGACATTCAAGAAATGCCTTCTTTAAAAATAGGTTTATATCCCTCATGACGGCGACGTGCGCGCCGATTTTTAAACTACTCAGTAAGAATCAAAGTTGTGTTTGGACAGAAGACTGCCAAAAGGCCTTCGTTAACATCAAAAAATATCTGCTGAATCCTCTGATTCTGTCTCCTCCAGTGGAAGGAAGACCACTGATCATCTACTTAACAGTCTTGGAAGACTCCATGGGTTGTGTGCTCGGCCAACAAGACGAGACAAAAAGAAAAGAGTCCGCCATTTACTACTTAAGCAAGAAGTTCATAGACTGTGAAACTCGATACACTATGCTCGAGAAAACTTGTTGCGCTCTGGCTTGGGTAGCCAAACGTCTGCGCCAATACATGATTTGTCACACTACTTGGTTAATCTCCAAAATGGATCCAATCAAGTACGTCTTTGAAAAACCTGCTCTCACGAGAAGGATTTCCCGTTGGCAGATGTTGTTATCAGAATACGACATCAAGTACCACGCTCAAAAAGCCGTCAAAGGAAGTATTTTAGCCGATCATTTGGCTCCTCAGCCGATTGACTATCAGGAATCAATCAAATTTAACTTCCTAGACGAAGATGTCATGTACCTAAAGATGAAAGATTGCGATGAACCGCTACCCAATGAAGGGCCAGAACCAGGATCCCAATGGGGACTAATATTCGACGGAGCCGTCAATGCTTATGGAAACGGAATTGGGGCAATCATCGTAACACCTCAGGGTACTCATATTCCTTTCACTGCCAGATTGGCATTCAAATGCACAAACAATGAGGCCGAATACGAAGCTTGTATCATGGGTCTTGAAGAAGCTATTAACCTAAGGATAAAGAATTTGGATGTGTATGGAGACTCGGCCCTGGTTGTAAATCAGATCAAAGGAGAGTGGAATACATATCCATCAGGATTGATTCCTTACAAAGACTACACGAGAAGGTTGTTACCATTCTTCAACAGAATCGAGTTTCATCATATCCCTCGTGAAGAAAATCACATGGCTGATGCATTAGCCACTCTATCCTCCGTGATTAGTGTGAGTCGATGGAACGACGTACCTAAGATCGACATAATGCGCCTGGAAAGGCCTGCTTACATCTTTGCAATTGAAACAGTCATAGATGACAAACCATGGTATCACGATATCAAATACTTTCTTCAAAGACAAGAATACCTGCCTGGGGCATCAAGAAAAGACAGGAAGATTCTCAGAAGACTAGCTGGCAACTTCTTCCTGAACAATGATTTACTCTACAAGAGAAACTTCGACATGATTTTGCTGAGATGCATAGACAGACAAGAAGCAAACATGTTAATGAAAGAAATTCACGAAGGATCCTTCGACATTCATACCAATGGACACGCAATGGCAAGAAAAATTCTGAGAGCAGGATATTATTGGCTGACAATGGAATCTGATTGCTACAAGTACATGAGGAAGTGTCACAAGTGTCAGATATACGCCGACAAAATCCATGTACCGCCAACGCATCTCAAAGTTCTTTCTTCTCTATGGCCTTTTTTTATATGGGGAATCGACATGATTGGCATGATTGAACCCAAAGCTTCCAATGGACATCGGTTCATCCTAGTAGCCATTGACTACTTCACCAAATGGGACAAAGCAGTATCATACACCAATGTGACCAGACAAGTAGTGGTCCGATTTATCAAGAACAATCTCATCGGCCGTTATGGTGTTCCAAGCCAGATCATTACAGATAATGGATCCAACTTGAACAACAAGATGATGAAAGAGTTGTGTGCTGAGTTCAAGATCGAACACCATAATGTTAGAGCAAGAGTTATCTCTACAAGTCGTCTCTATGTTTTGATGATAACAATGGTATTTGTGTAAGAACCATTTTATGTTCTAATGTGTGTTGTGTGCAGATCGTAACCATAGAAGATATTAGATCCAACAAGCATCAGCCAGATGTGCGTAATTGATTATATGCAAAGTTACTATGTGTGACACAAGTCGCAAGAAGCAAGTATGCTTATGTATCTGATCATGATCAGTCAGATCCAAGGATGTCGATATTGCTGTTGCAATGCTCTTGTGGATGCTCTCTGAGAATGGTTATGATTCTGAAGATAGCGAAGCTTCTGAAGAGATAATTTTATAGAGAACTGAAGTGCTGAAGATTCCAATGACTTAAAGTTCTGAAGGCTGAAGGCTCTGAAGACCAAGTGCAGAAAGATTCTGAAGACTTATGTGTTCTGAAGATTATGGTTCCAAAGGTCAAGTGGTGAAGATTCTGAAGACAGATTCCTAATGGACAAGTTCTGAAGATTTTGAAGACTTGAAGCAAGTGAAGATAATGGGTTTCAAGATAAGTGCTGAAGTTCTGAAGACAGATTCCTAATGGACAAGCTCTGAAGACGGAAGACTTGAAAGATCTGAAGACCTAGTTATAAAGTCTCTACTCATGCTTCAATTAATTACCAACAGAAGCCTCTGAAGATTTGAAGACAAATGTTACCGTTAGCAATGACTGTACACCGTTCTAAAAGACCAATCCCATCACTTCTACAGTAAAAAGAAGATATGGCAGTACAACTTTAATCATTGCATAATGACTCTTTTCAAATGACCAAAAGCTCTTTAACGGCTATATTTTACTGGGCTATTTAAAGAAAGGAGTAATCGCTTCTGAAGGCGTTAGTTGTGAATCGATCAAGTTAATGTAATGATAGCCACAACGATGAGTTCTCGTTGTAACACTTAATATCCAAAGCTATCACCATTTACACACGACCATTGTTGTTGAAGCTCAAGATCATAAATCAACAAAACAACAACAATTAAAACATAAGTTGTTGATGAAGAAGACAACATTGCAAATCAGTAAAGTCATCAACCACCTTCTCGTCTGAGCTACATTGAAGATCTGAAGCAAGGAGTTGTTGCTCAAAGCTTGCTCAACCAAGAAGACAAAGAAAAAGAAGATCTACAAGATGTCAACAACTATCAAATCAATATACATCTTTGTAGTTTCTTAAGATAGCAAGGAGTTGTTGCTCACATCTTGCTTGAACACTTGTGTGTTCTTCTGTACTTAAACTTAGGAGTTATCTGCTTATTAAGAAGCATCATTGTAATCACATGTTTAACTAATTCTATGTGAATTAGGATTCCTTGAGTGGTCAGTGTGACCGGAGACTCAAGAAGACAATGGCTTGGTGTCATTGTGGTAAATCCTGAAATAGGGTCAGTAAACGTTATATTGGTTGCGATGAATCCCTGAACATTTAGCTGTGAAATCCTAGCAGTAGATCTTGCGAGATTGGAACCTGCAGGTCAATGTTCGTTATATTCCTTAAGTTGAATCCCTGAACGGTTCATTGTGTGTTAGTCACAACTGTGGTTGTGCTGGTTGTTAGTCACCGGCTGTTGCCCGTGCATCTGTAATTGGATTTGGTTATAGTGGATTAAGTCCTTGAGTTCAAGGTGAAATCACCTGAGGAGGGTGGACTGGACTAGCTTGGGAATGACTCAAGTGAACCAGGATATATCGTGTGTTCTTTACTCTTGCTTATGCTTTGATTTATTGTTTATGTCTTACTCTAGATTATCAGAACCTTACATAAACAAATCAGAACCTTGCATCTTAACTTTGATAAGCTTCCACACTGCAAGTTCTGAATGATGCATATCTTATTCAGACTCTCCCTGTCATATATGCTTTACGCATTGACAAGTTTGAATGCTACTTCGCATGTCAGAGTCTCTCAATGAACTCTGATGTTCTCTTAGTGCTTTAACGATAAGAGGCGAAACGTTTTTAAAGAGTGAAAACACAATTCAAACCCCCCATTTCTTGTGTCTTTCTCACACCTTCACATAACTCATCTCCCTACCTACCTAAAATGCATGGAGCGGTAGAAGCGGCTAACAAGAAATTCAAGAAGATCATTCAAAAGATGATTGTAACCTACAAATATTGGCATGAGATGCTACCCTTTGCTCTTCACGGTTATCGCACATCTGTCCGCACTTCAACAAGGGCAACCCCTTTCTCTCTAGTATATGGCATGGAAGTCGTGCTCCCCATAGAAGTAGAGATCCCGTCAATGAGAGTATTGATGGAAACCAAGCTAACAGAAGTTGAATAGTGTCAAAACAGATACGATGAACTGAATCTGATCGAAGAGAAAAGAATGACGGCTTTATGCCATGATCAGTTGTATCAGCAAAGAATGAAAAGGGCGTCTGACATAAAGGTTCGACCCCGTGTCTTTAGAGAATGAGACCTCGTGCTCAAGAAGATACAATCATTTCTAACTAATTTCAGGGGCAAATGGACTCTGAATTATGATGGCCCCTATGTTGTTAAGAAAGCCTTCTCAGGCGGTGCCTTAAGACTCGCAACCATGGATGGAGAGAAGTTTACCTACCCCACGAATGTCGATGTAGTCAAGAAATACTTCGCCTAAATGAAAAAAAAAAACATCTCGGTGGATTAAAAACCCAAAAGGGCAGTCCAGGAAAAAATTAGAGACATAAGTAAAGATCATCCCGATGGATTGAAAACCCGATAGGGCAATCTAGTCAAAGGTTAGGGACTCATGGCAAGAAACTACGTCCGACAGGATTGGCTCCTCAGCGATAACGTCATCTGTCAGGAAAACTTTAGTCAAGGTCACCTTCGACGGAAGCTCAGAATGTCCAGAATTCAAAGTTGGTAGAAGGATAGCGGTCGTTATGTAGCCCCTTTCCCTTTAAATTACCATTTTCTAAACTTTGTAATGTTCCATGGGATCATGCGTTTGGATGATTACCATTCTATCAATGAAAACTTGAGCCCTTGTGCCTTTTGTTTGCAATTCTCATTTATTCTGCTTTGCGAAATGACATTTTGATATGATCAACGATTCTTGAAACAAAAAAAAATGAATGACGAATTTACTTTTCAAATTTACTTTTGCTTTTAAAATAAAGATGGCAATTTCCTTTTGGTTAATGAGCACAAGAGGGAATATCGGCGGTTTCTCTGGAAGTGATCAAACTTCAAAATGCAGAATCAAAGAACTCCTCTTGATATGTACTCCCTGAATGAAGGATCAACTGCTTCAGACGGAATGTCCCATCTGACATCCCCAGTAGAGTTCTTACCTCTGAGAACCAACGATTGGCTTTTCTCCCTAGTAGAATCTACCCTTGAAGAGCAAGAACGGGTTTCTACCCCTAGCAAGTTTGTACCTCCGGAAATCGGAACGAATACAGGAATCCCTACTCCCAAGCAAAAGTACAACTTTCACAATCTCCAGTGATACCCCCATCCCCCAGAGTGGCCGAGTATCCAGCTGTGTTCCTCACCAGTCTGTATGTCGTGTCTGTTTTGTCAGCATAAACATACATACATAATGCATAATTGATTCATATTCATACATATTTTGCATTAATATCACTCTGGTCATATTCATCCCCAAGTGATAAGCGTTCTCTCCCCGATAGAGTCGTCAGTCTTCCTTTCTACGTCAGATAGGATAAAATCCTGGTTTGAGTTCTTTTCTCGTCAGGAAACACCGTCTAAAAAATCTCTCTCCAGTTTATTCCTGGATTGGAGTCTGCCCTCGACCACTTTGATAACTTGAACCTCTGAATGACCAGAAGCCGTTTGGTTATACACATTTGGAACATCACTATTCACCGTTGAAGATGATATTTTGCTTTCCCGGATTAAGGAAAAATCCCCAAAGAAAGCGTCTCGACAGAAGACTCTTGGCAATACGGTTGTTTCTCCCAAAGAAATTTACTTTCAATGAAGTCATCAGCACCTCAAAATTGAATTACATCACATGGCGTCTCTCCGAAAAAGTCTTGAGGGGAAGTATGATGTAATCTCTCCAGCAAATGGGATCTCCAACAGAGAAGTTTGCACACCTCTAAAGTTCAGACCAATGGTTTTCCCCAGCAAGTCTGACGACAAATCTTTTTCTGTCAAATGGCATCTCCCCAGAAAATCTCAGCGAGAAGTTTGATTAGAAATCGTTGCAGATAGCATTCCTTGTCAAGAAAAGGATTTGACAAGAAAGAAACTGAGACCAGTTCCATGGATGAAGACCGGGATCGAGGGGAAGTTTATTCCAAAGGAAACTGAGACCAGTTCCATGGCTGAAGACCAGGATCGAGGGGAAGTTTATTTCAAAAGAAAACTGAGACCAGTTACGTGGCTGAAGACCAGGATCGAGGGGAGGTTTATTTCAAAAAAGAAACTGAGACCAGTTTCATGGCTGAAGACCAGGATCGAGGGGAAGTTTATTTCAAAGGAAACTGTGACAAGTTCCATGGCTGAAGACCAAGATCGAGGGGAAGTTTATTTAAAAAGAAAACTGAGACCAGTTCCGTGGCTAAAGACCAGGATCGATGGGAGGTTTATTTCAAAAAAGAAACTGAGACCAGTTCTGTGGTTGAAGACCAGGATCGAGGGGAAGTTTTACCCTTTTCTAAGTAGCCTTGCTTAGCAAAAAAAGATGGATGGGCATATAACTGCTATTCACAACCGCAATCAAAATTTCGGGTATTCCGATATTTAATCCTCTTCTACCTTGAATGTCCGAATGTCTTCGCCATTCACACCTTCAGGTCCAAGAAGATTAAATAGGGGCATCTATCATACCCTAAATTTTGACCACAAGATTTCCCATCATTGTGCAAATCATCACCACAATATGGATGTACCTTCATGCCTCATCAATCATCTCAAATATTGTTGAGCATTCACTCCAATCAAGAATTAGGGCTTTGAGCCCTCTCAGAGCACTCAGACAAAGGATCAATCAAGAATTGACATGATCTTCAACTTTTCAAGCCTCTCAAACATCCACAAAGGGTCAAGAGGTCTCCCACATAAAGAATCAAGCACAATAGTGCAACCTTTTAAGTGGATCAAGCCTCAAGATCATCAGTGTCACCAAATTAGGGTTTTGGTCGACAAAGGGCTCCAGAGGAAATTTTCATCTGGGCATAAGCCAATACTTCAAAACATAATCCAAGAAGCTCAAAGGAACCTTATGAGTCCATTTATAAGTACAAAATAGCCTCAGGGGATGCATTCATCAAAAATCAGGAATTAGGGTTTCTTGACCTAATTCACCCCTAAGTTAACTTTTGGAGCAAGACATGAGCCCAAACCTCAAGAGATGTTTTGAAGACCTAAAATATCTTGTATTGATACTCTTATAAGTTTAAACGGACACAAATAACTTGGTTCATGAGCAATACAAAGATTCAAATTCATCTGGACCACAAATTAGGGTTTTTGAGAAAAAGTCAACCATACCTTTGACTTTTGACCAAGACAAGATATCAAACTTTGGGACAAGATTCAAGACACTCTAAAACACCTATGGAATCCATCCATTAGGTTTGAATTAGGTCAAGAACTTGATTTCATAGAAAATCACAAAGTTTGGAATTCATCTGATAAAAAAGTTAACTGTGCCCAAAAACCAAGTTTGACTTTTGAGATTTCTTGACAAACATGGCTTCTTTAAGTCAAAAACAATGTTAACTCGTGGTTTTGATCATCATCCATCAAGAAAAATCAAGAAGAGTAAGGTTACTAGAAAAAGGGGCAACCTTAAGAAACTTGAATTTTCACTAAGTCATGGAAAAAAGTGATTTTTACCCAACTTTGCAAGACCATAACTTGTGATCCAAGTAACTTTTTTCTTCCATCCAAAGCTCAAATGAAAGCTCTCATTACATACTTCAAGATTGTCAACTACAACATATTCCAAATCCTCATGAATTTTGAGTTATGGATTGATCAAAATCACAAAAAATGGAAAATGAACATTTTTCAAACACTTTGTGAAATTTTTGGACAAAATCTGTTTTGTATTTTCACCAACTTTGAGGCCATTTTTCATTATGATCCAAGATGATTCAAGACCAAAGTTAAACATTAAAGTCGAAGTATGATATAGGGACTTTCCAAAAAGTACAAGAGCCTCCCATGATTCAACTTGAGCAAGAAGTTATAAGCCTCCAAAAATGGCATTTTTCACCCTGCCTACACAACAGCATTGGTACATAACTTGTATCCCACGATTTCTTGAGCCAATTATGGACACTTGCATCATTGTATTTCTGTCCAAAATCAACATGAATGATGAAGAATCTGATCACAAGGCCACCAAGTCAAAAATCCAATCCCTTAGGCATGTGGCATTCAAGGTTCATTTCCAAAAACTTCAACTTTGTCATGAAGCATTGAATGAATGCATAGAGCTGGCATGTATCAGTCCACAACATTGCAAATGAGTCAAGATTAGTCCAAGAATCAGAAGACCATAGGCCTGCAAGATTGACTCAAGTCAATGGCTAGAGGAGACTTTGGCTACATGACAAAACTCAATGGATAATGGGTGATCCAGCCCCCAATCACTATTGCTCCCTAAACAAACTTGCTCTACTATAAATAGGGACCCTTTCTTGTCAGTTTGAGTACACCAAAGCATAACAACACATGCTCTTCTTCCTTTCACTCTCAAAAACCAAAAATTGCTTCTTTTTCAAGTAACATTCGAATTTTCAAATAGAGAGCAATTATATCAAAACCAATGTTGTAGACACATCACATACATCATGTGTGAGCTATCCAAACACTTCTCACACATCTGTAACACCAGAATCATAAACCTCCAAATCACACTCAAGGCAATTTGCAGTTGAGGTACCACAAAGAGTTCCAGGTTGTTTCAATCCATTCCAAGCTTCCAAACACCTTACATAAGGTCCATTGAAGTTGTCCAAGTCATCAAACAACATCTGTAACACCTCCAACACACAATTCGATTTCTTCTTGCAAGAGGTAAGCCTAAACTCTCAAACTCTATGATCCATGCATCATAAATGTGTTTTCAAGTTACAAACATGTTTCTGCACTTATGTAGAGTGTTTCCCCTCAATCAATTGCTTTGTAGCTATCGTGTATAGGATTTCATAGTGTTCTTGCAGAAATTAGGGTTCATGTGTTCATCACTTGATTTCTCACTCCACACTAAAAATAAATGCAATTAATTGGTACCAATGGAATCCTTGTTAAAAAACGTGTGAGATTGATATTTGAATCGTGCAAAATCAATGAAGAATCAGAGAGAAAAGTGAGGTTTTTCAAATCGTCCATGGCGCGGGCATGAGGAAGAAGAAGGTGACCGTTGGCGCCTTTTTCAAATTATTTTGAATTTTTTAATTTTTAAATTATTGCCTTAATTGATTTCAAAAATTAATTTCTCCCTCAATTTCAATCATTTTTTATTGGTTCTTTTTTAAAGTTTCACAAAAATGTTAAAATATTTTATTCTACAAAAAAATTAAATTTATATTATTTATTTAATAAAGTTTGAATTTTTGTAAAGAATTTCATTTTAATTGTTTTTTAACATTTTTAATGAAATTTTCCTCTTGATTTTTCAAATTCAAATGAATTTCACACTTTCATATAAACAAAACATGATTTTTCAAAACATTTTTCAAAGTTCACAACTTGTTTTTAAACATGGTTGATATTTTATATCATTTTACTTAGTTTTCTTTGAAAAAATTGTTTTTTTAATTAAAATTAGGGTTTTCCTTGATTTTAATTTTTCAAACTTCATTTGAAACACTCTTGGGCCTCTTTTTAGAGTGTAAGACCCATCCCTTTGTAAAATAAATAATTTTGGGCCTCAGTTATTGTATAAGTCCCAACGCGTTTTTCAAAATAAATGGTGCGATCGCTGTTTTTCATCTGGGCATCTCCTTGAGCTATAAGCCCTAACTCTTCTTTTCAAATACATCTTGGGCCTCTAATAGAGTGTAAGAACCAACCCTCTTTGTACAAAAACAATTTTTTGGGCCTCTGCTATAGTATAAGTCCCACAACGTCTTTCGGTATCGCAGTGCGATCCCTTTTTTCAAATAAGTAACCTTGGGCCTCGCCTTGAGTATAAGCCCCAATATTTTGTACATAAACTTTGCTTTAAACAATAAACAACTTTCATGGGCCTCTCCTTGAGTTGTAAGCCCCAAACCTCTGTTTTCAAAATCATCTGTCTATTTTAAACTGGTACTAAGAGGAGCATTATTCCCGGTGAAACTGCTCTTAGACCACTTAGGCCTCTCTTTAAGTTATAAGCCCCAAACATTCTTTGCTTTTTAAACAAATTTCTTTTAATTCAAATTCAAATTCAAAGTTTTCTTAAAACTTTCTTCAATTTCTTAAAACCCTAATCATACAGTTGTAACCAGTTCAACCTATCACAATACACTTGGGCCTCTTCTCAGAGTATAAGACCCAACATCTTTTCAATTCAATGCATACTTGTTTTTATACCTGTCAATTTATTCATCTGTATATATGCATGTGAATATCTGTTTAGAGTTTCCCCAGCAGTTAGGTCTACACTTAGGTCAAACCAGAGGTTACTTCTAACATAGTCAAAACTAGTTCCCTTATAGGAAATTCCCTCAATACAGTCTGCCTCCTCTTGGGCTTATTCAATATGGAACAGAGAAAGGCATTATTCCCAGTGAAACTTTTCTCAAGACTGTCAAAACTTAGATATATATATATATATGTATACAAGAAATTCATTTCTCTAGAGAAGATTAATTCCCGGTGAAACCTCTTTTGAATTTCTTCAAACCTTAGAACTGTTCAACAAAGAAAGGACTTATTCCCGGTGAAACCTTTCTTGAACTTTTCTTAGGCTTGGGCCCACAAGCTTCTTAGAAGTATCCCCAACCTCCTCTGGGGCTTAGTACTAGGACGAACAGGCTTCTTAAAAGTTCCCCAACCTCCTCTTGGGCTTAGTACAAGGACCCAAGGGCTTCCTAAAAGCATACGATAGAAATTAGTCATCTCTGCTAGTCCAATCCCCAAGGAGAATCAAATTTCCAGAACATCATATTAGTCTAAAGGTTGATCTTCATCCCTTAAACCAACAACCTCCTCTTGGGCATCATACAATGATCTCTCTCTACACCAGAGTCTATCTCTTCTTAATGAGACTTTGATAGTCTCAGCCTCCTCTTGGGCTTCATTCAAATAAACTTGGAAAGTCTCACTTATCATAGTCTCCTTTTGGAATTAACACACAGAGACCCTCAAGTTTCCTAAAGGCATAGGATAAAACCTGATCATTTTACCAATACACCAGTCTCCAACAGAGTTAAAACCTCTAAGGTTTTCAAACTCACCTTTAAACTCCCCTGACCCCCAACAAGGCTTAACTTTCACCTGGAAAATCCCAGCCAATGTCAGATTGACCTCAACAAAACCCTCAACAGAATTAGAGCCTTATGGCATCTGATACTTCAACTCTTCCCTGATTCCCAGAAAAGTAAATCCCTCTGGATTCCCCAATAAAATTTGGACCTGCTCTTGGATTTCAATAATCCTCAGCAAAAGTCAGCCTCCTCTTAGGCTTCATATAAGAACTTTCTCCAGTCAGCCTCAATCTTGGGCTTTGTACAAGACAGATAAAATCCTCCCCGGTGGAGTCACTTTCCTTTAGCTTTAACCTTGGGCAGTAAACAAGGCACACAAAAATCAAAATCCCCTCAGATGAGACCATGAGTCCACTCTGCAGGAGGATATATCCTCTATACATCACATATCAAGACAAAATAATCAAAACCTTTTTTCCAGATAATTGTTGTAAGTGGCACACTTGTTGATTCAAAATCCAAGCTGGAGTCCCTCCTTTATCCTGGCTAAAGATCTCTCTTTCATCTAATAGCTATAAGTGGCAAGCCTCAGGATTCCATACATCCAAGCCAATGTCCCCCTCTTAGCATGAAAGATTCATAAAGGGAAAAGTGGCATTGCTCTACACTAAGTTAAAGCTTTCTTCCTTCATGATATCTCTCTTATAAAGGAAATTATGGCATTGCTGGATTTCTCATATCCCAGTTAAAGTAATTTCCTCTATGACCAATACTCATTTTGTGATGAATATGTGAGATATCTCCCTTTAGATATGACAAATTCTCTCTCTCAATCACCCTTTTAGCTTCAATCTTGGGCTTTGAACAAGACACAAATACTCTGATAGCTTCAATCTTGGGCTTTGAACAAGACACCAAATATCTTTCCTCCCATATAAATAGGAGGAACTACGATTGCTCTGATTTCCCAGATCTATTTACGGGAATACGCAGGCATAAGATTGCGAAATCTTAGCGAGCATACAAAACAAAAACTTTAGGTCCAGTACCTTCCCAAAAACAACAGAAAACCCGAAAATAGCAAAAACATTCTCTCAACACTCCCAAAGGAGAAACTTTCCCAATCCACAGCAGATAAACACAAGAAAGCATTTTAAGTTAATAGAAATACATGCAAAAGAAGGTTCCTATGGATTACCATAGATACACTGGGTGTTAATAGCTTCACATTGTATAACCAGACCCCGATTCCCGATCTCTCATCATTTGGGTATAGCATTGGTTCTAAACATGGGATCAAGGTATCTTTATTAACCCTCAAGAGGAAGGTGTGATTCTCAAGGCTAAAGAAAGAGATTGTACTCAATCTTATGGCATTCTCAAGCTCCAAATTCCTTTCATCACCAAGGCGTTCTCAATCATCTCACACAATCATGTGGATTAGGGTTACAAGCATTGATCATATTCTCCTATCTTTTGCATCTAAACTAGGGTTTTTTATCAAGGGCATCTATGGATTTTTTCTTGGATAAAATCTTGGTTATATGGTTCTATGTGTATCTCAAGTGGTTTATACATGTCTCATGGCTCTCCACAAGTCATCACATGAGCCTCAGTCAGGGGAAAGATGATTAGGGTTTCATCTGGTCAAGAAAGTTAACTGTGGCTTCACAAAGTCAAAGTCTTGGATTTTGAGGTCAATCATAGGCATTTCATGTCATCCTAAGTGTTATTATGTGTTTGGACCAAGAAGAATCAAGCAGAAACATAGAATCAAGAGATTTGGTGAATTAGGGTTTTAGTGGAAATTTTCTTAGTATGGAAAACCTTAATTTCTAGCCACCTTGCAACATCCATAACTTTTTCACCCTTGATCCAAATGGGGCAAACTTGTTATCAAATTAAAGAGGACATCATGAACTACAATTTTGAAGAAGGAAAGATGTTCAAAAGATTCATGGATAACAAGTTATGAGGCCATGAATATGAGAAAAAGTGAAATATGAACTTTTCTACTTAGAAATTTTTTGAAGTATCATTTTTCAAGTTTCAACTTCAAGTTTTCAAGGCCATTCTTTATGATCAAGGCTCCATATCAAAATCTTTCCAACATGAAAATTATAGATCCTTTTCCAAGCTTTCCATGGATGTAAATAACTCCTCAATTGGATGTGTAGATCAAAAGATATGGTATCTCAAAGTTAGGGTTTTTAATATGCCAAATTTAGTAAGGTGTTTGTCAACTTTATGAACCAAACTTCCAAGGCATTTTTCATCATGATCCAAGCTCTTATGCAACTTTCCTCATACATTAAAGTTGTAGAGCTTTCTTCAAGCTTTCCATACATATAAAGAATTCCTCCATTGGGTTAAAGCTCCCCAAGTTATGGTGTTGCCAAGTTGATGGTTCATGAGGAACATTTTGTCTTCATAACTTAGTTTTTTTTCATGTTGTTTAGCCATTTCTTTTGAACCAACTTCAAGAGAACTTTTCATCATCTTCCCAGCCTTATCTCATTTGACAACAAACATGAAAATTGATCCATGTTATTCCCACTTTATAGTGATATCAATTTCAAGCCAAATGGAGCCTTGTACACCAAGTTATGATCACCCAAAGTGGAGTACATGGATTGTTCACAAGGCATGTCTTTTTATGGGTTTCTTGTCACATTTTTTGAATTTCTTCTTGCATGATCATGCATGCATCAATATCACACGTACCACCATAAGGAACTTTGCCAAAACAAGTCAAACAAGTTCCATACATGTCATGCACACCACATGTACCATTTTTCCAAAGTGGTGAAAACTTGAAATGCACAAACTTTGCTCAGCACACTGGCCCATGTTTGTCTTCATTCCACTCCTTACACACTCCTATTTTTCTCAACAAGTACACCCTAACAATGCCATAACCCGTGTGTTCTCCATGATGCATCATTTTTGGCAAGATTTCTAAACAAACTTTCCACTTGGTATTGGGTCTCAAGAACCTCATAATCCATCACATATAAACTGCAAAACCCTAAGAACCACAAACACACTTCATTTTGGCTAAGTTTCAGATCAGAGAAGCTCTTTCTCTCTCAAGGTTTTCTCTCTTCGAAACTCCAGAAATCTTCAATTTCTCTCCAATTTGTGACTTGATATATCATCTTGGGAGCATAAGGGATTGTTATCAGAGGATTTCTTAAAGTTTAGCTTGTGTTTGAAGAGCCAACGGAGCTCCTCCTTTAGGTAACTTTCGTGTCTCATTTCTTCCATTTTTAGGAACTGTTTGGGGTCTATATTGATGAAGCTGAAGTCCTCCATTGATGGAGGCCATGTTTGTGTATGGTTTTTTTTCTGTTTATGGAAGTTGTGGTTAGTGTGTTAAATTTTCGCGCCCTTGTTTCATGGTAATATCGTGCTTTAAAGTTCTTTTTTAGGCTGGATTTGAGTTCCTCGTGTTTTTTCCCTTCAAGTTGATGTAGTGGTTTGTTAGTTTTGGAGAGTTTTACAGTCGTCTCCGGCAAGGGTGGCTGGAGAAGACGATCGGAGCTAGGGCTCTGGCGTCTGACTGTGTTTCATGGCTGACCTGTTGACTTTGCTGAGATGTGCGTGAGTTAGCATGACATGGCGCTGACTTGTTTAATTAACTAGCACGTGTGGCTTATTTTTTTGTTTTCTGAATGTTAGTTTGGATTGGGCTTTAGCACCTTTTGATACCCACACCCTTCCTTTTGAGCCCAGGCGCGCCATAGAACTGAACCTAGTTCATTCCAAATTCTGGTTCACACCCCCTTGCATAATTGTTATATTTATTTATTTTTCTATTTCCATTTCATTTTTGATATATTTGTCTTTGAATTAGGGTTTGGATGTTGGTGCTTTATGAATGCCTTCTCGACCCATTCTTTTTATCATGTTTGGAAACTTAAATTATGGATGTTTGAATGTTATTTTGGTGCTTGGATGGTCAATTTTTGATTGATTTTCATTTGGTTCTTAATGGTTCTCGATGTATGCTCGACTAGTGAATTGCTTTGAATCTTTGGTTTGATTTGATGGTGCATTTATGCAAACTTTCTTGTGATTTTTGGACACTTACTCTTGAGGGGTATAAAATGAGGTAGAGCCTTTTTTTTGGAATTTATTAGGTCTTTTTTTCTATTTTTGATTGATGCCTAAGTATGACTTGGTTTTGGATTGAATATACATGGTGCTTGACCTAGTTTCAAATCATTTTGTCAATTTGTGTTTGAATGAGGTTTGAGGTGATTATGGATCATGATCACATGCTGTCTTGACTTGATTATAGCTTTGGATTCATTATCCTTTGGTCATTTTCCTATTTTTGGTTGAATTCTTAAGTTGATGATGTTTTGAGCTTGCTCCTTTGGTGTTCTTGACCTAGTTCCTTGAGATGCTTTCTTGTGTGACTTAGTGGATGTTCATGGGTTCTTGTATACTTGAAATGACATGTTCGAGAATTTTATTTTCATGTTTTGATGTCCATTGTGTGATCACTTCTCAATTTTCTCTTCACATGATCACTTTGTTTCTTTTAATGGGTGATTTGAATGGTGTTTGTCTAGCTTTTTGAGCATAATGCCTGTGGAACTTGGGTGATATCTTGGAATTGAATATGGATTGAATTAGTTGTGTTTTATTCTAGTATTAATGTTTTGATATGCACTACTTGATCATTTGTGCTTTGTGCCTTACTTGAATACGTGTTTTCCTTTAAAGATGATCATGGTGTATGCTTGCCTAGTTTTGATACATGCCTTGAACTTATTCTTTGTTGTTTCCTCTTTCAATAAATGAGTTGATGTTTGGAATGATATTAATGATCATGCTACTGCCCTTACTTGATTTCTTACCCTAACTTTACATGGTTGACCTTTGGAAGTGTGTCTTGCATGAATTATATGTGGACAATTGTTTGAGTTTTAATGCGATGCATGTATGCTTTTGCTCCTCTTCTAAGCTTTCATATGAGTTGAACATGGTATGATGTTGCTACTATCCTAACTTGTTTCTCATCTTGTTTGATCTTACTTGATTTGGTTGGCTAAGTGTTAAAGCTTAATTATTGACATGTATGCTTATGCATTGCTTGCTTGACTTTCTTTAGGTTCTTTGACTTCCTTTGATCCTTTCCTTTGATGAATTAAGACTTCTTTCCTTTTTTCATCTCTTTTCTTATCTTTTAAGTTGTTGAGATTGAGTTAGTTTAATGTTTACTTGTGCTTGATCACATGCTCCCTTAGGGCTCCTAGTTTGAACTTAAATCTTGATTAGGTTCAAAGTAGGATAAACATTAGGCTCTCCATCCTTTGCATGACAACATTAGGGTAGTCCCTTTAAACCTCAACCTTAGGTCCATCATTTGTATGATAACATTAGGTAGATTTCCCTTTTTCATCCTCAACTATAGGGCCATATTACATGATAACATCTAGGTGAGTTTCCCCTAGATTTTCTTTTGCCCTTTGAGTCTTCTTTCTCCTCTCAAAACAATTTCAAAACACTTAATAAATATGATGTGCATTGTGCGCCACGACCCTTAAGTGCGTAGGAAAAGATGAGAGGATGCATTTCCAACCTTATCTTAGGGTACTTTGTGTGCGAGACGCTTGTATCGTTAGCGCGAAGTATTCGATCCTATGTCATAGACTTTAGTGCGATGCGCATTTCAAACAAAGTTAATCCACTTATGTTAAAACTCATTAAAAAAACTGCAAATCATTTTATCCTTCGGGATTGTTTGTCAAACCTTATCATTTTCAGAAAGAGTATGTTATTTCCATTCTACCGCAAACAGACATCGACCCTAACTGCTGGAACGCGGACTTAACGTCGCTCATAAAAAACACTTAACCAATCTGTGGTTAGTCCCACAAACTACGAACGCTCTGACTTCCTCATTCGGACCCGAATGAGGATACGTAGGCACAAGACAGCGAAGTCTTGGCGAGTGCCATACCCCAAATTTTGACCCTAGATGTCATCATCATTCTAGGAGTATCAAGCATTGCATTGTTAACCCTAACCATTGTTCAAGATGTTTCTTGTTTGGTCTTGTCTGAAATTAGGGTTTTGGCTCAAGAGAATCAAGGGACTCCTCACATGATCAGTCAATGTTTTGGAATGATCATCAACCCATCAAGCTTACATACACTTAAGAGGCTTCTCCTTGTCAAGAATCAAGTTCAAGATAGTCTCATTACAAGTTCTATGGAGCTCAAACTCATCTGGCCACCAATTAGGGTTTCATAAGGAAAAAGTCAACTGTGCCTTGACTTTTGATCAAATTATGATGCCAAGTCTTGGGACATGATCTAAGATACTCATAAACATCCTTGAAATCCATCCATGATGATTGGGAGGTTCAATAATGCAAGATCATTGAAGATCACACAGTGGAATTCATCTGATTATACAAGCTTTATCTGACAAAGTCAACCCTTTGACTTTTAGGTTTTTTGGTCCAAATTGAATTCATCAAGCCAAATTTCATCAAGACATGTTTGATCAATGACTTTGAGCATGAAAAATCAAGATTTGGAAGGTTTCTTGCAAAAGGGGTAAAGTTAAAGAAACTTGAAATTTTTCTAAGTATGGAAAAAACCTTAATTTTAAGACCAACTTTGAAAGATCATAACTCCCAATCTACACAGCCATTTTGTGTGATCCAAAGCTCAAATTAAATCCCTCATGACATACTACAACTTTGTATGAGAGGAGGAAACCTCAAAAAATGCTTAGATTTTGAGTTATGAGGCTCCAAAGTTTGAAGAAATCTTGGGACACTTAGAAAAATTTCAAGGCAGCTTTTGATCTTTTGAAACATCAATCTTTGAGGCCAGTTTTCATTATGATCCCTTTAGATTCAGAACTTTTGTTAAACATGAAAGTTTTAGATCATGTTTAGGGCTTTTCAAAAAGTACAAGAACTCCCCCATAGCCTTCTTGAGCTGAGAGTTTCAAAGGGGAGAAGTTGAGGTCATAAAGAGAAGTTTCATGCCATTTTCACAAACTAATCTTGAGCAAAACACCGAGCCATGCCCTATAATCCTACATTTCAGGCCTCGTTACTTCTAAACACATCCATAATCAGAGGTTTGCATGATTTAAGGGAGCATTACACAACAATTTGAAGCTTTATCCATTGAACCATTCCGTTTTGGGAAAAAAGGCAAGACTTCCATTTTGATAAAGTTACTTTATCCATAAGTCAACTTGTCTTGAGCTCCTCACTTGTTCCTTCTGCACTAAATCTTTTTCTGAACTCTTAACCACTCTAGAAAGGTTGTGTACTTGCACATTGGAACCATAATCTTGCATGAAATCACTTGGTTCATTTCCAACCAAGCCAACTTGCAAAAACTCCAAGAACTTTTTATCCTGACCAGAAATTTTCCCAACCTTTTCCCTATAAATAGAGAGATACCTCAAGCTTCAAAACACACAACAATCATACACAGAAACCTTAGGATTCTCTCTTTTCCATAGTTTTTGCAAAAACACTCCAAATTTGTAAAACCTCTGGCCAGAGTCATTCCCCTCGTGCAAACTCCAAATAAACACCATAAACCTTCTCTATACCCTCAATAGAACTTGTTCAAACCCTTGAACAAGTTTTGTAGCAAGCTATACGCTACCTGCCATTTCTCACTTTCATTTTGCAAAAGGATTCGAGTTCTATTCTTGAAGCAAATTCCAACACTCTCAAGCATCCTAATAATCTCTTTAAGCATCAACAAGATCAAGGAGGTGGTCATTTCTCTTCTGGAACTCCATTAGAAGAAGCCTTGGACTGACTCCAAGAGGTAAGGTTTTTGAAACTCCCAACTCTCATTATGTGCATTTGATTAGCTCATGTTTGAAGCCTAAATGCAGTATGTATTATACATAACTTTTTTAAAGCCTTGCTTGCATTTTATGGACGGAGTGTGTGATGTTTTAACACTTTAAAGTTCATGTGTGTTGCACTGTTGTGGAGTAATTTGTGAATTACACAGTTGGTTTTAGTTTGAACAAATGATATATTTGAACTCCTTGTTAAAAATGCTGCAACTTTCATTTTTACAAAGTTGAAAATGATGAAGAAATGAGGAATATATTTGAGGTTGAAGTTCTGGCCATGGAGTGAGTTAGGGCACGGGGAGAGAGAAAGAAAGAAAAAGAAAAAGGAAGAAGAATAAGTGAGTCAGCGCTGAGTTGGAAGCAAGGTGACGCTGAGTTGGCCATTCAGATATGGTTTTAAAATATATATTATTTGAATCCCCTTAGTTAATTGATGAGAGCATAGCACCGCTGGTCCAGGAGGACGGTTTGTGTGTATCTCTGAGCGAAGGGACTGGGGTTCGAATCCCCCTCGCCCCAGTCCTTTTTTGTTTTTTCTGAATCTCAAGTGCTTTTAACATATATTATTCAGTTTCCACCTATTTTCACAATGCGCGTGTAGTTGAGTTGGCTAATGTTTTGAGCTAGAAGTTGAATGGGGTGGGTTCAAGTCCCATAAGTGACATTCCATTTATTTTTTATAACTTAATATATTCACTTTTCTACACAAGTTCAAATGGTCATAACTCCTTCATCCCTTAGGCTTTTTGACCCCTTCTTTTTGCCATAGGTTTATATTGTTGCCTATTTTATTGTGATAAAAAGATTTTCCCAAAAATATTTATTTTTAACCACTTATTCATGTTTAAAGTAAGAGGGGTTTTAGGGTTTTCTTAAGGACTATGTTGGTTCTTTGATTATTTCCTTTGATGTTCTTTGCCAATATGGACATGTTTGAACCATTTGCAACCTATGTGAACTTTGTACAAGTTTGTCAACTTGTATCTTTAAGTTTTGACTTGATTTTTGGGCTTATTATGTATGTTTACATGCCTTAAATGCATTGAATTTTGTCACCCATGCCATGAACCACTTTGTGCACTTACCTTAACCTTTCACACACACATTTGGATGAGCACCAAGAATTATAGCATGCACTTTAGGTTGTCACCAAATTCTTGAGCCATGTACACTTTTGCTTCCATATTAAGTGATGTTTTAACTTACACATGCTTACTTTAACTTTTGTAAATGTTCTTGCTTGTTTGTAACCATGATTGAACCCTAATATGCATGTTTAGGTTGTTACCTACTTATCTTAACATGTTGAAACTTGTGCCATGCCTAATTGTTCAAGTAATGTTTTAACTTGTTCATAAAATGTTTGAACTTTCAATATGCCATCTCTAAGCATTTTCACATGCCATCCTTTGTATGCTTGCATATCCACCTACATGTTATTGTCATAAACATGTCCTCTACCTTCAAGTATTTTTGGTTGTTGCCATGTACTTGTTTTAAAAATTGTATCCATGATAGGCAATGTCTTAGCTTATCCATGTATGCTTTAAACTTTGATTGATCCATGTAATGCTTCACTACATCTTTGAACTTCATTCATGTTAGGTATTGTTATAATCTTTGCATATTGAGATTGAACTTTGTTTTCTACCCATGATAAGTAATGTCTTAACTTAGGCATATCCACTTTGAACTCTTGTTTTAATCCATGTTTAAGTGTTGTCATAACTTCTATATGTTAATTTGAACTTTGAATCTTACCATGCCTAAATATTGTAATGACTTATCCATGCTTTGAATGTTATATTGTATTCATGATTAAGTGGTGTTAGTAAACCTTAATGCATGCTTGCCTTAATCAAGTACTTGAGCTCTCATCCATGATATTTTAGTCTTGTTAGAACTATATCTCATGTTTGTTTAGATGTTGTAACATCTTTAAACCTTTGAACTTAACTTGGTTGTCACCATGTTAGTTGAAACTTCTTTGAACCTTTGAACTTACTTGGTAGTTACCTTATTTGGTTCATGAATTTGTAAATCCTTGCTCTAAATGTTTGTCACATTTACCATTATGCTTTGGTTGTAACCATATGCTTTATCTTTTGTCATGCTTTAGCTAACATCATGTTTGAATGTTACTTGCTTTGATATCATGTTTGAATATCACATTTGTACATATCATCCATACTTATCATGCTCCATTTAACTTTGTCAAGTTATTCCCCCAAGTGATGTTAGCTTGTTAGCTTCCATCCTCAAGTTACCCTCATTCCTTAATCCAAGGGAAAGTCTCTCTATTGACTCAATGTCCTGGATAGCTCATCATTACCCATCACCCTTTGACCTTGTTAGAGTCGTTAGGTTTTTAAGTCTTAGACTTAAGTTAGAATTTACAACCTTTGTGACTTTGTCAAGTCAAGTAAAGTGTTAAGACCTTGACACTTAATCCCCTTGAATCTTGATCATAATCAAGTATTCATCCATCCCTAGTGAGGTGAACTACAATTGCTCTAATTCCGTCCTTGTAAGGATATGTAGGCACAAGACCGCGAAGTTTTGGCGAGCATACTTAGTAATTAAACCCTTTGGTCCCTATCTCTCACCATATAACCCAAACACAAACAATAGCAAACAAAATCACAAATACAAGTAAGAGGTTCCTATAGAGTACTATAGATACTTAGGGTGCTAATACCTTCCCTTTGTATAATCAATCCCCGATCCCCCAAAATCTCTCAGCATTGTTGTTACATTGCAAACCTAGGGTTGTTTACGATCTTTACCCTTTCCTTTGGATAAATCAAAGCTCGGTGGTGAATCTTTAAAAGATTTGTAATTCCAATTTAATCAATAGCTTGATATCAAATTTTCACTACAATAGAAAAATGGCGACTTCACTGGGGAACCTCTTTTAAGAGGATTAAGCCTAACTTACTTATATTTGCTATATTCTTGTTTGCATTGCTTATTGTTCCATTGGGTTGTTACCTTATGGTGAGATAAATCCTGACCTTGGACTTGAGAGCAAAATAAGATAGGAAGGTGATATATTCAAGGAAGCTTATAGGGAGTTGATTCCTAACCAAGCTAACTTGAGAAATCACCACTCAATGGAGGCACTTTTAAGAATAAGTATTGTTGATCAAGAGATTGTGAAAACAATACTACTTCTTGATTGAGCCTACGAAGCTGAGAACCTTTAGTTACCTTTAACCCCACTTGGCCTTGTTAGGAACATAATGCGATGACTATGAGGGAGTAATTCCAAAATAGTTGATACGCGATACTACACTCAAAAGAGGTTCTCTTGAGAATGTTATTAACTACCAAGTGAATTGGGAAATTAATAATATCCTAAAGATGGGTTGATGACTTTGGGAACTTGTTAGAACCCATCGTGCAGGTACAATAAACCCTAGTACATACCCAAATGGGAGGGGTAAACCTTTGACTTCATGTAAGCCTTACACCATGTTTGAGTGTGATCTTGTAATGTTTGTGCATACATACATTCATAAACGTCATTGTTCATATAAATTTTTATGGAACTTAAATTCTTGTTTGTAAACATTATAAGGTAATCATTGAGGGAAAGCTGTTAAATACCCTTTTTGATCTTTGAACAAAGGACTAAACATTTTATAAACCTCTTTTGAATGGATGGAATAAAGTACCTTTGAATGTTTGCAAATATTTATGTTTCGTAAAACTTTTTGCATTGCATCTTGCATTTTGCATCTAATGTCACATTTGCATCTGCATTCCTCCAACATAAACTCTTTCTTTGTCTTCTCCGATTCATCACCATGATTACTCAGGTTAAGAGAAGATGTATCATTTGAAACACGAGAATCTAGCATTCCGAGAAGAGGTTGCCACCTTAAGGGCCAACATGGAAGCCTTCTCCGCCACCATGAAAAACTTGATTGACACCCAGGAACGAGAAAATCAGGAGCTTCGGAACAAAGTTGCAAACTTGAAAGCTGCCAAGAGAAGACTAACGAACTTAGTCAAAGATCTGGTCATATCTCAGTGCCAGGATGGCCCTTCCTCCTCCACCAACCAGCCTGTTGAGCAAGTTGGAGAGTCAAGGGGCATCCCTGTGACCTATGCCAGGTTGTTCCCCGTCCTCCTGCAGCAAGGGGTAATCAGAAGAGAAACTCCATCGTACATTCCAAGAAACCACAGGAGCTACTTCACATCTGATGCCTTCTGTGCCTTCCACCAAGGGGCACCCGACCACGACATTGAGGAGTGTTACGTCTTCAAGGAGAAGGTGAAAGAATTGATCCAAAGGGGGGTCCTATCCTTCAAAATGTGTAAGCCTCAGGTTCAGATCACTCTCTTGATGGAGACAAGCTCTTCCTTGCACATGGTGGATTGATGCAGAGGACTGTTTCTTAAGGCTTAGTCTTGTCAGATGTTAAGCTTTCATTTGTTGTTTTAGTATGTGATTTTCTGTGGTTGTTAACACATTTGTTATAGCATTATAAGAACTTGTTATTTTAAACTACTAATGCAATGAATATGTTTGTCTGGAAAAACCCGCTCACTCATTTAATTTATTTATAATTGCAAAAACCACACAACCTCTTGCTTAGGCAAAGTTGGGGGGAGAATTATGAAATCAAAAACGCAAGATCTCTTGTTGTATGCTTTTGAATAAAACCTGTTGATGATGTAAGGCATTGTTTCAATTCCCCAAACACTGAAGAGATAAGGAAGATAATCCCTCTTTAACCCCTTTGGGCCCTGAAGTAGGAGTTTCCTTTTATACAAAAAAAAATCACCATCAACTTTAACCTAGGGCTGGGTAGTTTTCAGTAAAGCTGATCAAGCACTCAGACATTCTTAAAAAGGAGTGAACATCTGAGGATCCACTTCACCCATTCCACACACATTAAGAGGTGTCTTCAAACCCAATTGTTATTGGTATCTTCAAACCCAATTGTTATTGGTATCTTAAAATCCAATTGTTATTGGTATCTTCAAACCCAATTGTTATGGTATCTTAAAACCCAATTGTTATTGGTATCTTCAAACCCAATTATTATTGGTATCTTCAAAAACCCAATTGTTATTGGTATCTTCAAAAACCCAATTATTATTGGTATCTTAAAACCCAATTGTTATTGGTATCTTCAAAAACCCAATTGTTATTGGTATGTTCAAACCCAATTGTTATTGGTATCTTCAAACCCAATTGTTATTGGTATCTTCAAACCCAATTGATATTGGTGTCTTAAATCCCAATTGTTATTGGTATCTTCAAACCCAATTGTTATTGGTATCTTAAAACCCAATTGTTATTGGTATCTTCAAAACCAATTGTTATTGGTATCTTCAAAAACCCAATTGTTATTGGTATCTTCAAAAACCCAATTTTTATTGGTATCTTAAAACCCAATTGTTATTGGTATCTTCAAAAACCCAATTGTTATTGGTATCTTCAAACCCAATTGTTATTGGTACTTCAAACCCAATTGTTATAGGTATCTTCAAACCCAATTGTTATTGGTATCTTCAAATCCAATTGTTATTGGTATCTTCAAATCCAAATTGTTATTGGTATCTTTAAATCCAATTGTTATTGGTATCTTCAAGTGTTATCTTAAAATCTGTTCCGGTTGTCACTAGCGTCTTTTTAAAAGTCCAAATTGTCATCTAAGTCAAAACAACTTAGAATCATGTGATTTTTTCATAAGAGAGAAAGAAAAGAAAAAGTCCGCTAAGTCAAAACCTATAAAGGAGACTTAGGCAAGATTGGGGCATCCCGTTGGACTTCAAGGTCAAAGGACCCAGTCCAGGTAAAAGTTAGGGAATATAAAAATGTGAGAAACAAAAACGAGGTCAAATCCAATTGTCATTGGTGCCCAGCGTCCGGTTGTCATTGGCATGTTGTTAAAAGCCTAACATCAACGTCTTTTCTTGAAGTCCAATCGTTATTGGTCTTGGTAATCTGGTCATCACCAGTCCTTTCTTGAAGTTCAATTGTTATTGGCATACCTTTTGACGATCCAATCGTTATTGGTCTTGGTAATCTGGTCATTACCAGTCCTTTCAAAGTTCAGTTGTTACTAGTATTGAAACCTTGCTTTCACCAACATCTTTGTTTAAAAACCCTTGACGAACAACAAAATCATATGGTTTGACACCAAAACAGGAAAAGGTGAGTGAGTGCCATGATCCCAAGCTTTAGTGGTTCCTTAACAGAAATCCTCTCGATAGATGGGTGCTCGCATTAAGCTTAAACTGAATATAGGATTGGAGAATATCACGTAGAAGGGGTGGGTACAAATAAACTTTGAGCCTTTTATCCTTTATTTCATAAATCGTGAACCAAGACACATTACAACCTTTAAAAGACCTAATTAAAGCAGGTTTATTTTGAAAGCATACCCAACGAGATAATGTTTCCTAACTCCTTTTGAGTCGTGCTCGAACTTGTGTCGGTTCTTTGTAAAAGAAAATCAATAACATATCCTAACTAGTGATTCGGTCATAGGTTATTGCGATATCTTTTAGTAAAAAACTTCAAGACAAACATGTGTGTTGCGTTAGCAGTTACAGAATTAACCTTTTTTGCTTGCTAACGTTGCTCGATAGCATAGAATCTTGCATATGAACATCAGCGATGAGGCTTAAAACTCTGATGAGTGAACGGCTAATCATTTTGAAAATATGGCCATATCCAAAGGCATGTGCCAACAGAGACAAGATAGTTTCCCGTTATTACTCCCACAGTCTGAAAGACAAGTTTGAGAACTTTGTTTTGCAAATATAGTTAAACTGGGGCAGTTACGTCGAGATTTGTGAATCTCTCCAAGAGTTTAAAGATATTGAAGCATCTTGTATGTCAATTGTTCTGTAAAATCCTCTTGATAGCTTCTTCTCACAGACTATGTAATCTGGGGCAAATGAAAATTTGAAGATTTTGTTGCAATAATCATTGCTCATTGTAATAATCATTATGCAATTAAAGTGCAGGACTACATTGTTCTTATGATATAATTGGCCAGCTCCCCAAGGAAGTTGTTACTTCAGTTGATCTTGGCAATTCTCCATGGATCTCGTCCTTTCCGAATAAGGAAAACCAGCTCATGATGACAATCCTAGTTAGGTCATCGTATTCCGGAATTCCCCAGAAAGGTTGTAACCTTGAAGTGGAACTGTTTGTTCTGCCTATTCATCCCTAATGGTGGACCAATCTGGTGAGGTTGGCTGGGTATCCCTGTTAATGTTTATTTCATCTGCGGTTTTGTTTCCTCTTGTATGTTTTGTCAGCATAAGCATAAACACGACATACTTGCATTCATACATGTGCATGGCATCCGAGCATTTTTCTACCTCTCTGGTCGTCACCAGGTTTCCGCTAGTAGTTGGGTTTGTCTATTCGTTCCAATAGGGCCATCACCTTTAGGCATAAAGTGCCCATCCTTTCTAGAATTCCCCACGGAGTTTAATCCTCGCGGACGATGGTTGATTCAATTATCTTTTCTATGTTTGGATAAGATGAATCCCCATCTGAGCTCACGCCTCAATGGTTGGAGTCTTGTTTGACCATTTCTTTCTAACTTGTTCCTAGATTGAACTTTGGTCCCCGTCGAGTGTGGCTTTTGAGCTGGATTAGGTCGTTGAACCTAGTCTGAATGTGAATTTATTTTACCCGGTGTCTCGCAGGAAGAATCTGTTATAGATCTTCATTTAACAGGGTAGTTATAACGTCTCCTTGGAATTCATACCCAGCAACAAGTGGCAGTCTCCTTGAGAAGCTTGTTTTGATATTATTACCTCTACAACGATAAGTGGCAATCTCTTTCGAGAAGCTTATCCGTTTGGGTGTCTCCTACAAATTTTCTTATAACAAGTGGTAACCTCTAGGAGAGGCTTATTTTATAGGACGATAAGTGGCGATCTCCCCCGAGAAGCTTATTTGTCCTTAGTGATATTTAACCTGTTGCAATTATAATTTGAAAGTCTGTCAGAAGGATTTTTACGGAAGACCTTATAAATGGTTTATCTTTATTTGAGTTACCTTCTCCACAAGGATTTTAACTGTAAGAGATGATTCCCCGACAATTCCTTTGTCCAGTTTGCTTCTATGAAATGGCATCTTTTGAGAAAGTTGATAAAGACTCTGATAAAGCAACTAACATGTATCTCTTTTATGAGATCCCCAAGTCCAGTTGCAACTGGCGTCTTTGTTAAGACCTTTGGTTGTCACCAAATTCCTGCCTCAAGTTTGGTTGTCACCGGTATTTTGTTAAATTTGGGTTGCTACCCATATCCCCTTTGAGCCTAGTTGTCACTAGTATCTTCGCTTTCGAATCCAATTGTCATTGGTATTGCTAAATCTGGTTGTTACCACATCTTCAAAGCCTAGTCGTCACTATAAGTCTCTAGCGAAAGTCCAATTGTTATTAACACTCGTCGCAAATCCAATTGCTATTAGTACCGCTTGTCTGGTTGTCACCAGTATCCCGTTTAAAGTCTGGTTATCACGCTACCCTGTAATTACTTTATCTTTTCTGTGGTCGTCACCATGTATATTATTCCTTCCCTAGTCGTCATTAGCGTTCACCAGTCTGTTTATTCTCGGTGTCTTGGAATATTTGTTTGTTGCCAATATTTTCTCCCCAGCAAGCCAGCTTGAAAACCAATGGACATTGGTAGGTTTGTCTTGGTCGTCACCAATACCCCTTTGAATTCTAGTTGTTACTAGCATTAATCCACTGAAAGCTGGTTGTTACCTTGCTTACAATCCAAGTCCAATTAAGTTGGCACGTACAGAAGAGTCGTTATCCTATACTTTTCCTGATGGTTTCTGAAGATCCCATTTGAACTCTTCGTTCTGAGGAATTTCCAGAAGATTGGATGTTTGAAAGCTCCAATATGATGTGTTATTGGTCCTATGGTTATAAGGATCCCTTTTTGGCGCAGTAGTCTTGTTGTTACGAGGATTCTCATCATTTGCCATCCCTGTTGTTGCGAGAGTATAATCAACACATTCCTTTTAAGGATGTCATCCTATCGTTATGAGGATCCAGTTTGCATATTCTATTGTTATGAGAGTCTATGTCCCCTATTGTTATGAGGAGTATTTCAATGATTCTATTGTTATGAGAATCTATTATATTTCCTATTGTCATGAGGAATATTAGGATCAATCCTATTGCTATGAGGATTGTATTTTTGTTGTGATCATCCTATTATTATGAGGATCCTGGTTTCATCTCTTTCTCTAGAGTGTCAGCCAGTCACGTTTGAACCTACTGATCAATTACTCTAGATATTCCCCGGTGGAGACCATCCTGTGTTGTTTTGTTTTGAAATCTCCTTTTGATCTCTTGTGAGAAGATATTATTCATGTCTATCCTTCCCCAGTGATCTCAGGTCATGTCTGAACTTGTTGATCAATTACTTTGGGTATCCCCAGTGGGTCTCCCAGTCCCCAGTGGTGTTTCTTAGGATGCTCCCAGTGTGGTCCTTTCCTTTCTCCAGCTGGTCTTGGCTTTTGATCCTTTTGGTCTGCATTGTGCATTCCTGCATTTATCATTCCATCATGAAGCATCATATTATAGTTTATTGCATGTCTGCACTGTTCCTAGCATTTATTTAAGCCAGTTTTGTCTGTAGCATGGCATACCATTGCATCTAGGGGCAAAATTTCTAGTTCTTCTGTATTTAAATACCTTTCACTTTGATTCCTTGAGGGTTGTCACCACTCAAGTAATCCAGTGAAGCTATTCGAATAGGGGCAACTGTCATACCCTAAATTTTGACCCTAGATGTCATCATCATTCTAGGAGCATCAAGAATTGCATTGCTAACCCTAACCATTGTTCAAGATGTTTCTTGTTTGGTTTTGTCTGAAATTAGGGTTTTGGCTCAAGAGAATCAAGGGACTCCTCACATGATCAGTCAATGTTTTGGAATGATCATCCACCCATCAAGATTACATACACTTAAGAGGCTTCTCCTTGTCAAGAATCAAGTGCAAGATAGTCACATTACTGCCGTAACCCGAGATTTGACCTCCCTCTTTTGCCTTTTGCATAAGCATGCGCATTCGCATCGTTAGCATACGCATTCGCACTTTTCTCTATGTGTTTCTTGTTGCAGGATATTCAGGTTTTCCAAGCCCGATTAATCGCATCCTCTCAAGATTATTTCATCGTCAAAACAAGCTTAAAATAAAGGTTTCTATGCCGACTCATCAAATCAAGAGGTGGAAAATCGGAACCGAGACTCCAGTATCACTTCCTAAGCAATTTGGGCAAAAATTGACTGAAGTAACCGGTTAACGCCTGGTGAGTAACCGGTTACTCAGTGCAAATTTGCAGTTCCTACTGCATTTTTGGGACAACATCCATGCACTCTCTTTGGTCATTGATTCTACTTGATTCTAGCAGTGTGTGGAATATTTTAGACATCTCTAGACATTTCAAGACAGCCCAAGTGCATTTATTCCAATGCTTTACTCTAATTCAAGTGCACAATGTTCCTTGTTTTCCAAGTAATGTGAATCCTTGGATGTTGGAGTTCACCTTGGGATTGCTACCGAGTTGGTTCTAACTAACCGAGTTAACCACCTTGACTCAGTGAGTCAAGTGTAACTAACTCCAACCCTAACTCCAAACCTCCCAAAGCTAAGTCCAAAGCTAGCTCCAAACCTTTCATATTCCAAACCTAAAGTCTATATAAACTCACCTTCAATCATTTTAAAAGACCTTCAACCATTTTTTGCATAATTCACTCTCAATTCTCTCACATTCTCTCTGATTTTTTTCTGCTACATCTTCATCTTCATCCCAATTCTCTTCCAAAACCTCACCAAAGCTCATTTCTACTTTGAAGGATAATCACTTTTACATCAAAAGTGATTATTTCTTGAGCTCAACCTTCATCAATTTTGCAATTCTACTTGGATTTCTGGAGTTATTTCAGCTTGTGGAATTATCTCAAGTATTTACTTCAATATTCAACGGTTTGAATTCGCATTTTGGAGCTTTATCGTATTTTGCTCGATTTCGACACATTTCGTCACCGAATTTAAGATTCCTCTGGTTTTCTTTAATTTTCTGCATCGAGAATACTTTGCAATAATTACCAAGGCACATCTCCGCCTTGTAGGTTGGTAGATCTATCTTTGCTAACTGTTTCGATCGTTTTCGCGCATTTACGATGTAATTTCAATCGTTTTTGGTTTGATTTGTTACGCATTTGCTTGATCTTTAATCTCCATGATTGTTGCTTGTGATGTGTGTTAATTGCACTTACATGATACAATTTTCGTGCACAAATTTTTGATCTAGCAAGTATTGGTTGGTATAAGTGATTAAGTGCTGAAAATCACTTTTGGAAAGCTGTTTTTTCTGTTATTTTTGCCACTGTCACAGTGGTAACCGGTTACTCAGTGCAATTTTCACCAAAATACGCAAGTTTCAAATAAGTAACCGGTTAACGCGTGGTGAGTAACCGGTTACCACTGTATAGAATGGCCATTTTCTTGCATTTTCAAGCTTGTTTGCCATGCTTTCTTTATTTTAACTTCCATTGATTGTCATGCTTGATTTTATGGATGTTTTAAATGTCATTTAACTTCTGTTTGAAGCTTATTCATGAACTTTTGTTGCACACTTTCAATTATTCAAATTGTTCATGTTTTGGCATCATGCATTTCTCTTTGATCACCATAGCATGACTTTGTGTTGCATATTTGTTGGTCATTTGGTACTATTTTGTACTTCCTTCCTTGGTTTTGCATTAAGTTTCATTCTTCATGGATGAGCTTAATTTTGTATAATCAATAATTCACACATTTTGCCTTAATGATTTTTCATCCCCTTTGGAAAATTATTGGCATGGCTTTCCCTTTGATTAATTGACTGAAACCATGTTTCGATTGGTTGACCCTCCCCTTTCCTCTCTTTAGGCCTCCTTTAGAGCTTTCTCTCTCGATCCCCCGTGGAGTTGGAGTTTCGCGTTGCGCCTTGCATCGGAGCACTGTACAAATTGGAGCTGTTACTCTGTCCGTTTCTCCACGCAGGAGCACTATACAAATTGAAGCTGTTACGCTGTCCGTTTCTCCACGCATGAGCGCTGTACAAATTGGAGCTGTTACGCTGTCCGTTTCAATTTCTGCACTATACTTTGAGTGCTAGAGAATGAATGAGGAGGGAGTTGTCCTACCCTCATTCTGACTTTTTCTTGGGGAAGGGCGTTGGCCCTCTCGCTAAGAATAGTCACCTCTATCCTTAAACTGTAGTGTTCCTCCATCCCCGGTTGAGTTGATCCCTTATCACTTTTATCTTTTTCAATCTCTCTTTTGATCAATCACCATTTCTCTTGGTTAAAGATCATTGTCTCTTGGGTTAGCACCCAACTCTTACCTTACTCTTTTCTTGCAATCATTATTCTTTTGATTCCCTTGGAGAGTATTTTTCCTCTTTCTTCGGTTAAACACAGTTTTCCTGTTAAATACCGAAACCCCTGCGGAGTTCACGACCTTCTTTTGGTTCTTCTCCCTTTGTTTGGTTAATCACTGTCTGTCAGTTAAAACACCAAATGTTTGTCTCTTTTCTCAGTTAACCACAGTCTGTCTGTTAAAATACTGAGTTTCCCCAGGTTAATCACCTTCTCTCGGTTAATCACCCTTTTTCTTCAGTTAACCACAATCCATCTGTTAAAATACTGAATCCCTTTTTTTGAGTTAATCACATCCCTTTGGTTAATCACTCATTTTTCTCGGTTAATCACAGTTCTCCTGTTAAAACTGAAACCCACAGTTAGCAACCTTTATTAGTTCGAATACTTGCACCCTTGGGCTAGTAACCTCTTTTGGTTCAATACCCTTTCTTCGTTGGTCAAGTGTTGTTTGTTCAGTCAATACCAACACCCCTTTTGGGTTACGACCTTCGATCGGTCCTACACCCGCTCTTCTGGTTGATCACAGTTTTCTCTGTTAAAACCAATGTTTCTCTATCCCCACAGAGTTGCAATCCTTGTTTCCTCGGTTAACCACTGTTTATCAGTTAACATACCGACGTCCCCTCCGAGTCAAACACCTTCTCTTGGTTCAACACTCTCTCTCTTGGTTTATCACAGTCCGTTTGTTGACACCGGCCTCTTTTCCCCGCCAAGGTCTTACTTTCTTTCTTCGGTTAACCACTGTCGGCCAGTTAATACACCGAGTCTCCCTTTTCTCTTGGTTTTCACCACTATCCCTTTATTTGGATCCCCAGCGGATTCTTTTCTATACCCTTTGCTCTTACTTTCTTGGTTTCGACACCAATTTCTTTCTGTTATCCCCAGCGGAGTTTCTTTCCTTCTTGGTTTTGACACCATTCTTCTCCTAGTCTCTTGTGCAATCACTCTTACTGTGTGGTCTTCCCCAGTAGAGTTTTTCATTCACTCTTGCTCTTGGTTTTGACACCACTTCTTTTGTTTTCCTGTTTCTTTCTTGTTTTGTTTTCCGTTCAGTTCCCCGAACTACGGAAGCTTTGATTCTGCATTCGTTCGAATGTCAGATACGTAGGCACGAGACGCGATGTCTTGGCGAGCACATTTACACCCTTCTTTCCTTCTCCCTTTCTTCCTTCTTTTCTGTCCCCTGGTTCCATGAACTACGACGCTCTGATTTCCTCATTGCACTATGAGGGTACGTAGGCACGAGGGCCACAATCCTCCGCGAGCACTTTCTTTCTTTTCTTTCTTTTTCCCCTTTCTCTCTCTCTCTCTCTCCTCCTTCTCTTAGCTAGAAACCTTTAGATAGATAACCCATCCGAGCCTAGAAGCAAGTGAAATGGTTCCCGTCGAGTACAACAGATGCGTTAGGTGCTAGTACCTTCCTTTCGCATAACCAACCCCCCGTTCCCGTTTCTCTTCCCCTTGGGTTTTATCGATATTTCTCCTGTCCTTTGGGACTAAATAAAGTTCGGTGGCGACTCTGTTGTTGTCTTTGAGTGTGCGATTCACTCAGGATGTAAACCAGCCATCTTCAGCTGGCGACTCTGCTGGGGACAGATTGACCTCTTGCTGGTCCATCCCTTGAGGGGTTTAGCCTAGTTTTGTTTGCTTTCTTGCTCGTTTGGGTGTTTATCTTTTGCGCTTTACTCGCTTTATTTTACTTGCTTTAGCTTTCTGGTTATTTACTGCTTTTCTTTACTGCTTTAAATATTCATATGCTGTATATTCTGGATGTCTGCTGTTTTCTTTGCTGTTGTCGGTTGGGTTGCTACTTGAGAGATAAGCCCACTACCCAGGCTTGAGCATACACATAGGTATTAGCGTGGGCAGGCGTGACGCTCCCGTGGTGTTGGCCACGTCGGGTGTTCACGAGACCTACAGCCAGACGAGGTTCTATCAGGAGATATTTGCTACTATATGTTGATACATGCCAGTAGTTATTCTCTCGAGGAGTTGTCGACTCTGGTGACCATTCCTGAGGACTCAGTTGAGGCACTCCTCCCAAGGAGCGATAATGGCAGACCAGAAATGGCAAACCCATTACGCTTCTTGATCCGAGGACCCAAAGCTGGGAACTTGCCATAAGATCTTTTTTTGGGGGAATCAGTGGACGACCTCTTTGTTTGGCGATAGTATTATACCCCGAGGGATGAATGTACTATTGCTTCTCAAATCAAGAATCTGAAACTGAGAATCCCACTTTCTATATCATACCTGTGAGAGGGATATTAGGTTTTTCTGCAAGAAACCAAGACTCTTCCAACCTTTGTTCTCTAATTACGTCAGATCTCGCACCAACACAGCACTACCTTTGCAGATGTTCAGATTTGACTATTCAGACTATGTTGGCTTGTTGATTCTGGTGTTGCATATCATCTCATCATGTCAAATTAACTTTTGCATAAGCATTTTAAAACTTTATTTTTGCATGCATATCATACATTTATTTGCACGCATATGCACGTCCCTTCATCCGAAACCGTTGCTCATTCTTGTCCGCATTCCTTGTAGCAAGACGACGACTCGACGTCGGTATTTCACTCGCTCAAGAAAATCTAGGATCATGGCTGACTTTGAAGCTGAGAATGCTTCTTCTAAGGAAACTCTGGCTCAATTCCAAGGTCGGATGGATCAGTTCCAGACGAACATGGATGTCATCATGCAACTCCTTCGTGCTCAGAGGGACGCCGCTGCTGCTGCCACTGTTGTTACAACCTTTACTAATGTAACTGTTGTCACTCCTATTGTGACTGTTCCTCCTGTTGTTACGACTACTCTTGCTGTTGTTGTTCCTTCTCCTTCTATGGTTGAGGTACCAGTTGAGCCTGTGAATCAGCCTGTTGTTCAACCCGGTTTAAACCAGATGCCCGCTGGTTTTCCTTGGGGCATGCTTCTGAATTACACTCCTCAGATTGCAAATAATGGTAGTGCCTTCATGCCATATCAGCCTTTTGTTGCGCCCATGCCTAATGGGAATGCTGCCGCATATCCATGGGCCATGCCTACTCCCGTCCCACCTCAGTGTTGAATGATGATCCTGAGAATCTTCAGGTTCAAACTCATCAAACTTCCGGGTTGGCTGACGCCGAAACTCCTGACGAAGAAGAGCGTATAGAGGTCCTCCTATTCATGTTTCGGTTTCATCTCAAGCTGCTCAAACTGCTCTTCAGAATGTTCATCCTGGTATGTTCTACCCTTGGGCATCTTCCTCAGCTGCTGGGGTACCTCCTCCGAATTATCCTTATGGTGTTTCGATGGGTCAGAATACTGGTCAGATGATTAATCCGGGTTTAGTATATCCTTCTCAGTTTGCTACTCCGCAAGTGAATGCTCCTGCCGCTTCTCAGCTGCCAAATCCTTAGGTTCTTGTCAGGCCTATTAATCAAAGTAGATCTGTTGACTACAAATTGGTGGAAGACTGTATCAGAGCTATTGAAGGGTTTTCTTCTTTTGGCTTGGAGGCCAAAGATTTGTGACTTGTTCCAAATGTTGTGCTGCCGCAGAAATTTAAGATACCTGATTTGCCAAAGTATAAAGGTTTAAGCTGCCCGCGTAGTCACATCACTATGTACTGCAGGAAGATGGCATCCCATATTGATAATGAGGAATTGCTCGTTCATTGTTTTCAAGATAGTTTGTCTGGGGCTTCATTGGATTGGTACATGGGCCTGGAGCGCAGTAAAATCCGTACTTGGAGGGATTTATCTGAAGCGTTCATGAAATAATACAAATATAACCTTGATCTGGTGTCAACTAGATTGCAATTGCAGAATCAGTCTCATCGCTCAGCTAAAACATTTAAGGAGTATGCACAAAGATGGCGTGAGATGTCATCTCATGTGCGACCGGCTCTCTCTGATAATGAGTTGGTTGACATCTTTATGGGTACCTTACAAGGATCTTACTACGAGAAAATGGTGGTTAGTTCTTCGTCGAACTTCGCTGATGTTGTGACAATTGGTGAACGGATTGAAAACGGTTTGAAGACTGGAAAGATTCCTGGAGCTGCTTCCCAGCAGCCGACTACTCAGAAATCTCTGAACAGTCAGCCTAAGAAAAAGGATGGTGAAGCCAATGCTGTGACAGCTCAAGTTTCTCCTCAGTATCAAACTCCCATGGCTCCCATGCCATATTATCCATATCCATACATTACTGCTGCACAGTATCAACAACCTCTATATCAGTATCATCCACAACAACCAGTTCAGAATGCTCAGAATCAGCAACAGACTCAACAGAACAAAAATCAGCAGAATCAGAACCGTCAGAACAACAACAATCAAGGAAATAGTAAGCGTCCGAATTTTAACAGAATTTCGGTGTCATACACGGAATTGTTTCCTTACTTGGTTCACCAAGGGGCAATTGTCCCCAAGCAGATTGCACCTGCAATTTCTCCATTTGGCCCGAAGCATAATCCTAATGCGTCATGTGTTTTTCATGCTGGATACATAGGACATGCAACAGAGGACTGTTTTGTTTTCAAAACCAAAGTTCAGGAACTCATTGATAAAAAGGTTCTGACTTTCGCTGAGGAAGGACCTAACATTCAGAATAATCCGTTGCCGAATCACGGTGGACCTGCAGTTAACATGATTGGGGATAGTTCAAGGGATGAATTGATCATGGATGTCGACGAAGTAAAGACTCTGATGGCTTTGGTTTTCAAGAGGTTGAATGAACACGGGCTGTTGAAAGGATTGCATGGTAAGTGTCAGATTTGTGACGATAATCCTAACCAGTGTCGAAGGCTGAAGGGCTGTGTTCAGATTCTGATGAACCAGATCTAAACCTGTTGAGGAAGTTGTTGCCATTGAGCCGTTCACCATTGTCTATAGGAAGATTCCAGTTGAATTCCCTAAGCAGAAGAAGGTGCAGCCCATCGTTGTTTGTCCGCCGAAGTCATTTCCGTATCAAAATTCTAAGGAGGTACCTTGGAAGTACGGGTCTACCATATTTTCTGGAGGTCAAGAGATAAGGTTCGCCGAATCTGAGATCGTAAATGTTACAGCCGGTGGAGGTATGACTCGTAGTGGACGAGTGTTCGCTCCGAAGGTCACTACGAAGCTTGTGTAAATTCCAACCGTTGTTCCTCCCAAGGAGACACATGCATCTGCAACCCCTGTTGTTCAATAAGGGGCGTCATCTACTGCCATTCCAGTACCGACTATCCCGTTCGAGGATGTTTCAAAGAACAAAGAGACCCTTGATGATCAAGAGTTCCTTAACTTGATCAAGAAAAGTGACTTTAAGATTGTGGATCAGCGGGTCAGACTCCCTCGAGGATCTCAATTTTGTCATTACTTATGAGTTCGTCTGCGCACAGATCAGCTTTGTTGAAAGTCTTGAACAGTGCCCATGTCATGTAAGATATATTTGTCGTCGAGTTTGATGATGTAGTGGCCAACATAACTGCAAGTCGGTATTTGGGTTTTAATGAATCAGAATTGCCTCCTGAAGGAACTGCCCACAATAAAGCGCTGCACATATTTGTAACCTGCACAGACACCCTGTTGTCTCGTGTTCTAGTGGATACCGGTTCTTCCCTCAATGTGATGCCTAAGGGCACATTGAGTCAATTACAGGTGAAAGGAAACGAGATAAGACCAAGTGCCTTAGTTGTCAGAGCCTTTGACGGGTCTCGAAGGCAAGTTATTGGAGAAGTGGACTTACCCATCAATATCGGGCCGTATTTGTTCACCATTACCTTCCAGGTGATAGATATCAATTCGGCGTACAGTTGCCTATTGGGTCGTCCATGGATCCACGCCGCAGGGGCAGTTACCTCCACTTTGCATCAGAAGTTGAAGTTTATGTTTGATGATCAGCTCGTCATCGTCTGGGGTGAAGAGGATTTGATTGTAAGCGAGTTATCATCTTTTCGATACGTCGAGACCGAGGAAGGCATAGCTGAGGTGCCGTTGCAGTGTCTCGAGTTCGAAGATGTCAGCTCTGCTTCAACTAGTCAAAGTAGATCACCACAATTGACTTTAGTGTCTGCTAAAAGTGCTAAGGAGACTATCCAGAAAGGTGCTTTGTCCACCTTGGGGCATGTGATTGATGTGATTGAGAAGCATAATCAGTTCGGATTAGGTTATCATTCTGGTCGTCAATCTGGTTCCTCTGGTCAAAAGCAGTGCAACTTAATCAAGTTCAATAGCGCGGGTTTCCAGCAAGGTGACATCGTGGCAGCTACTGATGATGTTGGTCCCAGTAATCAGACTTCAACCTTTGTGCACAAGTGTCTGCCAGGTTTCAAGCTCAACAATTGGACATCTACCATGATTCCTCTGGTTTTCCCATATAACATGTAATGCATTTTGCTTTCTCATTCCCTCGTCCTCGCCCGAGACGAGTGAATAGCTTATGAAGGGCCTCACGTTTTTGCAATATTATGTGATCAATAAATAAAGGTTTTTTTGCATTCAAAATTATGCTATATTTTCTTTCTTTATTTTACTTTTTCACAAACAAATGGTAAAAGTTTCTTTTTCTTTTTGCTTTTCAAAATAGCTCATTTTATTCATAAACATGCAGAAATAATAAAAGCATTGATAACAACATGGCAAACATCCGTTGTAATTCTGGAATTCCAATTAACTAAATCGAAGAGGATGGTGAGAAAGATTGTGAATTACCGGCTGAACTAGCAAGGCTCCTTGAGCACAAGCGTAGAGAGATTCAGCCGCACAAAGAGCCAGTGGAAGTTGTCAATCTTGGTACTGGTGAGGTCAGAAGAGAAGTCAAGGTTGGCGCATCCCTCGCAAAGCATGTACACTCCGAGTTGGTCAAGTTGTTGAAAGAGTATGTTGATATCTTCGTCTGGTCCTATCAAGATATGCCTGGGTTGGATACCAACATCGTTGAACATCACTTACCACTTAAGCCCGGATGTCCTCCTGTCAAGCAGAAACTCAGAAGGACTAGACCCGACATGGCACTCAAAATCATAGAAGAGGTAAAGAAACAGCTTGATGCTGGGTTCCTAGCCACTTCCGAATATCCTGAATGGATTGCCAACATCGTCCCGGTTCCTAAAAAAGATGTTAAAGTTAGAATGTGTGTGGATTATCGAGATCTCAACAAGGCAAGCCCAAAGGATGATTTTCCTTTGCCTCATATTGATGTCTTGGTAGACAACACAACGCAGTTCTCTATCTTTTCCTTTATGGACGGTTTCTCAGGATATAATCAGATCAAGATGTCCCCAGCGATATAGAGAAGACTACTTTCATCATGCTGTGGGGTACATATTGCTACAAGGTCATGCCATTCGGTCTAAAGAATGCAGGGGCAACATACCAACGTGCCATGACAACCCTCTTTCACGATATGATTCATAAAGAGATTGAGGTTTACGTTGACGATATGATTGCCAAGTCCAAAACTGAGGATGATCACCCGGTTCATCTGAAGAAACTATTTGACAGACTCCGGAAGTTTAGATTGCGGTTGAATCCTGCGAAGTGCACCTTCGAAGTCCAATCTGGCAAACTGTTGGGCTTTATCGTGAGTCAGAAGGGCATTGAAGTTGATCCTCATAAGGTTCGGGCAATTCAGAACATGTCGCCTCCCAAAACAGAAAAAGAAGTTTGTGGCTTTCTGGCCAGACTCAATTACATTTCAAGATTCATTTCCCATTTGACGGCTACCTGTGAACCAATGTTCAAATTACTAAGAAAAAATCAATCGGTTGAATGGAACAATAATTGTCAAGAAGCATTTGACAAAATAAAACAATACTTGCAAGAACCACCGATCTTAGTACCACCGGTTCCTGGTAGGCCTTTAATCATGTATCTCACCATTCTCGATGAATCAATGGGATGTGTATTGGGTCAACATGATGACACTTGCAGGAAAGAGCATGCAATTTACTATCTGAGCAAGAAGTTCACTGATTGTGAGACTAGATACTCACTCTTAGAGAAAACTTGTTGTGCTCTAGTCTGGGCTGCTCGACGCCTACGACAATACATGATTTGCCATACTACTTTGTTGATATCCAAAATGGATCTGATAAAGTATATATTTGAAAAGCCTGCTGTCTCTGGAAGGATTGCTCGGTGGCAGATGCTGTTAACCGAATATGATATCTAACATGTTACCCAGAAAACAATAAAAGGGAGTGTCTTGTCTGACTACCTTGCCCATCAACTTGTAGAGGGTTATCAACAGATGAAGTTTAACTTTCCCGATGAGGATGTTCTGTTGATCAGAGATTATGAGACTCTAGACCCCGACATAGGACCCGAACCAGGGGCGCGATGGACGCTCGTGTTCGATGGTGCCTCCAATTCTAAAGGTCGTGGAATCGGTGTTATCCTCATCTCTCCAACAGGTTTTCACCTTCCCTTCACTGCTAGGTTATGCTTTGCATGCACCAAAAATATGGCTGAATACGAAGCATGTATCTATGGTATTAAAGCGGTTATCGACAAGAGAATCAAGATTCTTGAGGTCTATGGAGATTTTGCCTTGGTCATCGGTCAAGTCAGAGGGAATTTTGTGACTCGGGATTACAAGTTGGCTCTGTACCAACAACACATTGCGAAGTTGATTCCTTACTTTGATGAGATTTATTTTCATCATATCCCCAGAGAGGAAAATCAACTAGCTGATGCTCTTGCCACTCTAGCATCCATGTTCAAGGTCAAGTGGAAGAATGAAGCTCCTCATATCCGCATTGATCACTTGAATAAACCAGCACACTGTTTAGCAATCGAGGAAGAGTATGATGACAAGCCTTGGTTCTACGACATTAAAAGATATCTGGAAAAACAGGAATATCCCGAGGGTATCACTATCACTGATAAGAAAGCTCTTAGGCGGCTTTGCGCCAAATTCTTCTTAAGTGGTGGTATACTGTACAATAGGAACTATGATTCCGTGTTGCTCAGATGCGTGGATAGACACGAAGCAAACACGATCATAAGGTCCATACATGAGGGCTGCGAGGGTGTACATGCTAAAGGTCCTGCTATGGCCAAGAAGATCCTTCGGGCTGGGTATTACTGGATAACAATGGAGGTAGATTGTTACAACTTTGCCAAAAGGTGTCACAAGTGCCAAATCTACGGAGACAAGATCTATGTGCTTCCAACTCCATTGAATGTTTTGACTTCACCTTGGCCATTCTCCATGTGGGGTATAGATATGATTGGAATGATCGAACCGAAGGCTTCCAACGGTCATCGATTCATTCTGGTTGCTATCGACTACTTCACCAAGTGGGTTGAAGTTACTTCTTATGCAAACATTACACGACAAGTGGTTGTCATATTTATCAAGAAAGAGATAATCTATCGTTATGGCATTCCTAGTAGCATTATCACGGACAATACAAGCAACCTGGACAACAATATGATAAAGGAGTTGTGTCAAGAATTTAAGATCGAGCGCCACAACTCTTCACCATATCGGCCCAAGATGAATGGCGCCGTTGAAGCAGCAAACAAAAACATTAAGAGGATTGTCCAGAAAATGGTCAAGACTTACAAGGATTGGCATGAAATGCTTCCCTTTGCACTGCATGGCTACCTAACTTCAGTTCGCACTTCTACTGGAGCAACTCCGTATTTGCTAGTGTATGGTATGGAGGCAGTTTTACCCATTGAAGTCCAAATTCCTTCGCTCAGAGTCATCAGGGAAGCAGGTCTTGACGAAGCTGAATGGGTTCAATCCAGATACGACCAGCTGAATCTCATCGAAGAGAAGCGCCTTACAGCCGTTTGTCATGGTCAATTGTATCAGAGACGCCTTAAACGAGCTTTTGACAAGAAAGTTCTTCCTCGAACATTCTGTGAAGGCGAACTCGTGCTCAAGAGATATTCACCTGTTCACTCGGATCCACGAGGCAAATGAACTCCCAACTACGAAGGACCCTTTGTTGTCAAGAAGGCCTTCTTAGGCGGAGCCCTGATCCTCACAGCCATGGATGGGGAGGAGTTGCCGTTGCCCGTGAACTCTGATACAGTCAAAAAATATTATGCCTGAAAAAAATGAATAAGAGTCCACTAGATTGACATCCGCAAGGACAATCTAGGCAAAAATGGACGTCCCGATGGGCCAAAAAAAGAGATGTCCATGCAAAAGTTAGGGATAGTAGAAAAAAAAACAATAAATAGCCCGCTAAGTTGAAAACCCGAAAGGGCGACTTAGGCAAAAATGGGTATCCCGGTGGACGAAAAAAATAATATAAAAACATGTCCAGGCAAAAATTAGGGATAAAGGCATTGACTGTGAACACTTGAGCCTCTCTTCATCACAGCTAGACCTCAGACGGTAACAGAACATTCCAATCATCATCAACATGTGCAAGGCGTTGGAACCTAGACTTACAGTGGATGGTGGCCAATGTTGTAATCAATGCAAAGCATGATTTCCCTTTGCCATTTACACTTGTTTTTCAATTTTATTGCAAAATTCCTCATCAAGGATTTTGTATCCTTGTACACACTTTATGTACAAAATTTTACATTCAATAAATGCATTCTTTGTTATCTCAATTTGTTTTCATTCCAGTATTTTGTTTGCAAAGTAAATAATTATTTGCAATCACATAATACTATAAAGCATTGAGAACAATAAAAAGCTAAATCAATCGAGAAAGCATTATGCATTGCATGTGTTACTGGTAATTCCGACAGGATAATCGGTAATATCCATTGGTAAGCCTAACGCCTGGCCAGCAGTGTGATGGTTCTATGAAGAAGTTGTTGTTTCCTCAGCAGTTCCTCAGCAGAGTCATCATTCTCCACAGCAAGCGCCATTATGATTTGTCAAAAAGCTTGTTTGTTTACATATCTTTTCTTCGACAGATTTGTAATGCCTCTAGGCAAGTTACCGAAGTGTTCCCAGCAAAGACACTTTGCTCTCTTTTTCCCAGCAAGGGTTGTACATCCTCTCCAGTAATTTGAAACTATCTGTCTCCAACAGCAGTGGGTTATCTTCAGCAAAGTCAACATGATTTGGAAAGATGTTTTTCCCTACACAGAGCCAATCTTGGTAGGAAGGATCAAATTTGATCCCCAACAGGGACAGCCATGGTGACTTATAAACCTGAGGTGTTCTCAGTTTCTTTCCCCGACGGAATCATCATCCTTTGTGAACTTTCTTCTCCAGCAGAGTTTGTCTCCATCTGCGGGTCCTCTCCCCAACCGAGGGTGTCAAAGTCGTTTTTCTACGATTTCTGCCTAACCACTTCACATTATGCTTTATCTTGTGCCTTTGCATTGCATGGTATCAAGCATCATGTAGAAACGCATGCATAGCATATGCATCGATCATACTCCCTCTCTTTTTGCCTGACTTATCTCCCAACAGATTTTTCAGCCAACTTTGCACTTATCTATTCTTTCTTAATAGTCTTCTTTTGTCGCTGTCGGCCAAATTCTCGAGCTACTCTTTTATTTAATCCCCTTTTACCTCAAATCATCGAAAGGCTAGCGCAATTCGTACATCCAGGTCCAAGCGGATTAAATAGGGGCAGCTGTCGTAACCCGAGATTTGACCTCCCTCTTTTGCCTTTTGCATAAGCATGCGCATTCGCATCGTTAGCATACGCATTCACGCTTTTCTCTATGTGTTTCTTGTTGCAGGATATTCAGGTTTTCCAAACCCGATTAATCGCATCCTCTCAAGATTATTTCATCGTTAAAATAAGCTTAAAATAAAGGTTTCTATGCCTACTCCTCAAATCAAGAGGTAGAAAATTGGAACCGAGACTCCAGTATCACTTCCTAAGCAATTTGGGCAAAAATTGACTGAAGTAACAGGTTAACGCTTGGTGAGTAACCGGTTACTCAGTGCAAATTTGCAATTCCAACTGCATTTTTGGGACAACAACCATGGACTCTCTTTGGTCATTGATTCTACTTGATTCTAGCAGTATGTGGAATATTCTAGACATTTCAAGACAGTCCAAGTGCATTTATTCCAATGCTTCACTCTAATTCAAGTGCACCATGTTCCTTGTTTTCCAAGTAATGTGAATCCTTGAATGTTGGAGTTCACCTTGGGATTGCTACCGAGTTGGTTCTAACTAACCGAGTTAACCACCTTGACTCAGTGAGTCAAGTGTAACTAACTTCAAATTGAAGATTCCTCTGGTTTTCTTTAATTTTCAAGCTTGATTTCGACACGTTTCGTCACCAAATTGAAGATTCCTCTGGTTTTCTTTAATTTTATACATCGAGAATACTTTGCAACAATTACCAAGGCACATCTCCGCCTTGTAGGTTGGTAGATCTATCTTTGCTAACTGTTTCGATCGTTTTCGCACATTTACGATGTAATTTCAATCGTTTTTGGTTCGATTTGTTACGCATTTGCTTGATCTTTAATCTCCATGATTGTTACTTGTGATGTGTGTTAATTGACTTACATGATATAATTTTCGTGCACAAATTCTTGATCTAGCAAGTATTGGTTGGTATAAGTGATTAAGTGCTGAAAATCACTTTTGGAAAGCTGTTTTTTCTGTTATTTTTGCCATTGTCACAGTGCTAACCGGTTACCACATGGTGAGTAACCGGTTACTCAGTGCAATTTTCACCAAAATACGCAAGTTTCAAATAAGTAACCGGTTAACGCGTGGTGAGTAACTGGTTACCACTGTACATAATGGCCATTTTCTTGCATTTTCAAGCTTATTTGCCATGCTTTCTTCATTTTAACTTCCATTGATTGTCATGCTTGATTTTGTGGATGTTTTAAATGTCATTTAACTTCTGTTTGAAGCTTATTCATGAACTTTTGTTGCACACTTTTAATTATTCAAATTGTTCATGTTTTGGCATCATGCATTTCTCTTTGATCACCATAGCATGACTTTGTGTTGCATATTTGTTGGTCATTTGGTACTGTTTTGTACTCCCTTCCTTAGTTTTGCATTAAGTTTCATTCTTCATGGATGAGCTTAATTTTGTATAATCAATAATTCACACCTTTTGCCTTAATGATTTTTCATCCCCTTTGGAAAATTATTGGCATGGCTTTCCTTTTGATTAATTGATCGAAACCATGTTTCGATTGATTGATCCTCCCCTTTCCTCTCTTTAGGCCTCCTTTAGAGCTTTCTCTCTCGATCCCCCGTGGAGTTGGAGTTTCGCGCTGCGCCTTGCATTGGAGCATTGTACAAATTGGAGTTGTTACTCTGTCCGTTTCTCCACGCAGGAGCACTGTACAAATTGAAGTTGTTGTGCTGTCCGTTTCTCCACGTAGGAGCACTGTACAAATTGGAGCTGTTACGTTGTCCGTTTTAATTTCCACACTATACTTTGAGTGCTAGAGAATGAATGAGGAGGGAGTTGTCCTACCCTCATTCTGACTTTTTCTTGGGGAAGGGCGTTGGCCCTCTCGCTGAGAATAGTCACCTCTATCCTTAAACTGTAGTGTTCCTCCATCCCCGGTTGAGTTGATCCCTTATCACTTTTATCTTTTTCAATCTCTCTTTTGATCAATCACTATTTCTCTTGGTTAAAGATCATTGTCTCTTGGGTTAGCACCCAACTCTTACCCTACTCTTTTCTTGCAATCATTGTTCTTTTGATTCCCCTGGAGAGTCTCTTTCCTCTTTCTTCGGTTAAACACAGTTTTCCTGTTAAATACCGAAACCCATGCGGAGTTCGCGACCTTCTTTTGGTTCTTCTCCCTTTGTTTGGTTAATCACTGTCTGTCAGTTAAAACACCAACGTTTGTCTCTTTTCTCAGTTAACCACAGTCAGTCTGTTAAAATACTGAGTTTCCCCGGGTTAATCACCTTCTCTCGGTTAATCACCATTTTTCTTCAGTTAACCATAGTCCGTCTGTTAAAATACTGAATCCCTTTTTTTGAGTTAATCACCTCCCTTTGGTTAATCACTCATTTTTCTCGGTTAATCACAATTCTCCTATTAAAACCGAAACCCGCAGTTGGCAACCTTTATTGGTTCGAATACTTGCACCCTTGGGCTAGTAACCTCTTTTGGTTCAATACCCTTTCTTCGTTGGTCAAGTGTTGTTTGTTCGGTCAATATCAACACCCCTTTTGGGTTACGACCTTCGATCTGTCCTACACCCGCTCTTCTGGTTTATCACAGTTTTCTCTGTTAAAACCGATGCTTCTTTATCCCCACAGATTTGCAATCCTTGTTTCCTCGGTTAACCACTGTTTATCAATTAACATACCGACGTCCCCTCCGAGTCAAACACCTTCTCTTGGTTCAACACTCTCTCTCTTGGTCTATCACAGTCCGTCTGTTGACACCGACCTCTTTTCCCCGCCAGGGTCTTACTTTCTTTCTTCGGTTAACCACTGTCGGCCAGTTAATACACCGAGTCTCCCTTTTCTCTTGGTTTTCACCACTATCCCTTTATTTGGATCCCTAGCGGATTCTTTTCTATACCCTTTGCTCTTACTTTCTTGGTTTCGACACCAGTTTCTTTCTGTTATCCCCAGCGGAGTTTCTTTCCTTCTTGGTTTTGACACCATTCTTCTCTTAGTCTCTTGTGCAATTGCTCTTACTGTGTGGTCTTCCCTAGTAGAGTTTTTCTTTCACTCTTGCTCTTGGTTTTGACACTACTTCTTTTGTTTCCCTGTTTCTTTCTTGTTTTGTTTTCCGTTCAGTTCCCCAAACTACGGAAACTCTGATTCTGAATTCGTTCGAATGTCAGATACGTAGGCACGAGACGCGGTGTCTTGGCGAGCACACTTCCACCCTTCTTTCCTTCTCCCTTTCTTCCTTCTTTTCTGTCCCCTAGTTCCATGAACTACAACGCTCTGATTTCCTCATTGCACTATGAGGGTACATAGGCACGAGGGCCACAATCCTCCGCGAGCACTTTATTTCTTTTCTTTCTTTTTCCCCTTTCTCTCTCTCTCCTCCTTCTCTTAGCTAGAAGCCTTTAGATAGATAAACCATCCGAGCCTAGAAGCAAGCGAAATGGTTCCCGTCGAGTACGACGGATGCGTTAGGTGCTAGTACCTTCCTTTCGCATAACCAACCCCCCGTTCCCATTTCTCTTCCCCTTGGGTTTTATCGATATTTTCCTTGTCCTTTGGGACTAAATAAAGTTCGGTGGCGACTCTGTTGTTATCTTTGAGTGTGCGATTCACTCAGGATGTAAACCAGCCATCTTCAATTACAAGTTCTATGGAGCTCAAACTCATCTGGCCACCAGTTAGGGTTTCATCAGGAAAAAGTCAACTATGCCTTGACTTTTGATCAAATCATGATGCCAAGTCTTGGGACATGATCTAAGATACTCATAAACATCCTTGAAATCCATCCATGATGATTGGGAGGTTCAAGAATGCAAGATCATTGAAGATCACACAGTGGAATTCTTCTGATTATACAAGCTTTATTTGCCAAAGTCAACCCTTTGAATTTTAGGGTTTTTGGTCCAAATTGAAGTCATCAAGCCAAATTTCATCAAGACATGTTTGATCAATGAGTTTGAGCATGAAAAATCAAGATTTGGAAGGTTTCTTGCAAAAGGGGTAAAGTTAAAGAAACTTGAAATTTTTCAAAGTATGGAAAAAACCCTAATTTTGAGACCAACTTTGAAAGATCATAACTCCCAATCTACACAGCCATTTTGTGTGATCCAAAGCTCAAATTAAAGCCCTCATGACATACTACAACTTTGTATGGGAGGAGGAAACCTCAAAAAATGCTTAGATTTTGAGTTATGAGGCTCCAAAGTTCGAAGAAATCTTGGGACACTTAGAAAAATTTCAAGGCAGCTTTTGATCTTTTGAAACATCAATCTTTGAGGCCAGTTTTCATTATGATCCCTTTAGATTCCGAATTTTTGTTAAACATGAAAGTTTTAGAGCATGCTTAAGGCTTTTCAAAAAGTACAAGAACTCCTCCATAATCCTACAATTCATGCCATGCCCTATAATCCTACATTTTAGGCCTCATTACTTCTAAACACATCCATAATCAGAGGGTTGCATGATTTAAGGGAGCATTACACAACAATTTGAAGCTTTATCCATTGAACCATTCCATTTTGGGAAGAAAGGCAAGACTTCCATTTTGATAAAGTTACTTTATCCATAAGTCAACTTATCTTGAGCTCCTCACTTGTTCCTTCTGCACTCAATATTTTTCTGAACTCTCAACCACTCTAGAAAGGTTGTATAGTTGCACATTAGAACCATAATCTTGCATGAAATCACTTGGTTCATTTCCAACCAAGCCAACTTGCAAAAACTCCAAGAACTTGTTATCCTGACCAGAACTTTTCCCAACCTTTTCCCTATAAATAGAGGGATACCTCAAGCTTCAAAACACACAACAATCATACACCAAAACCTCAGCATTCTCTCTTTTCCATAGTTTTTGCAAAAACACTCCAAATTTGCAAAACCTCTGGCCAGAGTCATTCCCCTCGTGCAAACTCTAAACAAACACCATAAACCTTCTCTATACCCTCAATAGAACTTTTTCCAACCCTTGAACAAGTTCTGTAGCAAGCTATACGCTACCTGCCATTTCTCAATTTCATTTTGCAAAAGGATTTGAGTTCTATTCTTGAAGCAAATTCCAACACTCTCAAGCATCCTAATCATCTCTATAAGCATCAACAAGATCAAGGAGGTGGTCATTTCTCTTCTGGAACTCCATTAGAAGAAGCGTTGGACTGACTCCAAGAGGTAAGGTTTTTGAAACTCTCAACTCTCATTCTGTGCATTTGATTAGCTCATGTTTGAAGCCTAAATGCAGTATGTATTATACACAACTTGTTTAAAGCCTTGCTTGCATTTTATGGACTGAATGTGTGATGTTTTAACACTTTAAAGTTCATGTGTGTTGCACTGTTGTGGAGTAATTTGTGAATTACACAGTTGGTTTTAGTTTGAACAAATGATATATTTGAATTCCTTGTTAAAAATGCAGCAACTTTTGTTTTTACAAAGTTGAAAATGATGAAGAAATGAGGAATATATTTGAGGTTGAAGTTCTGGCCATGGAGTGAGTTAGGGCACGGGGAGAGAGAAAGAAAGAAAAAGAAAAAGGAAGAAGAAGAAGTGAGTCAGCGCTGAATTGGAAGCAAGGTGACGCTGAGTTGGCCATTCAGATATGGTTTTAAAATATATATTATTTGAATCCCCTTAGTTAATTGATGAGAGCATACCACCGCTGGTCAAGGAGGGGGGTTTGTGTGTATCTCTGAGCGAAGGGACTGGGGTTCGAATCCCCCTCGCCCCAGTCCTTTAATGTTTTTTCTGAATCTCAAGTGCTTTTAACATATATTATTCAGTTTCCACCTATTTTCACAATGCGCGTGTAGTTGAGTCGGCTAATGTTTTGAGCCAGAAGGCGTGGGTTCAAGTCCCATAAGTGACATTCCATTTATTTTTTATAACTTAATATATTCACTTTTCTACACAAGTTCAAATGGTCATAACTCCTTCATCCCTTAGGCTTTTTGACCCCTTCTTTTTGCCATAGGTTCATATTGTTGCCTATTTTATTGTGATAAAAAGATTTTTCCAAAAATATTTATTTTTAACCACTTATTCATGTTTAAAGTAAGAGGGTTTTAGGGTTTTCTTAAGGATTATGTTGGTTCTTTGATTATTTCCTTTGATGTTATTTGCCAATATGGACATGTTTGAACCATTTGCAACCTATGTGAACTTTGTACAAGTTTGTCAACTTGTATCTTTAAGTTTTGACTTGATTTTTGGGCTTATTATGTATGTTTACATGCCTTAAATGCATTGAATTTTGTCACCCATGCCATGAACCACTTTGTGCACTTACCTTAACCTTTCACACACACATTTGGATGAGCACCAAGAACCATAGCATGCACTTTAGGTTTTCACCAAATTCTTGAGCCATGTACACCTTTTCTTCCATGTTAAGTGATTTTTTAACTTACACATGCTTACTTTAACTTTTGTAAATGTTCTTGCTTGTTTGTAACCATGATTGAACCCTAATATGCATGTTTAGTTTGTTACCTACTTGTCTTAACATGTTGAATCTTGTGCCATGCCTAATTGTTCAAGTAATGTTTTAACTTGTTCGTAAAATGTTTGAACTTTCAATATGCCATCTCTAAGCATTTTCACATGCCATCCTTTGTATGCTTTCATATCCACCCACATGTTATTGTCATAAACATGTCCTCTACCTTCAAGTATGTTTGGTTGTTACCATGTACTTGTTTTCAAATTTGTATCCATGATAGGCAATGTCTTAACTTATCCATGTATGCTTTAAACTTTGATTGATCCATGTAATGCTTTACTACATCTTTGAACTTCATTCATGTTAGGTATTGTTATAACCTTTGCATATTGAGATTGAACTTTGTTTTCTACCCATGATAAGTAATGTCTTAACTTATGTATGTCCACTTTGAACTCTTGTTTTTATCCATGTGTAAGTGTTGTCATAACTTCTACGTGTTGACTTGAACTTTAAATCTTACCATGCCTAAGTATTGTAATGACTTATCCATGCTTTGAATGTTAAATTGTATTCATGATTAAGTGGTGTTAGTAAACCTTAATGCATGCTTGCCTTAATCAAGTACTTGAGCTCTCATCCATGATATTTTAGTCTTGTTAGAACTATATCTCATGTTTTTTTAGATGTTGTAACATCTTTAAACCTTTGAACCTAACTTGGTTGTCACCATGTTAGTTGAAACTTCTTTGAACCTTTGAACTTACTAGGTAGTTACCTTATTTGGTTCATGACTTTGTAAATCCTTGCTCTAAATGTTGTCACATTTACCTTTATGCTTTGGTTGTAACCATATGCTTTATCTTTTGTCATGCTTTTGCTAACATCATGTTTGAATGTTACTTGCTTTGATATCATGTTTGAATATCACATTTGTTCATATCATCCATACTTATCATGCTCCATTTAACTTTGTCAAGTTATTCCCCCAAGTGATGTTAGCTTGTTAGCTTCCATCCTCAAGTTACCCCTATTCCTTAATCCAAGGGAAAGTCTCTCTATTGACTCAATGTCATGGATAGCTCATCATTACCCATCACCCTTTGACCTTGTTAGAGTCGTTAGGTTTTTGAGTCTTAGACTTAAGTTAGAATTTACAACCTATGTGACTTTTTCAAGTCAAGTAAAGTGTTAAGACCTTGACACTTAATCCCCTTGAATCTTGATCATAATCAAGTATTTATCCATCCCTAGTGAGGTGAACTACAATTGCTCTGATTCCGTCCTTGTAAGGATATTTAGGCACAAGACCGCGAAGTTTTGGCGAGCATACTTAGTAACTAAACCCTTAGGTCCCTATCTCTCACCATATAACCCAAACAATAGAAAACCAAATCACAAATACAAGTAAGAGGTTCCTATAGAGTACTATAGATACTTAGGGTGCTAATACCTTCCCTTTGTATAATAAATCCCCGATCCCCCAAAATCTCTCAGCATTGTTGTTACATTGCAAACTTAGGGTTGTTTACGATTTTTACCCTTTCCTTTGGATAAATCAAAGCTCGGTGGTGAATCTTTAAAAGATTTGTGATTCAAGTTTAATCAATAGCTTGATATCAAATTTTCACCGCAACAGTGAGCAACCTTCCCCTCCACCCGTAGTCCTCCGAACTACGTTGAATCTGACTTTCCCATTGCACGAGGCAATACGTAGGCCTAGGAAGGCGAAGTCCTATCGGGTCTCCTTTTATTTTTCCCTTTTCGTTTCTTTTCCGTTTAGCAAGTAGGCTTTAGATAAACACACCCTTTGATTAGAACAACAAGAGTGGATCCCGTTGAGTACAACGAACGTGAGGGGTGCTAATACCTTCCTATCACGTAATCGACTCCCGAACCTAGGATTTGGTTGCGAGACCATGCCTTCTCCCTTTTGAGGTTTGTTCGGTCATTTCCTTCCCCCCGTCGGGATATATAACGTTTGATGGTAACTCTATTTTTTCGCCGGTTGTTTTTCGCGTTGCGACAAAGTACACAAAGGAACTTCTGAAGAAATTTGACATGTTAGAATGCAAGATGTCTAAGACTCCTATGCATCATACATGTATATTTGAGAAGAATGAGGTAAGTGCTAAGGTAGATCAGAAGATCTACAGAGGTATGATTGGATCTCTCTTATACTTGACTGCTTCTAGACCTGATATTTGTTTAGTGTCTGTTGGTGTGCTCGCTTCCAATCAGATCCTAGAGAGTCCCACTTAACATCTATTAAGAGGATCTTCAGGTATCTAAAAGGTACGATTAACCTTGGCTTGTGTTATAGAAAGTCTAAAGAATACAAGCTAGTGTGTTATTATGATGCTGATTATGTTGGAGATAGACTTAAGAGGAAAAGCACATTTGGAAGCTGTCAGTTTCTGGGAGATAACCTAATCTCTTGGCCCAACAAAAGGCAATCAACAATATCATTATCAATTGCTGAAGCTGAATACATTACAGTTTTTGGATGCACCACTCAGATGCTCTAGATGAAAGGTCAGCTAGAAGATTTCCAAATATATGAGAGTAACATTCCTATACTCTGTGATAATACTTCTGCTATTTTTTTATCTAAGAATCCCATTTTGCATTTTAGAGCCAAACATATTAAGATAAAACATCACTTTATACGTGACTATGTTCAAAAAGGAATTTTAAATCTAAAATTTATTAATACAGACCATCAATGGGTTGATATCTTTACAAAACCCCTTGTTGAAGATATATTCGTTTTCATTCTGGAAAATTTTAAAATGGAATTCTGCCCAGAATGAAAAAGATGTTCTCAGAATGGTTAAATGAGTGTAATACCTCGTATTAAATAAAATGCTCTAAATAATATTAGTTGAGATCAACTGGGTTCCGGTGTGCTCTGAGAGTTATCTGTTGAGATAATTAGAGTAACTGATGAGCTCAGAGTTGATTTAATTAATATTACCTGACTCTGAGGTTTTATTAATTGGTACACTTGAGACATTTTGGATACCTCAATTTGGGCATTTAACCAAGTTAGTCTTACTAACTTTAATAATATTTTCCTTAGATCATTTCCTTCTCTTTTCCTTTAATTTTTGGGAACATAGAGAGAAAGATAGTAAGAAGTTAGAGAGAAGGAGGAGAAAGAAGAGAAAGAGGAAGAAGGAAACCCTAAAAGAAGAAGAAGCTTCATCATTCACCATCCAATCATCTCATCTTCATCATTAACAACTTCTTCATCATCATCTAGAGGTGGGTTCTAGGTAGAGACTTAAGGTTAGAGTATTTTGATTGAATGAGAAAAGTTAGGTTATGGTATTTATTTCCATTGCTATGAAAGTTGTCTGATTTATGTTTTATTTATGATATGGAAGCCATTATAATGTTGTGGTTGTGTTTGATTTGCCCTACATGAGTCTTATGAGAAGTGGGATTTGAAACCCTTTTGCTTGAACTTTTCATGCTGGTAAGAGGTTCTGGAATGCATGGTTCGCACTACGAACGTAAGCGAATGGCCAACGAAGATGACAGTTCTGTCATGCTCGCACTGCGAGTGTGGCGAACTTGAAGGAGAAGGTTCTCCTAGAGTTCGCACTGAGATCAGAGGGGCCTTTCGCCACTGCCATAATTATTTCCTGGTTCCCCCAGAGTTCGCACTACAAACTCAAAGCGAAGGAGCTCGCTTGGGCTTCGCACTGCGAACATAGCAGTGTTTTTCCCCTTTTGTTTTCTTACTTCTTAGTTGTCTTTCATGCATGACTATTATTATTACACCTTGTTTACCTTGTTTATAATGAATGATATGCATGTGTAATTGTGGTTTGGTGAATTGGTTGAAATAACGATTATATGATTAAAAAGAATTAAGAAAAGTGAGGGAAAACTTATCACAATCCAATGGAATGACCTAGGGATGTAACTAAGAGTTGATAGATAACTAAATGATAATGCTTATTTGATGCCTAGGTGTCCATCCTCAACAAGTAGTTGTCTATTGAAGAGTTGAGACATTATATGGAACATTTGTGGTTTTGTGTTACTTTGATAATGAGGCGTATGTGGCCTTGTGATTGTCGAATACAATCACGTTTGTATATGAGATTGCAAAATTGGAAGCAATCCCTTGAGATGTGTCATTCCAAGAGTAGAGGCTTATATATAGAGCTCCTCCGGAACGTGCGAATTATTCACTAATAAGTATTCGTGACCCGTGTCGAGAACTCTTGTGTGGGTTGGCCTGGGAAAGTTACTTATTAGATAGGTATCTGTGACCCATGTCGAGAACTCTTGTGTGGGTTGACCGGGTAAAGTTACCTATTAGCTAGATATTTGTGACCCATGTCGAGAACTCTTGTGTGGGTTGGCCGGAGAAAGATATCTATAACTCAAGGATCCGTGACCCGAGTCGATAACTCTAGACTTAGGTTGGCTGGGGAAAGATGCCTTGATGTGGTTTCAGATTAGTGAAAGTTTGAGTTGTTGAATGCGAGCGATAGTGTACGCGAGCGATTTTTTTGAAGGTCGCCCTCTTTACATGTGAACTTTTAATTTATCCCAAAGGTAGGGAAGGGGGAAAAATCTAAATAAACCCGTGAGTGATGCTAAGTGTAAAACAATGCAAATAAGAGATCGGGAATCAAGGTTGATTATACAAAGGGAAGGTACTAGCACCTTAAGTATCTATAGTATCCTATAGTAACCTTTTGCGTATATTTGTATTACTGTTGATTAAGTCATCTGCTGTGTATTGGGGATTTGTTGACTGTTTTGAGTGAGTAATAAAAGTGGGAAATGTTTTTGTTGTATTTTTTGTAAGGTATGTTGAAATAAACTACGACAAAGGTGTAGGACCCTAAAGGTTTTACTTATTATTGTGCTCACTAAGATCTCGCAATCTTATGCCTACGTATTCTCAAAAGGAAGTTGAGAAATTAGAGTGTTCGTAGTTCCACCTACTAATGGGTGAAATTGGTTTTGTTGGGTTTGAGAGAAGAGACAAATTGTCATCTTAAGGGAGAGATCTCACCTATTCACCACAAATATTTTGAGAAAGAAGATAATAAGGGGAAGAAGCTTTAAACTTGGATGTAGAAAATCCAGAGCAATGCCACATCTTCCTTTAAGTGAGTCTTTATATATTAAGAGAAGGACCTTGACTTGGATATAGAATCAACAAGTGTGCCACTCACATCACTTAAATGAAAGAAGTGTTTTTTTGCACCATAATAAGAGAGGGACCCCATCTTGGATTTTGAATCTACAAGTGTGCCACTTACATCACTTAAATGGAAAAAAAGTTTGAAATGTTTGATTTATGTTGTGGGGAATAGAAGAGACATCTCGTATATAGAGATGATTCATGTCTCATCTCTGGGGAGTTTTGAATTTGAAGCCAAAGGTTGGCTAGGATTTGACTTGAAGTTTGAGGTTTGAAACCACATAGGGGCTATGGTTTTGAACTTTGAATGAAGTTGAAAACTTCAAGGGGAATCCTAAGGTTTTATTGAGGTCTATATGTGGGGAGTCAGTTTATGCAACCTTACAATAGTATGCTTTCAGAATAAACCTCGTCTCAATTAGGTCTTTTAAGGGTTGTAACATGGTCTGGTTCGCGGTTCATGAAACGAAGGATATTAGGCTCAAAGCTTGGTTTGTACCCGCCCCTTCTTCGTGATGTTCTCCAGTCCTATGTTCAGTTAATTCTGCACACGTTTATCTTCCAAAAGGGTCGACGGTGTAAGGGTGAAGATTCAAGGTTCGCTCGAAATGGCAGTCACTTTATTTGTTTTGGATGGGTGTCAGTGACCCTTTAATTTTGATATGGCAGTCCCGAGTCTTATTTTATTTTTTTTAAGGATTTGAAGACCTCTTTTGATTGTTCTTTTGATCCCTAACTTTTGCATGGACCGATATTACTTTTCAAGTCCATCGGGATGCCTTGATTTTTGCCTAAGTCTCCTTTTGAGGTGCTCGACTTAGCAGGCTCTTGATTTTTTGTTTTTTATTTTGTTGGAGGATTGTGACTGCCAAGTCATGGGTATTGATGAACAACCGTCATGTCTTTTGGATTTTGCTTTGTGATTTGAGTGCGTAATCGGATTGACTGAACACTACCCTGCCCCAGGTTGAGTGTAAGGGTTTATAGATCCGAAGGAAACTGCTACTTCTTGGCTCGAAGTGTTTAACTAGGGACTAACTCCTTGTCTCTCCAGTGTTTGGGGAATGAAACAATGCATGTACATCATCGGTAGGATTCTTTCTGAAAGCATACAGTTTGCAATTATGGGTATTTCGTTTTCATCATCCTCCCTCTAATCTTTGCTAAACAACAGTTTGATATAGAGAGTGATGTGGAGAAATATGTGTTTGTGATTTGCAGTAAATGGAAAAAATGAGTGAATACGACATAACTAATGAACATGCATAATCACTTCATTAAAAAAACCAAATACGAATGACAATGTTTTAAGCAAACAGTACTTAAACAAGCAAGAACAAAATACAAGAATTTGAAATGATGGGATGTCATGATGACTGCCTTCTTCGAGGAAAATGAACTTACTTTCTGGATTTGCTACTTGAACTAGCTTCTTCAAAGTTGGAGACTATTCTGCTTGTATTCGGCAACCCCTTCGATAACATTCACTGATGGTCATGCCTGTACATGTGGCGGCATAGTCTTGTTGGATATGATTCATCATTCATCTGCTATTGGCTCGAGTAGCGTATCCGTGTCAAGGAATCGGCTTGATTTACTAGAGATGAAGGAAGGAGAAATGAGTTGCTGCTGTCGAAATGAAATGCAAGATGCATAACTGATGCAATGCAATGCAATGACATGTATGGATGCAATGCAAGATACAAGATCCAGGATCACAGATTCAATCAATTCTGAGCTTGGTCAATCACGGGTAGATGACCAAAGTCTCTGATCAAAGAAACCCTACAGGTAGGCTCTATGAGGAAAGTTCTAAGTTTTTTACCCATAAACCCACTCACAAGATAGCTTCTACGTTGATGGATAAGGTTCCCAGGGTCACGGACACTAATCGCATCAATGTCATGTAACAGGCTAGCTGCATTACGGCGAGAGTGACGACAAGGTCTCTCCTGAGCGGGGTCCTCATGCAAGGCACACAAGGAGCGAGTCCTTGGAGACTAACACTACACGGCCACTAATATAGACACTGGTGCTAAAAGTGGTTCCCAGAGTCACGAACCCTTCATGAATCAAGTCGTGCGACAGGCTAGCTATGTTACAACAAGATCTACGAAAAGGTCTCCTCTAGGGGAGCTTTCATGCTAGGCATACAAGGAGCGAGTCCTTAGGGACTAACACTACTCGACTTCCAATTCTAATCCATGTGTTCCCTCTGCTTTTACCAAAGCTCAGGTGTAGAGCTTTACTCATGATATCATCCCAAGATCCAACAGGAAAGCATGATAACGAGCATATAAAAGAAAGCAATAAGAGAAGCAATACAGAAATGATAGGCGAAAACGAGAAGAAAACAAACAAGCGAAGATAACGCTCTTCACAAATCGCACTAAGTTAGGCTTGACTCTCTCTTGCATGGAGCAATTTGTCCCCAGCAGAGTAGCCAGCTACCGCACCTCGAAAAATTGAAAATACGACCCTCGCGCAAAAGGCACGGAAGAAATGTTGGTTCGACGAGTTGCCACCGAACTTTATTTATCCCAAAAGAGGGAAAGAAAAATATCAAGAAAACCTTTAAGGAGATAAGAACATGGTCATCGCAACCACATTCTGGGTTCGGGAGTCGGTTACGTAAGAGGGAGGTATTTGCACCCCCTTACATCCGTTGTACTCAACGGGAACCTCTTAATTCGAATTGTGATGAACGTTAGCTAAGCTTATTTATTTTCTTCTAAATGCGAAATGCGAAAAGATAAGATAAAAGAAAATGATGCTAAGGGGAAATGGGTGGTTTTAGATTATGTTGCTCGCCAAGGATTGGGGCCCTTGTGCCTACGTATGCTCATTCGGACGAGAATGAGAAATCAGAGTGATCGTAGTTCGGCTACGAGAAAAGGTGAAGGTAGACGCGGAATGACGAAAAAGATGGAAGTGTGACGCAAACGGGGGAAAAAGAAAAAGGTATCTTGCCAAGAACATCGCAATCTTGTGCCTACGTATCTTCATTCGGACGAGAATAAAGAATCAGAGCGTTTGTAGTTCGTGGAACTACGACATTAGGGATTTAACTTTAGGAGACAAAAAATTGAATGACATACAACCCAAGGGGCGTGCCTCGAGAGCATTCACTCAAGAATCCAAGGAATGTGAGATTCCAAGAACTCATTTCTTTCGTGAGTGGATTGGAAAGGTTTGAGAAAGGTTGAATGTTTTAAAGTCGAAAGATTGAAAGAATAACAACCCAAGGGGCACGCCTCGAGAGCCATTTATTCGAAGATCCAAGAAATGCTAGATTCCAAGGATCTTCTTCTTTCGTGATTTGATTGCGAAAATGCTTGATAAAGAGTAAGTGTTTTAAGACGAAAGGTTGAATGAATAACAACCCAAGGCGTGCGCCCCAAGAGCCATTCATTCGAAGATCCAAGGAATGCTAGACGCCAAGAATCTTCTTCTTTTGTAAGTTGATTAAGAAAAATGTTTGACAAAGATTACGTGTTTTAAGACTAAAGGTTGAATGAACAACAACCCAAGGGGCGTGCCTCGAGAGCCATTCATTCGAAGATCCAAGGAATGCTAGACTCCAAGAATCTTCTTCTTTCGTAAGTTGATTGAAAAATGTTTGGTTACGCATTTGAATCGAATTAGGGTTCGCGAAGAGTTGTGGATCGATCCTAATCCCTAGGGGTGCTCCTAGTAACGAAACCACGAAAGGTGCAAGTGTGTGTGTTAGGTTGATGGCGAATGCTAAAGAGCAATCGACTTAGAAGGGTGTTTTGAAAATGGCTCGACGATGAATCGAGAATTAGTTTGAAAATGGTTTAGTCTATGCTAGTCCCTAGGGGTGCTCTTAGTAAACAAACCACAATAAAAAAGCGAGTAAATTGCATACATCAGAATGGGAGCGGGGTATATGTAAGTTAGACGGGATTGCACGAAATAAATGGGGTCATTATAAGGTAGCCCAAGAGGAAGTCATGTGTGTGCGAGGTGTCCTAAACTAAGCCACGAACAAGAGTCAGACAAAATCTCCTTTGCTAGGGTTTCTGTACAAAGTCCAAGTTCCGTTGCTCGGAAAAGTAACCAGCAGTCAACCAATTTAGTCTTTTAAGGTTTCGATCGTTTTATGTGTTTTTGAATAGTATAAACAAGGTATGAACAAGATGATAAGATGAATAATATGAACAGATGAATAATATGAGCAAGATATATTGACGGAAAAGTAAATCAAGAGTATATTGAGCGGAAATTAAAGTTAGTGGTTAGTGATTAATCGTTAAATGTCATTGTATCGAATGAATCGGGTTGGCTATAGCATTAAACCATCGTAGCATGATCTATGATGAAGATCATGCTATAGGAGGTCGCGCAACTTATGATATTTGTGCTAAAACACGATAGAGACATGATATTGTGAATCATTCTCAAGGAAATTGTGCCACACGAAAAGAAAAGCGGATGATCTCGTCTTAATCATAAACTTTCGTCGATTAATCCAAGGTAACCTATCACGATCCCAAAGTATAGAAAATGATCTCAATGATAATTTTCTACAGATTTGAAATCAAGAAGGTTAAACAACCTCAATCAACCAACATTTATGAATAAAAAGACTTCATCGACCACAATGAAAAGAAAATAGAAATGAGAAGAAAATCAAAATGAAAAATAAATAAATAAAAAAATAAAAGGAAATTAGGTCCAACCAAACTATTAACAAAATGCATAAAAACTTTTAAAGGAAGTAAAAAATAGAAAACAAAAACAAAGAAAAATCATAGTAGTACAGAAATATGTGAGATTAAACTTAGGATGTATTGAAATAAATAAAGGGGTGTAAAATAAGTGGAATTATGTGGGCTTAAAGCCCATCATCCACCCTTCAAAAACAATACAGATAGAGAAAGAAAAAAGAGGGTGGGTCAAAGGATCATGGGTTTTAAGCCCATCACCATTCGTTCAAAAAAAGAACCGGTTATCAAAAAAAGCAAAGGAAAGGTGATGATAAGACCTAAACGTACACTGCTGAACCGTGATAACAATAAACTCCCTCTTTTCTTTTTTTTTCCTTTAAAAAACAGAACAATATACCATTAACAAAAAAAAAACAAATTGAAAGTGATAAATCATGAAGAAAAGTAACAAAAGATTCTCTCCCACCTTCACCGATTTGGTTTCTCGCTCTGCTTCAGGTTTGTTTTACGATCTCGATTCGTCTGCGTTTCCTCTCAATCTCTCATTCTCCTCATTCTGTTTTGGTTCGATGAATTAGTTTGGGTTTTTGGTTGTTTGAGTTTTGTTGATTTGGGAATGGAGGTTGAAGAAATAAGTTTGTTGTTGTTGTTTCGATTGAAGGAAGGAGAAGGGTTGAAGGTTTTGGTACCGGTTGAAGAAGATTAAGTTTACGGTTTGGATTGAAGTTGTGATTTGAGAGGATTTTGGCAGAGTAGATTTGGCTCTCTAAGCTTGTTAATTTGTGAGGAGGAATCTCTGATTTATAGAGGAGTTAGTGGTAAATGAGGAAATGGTTTGAGGAATTTGTTGCAGCTGCTGCATTTCGTATTTGTTGGTGAAGCGAGTTTTTGGTACAGATTTGGTGTGTGTTGCGTTGCCATTTTATGCATCATTCTCGTTGTGTGGGGTCAGCTACAAATTACTTGTCATGTGCTTTTTGTGATATTTGTTTTTATGTTGAGAATTGTTGCAGGTTGTGATGGTTTGGCAAGGTTAGTAAGGTGGAAACGTTGCGCAAACGGTTCACTTTGTTGGTAGCAGCTGAAGTCATTGTATGAAATTTGTAGATTTTGGCTGCAGTGTGAATCAGGTTGATCAAAGGTGTGTGTTTCTCGTACTATTATTTGGCTGGAGTGTGAGTTTTGTTGACGTGCGGTATATAAGTTTATGGTGGAATTGAAACGGCCATGCGCAGGGTATAATTGTATGATGGCTGCAAAATATGGTAAAGTATAGGTTGGTTTGGAAAGTGAGGTTGGCGAATCGTGTAGGGGTCACTTGCGTATTGAAATGGTGGGTTGGTTGTGGGACATGGCCTTACATTTTCATTTCTTGTGCAGGTTGTGAAGAGGCTTTGGGTGGGACCGTTTTGATGTTGCTTTGGCTAGGAAATTGTGCGCGTGAGGTTTCAAGGTTGCGTAATGTTTGTGGTACTGCAGATTGGCTGTGTGAAATGTGTGACGCGTGAGAAACTCGAATTGAGATTGTCGTTGTAGCTGGCTTTGAAAATGGTCCGCACGGCTTCGCTTTCTTTCAAATGTTTTTGGCTTGGAGTTATTTTGTGTAGCATATCATGTGAAAAGAAATGGAAGGTGGCTGAGTGTATCGTGGCATTTGGCTAGGAGAGGCTTGGAATGTCATTATCCAACTTGTTTTGTGAATTCCTCTTGGGCTGATTTTATAATTGTATTGGACTTTGTTTTGTAGCAAATGGGCTTGTATAAAACAATGTGAATTCATTTTTTTAAATTCTTCTTGTAGTGGATTTGAACTTGGGAAGAAAAAAAATGGACTATGAACTTTGGTGAATGGCCTTTGTATTATCATGGCATTGCATTTGTTTATTTTTTGGCAAGTATTTTGTACCATGGACCTGTATTGTAACAAATCAGGGCTTTTGGTTTTTGGACAATGTATTTTGTAATGGGCAATGGATTTTGGATGATTGAAAAATGGTCATGGACAATTAATTAGAGAAAAAGGTTCATAGAAATAAATACATATCATTTGTGAAACGGATATGGATAATGAAATGGGTTTTTGAATTGGATAGTGGTTAAGAAAAAAGGTTAAAATAAATGGATTTGAAATGGATGATGGAGAAGTGGATGATTATGAATTGAACCATGAATTGCGCATAACCTGATGCTTTGAATCAGTGAGTTCTCCTGAATACCAATAAAACCAAGACTTCCACTATGAACCAAATGAGCACCAGATGACTTGAAATTAGAGGATTATGACTTGAGATATGCACATGAGTACACCAAAACCCTAATTTAGAGATGAACTAAATTTTGACAATTCTCAACCATGAAGCATTTTCCTTGTTACAAATTTGAGAACTTGATCCATCCAAAACAGACTTAAATTGGTACACACCCTAATTGAAAGCTCAAATCCACACCACTTGAATCAATCATACCCAAGCCTTGATCTTGAAACAAAACTTGTCTGACCAAGATTAGGTCGGACCTAACTCATCTTCAACCATCACTGAGCCCACACACTCATACTAATAAACCTCAAATGAACCTCAAATGAAACTTGATTCGTTTCAATTCAACCTTGATCTAGAAATAACATTTTTTTTTATTTTCTGAATAATGGTTAGTGGGCGGATGTACAGATGAAAATGTTATACAAATAGGACAAATTTGGGGTATGACAGATGCCCATATCTAATTGGCTTGAACCTAGTAAGATAAACTTGCTGCAGCGTTCATTCTTTCGAGGTGTAAGTTGATTAGATATGAAGAAGACTCGGAATTTATCCGAAAAGAAAGAAACTTCTTAGGGAATGGAATGATGGATCAATGTCAACCCTTGAGTGGACACTGAATAACTTACAAAGGTCGTTATCACCAAAAGGATAATAATGGAAAAAATCTAACACCAAAATGATGACAGACCTATCACCAAAAGGATGATAGTAAACACACACATAAAGATATATGACACCAAAAGGATGGTAAACCTATCACCATAAGGATGATAGTAAACTCACACGACTCGACTTGCTATTACCAAAACGGTAACGGTAAGCACACGCATAGACCCTTCACTAAAAGGATGAAAATGAGGTCAAAACTAGCTATTATCAAAAGGATAATAGTAAGTACGCGTAGGATTATGATGTTGTCGTTCACCAAAAGGATGATTCACAAACCAAAGATCCGCAAATTACTGGCACCAAAAGGATGGCGGACCTATCACCAAAAAGATGATAGAAAACACACGACTCCGACACCAAAAGGATGACAGACCTATCACCAAAAGGATGATAGTGGATTCACATGAATCCGACACCAAAAGGATGATGGACCTATCACCAAAAGGATGATAGAAAACACAGAGATATCTAACACCAAAAGGATGACAGACCTATCACCAAAAGGATGATAACAAACACACACACACGACCCCGACACCAAAAAGATGATGGTCCTATCACCAAAAGGATGTTAGTGGACTCACACGACTCGACTTGCTATTACCAAAAGGATAACAGTAAGCACACACAATGACCCTTCACCAAAAGGATGAAAATGAGGCCAAAACTCGATATTACCAAAAGGATAATAGTAAGTACACAATGGTATCAAATGTTGTCATTCACCAAAAGGATGATACACAAAACTAGAGATCCACGAATTTGCGACACCAAAAGGATGACGGACCTCTCACCAAAAGGATGGTAGTGAATCACGCATAACTCCGACACCGAAAGGATGATGGATCTATCACCAAAACGATGATAGAAAACACACATAACTCCAATACCAAAAGGATGACGGACCTATCACCAAAAGGATGATAGAGCACACACACACACACATAAATATCTGACACCAAAAGGATAACAGACATATCACCAAAAGGATAATAGATGATACACGACTCCGACACCAAAAGGATTACGAACCTATCACCAAAAGGATGATAGTAAACACACACCTCCGACACCAAAAGGATGACGGATTTATCACCAAAAGGATGATAGAAAACACACGCCTCCGACACCAAAAGGATGACGAATCTATCACCAAAAGGATGATAGAAAACACAGATGACTCCGAAACCAAAAGGATGACAGACCTATCACCAAAAGAATGACAGTAAACACAGAGATATCTGACACTAAAAGGATGACAAACCTATCACCAAAGGGTTGATAGAGAATGCAAATCAACTTGCTATTACCAAAAGGATAACAGTAAGCACACACGCGGATTTTTGACACCAAAAGGATGACAGACATATCACCAAAAGGATGATAGAAGACACATGACTCAATGACCCTTCATTAAAAGGATGAAAATAAGGTCAAAACTCACTATTACCAAAAGGATAATAGTAAGCATACGCACAGATATCTGACACCAAAAGGATCACAGACCTATCACCAAAAGGATGATAGTAAACACACTCAGCCTCAACACCAAAAGGATGACAGACCTATCACTAAAATGATGATAGTGAAACACATGCACACGACTCCGACACCAAAAGGATGACAGATCTATCACCAAAAGGATGATAGAGAACATACACAACTCTGACACCAAAAGGATGACGGACCTATAACCAAAAGGATCATAGCAAACACACGACTCCGACACCAAAAGGATGACGGATCTATCACCAAAAGGATGATAGAGAACACAGACGACTCCGACACCAAAAGGATGACGGATCTATCACCAAAAGGATGATAGACAACACACGCAACACATAGACCCTTCACCAAAAGGATGAAAGTGAGGTCAACAAGACTTGTTATTACCAAAAGGATAACAGTAGGTACATAACAATATATGAGGTTTTCATTCACCAAAAGAATGATACACAGACCAAAGGTTCACAGATCGCCGACACCAAACGGATGACGGTAAGATCAAATAACACAAGTTGCTACCACCAAAAGGATGATAGAAACTTCCCAAACTCGAGGACCACCAACACCAAAATGATGAAGGTTAAATTGAAACAACATGAATGGCTACCACCAAAAGGATGATAGTAAACTTCCGATTTTGAGAACTACCAACATCAAAAGGATGAAGGTCAGGTTGAATTCATAGGGTTTTGGCTACCGCCAAAAGGATGATAGTAAGGAATTTGACAAACGGTCAAGTTTGTTGGATATATGATGAGTAAGACTTGCTTGGAGACATCAACAAAAGGTTGAAGAACTGAAGCCACTGAGGAACAACATCCTTGTCAAAAAAAGGTTGAAAGGAACAAACTCAATGGGGAACACCCAAGAGAAAGGTTGAAAATTTGTTCGAAGAGAAACATTGACTGGTCTGAAGATATCAACTCTAGCAACAAAAGGTTGAAGAGAATCAATTCGATGAGGAATGCCCGTGAACTTGAGGAAGATGCCCCTGCCTAGGCTGATGATCGTCTTGAAAACTTGTCTTGATCAACAAAAGGTTGAAACAACTTCATGAGGAACGCCCACGGATTTGAAGAAGATGCCCCTGGCTGGGCTGAAGATCGTCTTGGAATCTCGTGATTGATCCTGGATCTTGACTTATGCATGTACGAATGCTCGATTTTGTAATGGTATTCCATGTCGAATGGAAGTGCAATGCAAATGCTGACGCGCTGAGATGCAATTGCTTGGGAAGTATGTTTTGTTTTGTATGCATATGATGCACATGAGTCGAATGCAATGCGTATGATAGTAGACGGGTGATTGAATATGTTTTGTAAGGGTGCCAGCATGGCGGATGTTAGTTCTTGTGATTGGCTGAAATTTTGGTAAAACAAGGTTAATGTCATGGTTGATGTTTCAACATGAGCTTCTAACATTATTGTTATGTTTGGTTAACATTAGTGAATGTTAAGATGTTGAAGAGTTTATGTGCTGAATAGTGATGTCACACGTGATGTCTTGACATCACTATACCAGGACATTAAAACATCAGGTTGTGATGTTTTTAGGGTTGCGCGCATTTGAGGAGATCTGTTAGTTAGATTGGATGCGAATTTCTTGGTAAAGAGAATCAGAGATTGCAGGCGAATATCATGGGTTTGATATATTCTGTTGGAATCATTTATGAAGGAGATTAGTTTGTTGCTAATTTAATGCAAATAGATATGGAGAATAATCAGAGTTAATTATGAAGAGTTGATTGAAGATTAGTTTGTTGCTAATTTAATGCAAATAGATATGGAGAATAATCAGAGTTAATTATGAAGAGTTGATTGAAGATTTAATTGAAGATCTTTTTAGTAGCAGAATCTTTTGCAGATTTGGAGCAGAAGATTTGTTGTGATTTGAAGGCCCAAAACCAGTTGTGAAAAGTTATAAATAGAATGCTTGTAATCTAGAATAGGTACGGGTCCAAGATGTAGATCATTAGGGCTTAGTCTAAGTGAACCACTCGGGTTGTGAGATGGTCACTGTGTTCTTACTCAGAAACCTGTAGGTAATGAGTTTTGTATTATTCTTGGAGGAAGCTTTGAAGCAACTCCAACGTGCGTCATGGAAGTGTGACTTCTACTTGGAGAGTTTGTGGAAATCAAGTTGTTGATGCAGTGACGGAGATGTTGACTGCTAGACATCATTGCGATGATTAGGAGTGAGATGGAGTCTCTTATCTAGGGAGGACTTAGATAGAAGGGTCATTGGGTAGGGATTAAATTAGGTTGATTGTCAACTGGTTTGTTGAGTCTGTAATTTGATACTACTAATAGTGGACTTCCTTCCTGGCTTGGTATGCCCCCAGATGTAGGTTGTTAGACCGAACTGGGTGAACAAATTCTTGTGTTTTTCAGTTCTGTTATTGTCTTGTTCATACAGCAGATATTGATGTTGTGACATCACACGTAACATCACATATCTGGTACCAGAATTTCAATTGGTATCAGAGCAGGCATCCTGTCTGTTTCTGGATGAGATCTAGGGAAGATACTTTCTGGTTCATGAGCAAGGGAGATTGTTTTGCTGAGTTATGGACTTGGTCAGTTCATAGGTGGTTTGTATGATTCCTTGAAGTGAAGGATGAACTATTCATGATATAGTATGTAGAACTGTTGTTGTGATGTGTTGGCACTTGGTTTATGGTGATGGTGTGCAAGGATTATTGAGTAGTGCCTGAAGGTTGTTGAGGTGTTGTTGTGGGTTCCGCTGCATGGTATCTGATGCAATCCTGGTTGGTTCTTGTATCTCTGGTGGTGAGATTCTAGGAAGGTATTCTCTTGGAAAGACATTAGGGTTTGGTCTCCTCAGCAGGATATTCTATGATGTTGTAGTTTATTCAAGACAGCTTCAACCGTTTGGTTAGAGATGCCAAAGATACTTGAGGATTATCTCATATCTTTGTTTTGGGAAAGAAGTGATCAAAAGGTGAATGGATCTTATTAAAGATTGTATGACATGGAAGTTTCAGTTTTTTTTGGAAGAAGATTATATTTCAACTCAGGCATTGAAGACTAATCTGTCCAGAACATTGATTCCTTCTTTATCAATTTTCTTGATGGTGAAAGAAGAGGGTGGAGCCAAAGCAAAAGAGTATTACTGTCAAATCTTTCATGCGGGAGTGAAGATCTTGATAAGTTATCTCTTAAGCTTAGTTGTGGTGACCTAATTAGGAGAAACTTCCTGGTTATAATTTCAAATATAGTTCTGGTATATCTTAAGATGAATTCTCTTGTGATGGTACATGAACTGGAAGAAGTTTTATCAAGAAATAAGCTGAGCTTAATATGTCATGACATCGCGCTACACATCAGCAGTTGATGCATTTTAGCTGGAGCTGGTTGAAGAAAAGGCAGATAGCATGAAAGAAGGAGATGATCCTTGCTATAGGGAAAATGCATCCAAGAGTCTGTGTGCAGTAGCAGTGTAAATCAGCCTGTGGTCAATTGGTGTCCGCATTAGTTGTATGGAATGAGCGCTTCCAGTTTTGTGGCTTGAAGGATTGGAAGCAGATTGTCTATGGTATGTTTATGCAGAAGGATGGTTGTTATCACTATTAAGTTAGACAAAAGGTCTGAACCTTGTGCTTATAAGAAGAAGCTTCTGGAAGAGTGTGTTATGTAAGTTACTGCAGTCTGATCTTGGAAGTTGATCAGATGTTGATATGTTCTCGTGTGTTCCCTACAAGAGATTAGGGTGGATTAATATGGTTGTAGTCTCCAAATCCATAGGAGACGTTTAATGTGATTTAGACTAATGTCGGAACTGATGTTGAAACATCATTTCAGTTCTTTGCTCAGGATGGAGTAAAAGATCAAGACACTGACCTAACCTGGTAGTTTTCTGAAGATTCAGATGTGGTAGGTTTGAAGTCTTTGGAGTTTCTAAGATGGATGAAGGTTGTCTAATCAAACTTGATTGTTGAATCAAGTCTATGAGAGCATGGAAATCTGTTTCTGCAAAGGGAGGAGGTTCTTCTGAGTGGCAGAAGGTAGAGCTGAATTCAACAGTTGAATGGCATAATGTTCTGACATCTAGCTTAACATCAAGAGTCTCAGCTGGTGATGTGGCACATCAGCTAATGATAGGGTGATCTACAGGAATGAACAATAGGAGGCTTCAAAAAGATCGTTCTCATGGCAGTTTGCGGGAGCTGCAGGAAGGAGAAGATGTTACATGACCATAGCTTAGGGAGTCTAAGTGTGTTTTCTTTTGAGCAAGTGGATCATGTAACTTGAAGATCAAGTTTCCTTGGTGGATCAAGATATCTTTGTGAGAGTTCTGACAATGTGAGGATTCATGAATGAGGTGATCAAACTATAGAATTTGGTTGATCTCAGAAGTGGATTCGAAGAATCAAGATAATCAGAGTGTGGCAGCTGGTTATTATTGAGGATTGTCTTGGAACAAGTTAATCTTGGGCAGAAGGGTGATGAGTTGAAGACTCAAGGAGATTATTCTTCTTAAAGGATGATTTTGTTCTGGTTCTGAAGCTTGGCGCATACATTATGCCTAAGGAGCGTCTACATAATCATACGGGAGGATGATGAAGTAGAAGGTCTGCCTTAAATGGAAAATGTAGAGAAGACTGAAGTAGATCAGGTATTGATTGGAAGTCTGAAGATGAAGAGTATGATAGGGAATGACTGCCTGTTTGTTTGAAGGAGGTTGGTGATCCTTATGAATAGACAAAGTGTGACTTCATGTGTGAGTGACTGATGTGTATAGTCATAAGGGATAGTGGTACCAAAATGAATGTGCTCAGCAAGTGTGCTTAGATGTTTATCTCCATCTAGAGCATTAGTGAACCATGACAGGGGGAGTACGTGTCCATGGATCTTGCTGCAAAGGTGCATATATTGTGAAGCTTGCAGGATGATCAAGCTTGTGGAGACAGGCTACCTCTTATGAGGATATAATGTCAGATAACATGTTATGACATTAGGCTGTTGGTGGGCATTGGATGGTTCTAGGCATGTGAAGCTAAGTATCTGAATCATATGTGCACATACTTCTGAGGAGAAGTCTGAAGACAATTTTATTGTTTTGGAATGTATAATCTTCTGTGGAAGTCTTGAGTTGATAATGTTGTGAGCAAGCAGACATTATATGATAAGATGTCAGAACATGGTACAGGACATGTTTTTCTTGAGCCAAACAAGGATTTATTCTGGACGGTGGTGTAAGGATAAGGTGAAACACGTGGCTTCAACTATGCATGGAACTGTTTTGGCACAATTTATGGTAAGGATCAGTTTAGAAGCAATAAAGGCGGTCAAGACTTTTTTGGAGTGTAGACATTGAATTTGGATGGAGTTTTTAGTTCCTAAAATAGCGTTTCTATGACCAAGAACTTTGACTATTATAGGGTCGTTAATTCCAATGTAACTGGTCAGCTATTTATAGAGGTTATTCTTTGCTCCTTCAGCCAGTGAGTGTTATTGTTTCATAAATCTTATGGCTTTTGTTCGTTCTTGGGTGAGCACTACTTGGGTCTGGTTCTGTGAGGGCTTTCTTTGCCAATTTGTGGCTAAAAAGGGGGAGAAAGGAAAGGGTTTTGCTAAATGGTTTGCGCAGATGCTAGGTCTGGAGTCTGCAGTTCCATATGTGGTTCAGAGATGTCGAAGAGGATGTCATATCCTTAAGTTGGTGTTGAGTCTTTGTGACTTGTGTCCTGAGTTATGAACACAGTTGTGACTTGTGTTCTGAGTTACCTGGGTTGGCAGAATGGCACTTCTTAAGGTTCATCTTATGCCACAGATTAAACCAGGTGTCTGATCAAAGAAGGTGTGCAGAATTCTCTTATGCCACCATTGGTCTTTGATGCATAGACAAATATTTCTTTTCTGGAGGAGTCTTTTACATTTGTTCTGGGTATGTCCTGGAAGGAAAAAGAAATGTGTAGATTTGAGGGGGAGTGTCATATATCTTCTTCCTCATGTGCACCAAATGACTTCAGGACTTTCTACTTCTTAGGTCCTAATGTGCTGCCTGAAGTTGTTGTGCTGTGGTGATGTTATGTCAAACATGATGTCCTAACATCATTTAAAATTTCCCAAGAAGATGATTATCCATAGTGGTTGTACACAGTAGCTACTGATGGTCACTGTTAGGTTCAGTAGTGGCTGATGACTACTAACAGTAGTATAGGGTTGTAATTGCGGCTGTAATCTGAGTTGTAATGTTTATATATTTGTTTTAGCCAAAATTAGCCAAAGGGGGAGATTGTTAGTTCTTGTGATTGGCTGAAATTTTGGTAAAACAAGGTTAATGTCATGGTTGATGTTTCAACATGAGCTTCTAACATTATTGTTATGTTTGGTTAACATTAGTGAATGTTAAGATGTTGAAGAGTTTATGTGTTGAATAGTGATGTCACACGCGATGTCTTGACATCACTATACCAGAACATTAAAACATCAGGTTGTGATGTTTTTAGGGCTGCGCGCATTTGAGGAGATCTGTTAGTTAGATTGGATGTGAATTTCTTGGTAAAGAGAATCAGAGATTGCAGGCGAATATCATGGGTTCGATATATTCTGTTGGAATCATTTATAAAGGAGATTAGTTTGTTGCTAATTTAATGTAAATAGATATGTAGAATAATCAGAGTTAATTATGAAGAGTTGATTGAAGATTAGTTTGTTGTTAATTTAATGCAAATAGATATGGAGAATAATCAGAGTTAATTATAAAGAGTTGATTGAAGATTTAATTGAAGATCTTTTTAGTAGCAGAATCTTTTGCAGATTTGGAGCAGAAGATTTGTTGTGATTTGAAGGCCCAAAACCAGTTGTGAAAAGTTATAAATAGAATGCTTGTAATCTAGAATAGGTACGGGTCCAAGATGTAGATCATTAAGGCTTAGTCTAAGTGAACCACTCGGGTTGTGAGATGGTCATTGTGTTCTTACTCAGAAACCTGTAGGTAATGAGTTTTGTATTGTTCTTGGAGGAAGCTTTGAAGTAACTCCAAGGTGCGTCATGGAAGTGTGACTTCTACTTGGAGAGTTTGTGGAAATCAAGTTGTTGATGCAGTGACGGAGATGTTGACTGCTAGACATCATTGCGATGATTGGGAGTGAGATGGAGTCTCTTATCTAGGGAGGACTTAGATAGAAGGGTCATTGGGTAGGGATTAAATTAGGTAGATTGTCAACTGGTTTGTTGAGTCTGTAATTTGATACTACTAATAGTGGACTTCCTTCCTGGCTTGGTATGCCCCCAGATGTAGGTTGTTAGACCGAACTGGGTGAACAAATTCTTGTGTTTTTCAGTTCTGTTATTGTCTTGTTCATACAGCAGATATTGATGTTGTGACATCACACGTAACATCACATATCTGGTACCAGAATTTCAGTGGATTTTCGGTAGTTGCCAATGCGGATTAGACTTCGGGTGGTGGGAGGGTATGATTTCCTCGACACTCAGTTTGTTGAAGACGCCATGATTGAAGCAGACGAAGATTCTCTCGATGCCCCAAGTTTGATCACTTGGTGATAAGTCGTGATATCATTTCTGAGAGAACCACAACTGTTATGCCTTGATGATCAGGATAGCCTGAAAATGAGCGTAGCGATGTGATCAACTCATGAAGACCATGCTTTTGCTCTGAACTTGATGATTTCTAATGTCTAGCAAGGTATGCTTGTCCACCTTGAAAGTACAATGAAAGGATATGCTTTCTGCAACTGGTCTTGCCTCAGTCTGTAGGGTCTTTGAAAGAATTCTCCTTGAACAGAAGCTCTTAGGAGTTATTATGACATGATTTGCCCCAGCGTCTGAATGTGGTAATGGTCTACCCCTGATTAACCAATTCTAAAGTGATTTGATCTTTGAAAGTTGAGCTTTGATATGATATTTGAGATAACTTGCCCTTGATCGAGCTCTTGAAGGATTTTCCCCTGATTAAGGGTCTTGATGTAGTCTTGATTTGGTCGACACCACTGAGAGTTCAAGTTCTTCTTTGATTTCCCCTTGTTGGAGTGTCTTTGATGTCAAGCACTGATTTGCAGTTAAAATTGTACATTCACAAATGGTAATATTAATGCAATGTTCATGCAAGTTTTGAAAAAGTCGTTTATCGGATTGTTGTGATAGTGTGAGACGAATGAACTGTTAGTCTAGACGTTGTGCTGATTTTGCTAGTGTGTGAAAGATATAGCAAGGGGAATGACACCAATGCTGAAGATTAGCAAATATGTGGGGAGTCAGTTTATGCAACCTTGCAATAGTATGCCTTCAGAATAAACCTCGCCTCAATTAGGTCTTTTGAGGGTTGTAACGTGGTCTAGTTCGCGGTTCATGAAACGAAGGATATTAGGCTCAAAGCTTGGTTTGTACCCGCCCCTTCTTCGTGATGTTCTCCAGTCCTATGTTTAGTTAATTCTGCACACGTTTATCTTCCAAAAGGGTCGACGGTGTAAGGGTGAAAATTCAAGGTTCGCTCGAAATGGCAGTCACCTTATTTGTTTTGGATGGGTGTCAGTGACCCTTTAATTTTTATATGGCAGTCCTGAGTCTTATTTTATTTTTTCTGAGGATTTGAAGACCTCTTTTGATTTTGCTTTTGATCCCTAACTTTTGCATGGACCGATATTACTTTTCAAGTCCATCGGGATGCCTTAATTTTTTCCTAAATCTCCTTTTGAGGTGCTCGACTTAGCAGGCTCTTGATTTTTTTATTTTGATTTTCTTGGAGGATTGTGACTGCCAAGTCATGGCTATTGATGAACAACTGTCATGTCTTTTGGATTTTGCTTTGTGATTTGAGTGCATAATCGGATTGACTAAACACTACCCTGCTCTAGGTTGAGTGTAAGGGTTTATAGTCTGAAGGAAACTGCTACTTCTTGGCTCGAAGTGTTTAACTAGGGACTAACTCCTTGTCTCTCCAGTGTTTGGGGATTGAAACAATGCATGTACATAATCGGTATGATTCTTTCTAAAAGCATACAGTTTGCAATTATGGGTATTTCATTTTCATCATCCTCCCTCCAATCTTTGCTAAACAACAGTTTGATATAGAGAGTGATGTGGAGAAATATGTGTCTGTGATTTGCAGTAAATGGAAAAAATGAGTGAATACGACATAACTAATGGACATGCATAATCACTTCATTAATAAAACCAAATACGAATGACAATGGTTTAAGCAAATAGTAATTAAACAAGCAAGACCAAAATACAAGAATGTGAAATAATGGGATGTCATAATGACTGCCTTCTTCGAGGAAAATGAACTTCCTTTCTGGATTTGCTACTTGAACTAGCTTCTTCAGAGTTGGAGACTATTCTGCCTGTCTCCAGCAACCCCTTCGATAACATTCACTGATGGTCATGCCTGTACATGTGGCGGCATGGTCTTGTTGGATATGATCATCATTCATCTGCTATTGGCTCGAGTAGTGTATCCGTGTCGAGGAATCGACTTGATTTACTAGAGATGAAGGAAGGAGAAATGAGTTTCTACGGTCGAAATGAAATACAAGATGCATAACTGATGCAATGCAATGCAATGACATATATGGATGCAATGCAAGATGCAAGATCCAGGATCACATATTCAATCAATTCTGAGGTTGGTCAATCACGGGTAGATAACCAAAGTCTCTGATCAAAGAAACCCTAAGGGTAGGCTCTATGAGGAAAGTTCTTTTTTTACCCATAAACCCACTCACAAGATAGCTTTTACGTTGATGGATAAGGTTCCCAGGGTCACAGACACTAATCGCATCAACATCATGCAACAGGCTAGCTGCATTACGACGAGAGTGACGACAAGGTCTCTCCTGAGCGGGGTCCTCATGCAAGGCACACAAGGAGCGAGTCCTTGGAGACTAACACTACATGATCACCAATATAGACACTGGTGCTGAAATGGTTCCCAGAGTCACGAACCCGTCATGAATCAAGTCGTGTGACAGGTTAGCTGCGTTACAACAAGATCTACGAAAAGGTCTCCTCTAGGGGAGCTTTCATGCTAGGCACACAAGGAGCGAGTCCTTGGGGACTAACACTACTCGACTTCCAATTCTAAGCTATGTGTTCCCTCTGCTTTTACCAAAGCTCGGGTGTAGAGCTTTACTCATGATATCATCCCAAGATCCAACAGGCAAGCATGATAACGAACATATAAAAGAAAGCAATAAGAGAACCAATACAGAAATGATAGGCGAAAACGAGAAGAAAACAAACAAGCGAAGATAATGCTCTTCACAAATCGCACTAAGTTAGGCTTGACTCTCTCTTGCATGGAGCAATTTGTCCCCAGCAAAGTCGCCAGCTACAACACCTCGAAAAATCGATAATACGACCCTCGCGCAAAAGGCGCGGAAGAAATGTTGGTTCGACAAGTCGCCACCGAACTTTATTTATCCCAAAAAAGGGAAAGGAAAATATCAAGAAAACCTGTAAGGAGATAAGAACATGGTCATCGCAACCACATTCTGGGTTCGAGAGTCGTTTACGTAAGAGGAAAGTATTAGAACCCCCTTACGTCTGTTGTACTCAACGGGAACCTCTTAATTCAAATTGTGATGAACGTTAGCTAAGCTTATTTGTTTTCTTCTAAATGCAAAAAGCGAAAAGTTAAGATAAAAGGAAAAGATGCTAAGGGGAAATGGGTGGTTTTAGATTAGGTTGCTCGCCAAGGACTGGGGCCCTTGTGTTTACGTATGCTCATTCGAACGAGAATGAGAAATCAGAGTGATCGTAGTTCGGCTGCGGGAAAAGGTGAAGGTAGACGCGGAATGACGAAAAAGATGGAAGTGTGATGCAAACGGGGGAAAAAGAAAAATGTAGCTCGCCAAGATCATCGCAATCTTGTGCCTACGTATCTTCATTCATACGAGAATGAAGAATCAGAGCGTTTGTAGTTCGTGGAACTACAACATTAGGGATTTAACTTTAGGAGACGAAAAATTGAATGACATACAACCCAATAGGCGTGCCTCGAAAGCATTCGCTCAAGAATCCAAGGAATGCGAGATTCCAAGAACTCATTTCTTTCGTGAGTGGATTAGAAAGGTTTGAGAAAGGTTGAATGTTTTAAAGTCGAAAGATTGAATGAATAACAACCCAAGGGGCGCGCCTCGAGAGCCATTCATTCGAAAATCCAAGGAATACTAGATTCCGCGGATCTCCTTTTGTGATTTGATTGCGAAAATGTTTGAGAAGGATTAAGTGTTTTAAGCCGAAAGGTTGAATGAACAACAAATCAAGGCGTGCGTCCCAAGGGCCATTCATTCGAAGATCCAAGGAATGCTAGACTCCAAGAATCTTCTTCTTTCGTAAGTTGATTAAGAAAAATGTTTGATAAAGATTAAGTGTTTTAACACGAAAGGTTAAATGAACAACAACCCAAGGGGCGTGCCTCGAGAGCCATTCATTCGAAGATCCAAGGAATGCTAAACTCCAAGGATCTTCTTCTTTCGTAAGTTAATTGAAAAATGTTTGGTTACGCATTTGAATCGAATTAGGGTTCGCGGAGAGTTGTGGATCGATCCTAGTCCCTAGGGGGTGCTCTTAGTAACGAAACCACGAAAGGTGCAAGTGTGTGCGTTAGGTTGATGACGAATGCTAAAGAGCAATCGACTTACAAGGGTGTTTTGAAAATGGCTCGACGACGAATCTAGAATTAGTTTGACAATGGTTTAGTCTATGCTAGTCCCTAGGGGTGCTCCTAGTAAACAAACCACAATAAAAAAGCGAGTAAATTGCATACTTCGAAATGGGAGCGGGGTACATGTAAGTTACACGGGATTGCACGAAATAAATAGGGTCATTGTAACGTAGCCCAAGAGGAAGCCGTGTGTGTGCGAGGTGCCCTAAACTAAGCCACGAACAAGAGTCGGACAAAATCTCCTTTGCTAGGGTTTCTATACAAAGTCCAAGTTCCGTTGCTCGGAAAAGTAACCAACAGTCCACCATTTTAGTCTTTTAGGGTTTCGATCGTTTTATGTGTTTTTGAATAGTATGAACAAGATGATAAGATGAATAATATGAACAAATGAATAAGATGAATAGTAATAATATGAGCAAGATATATCGATGGAAAAGTAAATCAATAGTATATTGAGCGGAAATTAAAGTTAGTGGTTAGTGATTAATCGTTAATTGTCATTGTATCGAATGAATCGGGTCCGCTATAGCGTTAAACCATCGTAGCACGATCTATGATGAAGATCATGCTATAGGAGGTCGCGCAAGCTATGATATTTGTGCTAAAACACGATAGAGACATGATATTGTGAATCATTCTCAAGGAAATCGTGTCACACGAAAAGAAAAGCGGGTGGTCTCGTCTTAATCACAATCTTTCGTCGATTAATCGAAGGTAACCTATCATGATCCCAAAGTATAGAAAATGATCTCAATGATCATTTTCTACAGATTTGAAATCATGAAGGTTAAACAACCTCAATCAACCAACATTTATGAATAAAAAGACTTTATCGACCACAATGAAAAGAAAATAGAAATGAGAAGAAAATCAAAATAAAAAATAAAAAAATAAAAAAATAAAAGGAAATTAGGTCCAACCAAATTATTAACAAAATGCATAAAAACTTTTAAAGGAAGTAAAAAATAGAAAACAAAAACAAAGAAAAAACATACTAGTAAAGAAAAATGTGAGATTGAACTTAAGGTGTATTGAAATAATCAAATGGGTGTAAAATAGGTGGAATCATGTGGGCTTAAAGCCCATCATCCACCCTTCAAAAACAATACGGATAGAGAAAGAAAAAAGAGGGTGGGTCAAAGGATCATGGGTTTTAAGCCCATCACCATTCGTTCAAAAAAAGAGTCGGTTATAAAAAAAAGCAAAGGAAAGGTGATGATAAGACCTAAACGTACACTGCTGTACCGTGATAACAATAAACTTCCTCTTTTCTTTTTTCTTTAAAAAACAGAACAATATACCATTAACAAAAACACAAATTGAAAGTGATAAATCATGAAGAAAAGTAACAAAGGTTTCGCTCCCACCTTCTCCGATTCGGTTTCTCGCTCTACTTCAGGTTTGTTTTACGATCTCGATTCGTCTGTGTTTCCTCTCAATCTCTCCTTCTCCTCATTCTGTTTTGGTTCGATGAATCAGTTTGGGTTTTTGGTTGTTTGAGTTTTGTTGATTTGGGAATGGAGGTTGAAGAAATGGGTTTGTTGTTGTTGTTTCAATTGAAGGAAGGAGAAGGGTTGAAGGTTTTGGTACCAGTTGAAGAAGATTAAGTTTACGGTTTGGATTGAAGTTGTGATTTGAGAGGATTTTGGCAGAGTAGATTTGGCTCTCTAAGCTTGTTAATTTGTGAGGAGGAATCTCTGATTTATAGAGGTGTTAGGGGTAAATGAGGAAATGGTTTGGGGAATTTGTTGCAGCTACTGCGTTTCATATTTATTGGTGAGGCGAGTTTTCTGTACAGATTTGGTGGGTGCGTTGCCATTTTATGCATATCATTCTCGTTGTTTAGGGTCAGCTACAAATTACTTGTCATGTGCTTTTTGTGATATTTGTTTTTATTTTGAGAATTGTTGCAGGTTGTGATGGTTTGGCAAGGTTAGTAAGGTGGAAACGTTGTGCAAACGGTTCACTTTGTTGGTAGCAGCTGGAGTCATTGTATGAAATTTGTAGATTTTGGCTGCAGTGTGAATCAGGTTGATCAAAGGTGTGCGTTTCTCGTACTATTATTTGGCTGGAGTGTGAGTTTTATTGACGTACGGTATATAAGTTTATGATGGAATTGAAACGGCTGTGCGCAGGGTATAATTGTGTGATGGCTGCAAAATATGGTCAAGTACAGGTTGGTTTGGAAAGTGAGGTTGGCAAATCGTGTAGGGGTCACTTGCATATTGAAATGGTGGGTTGGTTGTGGGACATGGCCTTACATTTTCATTTCTTGTGCAGGTTGTGAAGAGGCTTTGGGCGGGACCGGTTTGATGTTGCTTTGTCTAGGAAATTGTGCGTGTGAGGTTTCAAGGTTGCGTAATGTTTGTGGTACTGCAGATTGGCTGTGTGAAATGTGTGACGCGCGAGAAACTCGTATTGAGATTGTGGCTGTAGTTGGCTTTGAAAATGGTTCGTAGCATATCATGTGAAAAGAAATGGAAGGTGGCTGAGTGTATCGTGGCATTTGGCTAGGAGAGGCTTGGAATGTCATTATCCAACTTGTTTTGTGAATTCCTCATGCGCTGATTTTTTTTAATTCTTCTTGTAGTGGATTTGAACTTGGGAAGAAAAAAATGGACTATGAACTTTGGTGAATGGGCTTTGTATTATCATGGCCTTGCATTTGTTTATTAATTGGCAAGTATTTTGTACCATGGACCTGTATTGTAACAAATGTGGGCTTTTGGTTTTTGGAAAATGTTTTTTTTAATGGGCAATGGATTTTGGATAATTGAAAAATGGTCATGGACAATTAATTAGAGAAAAAGGTTCATAGAAATAAATACATATCATTTGTGAAACGGATATGGATAATGAAATGGGTTTTTGAATTGGATAGTGGTTAAGAAAAAAGGTTAAAATAAATGGATTTGAAATGGATGATGGAGAAACGGATATGGATAATGAAATGGGTTTTTGAATTGGATAGTGGTTAAGAAAAAAGGTTAAAATAAATGGATTTGAAATGGATGATGGAGAAGTGGATGAATTATGAATTGAACCATGAATTGCGCATAACCTGATGCTTTGAATCAGTGAGTTCTCCTGAATACCAATAAAACCAAGACTTCCACTATGAACCAAATGAGCACCAGATGACTTGAAATTAGAGGATTATGACTTGAGATATGCACATGAGTACACCAAAACCCTAATTTAGAGATGAACTAAATTCTGATAATTCTCAACCATGAAGCATTTTCCTTGTTACAAATTTGAGAACTTGATCCATCCAAAACAGACTTAAATTGGCACACACCCTAATTGAAAGCTCAAATCCACACCACTTGAATCAATCATACCCAAGCCTTGATCTTGAAACAAAACTTATCTGACCAAGATTAGGTCGGACCTAACTGATCTTCAACCATCACTGAGTCCACACATTCATACTAATAAACCTCACATGAACCTCAAATGAAACTTGATTCGATTCAATTCAACCTTGATCTAGAAACAACATATTTTTTTATTTTCTGAATAATGGTTATTGGGCGGATGTACAAATGGAAATGTTATACAAATAGGACAAATTTGGGGTATGACAATGTCAATAGCTTCCTTGACCTTCAAGGAATGTCTTGCAATGCTTAGAATGAATTGAAACCTTCCCGAACTTTCTGGACAAATCAATCTGCAACCTTGATGTAAGTGAGGTATGGAGGATGTGTTTCTGGTGTTACAGTTGCGAGATATGTGTTTGGATCACTTACACATGATGTATGTGAAGTGTTTTGATCAGTGTTTGGTTGGAAATGACTTGGAGTTGAAGTTCCAAATTTTCACTTCTTTGGACTTTGAATTTTGGAGAAGAGAAGGGTTTCTTAGAAAACAAGCTTCGTGCAATGTTTTGGTGTGTTTTGAATCATCAATTGAGCCCTATTTATAGGAGAATGTCTCAGATATTTGTGAAAAATCTTGGATTAGGATACATGCTATTATCCAATAGGTGATGGCATGCATCCATTACTTGAGTGCCAAGGTACATAGCTTCCATTCTCACATAGCTACCAATTTTGATCTTTTGAGCTTGATACCATCATATTGAATCTCATCCCTTGGTGTTTTGATCATCCTTGGACAGATTAGAGTGGTTTTTGGCAAATTCACTATAACATTTTAATGCTAGAGGACAAAACTTCACTTCCTAGCTTTTGAATGATTTTTATCACATGCCAAGGGATGGAACTTTGAATTTTCTATTGTGATCTTGCAGAGAACATGGTGCATGATGATTTTGTTGTTGATCTTGTGAAGAAATGTAGTCAAATCTCACTCTAAAATCGTGTGGCACATGTATGTGTAGCCAATCTGTCTTGCAAAATAGTTGCAACGAGACCTATTGTGAAATTCATAACTTCTTGCTCAAGTAAGATAAATGGATGTTCTTGGACATTTTGGAAAGCTGAGATAACATACTTCAAGTTTGATGTTCAAAGTTTGTCTTGAATCAACGTGGATTGAAAGCTCTAGGTTTTTGAACAAATTTTGGTCAAACATAATTGTTAATGCAACAATGAGATCAAGCTAAATAATTCTGCTGAAGACGTGATGTCAAACAAGATGTCTTAACATGCATCTTGACATCCTGGATTGAATGGCTTAAGTTAGTTTTTAATCTGCTGCAACACATCAAGGAGAAATTGCTGCATGGATCAAAGACTGAAGCCCAAGGAAGCATAAGACACTATAAATAGAAGACTTAGACCTAGGTTTTGGTATGCCTTAGTACGCCTGTTGTAACCTTGTTTTCTTGCATAAGAAACAAGGGTTTAGGGTTTTGAGAGTCATTGGCTTTCTAGGTTGTAAGTCACCCTTTGTATCAGTTGATACACTGTGGTAGACATAGGTGTCACACATATCCATAAGCCTTGAGGTATTGGATTGTGTATTGTTCTTGGATGAAGCTTTTAAGCAAATCCGAGTTAGCTTGTTTGTCAAGTATGCTTGACAGATTTCTGTATTGACAGGTACGATGAAGAAATCACAGTTGGTGGTTGAGGGAAGTGAGTGGGGTATCTCGTATCAGGGTTCTAAACGTTTGAGTTTAACCTTGGTAAAGATGTTCATGGGGTAGATGTTAGGGATAACGTTGTAAACGTGGGAGTTTAACTTTGTAACAGTCTACACAATAGTGAAGTCTTCCTCCTAGATTAGTATCCCCCAGATGTAGGTGAGTTGCACCGAACTGGATTAACAATTATTGTGTTCTTTATCATTCTGCAGATTTACGTTTCTGTTAGGGTTCATGATGAACATGTTGGATCAGATGTCGTGACATCTGTGATGGTGCAGTTCTAATATTCAAGGTATCAGTATGCAGTTACGCCTCTTAGTTTAAAAGATTATGCGGCACAATGTCTTGACATGTGCTAGGACATCTGCTGTCTGCATAGGCCAGAATTTCAATTGGTATCAGAGTAGGCATCCTGTCTGGTTCTAGATGAGATCTTTGGGAGATACTTTCTGGCATTTAAACAAGGAGGAGTTTTGGAGATCGGATCAATCAACTCAAACATACCCAAGGGTATTAATGGATGAGATGGATGTTCTGGATCGAAGGGAGCAACCCGGAGGTTGTTCATGTTGCTGAGGAGATTCTACAACAACTACAGGAGAAGTGGCTAGTTCTCTTGTTGATGTGTCTTGTAAGATGTTGTGACATCTTATTAGGGCAAGCAGAATTTGTTCCTTGGTGGTTCCGCTGCATGTGTTTCTGATGGAAGAGCTCTAGAATTATGGGATTCTGGAGTTGTTATTGAAGACAGTTGGTGGAAGGTCTCAATCGTCGGCCTCTATGTTTGAAGATATCAGCATTCTTTTATTCCAAAGTCGGGAGCGATTGAGTGAAGGAAGTTGTGGTCAGATATCTGGTATGATGACTTGGTACTTGGAAGCTTGGTTTCCTGGTGCAGTTTGGAGTCAGTTGAAGAGGAGAGGAGTTGAGTGAAAGTTTATCAGGTTCTTGCTCTAGGAGTTTGATAAATGTTTGGTCGGCTAGGTTGTCAAAGATACTTGAGAATTCTCTCAAGTCCACTCATAAAGACATCTATGTCGTGTATCTGGAGTCTTCTAGTTACTCTTCTGACTAGAAGGTGTTTCCTTGAGACACAATCTGAAGAACGTGGAGGTGATTTATTTTCACCATCCAAAAACTGCAAGGAATGATTCATCTCTCTTGACCCTAAGAGTGGATCCAATCTGATTGAAGAGTTGTTGAGGTAAATAAGACTTGTTCAGAGAAAGTCTTAGTTACTTGAGTCAAGGGTGGCAGCCTTGGTATCTCAACATTGTCATTGAAGAAGATACTTGCAAAAAGGATGAATATTGTATAAGTGTTCATGACATGATCTGGTGGAGCTCAGCTACAGCAGTGAAGAAGGGTTATGGTACAAGGATTTAAGATCAATTTCTATTTGTGGAATCCACAAGTATTTAATTGATTATCCTTGAAAGTCAAGATTGAGGATGTTCTGTCAGATGTTCTAACATCTTTTCATCAGAGGTTTGTAGAATCATGGGAGGGGTTCTGCATTCGCTCAAAAGTTTCCTAGGTGCTGACCTGGGATTATTGGCTTAACGTCTGTTTCCTGGAAAGTATTGTGAATGACTTATCCAGATGGTGATGTTGTTGAAGATGGAGATGGAAGACTTTGGAGACATCATAATCTTGATGGTTACAGCTTGGGTCAGTTTATTTCTAATCCAGGTGCTTTGGAGCATAGTGTTTGCTCTGGTTGTGAAGGTCGAGGATAAGTGGCAGTTATCTCTGGCCTTCTACTGACTGCACTACTAAGGGAAGTGGCATTTTTTGGTATTGCTATGGGGTAGTCTTGGACTACTTATTTTCTAAAGATTCAGATGTGGCAGGTTTGAAGTCTTTGGAGTTTTAAAGCAGAATGGAGGTTGTCTACTCAAAACTTGGTTGTTCAATCAAGTGTGTGAGAGCATGGAATCTGTTTCTGCAAAGGGATGAGGTTCTTCTAAGTGGCAGAAGGAAGAGCTGAATTCAACAGTTAGATGTCATAATGTTTGGACATCTAACTTGACATCAGAAGTCTCAGCTGGTGATGTGGCACATCAGCTTAAGATAAGGTGATCTACAGAAGAATGGGAGTGATGGATTCTTCAAAAAAGGTCTATCTCATGCAGTTTGCGGGAGCTGTGGATGAGAAGATGTTACATGACTAAAAGGCTTGGCGGATCCAAGATGTCTAGCTATAGGGCAAGTAGTTCATGTGACTTGAAGATCTGATTTCATTAGTAGATCAGGGTATCTTGTGGGAGCTCTGAAGATGAGTGAGGTCAATCAAAAGGTGGCATTTGATTGGTTTCACAATGTGCGTTCAAGCAGGATGCTTGAACCTGATTGCTCTTTTGTAGAAGAGTAGTTAGTTGAAATTGTAAGGAGGTTCAGGTTCTGGTTCTCTGGGAGCTTATGGCAGAAGTTCTGGGTTAAGAATGGAAGCATTCCTACTTTGGTGGTTGAGAGTTTATTTCTCTCTGGGTTTCTGAAGTCTTCTTTGTTCAAGCTGGTGATGCAGTGTTGTGTGACGATCTTCAGTGTGGATTACTATGTTGATAGTAAGTCCAGTGGTGGAGCATATCAAGAACCATGGTGTGTGGTGTCTGTGATGTGTGGAAGATGTCCTAACTGATGTTAGAACATCCTTGGGTTAGTTATCCTTGGTGAAGGATTCCAGGTTCTGTGATGAACTGGTTACTTGCATCGTGTCCAAGAAGTATCTACATGATCATCCGGGAGAATGATGGAGTAGAAGGGTTCCTTGGAAGGAGGATGTAAGTGTTTGTAAAGACTGAAGTGGTTCATGTGTTGATTGCATGGAAGTTTGTTTCCTGAATGCGTTCAGAAGTGGAGATTCACCATAAATCAGAAGTATTCCAGGTTATCATACGGGAGAATGATAGGAATGTCTGTCTTGGATTGCGGGGTGTTTATCTCTATTGCTGGCTGGGTGAGGTCAGTGGAAAATCTTGCATACGGCATTGGAGCCCTTGGAGCAAGTCATGCTAGTAGTGGATCAGTTTAGCAGCTGCGAAGTTCTGGAGCATGCATACGATAGCTGACATTGTTATAACAAACTAAGGGGCCCTGTGCGTCTCTTTGAGGAATGGGAAGCATTCTAATTCAATTGGTTTGTGCCTCAAGCAACGCGATATCTATACATGAGAGTTCAAGAGGAGTTCGTGTGGTGTATAAGATGGTTGTGGAATGAGGGGGATCAATGAGAGTTTGATCTCAAGCCAAGAGTTTGATATGATTTGGATACACGTCCTCACGGGATGCACGACATTGATCATGTATGAGTGATTATTGTTTCTTGTCAGAGGGAACAATAAGAGAGTTAATGGTTGCGTTCAGCAGGTGTGTTGAACATAGGGTGCGCTCTTGAAGACATGAAGATACATCTTATGTTTTCCAGTCATTAGCTTGGGTGTTCAATGGAGGAGCACCAGTTACCTTAGTCAGGGGGAGAGGCCTCTTGATCTAAGATGAAGTTCCAGTTTGCATTTGTGCGTCAAGAAAATTGAGATGTCAAGATGGCTTGGCATTATTTGTGGAAGTTCCAGTTTGCATTTGTGCGTCAAGCAAACTGAGATGTTAAAGAGGATGGCTTGACATTAGAGTATTGTTGCAAGTTGTGGGAAACTTGGCAATGCATACATGAATGATTCTTATTGGATGCTTAAGAATCATTGATAAGTCTGGGAGAATTTATTTTTCTCTACAGATTGTGATCAAAATACTGTGAAGATTTTATTCAATACATATATTTTCTTTAACATTATTGGGTGGGACTTGGTCTAGGACGTCATTGCAGTAAAGAGTGTCTGGAGAATCTCTGACAGTCTAATGACAGAAGTATTGATCCCGTCTTAGGAAAATGCTTAGGGTGTATGCTTGTCAGAAGGACGTGTAAAATCTTGTCCTTGAATATACACTCACATGTGTTGGAACTTGTACTTCAAGAAGAATCTGTTCAGAAATGATTAAAGACCAAAAGACTAGGTAGTGGTTGATACAATTCAAATAAGGGGATCTCAAAATTCATTTTACTCATTACTGTATCACTATTGTTGGTGTCTTTATGGCTTATATAAGGTTTTGGGTGAGCACTCTTTGGATCTGGATATACCTTGGTAATACTTGTCAAATTGTGTTTAAAAAGGGGGAGAAGTATTCTGCTCCTCTCATAAGGATCTCGTGTCTGATAAAGCAGCTTGTCAAAATGCTCGACAGGATGTTTCAACATTCTAGGTCTCAGCTCTCAAATAGACTTTTGTGTCTTGTGATCTGAGTTATGAACACAGTCATGTCCTGTGTTATGAGTTACCCAAGGAAGTACTTTGCTACTAAGGGTATTGCTACTGCTTTTTCCTAATGGTTTTCTTACGCCTCTTAAGAGGAAGATTTATCCTTTCGTGACAAGTATTGGTTCATGGGTTGAGGGGGAGCGTCTTGCATCTTCTTTCTCATGTACTCCATCATGGGTAATGTATAGGCCTTGAAAGTATTTGGAATCCTCACTGCATGCACCATCGATCTGGAGCTTACCATGCATATGTGTTTTAGCCAAAATTTGCCAAAAAGGGGGGATTGAAAGCTCTAGGTTTTTGAACAAATTTTGGTCAAACATGATTGTTAATGCAACAATGAGATCAAGCTAAATATTTCTGCTGAAGACGTGATGTCAAACAAGATGTCTTAACATGCATCTTGACATCCTAGACTAAATGGCTTAAGTTAGTTTTTAATCTGCTGCAACACATCAAGGAGAAATTGCTGCATTGATCAAAGACCGAAGCCCAAGGAAGCAGAAGACACTATAAATAGAAGACTTAGACCTAGGTTTTGGTATGCCTTAGTATGCCTGTTGTAACTTTGTTTTCTTGCATAAGAAACACGAATTTAGGGTTTTGAGAGTCGTTGGCTTTCTAGGTTGTAAGTCACCCTTTGTATCAGTTGATACACTGTGGTAGACATAGGTGTCACACATATCCATAAGCCTTGAGGTATTGGATTGTGTATTGTTCTTGGATGAAGCTTTTAAGCAAATTCGAGTTAGCTTGTTTGTCAAATATGCTTGACAGATTTCTGTATTGACAGGTACGATGAAGAAATTACAGTTGGTGGTTGAGGGAAGTGAGTGGGGTATCTCGTATCAGGGTTCTAAACGTTTGAGTTTAACCTTGGTAAAGATGTTCATGGGGTAGATGTTAGGGATAAAGTTGTAAACGTGGGAGTTTAACTTTGTAACAGTCTACACAATAGTGAAGTCTTCCTCCTAGATTAGTATCCCCCAGATGTAGGTGAGTTGCACCGAACTGGGTTAACAATTACTGTGTTCTTTATCATTCTGCAGATTTACGTTTCTGTTAGGGTTCATGATGAACATGTTGGATCAGATGTCGTGACATCTGTGATGGTGCAGTTCTAATATTCAAGGTATCAGTATGCAGTTACGCCTCTTAGTTTAAAAGATTATGCGGCACAATGTCTTGACATGTGCTAGGACATCTGCTGTCTGCATAGGCCAGAATTTCATGGATCATGGAGAAAAATGGCTCTAAATTGGCTCCAACATAAGACAGATCCTGTCTAAAAATTTATGTAAGTGTCCAAGTTCAAAAGTATGGAACGTTCAACTTCATGGCTTCATACCTCTCAATCTATGCATTTTTTGGGAATTCATCCTCAAGGACAAAGTTATAGTATGTAACAAGCTCTTCAATTTGGTCTTTGGAGCAAAGAAAATGGTTACTTGGATTGGAAGTTATGGTCTTGGCAAGTTATGGTCTTGATTTCTCTTGATTGATCATGATACAAATCACTCATTATCATCATTCTTGACTTGAGGAACCCATGTTTGACCAAAAAAAAGTAAAAAGTCAAACTTGACTTTGATCATTGGTTGACTTTTTATCAGATGAACTTGAACTTTGATATATTTAATGAAATCAAACCCTTGGGCTAATTAAACACTATGGATGGACTCCAAAGGTGTTTTTGAGTGTCTTGAATCATGTCCCAAGGTTTGATATCATGTACTGGTCAAAAGTCAAAGGCGCAGTTGACTTTTCATCAAAAACCCTAGTTTGTGGACCAGATGAATTTGAATTCTTGTATTGCTTATGAATCAAGACCCTTGGATCAATCCAATCATATGAATGGACTAATATGATGCATTTGAGGTCCTTGAAACATGTCTTGAGGTGTTGGATCATGTCTTGCTTCAAAAGTCAAACCAGTGACTGAATTAGGTCAAAACCCTAATTTGGATGCATCTGATGACTTGGGCCTTGTTGATCTTGATTCAATGCAACTTTGTAATTGATTATTGATGGATGAAAGCTCTTGATATTCATGAATGAATAAAGGACTTGAGATGTTGAATATGATGCCCATCCTTTGATAATTCATTTGCTTGAGCCTTTGGGGGACCACCTAACCTGTAAAGCAAGCACACACATCTTGTACTTGTAATGGGTTAGGGATGCATAAAGACACACACACATGTGTTATGCAAATGAGGCGAATGAAGTGGCATCTTAGGGGTAAAATATTAGGGTATGAAAAATAGGATTGGCTAGAACCTTGTAAAGTCGAGAGAATCCATAAGATAGGGAACCCATTGGGATTATTATCTCACCCTATGTTGTTGAATTTATATTTCAGGTGGTTCAGGTTATGTGAAGGGTAAGCACAAAGTTGTTTGATGTCCTTACTTGTCTTGGTTTTTGGGATGGCGTTGTTTCCGCAGCGAAGACTCTATTTTGAGATCATTGTTATGATCTAGTTCTTAGTTGTTTTGGACATCTTATATATATTTATGCCACTTTTAGTATTTTGGTGTTTTGGGCATGTAATATGTATAATGTGTCACTAGGAACTTATGTATATTTCAGTACCAAATTTACAATCATGTATAATATGAATTATTCTAGACTTATATTATATGTGGTTGTTACAGTTGGTATCAGAGCAGGTTGTATCCTCTACCTAACTATGAAAAGTTATAAATGCTACTTTTTGCTTCATATGTGTGCGAACATCATCGTTCTGGATGTTATATTTATAGTATTAAGCCTGATCAACTTAATTCTGTTTGTATAACATTTAGGGAACATGGTTGACGGACGTAGAAGATATGGTGGGCCCGCAACTCCGACATCTGACTCGAATCCTCCAGGTGGCAGTGAGAATGTCCAATGGCCTCAGTTTGTACAACAGATGCAGCAACAGCAGAATCAGTTCATGCAACAGATGTTAAAATAGATGAATAGAGGTCCTCATGATGCAGTGGTTCCACCAGAAGTTATAGGTGGGAGCTTCTGGGATTTCTTCCACATGAATTCTCCAGAATTTCATGGCGGAATAGATCCTATGGGGGCTCATGAATGGGTATCTGGTATGGAGATAATCTTCTAGATTGTGCAATGTAGTGAGGTGGATAAGGTGGTGTTTGCTTCCCACATGTTGAAAGGTTCTGCTATGAGGTGGTAGGAAAGTACTTAAGCTCTAATGACTATCCAAGGTGTGCCTAAGGAGTGGGAATAATTTAAGACTACCTTTATGGATAAGTATTTCCCTAGTTCTTTGAGAACTCATAAGGAGTTTGAATTCCAACAGTTGAGACAAGGTAAAATGACCGTGGCTGCGTATGCTGAGAAGTTTGAGGACATGGCTGCTTACTCTAGGCAGGTCGTGTATGCTCCTGATGAGAAATGGAAGATTAATCAGTTCATGTTTGGTCTAAGGGCGGACATCTCTCATAGTGTGTCTCAAAGAGAGTTCGCTACCTATGCTGAGTTATTAAGGCATTGTTATGTGGCGGAAAACAGTTTAAAAAAAGTTTAAGAAGAGAGAGAGAGAGAGAGAGAGAGAGAGAGAGAGATGTGGCTAGAGTTGGTTAGAGAGACCAAGGAAGACCAAGCCAACTGTTTAGGCCTAGACAACAACAACTCTTTAAAGGGAAACAAGTATAGAGTGCTAGACCTAATGTTCCTCCCATGTGTAATGCTTGTGGTAAGAATCATTATAGGAAATGTGCCAATGGATGACTTAGATGTTATCAATGCCAAGGAATGGTTCATATGGCTAGAGAGTGTCCTCAGAATAAGAACCAATGGCAAGGGAAGAATAGCGGTCGGGTTTATACAGTGGATGCAAGGAAGACAAAGGGTGACAACTCTTTGATTGCGGATATGTGTTTCGTGAAGGGGCATCCTTGTTTTGTATTATTTGATTGTGGAGAAACACATTCTTTTGTGTCGATGCAATGTATGATGCAACTTAGGTTGTAAGCTATTCCTTTGTCTCCTCCCATGGTGGTTACTGCCACCGTGGATGAGATGGTTGAGACACCATTGATTTGTGAAAACTGTGTGTTATCGGTGGACGGTAGAATTTTTCAGATTGACCTTATTTGTTTGCTGCTAAATAAGGTGGATGTAGTCTTGGGAATGGATTGGCTTTCTGCTAATTAAGTGTTTATTGGTTGTGAAGAGAAGTTAATCATCATTCCCTCCAGAGATGCTACTTCAAAGGATGTTTTGACCACTATTTTGGAAGGTACGGTTTGCATGGTTAATTTCTTGTTTGAGAAGGAAAAGTCTGTTCTTTTGCTTCTCACTAAGGAGGCAAGTAATGACCTAAAGGTTTTGCAAATCCCTGTATCTGTAAGTTTCCAAAAAATTTCCCCGAGGATGTCACTTCTCTCCCTCCGGAGAGGGAAGTGGAATTCTCTATTGACCTGGTACTGGGAACAGCTCCTATATCCGTTTCTTCGTATCGGATGGCACCACTTGAGTTAAGAGAGTTGAAGGAACAATTGGAAGAGTTGTTGGCTAAGCAATTTGTTCGACCTAGTGTTTCACCCTGGGGAGCTCCAGTAGTGCTAGTAAAGAAGAAGGATAGTGAAATGCGTTTGTGTATTGATTACCGCTAGTTGAATAAAGTTACCATCAAGAACAAGTACCCCTTACCCAAGATAGACAACATGTTAGATCAGTTGAAAGGAGCATGTGTGTTCTCGAAGATTAATTTACGATCGGGTTATCATTAAATCTATGTGAAGAGTTCAGACGTACCAAAGACCGCATTTAGAACCCGTTATGGTTATTATAAATTTCTTGTGATACCTTTCGGTGTGACAAATGCTCCAGCTGTTCTTATAGATTACATGAACCGGATATTCCAACCTTACTTTGACCAATTTGTGGTGATCTTTATTGATGACATTCTTATATATTCTCGTACTTCACAAGAGCGCGGAGAACATTTAAGGATTGTCCTATCAATATTGCAAGAGACAACTTTTCGCCAAGTTGAGCAAGTGTGAGTTTTGGATGATGGAAGTAAGATTTCTTGGTCATGTTATATCTCAAGGAGGTGTGGCGGTAGATCCATCAAAAGTTGAAGTGGTGATTAATTGGGAAAGACCGAAGAATGCTTCAGAGGTTAGAAGTTTCTTAGGATTGGCAGGATACTATAGAAGGTTCATCAAAGGATTTTCTCAATTAGCTTTACCAATGATTAGACTTACCCGGAATGAGTTTCTGTATAGTTGAGATTCAGGCTGTGAGCAAAGTTTTATGAGTTTAAAGGAACGGTTGATGACTGCCCCTATTTTGATTATTCTCGGTCCTAACAAGTCGTATGAAGTATTTTGTGATGCTTCTAAGAGGGGACTAAGAGGTGTGTTAATGCAGAATGGTCAGGTGGTAGCTTACGCTTATCGCCAATTGAAAGTTCACAAAGAGAATTATCCAACTCATGATTTGGAGTTAGCGGATGTGGTTTTTAGACCGAAGGTGTGGCGTCATTACTTGTATGGAGTGCATTTTAAGATGTTCAGTGATCATAAGAGTTTAAAGTATTTGTTCGATCAGAAAGAATTGAATATGTGTCAAAGGAGGTGGATGGAGTATTTGAAGGATTTTGACTTTGAATTGAAGTATCATCCAGGTAAAGCGAATAAGGTGGCGGATGTGTTAAGTCGAAAGGAAGTACATAAAGCCGAGCTGATGATGTGTGAGTATGCATTGTTGGAAAAGTTTCGAGATCTTAATCTTCAATTTGTTTGGACTCCGGAAGGTGTGATAATGGGAAACTTGAATGTTAATTCAACTTTAAGAGATGCAATTCAACAAGGGTAAGTGCTAGATGCGAAGTTAAAAGAGATGTTGGTTCAAACGGGTTTCGCACGAGCCATAGATGGAGTTATTTTATTCAATCAAAGGATTTGTGTTCCAGATGACACGGTATTAAAAAGGAAGATTTTAGAGGAAGCTCATAAAGGTGCTTTTACTATACATCCTGGTTCTTCGAAGATGTACCAAGATTTAAAAAGGGACTATTGATGGTCTGGGATGAAGAGGGACATTGGGGTGTATGTGTCGGAATGTGCGGTATGCCAACAAGTGAGGATCGAACACCAAAGATTGGGTGGTTTGTTACAACCGTTAGAGATTATGGTGTGGAAATGGGATAGTATTTCAATGGACTTGTGGTTGGGTTACCCCATACACAAGGTGGTTATGATTCTATTTGGGTGGTTGCAGATCGGTTGACGAAGTCGACACATTTCTTGGTCGTGAAGACTACTTACAAGGCAAGTCATCTTGCAAGGTTGTTTATTGCAGAAATTGTGAGATTTCATGGTGTTCCCTTCAGCATTGTATCTGATAGAGATCCCAAGTTTACTTCAAGGTTTTGGATAGCTTTCCAACAAGCCATGGGATCAAGGTTGTGTTTGAGCACGTCGAATCATCCTCAAACGGATGGTCAGACAGAACAGACGAAGCATTGTACAGAAGGAAATGTAGAACGCCTTACGAAGGAGATTTTACCATTGATTGAGTTTTCTTAAAATAATAGTTACCACACGAGTATTGGTATGGCTCCTTACGAAGCATTGTACGGAAGGAAATGTAGAACGCCTTTGTGTTGGACGAAAGTTAGTGAGGAAAGAATTTTAGGACCGAAGATTGTTCAAGAGACTACGGAAAAGATTAGAATGATTTGCGACAAGGTTAAGAAAGCACAAGACCGTCAGAAGAGCTATACAGGTAACGAAGGAGACCTTTGGAATTTGAAGAAGGTGATCATGTGTTCTTGAAAGTTACTCCAAGATTGAGATTGAAAAGGCTGTTTAAGTCGCGGAAGTTAAGTTCGAGATACGTGGGACCATATCAGATTCTAGAGAGGATTGGTGAAGACTAGCCTTACCACCTTCTTTATCTGATATGCATGACGTTTTTCACGTGTCTCAACTCCGGAAGTTTATTCCTGATCCTCTTCAGCTAGTTCTACCTGATACAGTAGAGATAGAAGCAAATTTGACTTTTGAACCTCTACCAAGCCGTATTGTTGGGAGAGAAACTAAGGTGTTGAGAAACAAAGAAATTCCTCTTGTTAAGGTTCAATGGGACGAAACACATCCGGGTGATGCTACTTGGGAGCTTGAGTTCGAAATGCGGGATGCTTACCATCACCTTTTTCAGGTAATCTTTTAATTCGAGGACAAATTTTATTTTAAGGGGGAGGATGTAATACCTCGTATTAAATAAAATGCTCTAAATAATATTAGTTGAGATCAACTGAGTTTCGGTGTGCTTTGAAACATATATGTTGAGATAATTAGAGTAACTAATGAGCTATGTGTTGATTTAATTAATATTATCTGACTCTGAGGTTTTATTAAATTGTACACTGGAGACATTTTGGATACCCTCAATTTGGACATTTAACTAAGTTAGTCTTGCTAACTTTAATGATATTTTCCTTATGTCATTTCCTTCCCTTTTCCTTTCATTTTTGGGAACATAGAGAGAAAGATAGTAAGAAGTTAGAGAGAAGAAGGAAAAAGAAGAGAATGAGGAAGAAGGAAACCCTAGAAGAAGAAGAAGCTTCATCATTCACCATCCAATCATCTCATCTTCATCATCAACAACTTCTTCATCATCATCTAGAGATGGGTTCTAGGTAGAGACTCAAGGTTATAGTATTTGGATTGAATGAGAAAAGTTAGGTTATGGTAATTTGTTTCATTGCTATGAAAGTTGTATGATTCATGTTTTATTTATGATATGGAAGCCATTCTAATGTTGTGGTGTGTTTGATTTTCCCTACATGAGTCTTATGAGAAGTGGGATTTGAAACCATTTTGTTTGAACTTTTCATGCTGGTAAGAGGTTCTGGAATGCAGGGTTCACACTGTGAACGCAGGCGAATGGCCAGCGAACATGACAGTTCTGTCATGCTCGTACTGCGAGTGTGAGCAAAGTTGAAGGCGAAGGTTCACCCAGAGTTTGCACTGTGATCAAAGGGGCCTTTCGTCGCTGCCATAATTATTTCCTGGTTCGCCCAGAGTTTGTACTGCGAACTCAAAGCGAAGGAGCTCGCTTAGGCTTCGCACTCGCAGTGACTATTGTTACTACACCTTGTTTACCTTGTTTATTATTAATGATATGCATGTGTAATTGTGGGTTGGTGAATTGGATGAAATGATAATTATATGATTAAAAAGAATTAAGAAAAGTGAGGGAAAACTTATCACAATCCAATGGAATGGCCTAGGGATGTAACTAGGAGTTGATAGATAACTAAATGACAATGCTTGTGCATTTGATGCCTAGGTGTGCATCGTTAACAAGTAGTTGTCTATTGAATAGTTGAGACATTATATGGAACATGTGTGGTTTTGTTACCTAGAGAATGAGGCGTATGTGGCATTGTGATTGTCGAATACAATGAAGTTTGTGTGTGAGATCGCGAAATCGGAAGCAATCCCTTGAGATGCTTCATTCCAAGAGTTGAGGCTTATATAGAGAGCTCTTCCAGAAAGTGCCAATTATTCACTAATAAGTATCTGTGACCAGTGTCGAGAACTCTTGTGTGGGTTGGCCGGGGAAAGTTCTTATTAGATAGGTATTAGTGACCCATGTTAAGAACCCTTGTGTGGGTTGGCCAGGGAAAGTTACCTATGAGCTAGATATCCGTGACCCGTGTCGAGAACTCTTGTGTGGGTTGGTCGGGATAAGGTATCTATAATGCAAGGATCTGTGACCTGAGTCGATAACTCTAGGCGTAGGGTTGGCCGGGGAAAGATGCCTTGATGTGGTTTCCGATTAATGATAGTTGAGTTGTTGAACTCAAGCAACATGTTTCCATATAGTGTGTGAGTTTTGAACTCAAGTCTTGTCCCTTCCCTTTTTGACTTGAGACAGGATTGGATAGAACCTTGTAAAGCCGAGAGAATCAATAAGATAGGGAACCCACTGGGATTATTATCTCACCCCATGTTGTTGAATTTATATTTCAGGTGGTTCAAGTTCCGTGAAAGGTAAGGACACATTTGTTTGATGTCCTTACTTATTATCATACCCCAAATTTGTCCTACCTTTCTCAGTTTTCTCTCTGTAATATCATCTAGCCTCTGGCCATGATCTTCTAAGATTTAGGTCATAGGATCTTATGTGCACGCTTATTATAACTAACAGGTTTGCGCAGGTGCATTAATTTCAAGTGGAGATAGTAATCGTCCTCTCAGCCAAGTGCTTCAAGACGTGACCAATGGATTCTGATTCAAAGAGTCATAGGATTTCTACTAGTTTGAATCTTCTGTTTCATTTCAACTGGTTCTTATGGAACTAGGGTTTGAGCATATTCTTATCAAGGATCAAAGTCATTTTCCTCAAGATTTCTCAGAAGCTTCAGTGTACACCCCAAAGAGGATTAGGGTTTTCCTTCCATTGGTGTTGAGCATGGTCATTGGAGGACTGGTTAGGGTTTTGTGGTGAGTTGCAAGTTGTACCCTTATTTCATAGGATTTCTTATGGCATAGTTCATGTACCGAGTTCATCATCATCTAAATCTTTGATTGTACGGGTAACAAAGGTCAAGCAAGACTTTGTTCTTATTCATGAAGTTATCATTTAAGTTCTTTTGATCTTAAGAGAAAGGGTTTGGGTTTCCTTGTTGGTAGTTTGGTAGTTTGTGATCAATATGTTTTAAAGTGGTAAGTTTGGCTAAAAATCTTGAATCGAGTTTAGGGAAGAAGTTTTCAAATTGAAGCTCAAGATTCATGTTTTTTACAAAGTTCAAGTTGATTCATTATATTTTTTTAACTTCAAGTCCAAATTCAAGATTCATATTCAGGTGATAATTTCAAAGAGACTTATGTGTGTCATTACAAGTTGATATCCAAATGAGATTACACCATAAACCATTGCAAAAAGAGTTTTAATTCCAAGGACTTTTAGGCATAATCTAAGAAGATTAAAATTCAAAGTATACAAAGAGTTTCGAAATTCCAAGTTATCCATGTCAAGTTCAATTCTTTTTCTTCATAACAAGGTTACAAGTTTAAGTGCAAACCTCAAATCAATGGTGATTTTCTTTCTCAAAGAAAAATGAGTTCAAAGTACAACAAAGTCAAAGAATTAGAAAGTTCACATTAGTTCAAAATTCGAAGGTGTACAAAAGATGATCCAAAATGCCAAAATTCAATAATACATTAAGTGTCATGAACCAAAGTTCAATGTTTAAAAGACTAAACTCCATTGCTCTATGCTTGTCATAAGTTTTGTTAAAAACTTGTTCATAAACCAAAACCAATGCCTTGTTTCACTTACATCCAAATTTGTCCAAACAACAACGAAAAACGTCAAAAACAACACAAACAGTTATGCGCCATTGATAGTAATCAATTCAAAATTCAAACATCAATTTCACTCACAAAGAGAACTCGATCATCAACACACTTAACTAAAAAAACATCGCTTTCTCTCTCTCTCTCCATACGTGTTCTCTGTCTCTTTATTTTCGTGCTTGAAAAATTGAACTGAACGGAATGAGGGGTGGGAAAGCCGCAAGCTACATTTTAGCAAGATCTATTTGTTCACGTGTTTTAAAGCGAGTTCTATTGACGGTGGAGATCATTCACAAATTGGAAGTAGAGGTTATTCGAGGGTGGTGTTATGCAATGAACAAAACAGTACTAATGATGAGGAAGTTGTGATTAAGAATTTTGTAGATAATTCTGTCAGATCTACGAAATATACGGCTGTTACTTTTCTTCCAAAATCACTTTTTGAACAGTTTTAGGAGAGCTGCTAATTTCTATTTTTTGGTTGCTGGTGTTTTGGCTTTCACTAAACTTTCTCCTTATAGAGTTGTTAGTTCTATTCTTCCTCTCGTGGTTGTCATTGGGGCAACTATTGTGAAAGAAGGTATTGGAGACTGGTGTAAGAAAAAAATAGGATATCGAGGTAAACAATAGAGGAGTTAAAGTTCATAAAGTTGATGGAATTTTTTAATATATTGCATGGAAGAATCTGAGGGTAGGAAATTAACATCAGCATCATCATCAAATGTTTTTAAAGAAAGGAAAAAAATCAAAACATGTTTCCAACAAAATCACCCTCATCAATCACGGCAGAATCAGACACAATGAGCCGAAAATGGAAACAAGAATTGATAGCATTCAATCAGCTGAGACTATAAATACACACACGCAGCATAGAAAAGGGATCCACCAACATATTGAGAGATTCACACACAGGCAGTATTCACACGAAAAGTCATCAGAGAGTCGCACAAATACACGATTTGAGGAAAATCATACGCAACACATACATACAAACAGGAAGAACAACATTGCTATCACGTACGCGCCATACGCAAAGAATACGGAAACAACACGAATTGAACACAACCATACACGGGAGCAAGAAAAAAGTCGAAAGCTTCGAATCGTACCTTCATTTTATCTTCAGGTAAGTCTTTATTCCAATCCGATTCCTTTACCTAGCTTGAAGCACTTTAGTTTTGAATTTGATTATGAATTTGCAACGGACCCGTGTCGAACTCGAAATTTTTTTATCAAAAGCAATTGATGGAGGACGCGGATTGAGAGGGAGATGAGTGCGTAGTAATCGTTGTCGCCGCCGGCCATTAGGACATGGCGCGGCAGCTATGACATTGTTGCCGATGACGCGAATGCAGGGAGAAAAAGAGGGTAGCGAAGCCGAGAGAGAGAGAGAGATGATACTGAATGTGATGTTTTTTTCCTTGCCCAAATATGTAATGTTGCTGGATCGGGTGGGTAAATGAGAGCCTAGCCCAGATTTTAGTGTGTGATGTTTTTGGCACAACCGTGTGGGCCTCATAGTAAGCCTAATGCTCACATTTGGTTTAAGAAAAACCTATATTTCTATTTATTTTCTTTCACCCCTTTTTGTTTTTTTGTTTAATTTATTAATTTAATTTAATTTAATTTAATTTAATTTAATTTTGTTTTTAATTTAATTTAATTTAATTTAATTTTGTTTTTAATTTAAGTGTTGATTTAATATTAGTGAATTAATTAGATTTTAATGATAAATTAAGTTGGCAATTTGATTTGTGAATGTTGATTAAATTTGAGATTCATGCTTAATTTGAATTTGTGATTAATTGTTTTAAGTTTAAATTTATGATTGAATTCTTGATTTAAAGTTATGATTAAGGCCTGAGAGAAATGGTCGGTACTTCTTGGGGTGATTGAACTTTTGTTATGATCTCGATATTTCGCCTGATGACTTGACTGCTTATGACATCTTTTAACTTAGGATCGTTTGCTTGACTATATGATTTGCCATGTTCCCTTAGGTTCTCGATTCAACTTTGTCACTGACAAATTGGATCTTAGGTTTTGAACTCTTGCATGACAACATTAGTGTAGCTTTCCCTTCACCTTAATCTTTAGGATCATAGAATTAGGCTAGTTCCCTTTCTGCTTAAGATTAAAATCTTTTCTCAAAAATCCAAAAATATCTTTGACTAAATATGATAGGTATCATGCGCCATGAGCCTTAAGTACATAGGAAAAGATGAGCGGGGGTTTTTCCTTACCTCTTCTTAGGGTATTTCGTACGTGGGACGCCTGGACCAATTGTACAAAATACTCGCTCCTATTGTCATAGACTTTAGTGTGATGTTTATCTCTAACCTCTTTCCAAACCCTAAAAAATACTTCACAAATCCAAATCCTTTTGCCTTCGGGCTTTTCCCATTTAAAACCTTTTCAAAAAGGGCATGCCTAACATTGTCCATAAAAAACACACAGCAAACCAAAAACATTTTCAACATGAACTACGGAGTTCTGATTCCCTATGGGATACGTAGGCACTGGATTAAAAATTCAGACGAACTCAATAATAAAAATCTCTTATTTTTCCCTGAAACATTCATTCACTTTCCCTTAGCAAGCTTAGAAATATCAAATACCTTTCATGCCTAGACAACTTAGATGGTTCCCATCGAGTACGATGGATGAAGGAGGGGGGCTAATACATTCCCCTTACATAACCGACTTCCGAACCCAACATGGTTGCGACGACCATACCATATCCTTTTTCCTGCAAGTTTTCTCGATATTTTCCCTTTCTCTTCTTGGAAATAAATAAAGTTCGGTGGCGACTCTCATAATTCCATCAGTGATCGTGCAAACCCTAGTTTTGCGCATCACAAAGATCATATTTTTCGAGGTACGACACTTGTCTTGGCTTTTTGGGATGGCGTTGTTTCTGCTGTGAAGACTCTATTTCGAGATCATTGTTATGATCTAGTTCTTAGTTGTTTTGGACATCTTTTATATATTTATGCCACTTTTAGTATTTTGGTGTTTTGGGCATGTAATATGTATAATCTGTCACTAGGAACTTATGTATATTTCAGTACCAAATTTACAATCATGCATAATATGAATTATTCTAGACTTATATTATATATGGGTGTTACAATGAGACTTTGAGATTTGTTTTGATTATAAACGAGTGAGTATTCTGAAGTGAGAAGGTTTCATACGTTTAGATGTATCCAGTCAGAATTTGTTTTGTTAAACAAATATGCTTTATGGATACTGAACATTTTTTGCATTTAATAGCTGTCAATCAGTCTTGGACAATGGGACGGTTTTAAAAGACAGTTGTCTTAGAATACTGAACCACTTTCTATCGTCTGCGTAACACATTGGGTTAAATCATTAACCTTGGGATTATGTTAAAATCTTCACGCTTTACTCCTTTGTCATTATTATTTTTTTTCATGATTAAAAAACTTTTATTTAAACTCACTTCACACACCTTTGCTATTTTTCACTCCCCGCACTTTCTTGTTTTCAAACCGAAAACGTTCTTAAACCCTAAAACCACTCTCTCTCTCTCTCTATCTCTTCATCAATGGCTTCTCAACAACAACTATCATCTGCTCAGCATTCTCAGTAAGAACCGCAACAACAAGAGCAAGAACTTAAACGTATTCAAGAACTCACGTTGTCAACTCCAATTGAATAGCTATCTGTTCTGAGTAAATTACTGGTGGACTTTGATAATCTCAAAGCAAATAGATATGATATGATAGAAGCTGCTAGATTTCAAATATATGAAGGTTACTTTGAACATCTCAAAGGACCAATTTACGACCAACTTGTTAAGCAATTTTGGATCTTTGCTTAAGCTTTGTCTCTTCAAGTGACATCCTATGTTCTAGGTCACAAGATTTCTATCTCTGAAAAATCCATTGATACTCTTCTAGGACATAATGGTTCTAGAAAACGGTGTTTCAGTATGGTTTCTAAGAAGAAGAAGATGGAAGAGATTTCTAAAGTTATCTTTACTGATAGAAAACCCTTTTCTAATCCTAAGAAACTTCATGAAAATCATAGGATCTAGTTCAAGATTTTTTTTGGATGTATTCATCCTTGACCCTCTTCAAATTCTCCAGATTACATTCATGTTGATCTGAAGTTCATGTTGTACTATCTGGCCAGTAATGTCAGGATGAATTTGCCCTATATTCTCTTCAAATATCTTAAGGTTATGGTGAAGGAAACAAGAAATGAAGGTTCTAAGATGAGAACGTGGATACCTATGGGTAGGTTGATCTCAGGTATCTTGGTTGAAAGCAAACTGGTACAAAAGTTGATGGAAGCAGGGGTGTCAAAGGAAGTTGATTTTGTCATTGGAAGGAATTTCAATGGACATAATATGAAGAATATGTCTTTGATTTCTAATGTTGTCAATCCTTCAGAACTTCTTAACATAACCTCTGTTGGTTCTAGGAGTATGTCTGTGGAGGATTATCCCCTCTTTACTCAAGAAGAACCAAAGGATATTTTGCAACATTACAATGATATTTTTCAGGAAAGGGATGAAAAAGAGAATGTGTTAAATTTTGAGGATCTTCTTGAAAAAATTGTTGATACATACTCTAAGAAGGAAAAGGAATTCCAAATCTTCTGGTAAGGATACTTCTGGATCTTCCAGAACGCTCACCAAGGTTGCTAGAACTTCTGGACCTAGCATTCTAGCGTACACAATGAAACCTGAAGGAGAATCTGAAGCTGCTAGATCTTCGGAAATAACTCCTTATGGGAATCTTGATAAGTATCCTTTGACTGAGACTCCCTTCTTCACTACAAGTTCTGTTCTTGCTACTTCATCTGTTCCTACTCAAACATCTTCACCATTAACAATCCCCTTTGGAACCATAACCACCCCTCCTCCCAGAATGTCCCATGTTTCTAAGCCAACCATAACCACATTCACCCCATCCATTTCTATCTCACTCCCCATACCTAACCTAACTTATACAGAATCAACCATCATCTCAACCACTGAACAACCAATTATAACCATCTCCACCACTTCTGTAACTACCTCCACTTCACCAAAACCCACTGATACATATATCCACCCCTCTGACTCTGACCTTTCCACTCCCTCTCATATCACTTTTCATATGCCTGTAATTTGTGTCTTTCCAGAAGATACACCCTCTCCATCAACCCCTCCTCATCAACCTATATATGATGAACCTGCCCTTGATGAGCTAATGGAATACATTAGGAACAATATGCCTTTCACCCCTGATTCCTATGACCTTACCATTTCCATTTCCTCTGATACTGAAGTTCCTTTCAACCCTGAGGAAACTGATGGTTTAGTTGGACAGTCTGCATCAGATCTCAAAGTCATTGCAGCTCCATAAAGGACTTCTCGCCCCTATTCATCTATGTCTTCTGCTCAAACCAACATTTTTCTAACACCTTCTGAAGATCTGTTTGCACATTTTGATGTAGTCGCTGAAGGCAGACTCAATACTCTCAATGAGGCCTGCAAATATAATGTAAACCTATTTGAAGTGTGTGATCTGACCAACGACTTCAGAAGATGGATAAAGGTTAGTTCTTAAGAGATGGAATTTTCCTGGCTGAAGGAAGCTAAGAGGAACTTCCATTCCAGACTCTTTGGTATTGTTGAACCTCTACTTCAGAAGATTCCTGCTACTCTTATGCTCTCTTCTCCAGAAGTGATTCCTCCCCCGTCCCCAGTTCATACTACATTGGTTGCTTTTGAGGCTACTCTAGAAGTTGAAAGCGATTCTGGCGTCAAGAAGACTTTTGATTCCGAGGAGTTTATTTTGAAGAAGTTGGAGATCTGGCTGCAGAGAATTCTGAAGTGAAGGAAAGGACATCAAAGATTGAAGGGCTACTTGGTGAGATCTTATCAAGACTACCTAAACCCTCTTAAACGTTAGTTTTTAAAACTTAGTGTTATCTTTGTTTTGTCTTTATTTTTGTTTCATTTCTGTACCTGCCCATCTGATTAATGAAATGAAAGTTTCTTTGGCTTATTTACTTTATCTTTTCTTTTTCTTTTTGAGTGATGACAAAAGGGGAGAAAGAGTGATTGATTTTGATATATCTAATTCCAATTATGAAAATCCAAATATGTTTCTAACATTTTGTAACTGGGTCATTTTCTTAGAACTTTGCGAAAGTTCATCTTTCTAACCAAGTGTTTCAAGTTTTAAGGCATTAACCTAACTTAAGGATGAGACTTATGTTTAGGAACCAAGTGTTCTTTTAATCGAAGTTGAACCAATCGCATAGAAACCAAGTGTTACAAGCTCTAAACAAGACATGGTTTTGAAACCTCCGCTCTGAACAAGTTATAATTTCTACCAGAATTAAGTTATACAATATGGCATCCAAAACCAAACTATGGAAACCAGACCTTCTGACACTAAAGCAATGAACTCTGAAGGAAATACTTATGTATCCAAGCTATTGCATTCTTGATATTTACCTCAACCATTCCAACCAGACTTCTGCCTTTTGGGAAGAGATTAACCAGGCTTCTGTCTGAAGAGAAAGTAGTAACAACTAGACTTCTGCCTTATGGGAAGTTATTTCTTTCATGTTGTTTTAAAACTTTTATATGTGTTAAAATTATTTTAAGTCTTAAACTCTAGGGGGAACGTACAAACCTAACTCTGACATTCTAAGCTGAAAAATAATTTTTAACAGTATAAAATTCAGGCGGAGCTTACAAACCTCACTCTGATGTTTTTATGTGATTAAACCTAGTAAAAAGTGTTCATCAAAATACATGGTTTTGTCATCATCAAAAAGAGGGAGATTGTTAGAACAATATTTGGTTTTGCATCTGACCTTTAGTTTTGATGATAACAATGCATTGTTTCTTAGAGAACAATTTTGTACATGAATGGTTTTGTGTCTAGTGCGTAGCTTTTTCTTAATAGGTTCTGACTCTGAAGCTTTGACGTGTGACGTCATCAGACTTTGGAATCAACACACTATGACTCTGAAGAGATACAAGTACTTTACAAGATGATGCCAAGTTCTAGAAAGCTCTTAGAGAACGGTTCTGAAGAACGTTTGTGCTAAAGCTTCTGACTGTGACTTTGATTGAAGAGCCTCTGAAGGATTGTCTACCTTCAAGATTCTACGCTCAAGTTCTGAAGATTTTGAAGGACAAGATCTAAAGACTCTAAAGACCATGTTTTGAGGAATTGTGTCAAGACTTTGAAGATTAAGGTTCTAAAGATTCTCTCAATCAGTCTCTTGATCCTTCCAAGCATGCTTCAACATCATTTTATCATAAGCCTCTGAAGATTAGAAGATAAAATCAAAAGGTTTTGCGACAAGAAAATTTTACATAGTACAAGATCATCAGTCTCTCCACTACCCTGATTTTGTGGGCGAAGGATATTACTATTGTACCAATTTGCCTCCCATTTGCAAACTGTTATGAAAGAGACAACTGCATTATGCTATTCTAAATATACCCTCCAGCGAATATTTTAACTGCCTATATAAAGGAAACTTAAAGATTGGAAGAAGCTGCTGATACAAATCACGTTATTGAACATACACACTTTGCTGAAGTAAATATTATTTTTATGTATATTTTTTGTAAACACACAAAGAGTTTCTACTCGTTATTTGTGTGAAATTTTCATTGTATTAACTTGTGCTAATCTGCTTTCTTAGAAGCACTCTTTGTAAACACAGCCTGTAAATCTCAATCTTGTTTGAGTGGTTTCACTACTACAGAAAACACATATAATAACGTCCGCGTTACTACAGATATTCAATCAACCGTTGTAATATGTGATATTTAGGTGTATGCATTTTTTAAATTTTATTTAACCACCTATGATCACAGTTGATTTAATACCTGTGGTGAAAAGTGGAGTATGGTCATGAGTTCAAATCTCAACACCAACATTTTTTGTTATTTACTTATTTTTTAAAAGTGCTGACAGACCTTTCACCACAGGTATTTAAATCAACCATGGTTATAGGTGACAGACCTTTCTCCACGGGTATTTAAATCAACCGTGGTTATAGGTGGCACCTTTTTTCTAAGATATATATAACTCTATTAGTTCATTCACTTTTGCCCTAGACGTACTTAGACAAACATCATCTCCTGCCTCCAAACTTCTTCCATTTATGAAAAATTATTGGCTAAAATACAGTTTTGGTCCTCCTGTTTATCAAAATTCACGGTTTTGGTCCCCCTGTTTTTTTTTAAACAGTTTTGGTCCCTCATCCCTCACTGTTCATGTACGGACGTGTACTGTTCATGTACGGATAAGTTACTGTTCATCACTTTTTTTGGGCCAAAATTGGGGTGGGGACCAAAACTGTTTAAAAAAAAAACAGGGGGACCAAAACCGTGAATTTTGATAAACAGGGGGACTAAAACTGTATTTTAGCCAAAATTATTCATCCACTAAACCAAACTTGAAAACATCATTTCTTCCACAAACGAAACTCAGAAACATTGCTTTCTATTAACGTGTTACAGTTTGTTCATGTTTAACGATTCTACAGGTAAAATGTTATTGTTTAACGATTCTATTTATTTATTTTTTTATTGTTGTTCGTGTTGTTGTTCTTGTTGTTGCTCTTGTTGTTCTTGTTGGTATTCTTATTTTTGTTCTTGTTGTTGTTGTTATTATTGTTGTTCTTGTTCTTGTTGTTCTTGTTGTTCTTGTTTTTGTTCTTGTTGTTATTGTTGCTCTTGTTGTTCTTGTTGTTATTCTTATTTCTGTTCTTGTTATTGTTATTGGTGTTGTTGTTCTTGTTATTGTTCTTGTAGTTCTTGTTATTGTTGTTGTTGTTGTTGTTATTGTTCTTGTTATTGCTCTTGTTGTTCTTGTTGTTATTCTTATTTTTGTTCTTATTGTTGTTATTGTTCTTGTTATTGTTCTCGTTGTTTTTGTCGTTCTTGTTGTTGTTTTTGTTGTTCTTGGTGTTCTTGTTGTTATTGTTATTTTTTTTGTTCTTGTACTTCTTGTTATTATTCTTATTATTCTTGTTAATCTTGTTGTTCTTGATGTTGTTGTGTTAAAATATTTAATATTGTATATTGTGATGAAAGTTATAATGTAGTCAAGCAAAACCTGTGGCAAAAAAATGTTTATAGACCTTTAACAACGGGTATTTAAAACAACTGTGATTATAGGTAACGCGCTTTTCAGTTTTTTACAGCGGTCACACGACTATGATTGTAAGTAGCGCATATACAACCACACGCTACGTAACATCGGCCGGTCCTGCGTGATAATATATCTTTTTTAACCGTTGTTGTATGTATTTTTTGTAGTGTTTTTCCTTGAGTGACTAGGGTTTAGTCAGATATACTCGATAAGACATATACGGTTAGTCTTTGTGGTGTTTGTAATCAGTTTATGTCCTTATTGAGAAGACAAAATCATCTTGGTAGGGTGGACTGGAGGTAACTTCGTTAACAGTGAACCAGTATAAAAATAACATGTTGTTTTTATTGTTCGTTTTATTCTTGTTGAGTTGGTTTTGAAAAAGCTTTGGTTTTTAAAAACCCAATTCAAACCCCCCTTTCTTGTGTTTCTCGCCACCTTCAGTTTTTTCCTCTTATGTAAAAGCATATCAATAATATATAGATAGTCAAAAGTATGTCGACCTGTTGCTAAAAAGCGTTCCAATAATGCTTAAGGCGGCTACTCTTTTTCAAAAGCATGTCTGCCACTTGTTAAAGCATTCCAATAATTCTTGGGTAACAACATTCCAATAATTCTTGGGTAACAGGTGCTTAGATTGATTGTTTTCCTATCTTTTGGGTTTCTCCTCAGCTATATAAAGGGATAGTTTGTATCAAATTTTGTCAGAAGAAAATAAAATAAACATTGGTGTCCTTAGTTCTAAACATGTTCTAAACATCTTTCTCTTATCTCTGAAAGCTTTAGTTCTCATGTTCTCATCATAGATACCCCATCGAGATGCAAATATGCACTACATTTGCCTCATAAATGAGGATCGTGTGTATCAGAAAACATATGACCACAAATCCATGCTACGGTCCTTACTATTATGAGATGATAGTTTTAATTGTATATGGTGCGCTTGGTAAGTCCAAAATGTTAGCAGTTATAATGTTGTACGATGCAAATGAGGCTAGTTTCATAGTATGTGAGGCTCCCGACCCGCGTGGTATCAGAGCCTCGCCAAGAAGAAATGGTGCATAAAGTAGGAACATAAGAATGATAGTGAGTAAGGGAGATAAAAAAATTGGATCAATAGAAATCTTGTTCCCGTTTACAAATAAAAATTAAGATTCACTCATTAATCTAAAATATTTTAAATTAGTTTGTAAGAAATATATGTTTTCTCGTATTTGGATATTTAAATTAATTTATAAGAAATAGATATTTTTCTCGTATAAATTCATAATCAAAATCAAAATCAAATAAATTATGACACATCTATAACACATATATAAATTTTTTTATTAATATCCTTTATAAAAACATTTGGATCAACAATATATTTTTTTACATGTATAAAATATTTGGATCAAGAATACATTTATTACTGTATTTGTAATTATACATGATATGTTGTTGTTTTAAAAATATAACATCAAATAAATAAATAATTAAAAAATAGATTAAAAAAAGTATAGCAACACTTACTTTAACCACTACTAAAGTTTTTATAAAATTTCTATATATTGTAAACTTAAAAAATAGAATAATTGTGAAAATACTTTTTATATTATTAAAAATAGAATTAAAGAGATGAAAAATAAAATTATTATATTTATAAAACTAAAAACATATTTAATTCTATATTTAAATATTACTAAATCTTAATTAAAATTAAAATATGTATTTAATATAATTAATTAAAATTAATTGAATAATTGAATATTATTGCTAATTTACATAAACTTTAAAATATCTTTTAAATTGATAAAACTAGGTGTCAAATTTAAATAAAAACTTTATATTTTACAGGATGCAGCTAAGAATGCAATATATTTGCCATTCACGCAGAAAGAAAGTAATATAAAATTAATAGGCAACGGAGTAACCTGTAAAAAATCAAATTTAATATCAATTTCATTAAATATTTGAGATTGGACCCCTTAAAACAAAATACATTCCACTAACTTCTAAATTACATAAGATAATTAAAAACATATTTATTAATTATTTAATAATTTTTTATTTACTATATATAAATAATAATTATAATAATACTGTAAATATGTTTAATAACTTTTATAACTCTACCTTATTATAAGCATTTGCATATTTTTGTTCATTCACATTAAAATAACTCTACCAAAGTTCCATTTGATATTTTTTTACTTACTAAAATTTAAAATTAAATAATAAATTTATTAACTTAAAATTACAATTTTTTTTTTACTTTGATTAGTGAAACATTTTTTAGAATATTTTCTCGTATTTAAAATTATAATTTAAAAAACTTTTTGTTTGGAATAAAAAGATACAAAACAATATAATTCTTTTCATATTTACTTTATCATTTTAACATTTGTGATAAATATATTTACCAAATATATATGATTTATAAAATATTTTAACAAAATTATAATTTATATTATTAAAAACATATTTAGAGATATGAAAAACAAAAAAAAAAACTTTATATTTCAAAAATCAAAAATATATTTAATTCTATAATTAAATATTATAAAATTATAAATTTAAATTAAAAATAACTATTTTATATATTTGACTAAACTTAATTGAGTAATTTAATGTTATTATTAATTTAATTAATGTCTTTATTAGTTGATATAGTGTCTTTATTATTTGATTTGAATTAGTTGAGATCCAAACTTTAAATGAAAATCTGAATGAATGAAATTACTTACTGCAAACAATAATAATGCATTGATACCGTTCTCTCTTGAAACTAAAATAAATAGAATGAGTAAAACTGCAAAATTATGGACTAAATTGATTTTCAAAGAAAATCTTATGGACTAAATTGATGGTCCAATTTTATTCATGGTGTTCACCATGATTTAAATTTGATATTTCAACCAAACACACAAATGATGAAAATCAAAGAGGTTAATTTAAAAAAAAAAACATAATAGAGATGATAAAAAATTACAATAATATAAATAGACAAATGTAGGGATATAATAAAGCAATTTTTTTTATAAATCCCATTTCAATTACAAAGAAATATAAAATTACAAAAAAAAAAAAATCTCCTCTATATTATCCATATGAGTCTCCTTCCTCTTTTTGTTTTGCTAAATATATTGTTTTCATTTTTGTGGCTCTAATACAACATCACTGCATCACTCCATTTTTATGTCTCAATTACAACACAAATGCATCAGTGAACACAATATTCTGCAATTATATAATATTTTGGTTGTCCTCAACATTTCAAATGCATAAAATGAAAGATTTTTTTAAAATATTAATTGATAACAACAAAAGCAACACAAATTGAATGATATTAAATCGTTGATGCACCAAAAAAAATTCAATGTAATTAAAGTGTTGAAAAATTTACCTAACTAGATTTCAGAATTTATGTTACCAAGAGCATGAAGAAGCTCTATTGTACCACAAGCGTTACCCACATTTTGATTCATAAAATACACTTTGTTGTTATATTCCTACAATAGAACAACACATCCAAAATTCAAATTTAGTATACATTATTCAATAAAACAATCAAACAAATAGATTAAAAGATCATATAATTTGATATATGCACTTATCTTTTTTTCTTTATTTTGTTTCAACCTCTCCTCTTTAGACTGTGGAGTTATGATGCATCTAAATTCCAATCAAATTACATTTTATGCATAGAAGTTTATTATTTTTAAATACAAACTAGCCTTATCCGCGAGAGGGTAAAAAAAACCATAGCAAGATTTGGAACCTTTTCCAAAAACTCTTCATCTAATCCATAAACATCATAGCACCCAACTTGATCCTCTGGAAGATTAAAACCAGAAAGGAACTGCACATCTTTTAGTAATTTATATGCAGGCCGAATTACAAAGAGAACTCACATCTTGTTGCTTCCACTGAGGGAGAAATTCATTCAACTCACAAGGTTCAAAAACATTTCCATAAATAATATGAGCACTTGAGAAAATGAGAAAATCAACGACAACAATTAATTGAGAAGATCTCAAGAGTTTTGTTTTAACCTAAAGAGAAATGGAGTTGACTAACCGACCACAACGCCTTTCTCCAGAACGCAGAGAGATAAATTAGTGATGTTTTCTTGGCAGATTTCTTCAACAGTATCGCCAATGATAAGCCGACGGGACTTCCCACGACGATAAAGACTTCTTATTCAAGTGTGTCTTTGTCCAATCAAAGTTGTCAGAATCGAGTTTTTACCTTGACTCGTTTTGCCTAGGTAAAATTAAAATGTAAAATCGAAACGTAAAATCAAAGAGTTTATCTCACGTTAAAATAATATTAAATTTAAATTTAAATAAGAAAAATAATCTAATTTAAATAATAAATTTTAACCAAAAGAGTAAGACACTGAAGCAAATTTGTCAAAAATATACACAATAAATCAAATCAACTTCTATTAAGTTGGTATATTAAAATAATAAAAATAGCAAAACATTGTAACAATCACTTAGATTACAAACAATATTAACATTCAAAGACGCATAATAGCAAAACTAGGAACATTGTAACAACATAGTAACAAACCAAGTTTACATACACACATAATAAGATAGTAACATAACATTTCTCAATTTTTTATTTGTGAAGAAGGCTCATTTTTTAGATACTTGTCAATCAAAGAATGAAGTAACAAATCAAGATTACATAAAATCACATAACATAACATTTATCTGTTTTTTATTTGTGAAGAAGGCTCACTTTTTAGAAACTTACCAATCAAAAAATAAAACTCCCAGAGTATTGTCGTTGAACTTCCGGTCCGGCTTCGTACATGTGAAGTGACGTTAGGGTTCAAAAGTTTTTAATTTTCATTGCTCTGGTAAATGAAATGTCTAATGTCTAATGAAAAAAAGTTATTTGAAGTGAATAAAATAATAAAGTGGAAGAAGTTTTATTAGGATGGACTTTTTAAAATTTCAAGAAATAAAAAAGGTAAAATCAAGTCAAAGAGTAAAATGAAAATATTTTACACAATTTTCCATATTTCAGAGAGATTTAAATCGTGTAAAATCGTTCTAGTATATGATTTTACTTAAAAAGAATTTTACCTGCGATTTAACACCAAATACCGACCTATAAACGTAAAATCTAAGAGTTTAGGTTTTAAATCAAGATTTTAACAACCTTGTGTCCGATGCTATGCAAAAATTATGCGAGATCTATGAAACATCAAGAGTTAAAATAAAGTTATTACATATTCAAAACATAATTTTTTTACAGGTTTAGAGAAATGCCATTTAAAATTTCACACCTATTTTAACCCATTTAGTAAATATTTAATCGAAGTAAGGTGAAGAAGAAATAATTAAAAAAAAAAACGAACATTAAAGTTTGAAAAGCATCATTTAAACCCTAATGTGTAGGGGAATGGGGAAGCGCGGACGACCACCGAAGGTGGTGTCAACGCCGCCGTCATCATCCAGTAATCGTGAAGAAATTCAGCAAAATGAGAAATCAACAACACAAACGAACAAGAAAACAATGTTCGAGGGACCGGAGGAACCAATAGAAGAGCACAGGGAGGAACAAAAAATCACTGAATCCGAAACCCTAGAATCACCAAAAGGGGCAAATGAACCAAGGAAACTGTGGGTCGACGTTATCAGTGGAAATCGAAATCCTGGGAATGGATTGGCTTTAGAATTTATAGCACCCAAGATTATCAACGGTGTCGCGGAAGTCATAATCGAAGAAGCAGATATTGCGGCTGAGGTGAAATTCTGGGATACCGCATTGATAATGTATGTCAAGGAAGGTGAGTAAAGTATGAATGGAGTCAAAAAATTCATGATGCAACAATGGAACTTTGTCAAACTGCCAGACATGTATTACAACAATGAAGGTTACTTTGTTCTGCGATTTCATTCACACAAGGAGATGGATGATGTACTGATGAAAGGACCGTATACAATACGGAGCATGCCGATGTTATTAACTGAATGGAAACCTAACTTTAACTTGAAGAATGATATGCTGCGTAACATGCCTGTTTGGATCCAACTGCCTCAATTGCCACTCCACTTGTGAGGGACCAAAACGTTGGGTAATATAGCTAGTATACTGGGAAATCCACTGATGACTGATGAATGTACCGCGAACAGATATCGAGTCTCGTATGCTAGAGTTCTAATAGAGATAGATATAACACAAGAGATGATAAAAGAAATAACCATCACAGATGAAAAGGGAGAGAAGATGCAACAACCAGTGGAGTATGAATGACGACCTCCATACTACACGAAATACCATCGAATTAGGCACAAATGCGGGGAAAAACAACAACCACTTCAAGTAAAGGATGGGTCCCAAAAGAGAAGAAACCCCAAGAAGACCAAACGAAGACAACACAAACACAGGAAATCCTAAAGACACCAATACACCAATCATCCAATCAAGGCCACAACAGTACAGGTCCCATCTTACAACTGACAAATCCCAAGCAAACAGATGTGGAAGAAGCTGAAAACTGGACAGAAATCAGAAAAAAAGATAAGGAGAAAACCAAAGAGAGCAGCAACAATGGTAGGCAGCCAAAGGTCACTCCTCAAAAGAATAAAAATCGGAACTTTTTTGCAACACTTGGGGATGATTCAGCCTCAGTGTTCTTAGAGGATGTTCCATTGGAACGTTAGGGGGCTGAACAAAGCGGGTAAGTTTACGGAGGTTAGCTCCTGTCTCCAAAAACTAAACCCTGCAATAATTGTGCTCATTGAAACTAGAGTTAAGGAAAACAAGGTAGAAACAATTAGGAGGAAATTGAAGTTACGAGGAACCTATACGGATAACTAATCAAAACACGATAATGGGCGAATATGGATCCATTGGGATGATAATAGAAGACAGTTAGATTATGTGGATAGTACATACCAGATGATCCACTGTAGAGTGAATAATGCAAATGGAGAATTCCTATTCTGGATGACAGCAATCTACGCACATAATCAACTGACACGGAGGAAGGTGCTTTGGCAGCAAATTGAAAAGATCCATGCACAGCAAAATGGCCCCTGGATCCTAATTGGAGATTTTAACAATGTCATGAAAATTAAATATAGGATTGGAAGTAATGAGGTGACTGAAAACGAGTACATTGACCTGGTAGGAATGATGAGCAAAACTGAACTTTATGAAATTGTAAGTGAGGGTGACTATTTTACTTGGTCAAACAAACAGGGAGAAAATGTTATCTATTCAAGGATTGATCGTGTGCTAAGCAATGTGGAGTGGATGCAGCGGAATGAAACCACCACCTTGACAAATATGAATCCCAGCATATCTGATCATGCCATGCTTGTCCTGAATGATCATGTTCAGACACAGCAGCCGCCCAAGTGTTTTAAATTCATTAACTGCAGTGCTGATATGAATGAATTCTAGGATACTGTTAGCAAGAGTTGGAACATGGCCATGGAGGGAAGACCTATGTTTGTTGTTTGGAAGAAACTACAAAGGCTGCAGCCCCATATTAGGAAGCTGAATAAACCGATTTCTGATATACCCAAGAACATTGAGAAAGCTAGAGAAGCCCTGTCTGAGGCGCAGAATGAGCTAATAGCGGACCAAATGAATGGATAAAAGATAAATAAGGTAAAGAAATGATCTGAAACTCTTATCAATTGGCAGGAAATGGAGGAAAGTATGTTGAGACAAAGAGTAAAAATCGATTGGTTGCGGCTTAGTGACGAAAACAACAAATATTTTCACGCCTCCATCAAGATGAGACAACAATTCAAATGTATGAAGAAAATCCTGAGGGGGGATGGAACATATGTCACAGACCAAAAGGATATGGAAACCGAAGTGATAGCTTTCTATAAAAAACTGATGGGAAGTACTGCGACTGGTCTTGAAGGAATTGATGTTAGTGCAATACGGGAAGGTAATCAACTGAATACAACCCATGGAGAGATGTTGATAAGCCCTATTATAGAAGAGGAAATCACCGCAGCCCTAAAGGACATTGGCAATGATAAGGCTCCAGGAATGGATGGTTTTGGGGCATATTTCTTTAAGAAATCCTGGCAAATAATAAAGAAAGATATGATAGAAGTAGTTCAAGATTTCTTCACCAACAATAGGATTTATAAGGCAGTGAATTGCTTAATTGTCACTCTTATTCCAAAACATAGTGGTGCTAAAGAGATAAAAGATTACAGACCGATTGCTTGTTGTAATACACTCTACAAAATAATCTCCAAAGTTCTAGCTAATCGTCTGAGCAAGGTATTAGGAACGATCGTAGGTGACAATTAAGCTGCTTTTGTGAAGGGACGGAAAATACACAACCATATTCTCCTCACCTTTGAATTGATAAAAGGCTATGAAAGGAAGAGGATATCTCCAAGATGTATGTTGCAAATGGACATACAAAAAGCATACGACACGGTGGATTGGAACGCTTTAGAGAAAATATTGAATGAGGTGGGTTGTCCTCGTCAGTTTACTAACTGGATCATAATTGCGGTGTTTACCGTATCATACAGATTCAATGTCAATGGACACCATACAAATATCATGGAAGGCAGGAGGGGTCTTAGGCAAGGCGACCCGATTTCGCCTATGCTCTTTGTCATTGTAATGGAATGCCTCAACAAATACCTCTACAAGATGCAAAAGGATAGCGATTTCAAGCTTTGTGTGGAAAGGAAGACTCTTTGTGGGTAAAATGGGGATTCAAGCTTACTATGTAAAAACCAACGACCTGATGGATACGCAAAGCAAAAACACTGATTCTTGGATTATGAAAGAAGTGCTAAACCAAATAGATGAGTTAAAAAAGATGGGAAAGTTGGAAGAAATCATGGAGGGTACCACATTCAATATGAGTAAGATCTACAAAAGCATCCAAGATTATGGTCAGAAGGTAGAATGGAAAAACCTGTTATACGGGAACAATGCAAGACCACGCGCCAATTTTATCCTTTGGCTTGCTTGTCACAAAATATTGGCTACAAAAGACAGGTTATTTAAATATGGAATGATCGATAATACAAAGTGTTGTTTCTGTCCGAAGGAAGAGTCGGTGAAGCATCTATTATTTGAATGTGAAGCTATGAAAAGAATTTGAATGTGAAGCTATGAAAAGAATCTGGATGGAGGTGATGAAATGGGCGCAAACTAACCATGATCCTGGAAAGTGGCACGAGGAAACTCAATGGCTTATACAACAAACTAAAGGAAAAGGAGCTCGGGCTGCTGTCATCAAAATGGCGGCCTCTGAGACAGTTTATGAGATTTGGAAGATTCCAAATAAGAAAAGTTATGGTGAAACGGTGGATACCACTATAGTAGGAAAAAAGATTATAGATACTTTGGTGTATAGAGGGTGGAATACAAAGAAAATTAGAAAATATATATCTATCTTAATGATAGAAGGGTGATAGTTTTTCCTCACAGTTTTTTCCCTTTTAGTCCTGTTGATGACTGATTAGTTGCTGGATCCGAATGGGATTGCTTGTACTTATTGAGTTTTTTGATTTAATAAAGTATATTATTTTCAACAAAAAAAACCCTAATGTGTAAACCCTAAACAAATTTATTAAAGAAACAATATCAAATCACCAGAGTTAAGGAAACTTGAAACATGAAGATGAAAATGGAAGTGGTAGTTGATCGAAAACCGTTGCAGAGGAAAGAGAGAATAAGGGTTTGGTTGAAGATTGAATAGGGTTTGGTGTTTTATGAGAAGAGAGAGATCTTAAATATAAATGATTTCTAATATGGAATGCATTGATGAGAGAGATGGAAATTAGAGTTTTAAAAAAAATTTAAAAAAAAGTGTTACTTGGGAATGAGCATTTATGATAGAAATCTGCTTGATTGATTTGACAAATAGTAACTTAGATGTTGAATTTGGTGGTTTATCAGAAAAAGTAAGAGAAAAAGCAACAAAAAAAAACACTTTGTTTGTTGTAATGAAAAGTTAAATTTGAACCAGACATCAAATGCAATTGGATAAAATAAATTTTAGACATGAAATACCCCTAAATCAATGACGTGTCCAAATTAGAGCAAAGGGTTGAATTGGTTTTTCCATAGCATTTAACTTTCTTATATTATAGATGTTAATTCTTAAATTTTGGAATTATTTAATAAAGTAGAATTTGTTAATCACCAAAGTGTTGAAATTTATAAAAGTTGTTAATTTCAAATTTTAATTGAATTTTGATTATGAGCTTCAATCCATTATTTAATTTTAAAGTGGAAAAGTGTATTGTCTAATTTAGAATTGTTTAAGTTATAAATTTGTTAATCACCAATGTGATCAAATTTAATAAATTTCATGATTTCAAATTATGCAATTGAATTTTGATTTGGATTCTATGTGAATAGCATGTTTGTGTTCAATGAATTTTATTATTATAAGGCATATAAAATCATCTGAAAATGAATCATGACTTATATAGACTTTTGAATTTGGAGTCTAACATGAGATGTTGAATTTTGATAACTTTATCACGGAGGATAAGAAATTCGAGATTCCCACAAATAAAGACTCCTATTATTCTTTAAGTAGAATTTGATCTTATGATTTATAAGAACATAGTAACTTCAACGAACTCATCCTTTTGGCATGATTTTATCCAAGATAGAATGGATTCAATAGTGTCAAACCATACTTGGGAACTTGTCAATCTACCTAAAGGATCAAGACCCATTGGATATAAATGGGTATTTAGAAGAAAGTATCATAGTGATGGTACACTAAACACCTACAAGGATAGATTAGTAACCAAGAGTTTTAGACAAAAGAAAGTTGTTAACACATCGGTAGCAATGGTGGTGGTAATTAGAGTCTTGTTTGCATTAGCTTATTTGCATGATCTTATAGTTCATCAAATGGATGTCAAAACGACATTCTAAAATGGAAATCTTGATGAGGAGATTTAAATGGAGAAACCAGAAGGTTAGGTTCTTCTTGGTAATTAACAAAAAGTGTGCAAACATGCCAAATCCTTGTATGTATTATATTAAAACAAGCACCAAAACAATAGCAAAAGAGTTTGTCATCATCAGAAAAAGGGAGATTGTGAAGAATACATCTTATATCTAGTTCAGTTTTGATAAAGACAAAGATTATCCAAGAAAAGAAAATCAAAAGTGTCATGCACATCAATGGTGAAGTTGATCAAGAAGGTTGAACATAGAAATTCAAGTGAAGATTTTAGAGAAGTGAAATAATCAAGGTGCTCATTGCAATTCGTACTATACTACATTAAATTCCTCAAATTTTCATATCTCACTTCATCCAAAACCTTCTTGCATCATCATACATTATCATCTAAATTATTTCTTCATCTAATTCTTGTGACAAGTGTTTGTACATAAAGTTGTGTGAGAACATTGTGATATTCCTTTGTCTCCATGTTGATTATATGGTTGATCATTAGAAACGAGATTAATGGAAATTTAGAAACAAAGAGGTTTCTAACTTCCACATTCAAGATAAAAGATCTTAGACTAGTTGACAAAATTTTAGAGATAAAAGTAAAGCAAAATAGTGGGGGTTATGAACTTAGTCAAACACATTATATTGATAAGTTTTTTAATAAGTTCAAACACTTACGCTTTAAGAAAGTGACCACTCCATTTTATCCTAGTATCAAAATTCAAATAATGATGGAAGAGTCGTAACTCAATTGAAATATGCAAGTGCAATTGGTTGTCTAAAGTATTTGATGCAGTGTACTAGACTAGACATAACATTTTCAATTAGTAAATGAGTAGATTTACTAGCCATCTAAATGGTGAGCATTGGAAGGCCATCACAAGGATTTTCAATTATATTTTAAAAACCAAAAACTTTGACCTCCATTATGGTATGTTCCCTGCCATATTAGAAGGAAATACCAATGCGGATTGGATATCGAGTGTTGGAGATCATAAATTTACAACTAAGTGGATATTTACACTAGCTGGAGGTGAAATTTCTTGGAAGAGCAAGAAACAAATATTTATTACTCTTTCGACCATGGAATATGAGTTTGTGGCTCTCGCTTCCGTATTTCAAGAAGCTAAATGGTAGAGGGACCTTCTACTAGAAGTTCCATTGGCAAAAGACAATGTTTCAAAGGTGTTGATACACTAACATATGTAAGGCAAATTTAGCTAGAGAATTCAGCGAAGTGTGTAATGGAAACTCTAGGCAAATAGAAGTTAGACATTCTTTTGTGAGAAAATCGATAAAATATGTAATCATTTCACTCACATATATATGATCGAGCTATAATTTGGCAGATCCATTTACTAAACCACTTGCCAGAGATTTATTAAAGACTACCTCGAGAGGTATGAGATTGAAACCCCTTGAGTAAGAGTTCTAACAAAGCTAGCAACCCAATATGAAGTTAAGAAAACCTTAACCTAAGATTTAATGGGTAACAACAAGCCATGACTTTAGATGTTTGTGTGATATTATGTAATAATATTGACTATTGTATATTGAGGGTTGAGTTTTTCAAACTCTTAATGAAGTTCAATGTTGAGAATGCGTATCTCAAGAAAAATAGATACAATATGAACTTCACCTATGTGAATTTCGAGATGGGATCGTCTCAAAGTGAGAATTGGAATTTCTCTCACGAAAAATTCAGGAAACAGGAAAAGTACATGGCCATAAATAGTGTTAGGCGAGAAATGCAGGCAAAGAACCATTAAAGAAAGTGTGTAAGGTAATGTCGGTCTAATCACATGGGATACCGGTTCAAAGCATTTCTACCTAACGTTCCGATTAGAATTTGTGTTGTCCTTACTAAGGTTAAGTTCAAATCGAAAGATATTTGTTCCGGAATGGACCAATGACTAGGCATGGCCCAATCCACTTCTGCTCCCAGAACGGCCCAAATGCCTAAGTCCAGCCAATTTGGGGCAACATTTACCTTTCTGCCCCTCTACCGGGCAAATACGGTCGGATGACCCCAACGGTCATCTGCTCCGCCTCGGTAGTTCCTGCCCGTCATGCACGGTTCCACCATCCAGAAACAGTCATGATGCCCGTGCCCGAAACTGCGCCTTGGCCCATATCAATGGTTAGTTTCAGGCACCTCTGCCCATCCCAACGACTAGTTTTTGGCAGTTACCTATTCTTTGGGAAACGATTATTTCGCCCCAAAAATAGGGATCGTTGGCCAGGCGCTTGGGGCACTATAAAAATCCTCTCATTTGAGAGGGTCGGGTATTCTAAATCATCCTACGAAATACACACTTTGTACTTGCCTTTCTCTCTCCCGATTCTTACTTTGGCATCGGAGTGCCTTGAAGGTACACCCCCTCCTAATCTCTCACACCCAGCATTGAAGACGTCGTTCTTGGCCCACTTCAGGTTCTGATCAGCCGTCAAGATCAGTGGCGCCATCTGTGGGAAACTCTGTCATCCTCGTCTAACATCCATCGTAGATTCAAGACCAAAACAGCTCTCTGTCCAAGATTCCGATCATGGCAAGCCAAGATCACGTTCATGATGCTCACAATCCTGCTTTTCTCCCCGTCAGCAAGACTGATACTGACAGAGCTGCATCCTTCCTTGGAGGCGATGCCCACCATCTAAGAGATGGAACCACCGCGTCTCCCTCCCCCACTCGTGCTGATCATGTTAAAGACCAGCCCTCCCTGGACCACCAGCCTATTCCTGTTCCGCCCAACGCCGACCCGGCCGTGGCGGCCCTTCTTGAAGCTCTCAACAAAACCAACCTCATAATCCTCCAACAAAACGCAAGGATTGGGGCCCTAGAGGAGTCTGTCCGGCCAAGATTCCCTCCGTCGAGGAAAGAGCACCGACGATCCCGAAGCCCACCTCCCCGACGTGAAAGAGACCGTCGGGCACCACCTGAACCAGAATCCCATGTCGTCCGGAAGCGTGACCACATCTCCCCGTGGAGCCAATACTCCCTGGGAACCAAGAGGACCAAGAGAGACCAGCGTTCTCCTCCGTCCAGATCCAAGGGCCGGGCACGAACCCCATCTCCCCACAAGAATCACCATCCTATTCTTGAGCGAAGCACCCGCTCCCCGTCATGGACCAGTAGCAGCAGTGACAATGAGACTCGCGGCCTATTGTCTCAGGAGATCATGGCCATGCGCCTCCCCAAGGGATTGGAGAAACCACCGTCTTTGGGCACCTACGACGGTACGACGAATCCATACGAGCACATCAAAAATATCGATGCTTTGCTCGACTATCATGGCGTCCGGAGCTCCATCAAGTGTAGACTGTTCCCTACCACGCTCAGGAAAGGAGCGATGACCTGGTATAAAAAACTCCCCGACGAGTCCAACACCTCATGGAGACAACTGGGGAGAATGTTCTCCAGACACTTCACGGCATCCCACCGCCACCCGAAGACCGAAGCCTCCCTTGAGGCCATAATTCAAGGGAAGGACGAGCCTCTCCGCGCCTACATTGAGAGGTTCGATAAAGAAGCAGTACAGGTCTCAACAACCGATGACGTGAAGAAGTTCTTGCTCGAGCGAGGACTTCGTCCTTGTACAGAATTCGCCAAAGCTGTGGGCATTAAAACTCCAAGGACTCTGGATGCCTTCCTCCTCAAGGCGCAATCATATATCCAGTACGAGGAGAAAGAAGTGGCCAGCTCCGCCCGGGTCTCACGCCACCAGGAGAGTACCCGGACCTCCAAGAGCGATGGACCCTCGACATCTTGTCGGGGAGACAGAAGAAGTGAAGATCGCCCTGGGAATCCCGCGACAACAAAGAACCCTCCGGTCGCTTCCATGAGTATACTCCCCTGACAGTCTCCAGGGAGAAAATCCTCTCTGAATGTGCCAACTCGAAGTTCAAACAAGCAGGGGTTTGATTCCCTAAGCAGATACTGGCCAAGCCGAATGCTGACAAGTCGAAATACTGTCGTTTCCACAAAAGTCATGGCCACACAACCGACTATTGCATCCACCTAAAGGATGTCATTGAGATATTGATCTGGGATGGCCACCTGAAACAGTTTACCAAATAGAGGGAAACTCCTCAGCAGGACACCCAGGAGTCGAAGAAAGTCGAGGAATAGGTGCCTTCCTCAGAAGAGACGAACCTCCAGGTCGCCATGAGCGTATCGCGGCCTGAGGACTTCTATGTTCCTCAAAGGCTCAGCGCTCCCCCTACTTCGCAACACATAGTTTGTGGGAAACTTTCCCCTCCTCCATGGTCATCTCCGGAAAGGGCTTCAACAAAGTTACTGTGGGCTCCGTTAAAAGGAAATTCGAGCATCTTCTCAGCGCGAGCTCTAACAGGAGTGCCACGCTCGACAAAGTCTGGGGAGAATCGGTCCCCATCTCTTTCTACCGCGAGGAACTCCTCGGTGGGGCTCCTAACTCAAGCATTCTGCTGCTCGTGAGAGCCCAGATGGCTAATTTTAATGTTCGCCGAATCTTAGTCGACCAAGGCAGCTCGGTCGACATCATGTACTCGCAACTATTTTCCACCCTCCAGCTAGATGAATCGTACCTGACCCTCTACGTAGGCTCTGACCTACGGAGCTTCAACGGGTCGGTCACAATGCCCTGGTGATATGTGGAATTGATCATGACTTTTGGATCTGCAAAGACGGCCAGGTCTATTAAAGTCCAATTCCTGGTTACCGACTGCCCTTCTCTCTATCAGTGCATCTTTGGGCGGCCAACCTTGGCCGAATTGGTGGTCGTACCATCAACCGTGCATTTGAAAATGAAGTACTACACTTTTAAGGGTCTGGTCGCCACTCTATACGGGGACATCGAGGCAGCAAAGAGATGCCTCGAAGCAGATACCAAATGACTCAACACCATTTCCACCAAACCGAAGACTTCTAGCAAGCCGGCCCTGCCCAGCAGCTCTGAGGAGGCCAAGCCGCTACCCTGCGTCGACTCTATCGACCTCGATAGCCGCTTCCCTGAAGATGACCAGAAGGAGACCCAGACTTGTTCGAGAAGCTCTTCAGCTTCAACCGGCACTGACAACAGCTCTCATCCGATGTGCCCAATTTCGGATGGCGAGTTCGAACTCGTCCTGCTCGGCGATGACCCCAAGCGAGGAGTGAAGATTGGGACCGGACTCCCTGACTTAGCGAGGAAACCGCTCAAAGCTTGCATCTGAGAGAATACAGATTTGTTCGCCTGGAGCACCGCGGAAATGCCCGGCCTAGATCCTGCTGTTGACTGCCATCAGCTGACTATTGACCCTACCGCTAGGGTTATAGCACAACGTAGGAGAAAGCAGTCCCCGGAGAAAACAGAGGCTGCCTAACAAGCTTTAAAAGACCTCCTCGAGGCAAATTTTATTTCGGAGGCCAAGTACACCACTTGGCTGTCTAATGTTGTACTCGTTAAAAAGTCTAATGGAAAGTGGTGTATGTGTAGTGATTATACTGATCTCAATAGGGCATGCCCTAAAGATGCTTACCCCCTCCCCAATATAGATAAACTTATTGAAAATTCTGTCGGTTTTAAACTGTTATCGTTCATGGATGCCTATTTGGGCTACAATCAAATACCAATGGAAAAAAGCGATAAAAGGTACACAACCTTCATGACCGAGTCGAGCAACTATTACTACAACGTAATGCCCTTCGGCTTGAAAAACGCTGGTGCTACCTACCAAAGGATGATGAACAAGGTCTTCCGGGGAGAAATCGGGGACATGCTCGAAGTATATATGGACGATATGATCGTGAAGTCCCACGAGGAATCCGTTCACACATCACATTTAAGAAAAGCCTTCGAGCAGGCCAGAAAATACCGGATGCGTTTCAACCTGGAGAAGTGCATGTTCGGGGTACGAGCGGGAAAGTTCCTCGGCTTCTATCTGACGGAACGAGGAATCGAAGCTAACCCCGACAAGTGCATGGCCTTCTCCGAGTTTCCTATGCCTAACTCGAAGAAATCCATCAACGGGATATTCGCTTCATTATCCCATTTTGTGGCCAAGTCTGCCCAACACGCACTGCCTTTTTTCAAACTCCTCCGCAAGGAGGCAACTTTCGAATGGACGGAGGAATGCGACCAGGCTCTCCTCCACCTAAAATGAGCATTGGCAGAGCCGCCAGTCTTCTCTCGGCCAGATAACGGTGAAACCTTGTACCTTTATCTCACCGTGGCAACCGAGGCTGTCAGCGCCGCCCTCATTTATGAAACGACCGACAGGAAAAAACCCATATACTTCACGAGCAAAGCCTTGCAAGGACCAGAGCTGAGATACCAACAAATAAGAAAGTAGCCCTGGCCCTCATCAATACTGCGAGGAGACTAAGACATTACTTTCTGACCCACATGATCGTGGTCCGAACTGATCAGCCTGTGAAGCAACTGTTAAGATGACCAGACATGGCCGGCAGAATGCTCAAGTGGTGGTTGGAAGTATCCAAATTTAACGTCCAATGCGAGAGCAGAAAAGCCCTCAAGGCCCAGACGCTGGCCGACTTTGTCGCAGAGATGACATTCGCCGATTCCCCCACTTGCGGGGTGCTCAAATGGAAAATTTTCGTCGACGGGGCATCCAGCTCGGCAGGAAGCGGGGTAGGTATCATTATGGAAAACGACGAAGGAATTATCGTCTAAGTCTCGCTTACCTTATCTTTCCCTACTTCCAACAATCAAATGGAATACGAAGCCTTCCTCGCTGGTCTACGCCTAGCCGAAGACCTAGGGGCCGAGGAAGTCATCATCTGCACCGATTCTCAACTCGTGGCCCTCCAAGTTCGAGGAGAATACCAGGCCAAGAACGACAACTTGTCTGAATACTTATCCCTGGTCAAGGAGAAGATGACGAAGTTCGCAATGGTAGAAGTAAAACATATTCCCCGCGAACACAATGTCAGAGCAAACATTTTGTCAAAACTGGCGAGCACGAAGAAAAAGGGCAGAAACAAATCTGTCATCTAGGAAGTACTTCCTCGACCCAGCATTGAGAAAACTTCCGCGATCCTCGACTTGCAATTCGTCGGCCACAGTAACTACTGGATGACCCCCATCTATAATTACCTCGCTAAGGATGAACTACCATCCGACCCCAAGGAGGTCAGCGTAGTCAGGCGCAGAGCCTGCTCCTAAGTCCTGGTCGAAAATAAGCTCTACAGGTGAGAGTTCTCCATCCCTTTACTCAAATGTGTCGAGGAAGAGATGGTCGCCCATATCCTGTAGGATATCCACGCGTGCTTCGGTATCCCTCAAGCAATAGTCACTGACAACGAGACGCAGTTCACGGACAGAAAGTTCCAGGAGTTCGTCGCCCAACTGGGCACGAAACAACACTTCGCATCCGTCGAACATCCCCAAACTAACGGGCAACCCGAAGCAGCAAATAGAGTAATCCTACGAGGCCTCAAACGAAGACTGGACGAAACAAAGAAAGCTTGGGTCAAGGAGCTGTACAGCGTGCTCTGGGCCTACCGCACTACACCCCACTCTTCGACCGGGGAAACTCCTTTCCTTCTAGCTTACAGAACTAAGGCAGTGATCCCCATCGAGATACACGTACCCTCCAGGAGGACTGAATTCCCCCTGGATGAGGAGACGAATAACGAGGCGCTGAGGGAGGAGCTCGATCTCGTCGAAGAGGTCCGATCAGGAACGGATCTCCGCGAAGCCTCACTAAAACAAAAAATTGCAATCAAGCACAACGCCAAAGTTATACGGCGAGAATTCCAAGTAGGTAGCCTTGTCTTAAGAAGGAATCACAAAGATTCTCGAGAAGGCAAACTCGCTGCAAACTGGGAAGGACCCTATCGCGTCCGACCAAAGACGGAGAATGGGGATTACTATCTAGAACACCTTAACACCGAAAAGCTAAAACAATATTATAGCTAAGGCCCTAATCGTCGGTTTGCTTCGTTAATACGACGAGCATAGCGTCCCGACTACGAATGTGCGCCCAAGTACAAGCGCTGCATATAAACTAAGACAGGTTCTAACTCATGAACGAGCAGAACCTACGCTCGACGACGGTTCCTCGAACGAGCCCGCCATCGTCAAAGTACCATGATAGGCAGAATGCCTAGCTCGCGATGGGATGTTCACGCTGCGAACTCAGGCCTCAAACGCGACCTGAGCTTCGCTCTCATGCCCGGAAATTACCCTGACCATTCGATCAGTCCCCCTCACTGGCAAACATATCTAAGTTGAGCAAACCCCGAAACAACAAATCATTCCAAAGTCACCCTTATTATGGGCACACACCTGTACCGAGCAAAGTTACTACACTTAGCAAAAATAAAAACAGATAAAGCCATGCGCAAGTATAAATTATACAAAACCGACCAGAACGGTCAGAAACATACATATCACAATAGTAAGTGGTCACGAGGACCACAGATTGTACTTGTTACATAGAAAATGGGTCATGCCCCGTACAAAACAATAAATTACATAAACACGACACGCAGGCCGAAGGTACAACAAAAAGTATCACTCCTCTATCTGCTGAGACTCCTCGGGGATAGTCTGCGTCTGCTGAGGCTCCTCCTGGAGAATCTGAGCATGTTCCTCTCGGATCAGGAGAAAGTCGGGGATGACGATCTTTCCATTCTCCACATGGTACAGGAAACTGGTCCCCTCAGTGGACAGTTGGGCACCGAGGCTCACAAGTTTCAGCTACGCCATAACATTGTTGAAAGAATCCTCCCCAATGGCTTCGACGTCAATCTCCGCCTGCATAATATGGGCAACCAACTCAGCCCGAGTCTTCAGCTCCTTCAGACTCCCGTGCTCGTCTTCAGCAGGGGTAGCAGCAGATCTCATTTGCTCGACCAAATCCTCTGTGGCTTTCTTCTCTGCGGCCAGGTTGTCTTTCTCCCCTTGGATCTTGGTCAGCTCCTTCTGAGACTTTTTCCTCGCCTCCTCGGTAGCTTTGGCCTCCTCCTTAACCTTTTCCACCTTCTCCTCCAGGGCCGATATCATGGCCTGGGCCTTCTTCAGCTCAGACTCATGAGGGGAATCTTCCTCGGCACAGACCGCCACCATTTCTAGGAACCTAATCAGGGCGGAAGCATCATGCGCCAGCATCGCCCTCTTGCTCGGGCGGTCCATTCCCTCGAGCTTTAGAGAATCTGCCCGAGGAACCGTCAAAGAAGAGCCTTCAAAGAAATTTTTTGTTGTGAAGGCATGGAGGCAGCTCGAACTTGCTCTTCTCCCCCGCCTGGCTGAGGCCCACCAACTCGTTCTGCCGGAAGTGCTTGAACCTCGAGGTTCCGGACACTGGGGAACCCTAGACAGGCGGCGGAGTCGGAGAGGAGGTCCCCGACCCCGTCTGTGGAGGTGGCACTCATTGGGTAAGCCGGCCTTTCGTAGTTGCTGCGCCGCCCTTGCCTTTCGCCTGGACATTTTTTACCATCCGCTCATGCGCTGAAGGCATTTCACCTGCAAAAACATAACGGGCATGTTAGCAAACGGGGAAGACAATAATCTAAACAAGCTAAAAAATAAAGAGTACCCAGCAGTTTAAGAGCGTCAGCGTGAGTCCTGCACTCAAGGAGCCCCTTCGTGTTGATGTAATGACTCTCCACCTTCTGGCCGCCATCTTCCTCGAAGATCGGATTCCCGCTCTTAGTCCAGCACTCCGCAGGGGTAAAACTGTTGACGAAATTCACCAGCGCTGCATACTCGGCTTTGTCATCATCTTTCAGCATCTCCGGCTAGGCAAGATACTGGTCAGTTCCCTGGGAAAAATGAGACCCACTCCAGCAGAAGGAGAACTTCAGCGACCTATCCGCCACTACTTTGCCCTGCTCGTCATAAAGATCCTCCCCGTTTGCATCCGTCGACACCTCCCAGACGTACGTAGAATCCTGGGCCTTCTCCGTCACGGGCTCGATGACGTAAAACCTCTCCTTTAAAGTCCTTATGGACTCGGAGAAGGGTTTGAACAACTTTCTCGCCTGCTTCAACGAGACCCAGCCGAACTTCCTCTCTAAGACTTGCCTCTGGAGATGGAAGATTATAAAGAACAAGGGGAGGGTGGCTCCTATCTTCAGGAACTCACACGTCAGTTCGAACGTGCGGATAAATGCTAAGGAATTGAGATGCAGCTGCGAGGGGGCCAGGTCCAAATGCACGAAGACAGACCTCTGGAAATCGGTGAAAGGCAACCTCAGCCCAATATCTTTGAAGACGTACTCATACATCGGGAACCTATCCCCGTAGTCCGTGCAGATACGGTCGTCTTCTCCAGGAAAATGCACCTTCCATTCCCCTTTAGCTCCCACAGTCGTGAAGGCATCCCCGGGAAACAAGGCAAAGAATGAGGCATGCTCCGCGGGCTCTGCAACTATCCACTCCTCCGCGGAGGTCTTCTCAGGTGGAGTATTGTCGACATCGCTGGGTAGGGGTGGCAAAACGGGTCGTGGCCCGCCGGGCCGGCCCGTCCACCCGCCAAAAAATAGCGGGTTGGGTTGGAATTTTGGGCCCGCCGCCCACCAACGCCCGCGCCGCTAAAGACCGCCACCCGCCAAAGCCCGCAACACATTTTTTATTAACATGGTTGGTATTTTATTTTCCAAATTATATACAGTATGAAATTTATATACAACCTTGCATCACATGAAAATTATATACTTTATGAAAATTATTTACTATGATAATCATTATGAAATTATTTACAGTATGAAAATTATTTACTAGCCCTGCATCACATGAAAATTATATACTTTATGAAAATTATTTACTATGATAATCATTATGAAATTATTTACAGTATGAAAATTATTTACTAGTCTTGCATCACATGAAAATTATATACAGTATGAAAATTGATATACAGTATGAAAATTTGAAGATTCTCCAAATTATTAGTCTTGCTCATATTTTATTTTCCTTGCGCAAAAAATTGCTCAGTAAGCCAATTTGTGCATGCTTTTATAAAAACACATAGTTTGTTTAATTTGTGCATGCTTTTATAAAAACACATAGTTTATATACATTGCTCAGTAGGCCAATTTTTATACAAAATTTATAAAAACACATGTTTTGTGCATGCTTTTAACGGGACTGTTTGAGAAATTTCTAACCCAATTTGTTCTTATCGAAAGGTAAAAAAGAGCCTTTTAATTTCTTAAAAAAATGGAAAAAATAAAAATAAAAAAAGAAGGCGGGCAAGCCCGCCGCCCGCCAACCCGCAACCTTGGCGGGACGGGGTTGATTTTCATGCCCATTTAAACTTGGCGGGCATGCCTGCCCCGCTCTTTTTTTGGCAGGCATTAAGCGGGGCGGGGCGGGGCGGGGCGGACGGCCCATTTTGACACCCCTATCGCTGGGAGTGGCTGTAACTTCTGTGTCACTACTTTTCGAGGAGCTCTCCTCGGATGAGTCTATGAGAATTTCCTCCTCGGGTTCACGGGCCATCTCCTTCATCTGAAAAAGCAGAGGAAAAAAGTGAATTCGATGACAAAATCAAATCCAACCTTCCACCGCTAGTCAAGTGAAAGGGCGCACGAAGGCCCGAGGATGACGTCTCTGGCCTAAGCCCTACTCAAATGGCACAAGTGTGGCACGAGGAGATGCCCGAGGCAACCCCTCAAACGCACACGGGGAGATTCTCCCCGGTTCACTACCCATAATTCCATTTGAAGGCCTACCGAAAAACTCATGAACCTGCCGGAAAACTCATAGGTACACCGAAAAATTCATGAGCTCCGTCGGCAACAAACGCACCCGTCTTCGCTACGGTGCCAGAAACGACCTAAACCCCTAAGCTCCTAAAGGTCCGGCGACTACGACAACGGAAAAAAATGGCCAAGCCACCGTCTGCCACCAACAGTCGCCAGAAACTGCTACTGTACTACCTAGAATCAGCCTAACCGCATGTATTATAGAAAAATAGAAAGGAAAAAAGCTTGAAACTAGAGTAAATTTGAGCAACTTACGTGGTCGAGGAAGTATTAGAGGGTCGAAGACGGTGCTCGGAGCTGGTACGGCGGCTGGACGGCGGTTGACAGCGGCTTGAATGACACCGAACGGAAGAGCTCAGACAGAGAAGAAAAAGAGGAGAGAGAAGCGAAAAGTGAAAATGAGCAGCTTCTCCCTCTATTTATAGGCATTCTGAAGGCACGTGCACGAGCACGCGCGGCTAGGGGCATCATCATGACCCTAGCCTAGCCATCATGACGCATTTAATGCAGCACAGGGCTCGAGGTACACGTGGCGTCCCACCTCTTCAGATCACATCAACCGTTGTGCTTCCCGTACGCCGGGCGCGCCAGACATGGTTGCGTATCCCGCGGGCACCAACTCCCTCGGGCATATTAGAACAACTCCACCTCGTCGGCAAACGACGACCCTTTCTAGATCTCCCAGGGACTGCGAATTACCCTTAAGTCATCACTCTCATGCTCGGGAGCAACGACTTAGGGGGCTCCAGTTCCAGACTGAACCAATGACTAGGCATGGCCCAATCCACTTCTGCTCCCAGAACGGCCCAATTGCCTAAGTCCAGCCAATTTGGCGCAACATTTACCTTTCTGCCCATCTACCGGGCAAATACGGTCGGATGACCCCAACGGTCATCTGCTCAGCCTCGGTAGTTCCTGCCTGTCATGCATGGTTCCACCATCCAGAAACAGTCACGACGCCCGTGCCCAGAACTGTGACTTTTCCCGTAGCAACGACTAGTTTCAGGCACCTCTGCCCGTCCCAACGGCTAGTTTCTGGCAGTTACCTATTTTTCGGGAAACAGTTATTTCGCCCCAAAAATAGGGACCGTTGGCCACGCACTGGTGGCACTATAAAAGCCCTCTCATTTGAGAGGGCCATGTATTCTAAATCATCCTACGAAATACACATTTTGTACTTTCCTTTCTCTCTCCCGATTCTTACTTTGGCATCGGAGTGCCTTGCAGGTACACCCCCTCCTCATCTCTCACACCCAACATTGAAGACGTCGTTCTTAACCCACTTCAGGTTCTGATCAGCCGTCAAGATCAATATTTAACTGTAAATGACAGAAAAATATGCAAGTGGAGATTATTTTTTTGAATTCAGAAATAGACAACACTTGTGAAATGTTGCAGTAAGCAGTTTGTATTTTGAATTCGAAAATATGCAACGCTTTGTGAAGTGTTACAGTAAGCAATTTGTATTTTGAATTTAAAAATAGACAGCGCTTCATAAAGTGCTGCAGAATACGGTTGTATTCCTACGTACAAACTCTAAGACAAAGACAATTTAAGAGTGCTTGACATACTATAAAAAAGTGATTCGTTCACGATTTTTACTTCATTCCATTCAATTTACATTTATTTTTCTAATAGCATGTTGAGATCTTCAACATCAAATAGAAAATAATCAATGGAATTAGAAAGTCAAAATAGAACATATGTATCAAGAAGCAAATATTTGTGCAGACGAAATGGCGAAGAGTACCATGCCATAAGGATTACAGCAATTACGCTCTCTATTCTAAAAGAAAACCCTTCGTTACAGCAATTAAGCTCTCTATTCTAAAAAAAAACCCTTCACTTTAAAATTCATCCCATAAATTTGTATTCTGCATATTACAAGAGAAATTGTATCAAGAAAAAGAGCAATTGTTTATGAAAAAAAAGAGAGAGAGAGAGAGAGAAATTCTCCATAAAAGAGTTATTATAAATAAATTTTAAATTAATAAAACATAATTAAGAAATAATAGCTATAAATATGATAAAAGTAGTTTATTTGTATGTGATAAAATTTATATATGATAAAAGTAGTTTATATTTATTGTATTTTATACAACTTAACATACCCTTTGTATTAGTGGCTGCCTTAATTTTCTCCCTCTCGCAGATTTGGAAGGTGAGAAATGAGCTGAAGCACAACAATCACAAAATCTCCATTCGGAACTCCATGGACATGATTAGTAGGATGGTGAAAACGGCTGGCGATAATACCTTTAATTGCTCTCACATCTCTATTTCAGATTTTTCTCTCATCAAATATTTTGGTGTCATCATTAGACCTCCTAGAGCGCCCAACATCATTGAGGTGGTTTGGTGCCCTCCCTCTGACGGATGGACTAAATGCAATTGCGATGGAACTTTTATATCCCCTTCGACTTCTGCTAGAGCTGGTGGTATTTTCAGAAATTATTTGGATAATTTTATTTTGGGGTTTGCGGACATAGTCGAGCCCATTTCCTCTTTTTTTGCTGAAGTCTCTGCCGTTATCAGATGTTTGAATATCGCAATCCAAAAGGGTTGGAATAAGCTTTGGATTGAGACGGATTGTTTGTTGGTCGTCAAAGCCTACTCCAACTCCCTCTTGGTTCACTGGAAACTTAGACACACTTAGATTAATCTTATAGGTCATTTTACTAATTCTAACCTTATTATTTCTCATATTTTTAGAGAAGGTAACACTTGTGCGGACACGCTTGCAAATATTGCCCTTAGCACGAATTCTTCCATAGTTTTTGATTCCATTCCTTTAGGAATTCGGAATGATTTTGTAAATAATAGATTAGACATACCTTTCTTTAGATTTAGTTCGTTATGATGGGACTAACTTGATCCCCTTTTTGTACCTTTGGTTCCTCTTCTTCTTTATATATTTTAATCTTATTCAAAAAAAAAAATAGTGGCGATGGCGATGGATATCCATAGAGGTATGTACACTGAACACCACTCCTTTCTTTTGAACTTGCATTCAACACATAATATATTCAAACAGTTATGAGATTTTGGTCGTTAATATATATAAAAATGAATTAGGATATAATTTGCATTTGAAAATGTTTGACTATATGGGAATTATGAATATGTTCAACAAAAGCTTTTATTTTTGCTACTTGTAGAGTTTCTAAAGCTGATTGAAGAAAATCAACACCATGCATAGACTCATCCTCTTTTGCATCTGTTTGACTGGATGTTAAAATACTGTTTTCTTGCCTAGAAAGATACTCTAGAAAAATATTGTCCCACACCTCCTTTATACAAAATTAAAAACACAACTTCAAATTAAAAATCTTAATCAAATAAAAATGATTGATTTAATAATTTAATATGAGAAAAAATATATATTTGAGTTTGTCTTACTCGATCATTAGTATAATCATCAATTTCATTTAGAATCTGGAGATCAGGATTATCCTTATACTCTTCTACTTCTTGTTCAAGGGGTTTATCCTTAAATCATATGAAGAAAAAAAAGTTATAAACTAATGTAATATAAAAAAAAAATTATAAATTAGTGTTTCTTGAGATTTGGCAAGAAAGAGATACTTACTAATAGTTGAGAAATTGAAGTATATGCAAAACTGTTTTCCGTTGAACTTGCATCCTGCATTCAAACCATTATAAAATTTTGATGATTGTTATATAAAATAAATTAAATAGTATAAAATTTGCATAAAAAGAATTATAATTTAAAATTAATAATTTACATACAAGAATTTGAATATTTGGAGACGGTGGAATAAAAAAAATTTCAAAACATTTCATGTAGATACTGGAAAAGTTTGGTGAATTTTTTGTGTCCTCAGTGGACTCAACACCAAAACACTTCAAGAAATGTTTGGGAATTCCTTAGCCAGATGCAATCCATTGTCTTTGATGTACAAACTTCTTTTTAGCGATCATTTTTCACCTCTAAATTTGTACATTTTTACAAACTCTTCAGCTCTTATTTTTAGGTTACACAATAATTTCAAATGATTTTTTTCTCAAAACATGCCTAAATAAAATCAATCAAATCTAATTATTCTCTTTATTTTATAATAAATGTTTTTTTTAGTTTTTCATATTTTTTAATAATTAGTTGTGTTTATTATAATAATAAATTAAATTTTATTTATTAAAATATAAGATTGAACGAATAATAATATATTTTTAAATAATAATTAGTTGTGTTTATTATAATAATAAATTAAATTTTATTGATTAAAATATAAGACTAAACGAATAATAATATATTAAAAGAAGAAATTGAACGAAAAATGCATTGTAATTGTAAAAAAACAATAAATTTAAGATTTAAAAATATTATAAAGAGCACTCTTAATGTAAGAAGATATATTATTTAATGAAAATATTTAAACCAGACAAATAATAAAACGAATCTCTTATTTCTATCTTACTAATTTTATAAATTAAAAAAAAGCATGAAAATATACGCACACAAATTATGGACAAACTTAGGCATCGAAATTCCCTTTTATTGGCAAATTAATATTCAAAATATGTTTGAAAATAATGTATGATTTTATCACAGGAATAACTTTTTTTAAAAGTTTTTTAATCATAAAATATGTTAAATTAAATTAAATATTTAGATGAAAAATATTTAATGCATTATATAAAAAAAATTAAATTAAATTTACTTTTTATGCACATAGTGTTAATATGATGATTTTTTTTATTTGTGATCTTGACGGCTGATCAGAACCTGAAGTGGGCCAAGAATGACGTCTGTGATGCTGGGTGTGTGAGATGAGGAGGAAGTGTATATTCAAGACACTCCGATGTTAAAGTAAGAATCGGGAGAGGGAAAAGGCAAGTACACAAGTATATATTTCGTAGGATGATTTGGAATACCTGACCCTCTCAAATGAGAGGGTTTATATAATGCCCCCAGCGCATGACCAACAGTCCCCATTTTCGGGGCGAAATAATCGTTTCCCAAAGAATAGGTAACTGCCAGAAACTAGCCGTTAGGACGGGCAAAGGTGCTCGAAACTAGTCGTTGCCACAGGCAAAAATGTAGTTTCGGGCACGGGCGTCGTGACTGTTTCTAGATGGTGGAGCCGTGCATAACGGGCAGGAATTACCGAGGAGGAACATGTGGCCCTAGGGGTCGTCCGACCATATTTGCTCGATAAGGGGGAAGAAAGGTAAAAGTTGCCCCCAATTGGCTGGACCTAAGCAATTGGGCCGTTCTGGGAGCAGAAGCGGATTGAGCCATGCCTAGTCATTGGTCCAGTCCGGAACAGGAGCCCCCCAAGTCGTTGCTCCCGAACATGAGAGTGATGACTTAAGGGTAGTTCGCAGTCCCGTGGAGATCTGGAAGAGGTCGTCGCTTGCCGACGAGATTGAGTTGTTTTATGATGCCCAGAGGAGTTGGTACCTGCGGGATACATAACGTTGTCTGGTGTGCCCGGCGTACGGGGAGCCCAACGGTTGTTGTGATCTGAAGAGGTGGGACGCCATGTGTGCCTCGAGCCCTGTGCTGCATTAAATGTGTCATGATGGCTAGGCTAGGGTCATGATGATGCCCCTAGCCGCGCGTGCTCGTGCACGTGCCTTCAGAATGCCTATAAATAGAGGGAGAAACTGCTCATTTTCACTTTTCGCTTCTCTGTCCTCCTTCACTTTTCTATCTGAGTTCTCTAGTTCGTCGCCGTTTAAGCCGCCGTCAAGCGCCGTTTCGCCACCGTACTAGCTCCGAGCACCGTCTTCGACCCTTTGAAACTTCCTCGACCACGTAAGTTGTTCATCTCTACTCGAGTTTCTAGCTTTTTCGCTTCCTGTTTTGCTAGAATGCATGCGGTTAGGACGATTCTAGGCAGTACAGTAGCAATTTTCGGTGACTGTTGGTGGTAGACGGTGGTTTGGCCACTTTCTGCTGCTGTCGTGGTCGCCGGAGCTTTAGGAGCCCATAGATTTAGGTTGTTTATGACGTCGTTGCGACGACGAGTGTGTGCGTTACCGGCGGAGCTCATGAATTTTTTGGTGTAGCTGTGAATTTTTCGGCGGGTTCATGAGTTTTCCGGTGGAGCTTCGAACGGAATTTTGGGTAGTGAACCGGGGAGAATCTCCCCGTGTGTGTAGGAGGGGTTTCCCCAGGTATCTCCTTGCACAATACTTGTGTCATTTGATTAGGGCTTAGGTCGGGGACGTCGTCCTCGGCCCTTCGTGCTCCCTTTCACTTGACTAGCGGTGGAATGGTGGATTTGATTTTGTCATCAAATTCACTTTTGTCCTCTGCTTTTCAGGTGAAAAAGATGGCCCGCGAACCTGAACAAGAGATTCTTATAGACTCGTCCTCGGAGAGCTCCTCGGAGAGCAGCGACACAGAAGTTTCAGCCACTCCTAGTGATGTCGACGAGACTCCCCCTGAGAGGACCTCCGCGGAGGAGTGGACAGTCGCAGAGCCTGCAGAACATGCCTCTGTTTTTGCCTCGTTTATCGGGGATGCCTTCACGACTGTGGGACCTGAATGGGAGTGAAAGGTGCACTTTTCAGGTGAAGACGACCGTATCAGTATGAATTATGGGGAAAGGTTCCCGATGTACGAGTACGTCTTTAAGGATAATGGGCTGAGGTTGCCCTTCACCGACTTACAGAGATCTGTCTTCGTGCACTTGGATCTGGCGCCCTCGCAGCTGCATCCCAACTCCTTGGTGTTTATCCGCGTATCTGAGTTAATGTGTGAGTTCTTGAAGATAGAAGCCACCCTCCCTTTATTCTTTACGATCTTCCATCTCCATAGGCAAGTCTCGGGGAGGAAGTTTGGTTGGGTCTCGCTGAACCAAGCAAAAAAGTTGTCCAAGTCGTTCTCTGAGTCCATACGATCTTTGTTGCGGTGAGAATCGGATATCAAGCTATTAATTAACTTGAATCATACATCTTTGAAATTCACCACCGAGCTTTGAATTATCCAAAGGAAAGGGTAAAGATCAAAGAAACCCCTAATTGCGCTATGTGAAGACACAGCTAAGAGATCTAAGGTTTGGGGGTTGGTTATACCTAGGGAAGGTGTTAGGAACCTAGATATCTATAGTACTCAACAAGAACCTCTTGTTTGTATTTGTGTTATGTTAATGTTTGCTTGCTAAGGGAACTGCTAAAAGGGTAAAGGTAAAGACCTATGGAAAAGACCTAAGGGTATATACACTAAGTATGCTCGCCAAGACGTCGCATCTCGTGCCTACGAATCCTAACAAGGCTGGCATCAGAGCATTCATAGTTCACCTCAACGAGGGTGAGGAACCATTGACTATGGTCAAAGTTCCAAGGGAAATGAGTATGATACTCATATAGAGTTAAAGAACTCTTTAAGTTTAAGTTGAAAGGGTAAGTTTAAGAGGTTGAATTTGAACAAAGTCAAAAGGGAAGTGAATATTCATTATGGTGAGAATCACATAAAGTTTAAGAACTCTATCCTAATCTAAGTTAAAAGGGGATTGAATGGCTCTAATGAGGCCTAAGGGAGATAGGACATCATTATGATGATGCTCACATAGAGTTGAAGAACTCTAGGTTAATCCTAAGTTGTAAGGTAAGTGGCTCTAATAAGGCCAAAGGGTTAATCCTAATAAGGTCAAGGGAAAGGAATGGCTCTAAAGAGGCCAAGGGAAGATGATGGCTCTAAAGAGGCCAAGGGAAGATGATGGCTCTAATGAGGCCAAGAGGTAATGAGCTATCTATGACATTAAAGTCAATAGAGAGACTTTCCTTTGGAAGGAGGGGAACAAAGAGGGTTAAGGAGAAGAGCTAACAAGCTAGCCTCACTTAAGGGGATAACTTAATAAAGTTGGAAAATAAAGATGACAAAAAATATTCACACATGAAGTTTAATGATGTTGATACACACATATATACAACATAAGGATGATAATGGTGAATGTGATGACATTTTAAGAAAGTAACAAGTGTCAAGTTTAGCACACAAGGATTATTCATTAATTTGGGCAAGGTAAACACCTAGAGGGATCATGATGCAAGTCCATATATGTTAATCAATTAGTTGATGACCTAACATGGTGCTATGGTTAGGCATAAATTTTACACAAGAGGGAAAATAACACCTAAGTTGTATTTGAAGTCCACTTTGAAGAAAGGGGGAAGTTTGATTGTTTTTTTAGGCCTATATGTACATGGTGTGACCTAAGTAGATGGTTTTATATATATTAAGATGCTATAGACAAGGGGAACAGAGTTCTAATTGAAGGTAAACTTTAAAGGGGATGGCAAAGATTTACATGCTTTTAACATATAAACATGCACTTAAAAGTATACCTAAATCAAACTATACAAGTGTACAAGTCCAAAGTATGGTTCAAGGGTTCAAAACATATTAAAACAAGTTTGTATAAGTCCTAAAAATGTAAGGGAAACAAAATAGTACAACCAAAGAAATAAAACCTCTTCTAAGTAAACCCTTAAAACCCCATACTTTACACATGAACAAAAGCCTTGAAAATAAATTATTTTTGGGAAAATTTTAATGTCATAATAAAATAGGAAAAAAGAATGAAAGGATGCAAAAAGAATGGGTTGAAAAACCCTAAAAATGAAGAAGTTATGATTTTTTAAAGTTGTGAAAGAAAATGAAAAAACTAAGTAATAAAAATAAGGGAAAGGGTCCTAATGGGGTTTAAACCCACGCCCTTGGCTTCATATCAAAATATTTAACCAGCTGCGCTGGTTGTGTAGCTTGTATACTATATATGCCTTGATTAAAATAAAATAGAAACCTCTCACTGAATGCTAGAACAAAAATGCGCGTGGAAAAATGGACAAAAGGGTTGATATCAGAATCGAACCCAAGACATGAGAGTGGTAAGGCAAGGCAAAGGCAAAGGTTGCGCCACTAGGGTGGCCAATACATCCATTCACCAATCCAACCATATAACATAATATATGAAACAAGTTTCTGAACACAAAATGGCCATGGCGCCATGGTTGAACCTGGTCATGACCTAGAATCTGACCAGTTGCAAACACAACTCTAACTCCCTCAAAACTCCATGAAAATGGAAGTTGTAAAAACCTAAATTGTGTGATTTTCCACAAGGAATCCAATGGTCCAAATGGTTTTTGCTAAAGAGGTCTCCAACTCAAAACACGATAGGGGTCCCTAAATATGCTCAATCTTGTATTGTCTAATACACAGTTCAATATAGTCATGCTAAGTCATATTCAAGGGATCAAACATATCACATACAACATATTTAAACTATCCATGCTTAGTGTACCTCAAAAATCAACATGCTTCCAAAAGTCAGATTAGAAATCACATACCTCTTGAAGCCCAAACTTGCAATTTTCACAATAGATGTTCCAGCAAGAGATTAATGACTTGGTCGGCTTCTATACACCTCCTTGATCCTTTCTGAGTGCTTGAAAACCAAGAGAAATGAGTGGACTGGTATATGGCTCCTTCTTGCACAAGTTACCAAAGTGGCCAAAAGGGAACTTGGGGTAAATGGTGTTACAGTTGGTGAAGCAGGTTTGGAACACCTTGAGAATGATTTATGGAAGGTTTTTAAAGTGTTGGAGTGATTAGAAATGGAAGGAACAAGAACTGGTCTTGAAAATGCAGAAAGTCAACCTTTCTTAGGTTTGAGAGTTGACTTTTGGTTCTGAGAGGTTTTTGGTGGTGGTGATGATTTGAGCTACTCTAACACATGTTTTGTGATGTGTTAGAGTGATTTGTTGAGTGGTTTTGTGACTGGATATGATTTTGGCAAGGTTTATGCAAAGTGTGTTCTTGCTTGGTACAAAAGTTGCTTGATTGCAAGAACTGAGTTTGGATGAGTTTGTGGAGGTTTTTCTCTGAGTTCTTGTGTCTTTTGAGGCTTAGAATGAGCCTCTATTTATAGGGAAATGTTGAGGTTCAAAGCTCTGTAGAATTCCAACTTGGTTGGTTCATGGTTTGGTTGAAATTCAAGTGGTGGTTTCATGGATTTTTTTGAGTTCCAATGACAGGTACCATGCTTTCTAGAGTTGTTGGAAATCTCAGACACTTTGCTTCTATGCAAAGAAAGGTTTTGGTGCAGAAGAAACAGTTTAGGAGCTCAAGACAAGTTGACCTTTGGTTAAAGGAGCTTTATGTAAATGGAAATGTTACCTTTGTGCCAAAAATGGCAAAATTTATGAGATAATGCTTAAACCACTTGGATAATACAACAAAAGCAATTGTACTTATCTGATTTGAGTGATATTTTCAAGTAACAAGGTCTTCCAAACAAGATCAAGTAGATTTGAAGTGGTTTTGCCACTTGAAGTAACATGATCATGACCTAAAACTCAAGTTTGGTGACCTAAACTTCATGAATTTAAAACTCCTTGTTCACACATTGGATTGGGTTGTTCTAGGAATTTTTGGAAAGCCCCAAGTATGCTCTATAATGTTTATGTTCACTCAAGGTTCTGAATCCAAAGACATCATAGTGAAAAATTGGGTTGAAGTTAGCTGCAAATTAAGGAAAAATGTGAAATTTCACTAAGTCCTAAATTTGACTTAAACTTCCAAGCTTCATAACTTAAAAATTAAGCCCTTTTTGGGGGGTATGACCCTCTAACACACTTTTAAAGTTCACAATGATAGCTTCAATTTGAGCTTCGGATCACAAAAATTGGATGTGTGGATTGAAAGTTATGACTCTTCAAATTTCACATAAGGACTAGGGTTTTTCACACATAGAAAATTTCAAAACAAAACTTTGCCCTTTTTGCAAGAAACCTCTTAAATCTTGATTTCTCATGCTCTAATTCAAAGATTAAACATGTCTTGATGGAATATGGCTTGAATACTTCATCTTGGATCAAAACCCTAAAATTCAAAGGTTTGACTTTTCAGATGAAACCCTAACTTCTTCATGAATTCAACTGTGTGATCCTTGATGATTTTACATTCTCAAACTTCCCAAACATCATAGATGGCTTCCAAGGATGTATATGAACATATGGAATCATGTCCCAAGGCTTGGGACCATGCCTTGGTCAAAAGTCAAAGACATGGTTGACTTTTCCTAATAAAACCCTGGGGCCAAATGAACTTGAGGCTCATTGCACTTGTGGTGGGAGCAAAACACACTTTATTTCTTGATGAATAAGGTCTATTGAATGTATGTAAGCTCAATTGGTTAATGAACCAATCAAGACATTGACTGATCACACCAAGATTTCCTTGTAGCCCTTAGGTTAAAACCCTAACTTTCACAACTTCTGATTTTATGGTTTCTCTTTGATTTCTCTTGATCCAATCACATGAGACCATGGAATATGATTTGAAAACCTCATGATTATCCCTCAATACCAAAGATTGAGCTTTTGGAGCCTCAGTTGACTTTCTTGACCAGATGAATTCAAACACCTTTCTTGACCACCTAGTGAGTACTTGAGATGGATGTATTGAGCCAAGAAGTGTCTTAGGAAACCTTGAAAAGTATGAGAGTTTGGCTTGTGGATCTTTCCCTCTCCTTGTGCAATACCCTAGCTTTCAATAGAAGAACAAACTAGCAAAAGATGATGGTTAGTTGACAATGCATAGATGATTGAACCCTAATGCAAATGCAAAGATGTCATGACATCTAAGGGGTAAAATTTGGGGTATAACAGTTGCCCCTATTTAAATAACTTTACCGGATGGCACGAGTGATGATAATCCTCGTGGAATAAAGGTGAAAGGTATTTAAATATAGCAAACTGAAAATTTTGCCCTTAGATGTAGTGTCATGCTAAGGACAGACAGAAATATGCAAATGCTGACACGCCATGAACTTCTAATAAGATGATATGATGGCATGATGGTGCAAAAATGCAGACAAAACAATACAAAAAGGACAAAAGTCAAACACCCACAGATAAGACTTACTAGGGATGAAGGTCAACAACCAACGAAAGAGACTTACTGGGAATGACTAAGAAGTCACTGGGGATTAGAAAATAAGCTAAAGGGGAACTCCAAAGACCCTCACCGGAGGTGGAATTCAGACAAGTGATCTCTACTGGGGAAAGATCCAGGGAGATGAATGACAGGTTCAGATATGACCAGACGACTTCGAGGACAGCAAAAAGGTAAACAAAACTCTTTATTAGGATGAAACCAGAAAGAGGACATGATCTCCACTGGGGATCAATTTGAAACAGAAGGATAGACACCCAACAAAAGATTTTCTGGGGATTTCTTATACTGAAGAGTTCAAACGGAATCTTCAAGAAAAAACCAGAAAAGACATAGACAAACACAAACTTTGCATGCGCCAAATGATGATAACCACATGGACTTCAAAGGATATTGGTAATGACCAATCTTAAAATGCCAATAATGATTGGGCTTAGAAAACATGCCAGTAATTACTAGACTTAGGATACTGATAATGATCAGACCTTCAACAAATTCCAGTAAACACTGGACTTTTACGGAGATATTGGTAATGACCAAACCTCTACTGGGGATAAGATTGTAAAATGCCAATGATGATTGGACTTTTGAAAGGCATGCCAGTAATCACTGGACTTTAACAATGGTGGGATAAAACATGCCAGTGAACACTGGACTTACACGATACCGATAAAGATCGATATTTAAAGCAATGTCAGTAATTACTGTACTTGAGACACCAATAATGATTGGATTACAAACATGCCAGTAAACACTGGATTTATATGATACCGATAATGATCAATATTTGAAACAATGCCAGTAATTACTGGACTTGAGACACCAATAATGATTGGATTACAAACATTCCAGTAAACACTGGATTTATACGATACCGATAATGATCGATATTTGAAACAATGCCAGTAATTACTGGACTTGAGATACCAATAATGATTGGATTACAAACATGCCAGTAAACACTGGACTTATACGATACCGATAATGATCGATATTTGAAACATTGCCAGTAATTAATGGACTTGAGACACCAATAATGATTGGATCTTGATCAAAGAGACATACAGTTATGACTGACCAATTAAAATTGGATTTTAAATAATGCCAGTAATTACTGGACTTGAGATATCAATAATGATTGACTTTTGAGGTAACGCAAGTGGACACTGGACTTAGAGTACCAAAGAAACAGGTCTTTAGACAATGCCAGTAAACATTGGACTTTACAATACCAATAATGATTGGATTTAAAACATACCAGTAAACACTGGACTTAACGATACCGATGATGATCGATATTAAAACATGCCAGTAAACACTGGAATTTATAAATACCAATAATGATTGACCTGATGACAGAGGTTAAACAACAAATGGGACATTGTCGGGGTTGCACAGTGATGACTAAGCTTCCTGGGGAATATGGATAATAATCAAATTTGACGCATGCTGGTGATAACCGGATGCAACCAGGATACATATGACGAACCACGAACTCAAAAGGAGATGCTTACTGAGAACAGGTTAAGGTAAAAGAGGTAAAGACCCAAAAGAAACACACCAAATGCTAAAATGCACATGATATGGTATGATACGAATGCTCAATGATATGCAAGAGACAACTTCGACGAGAGGTGAAAAGACTGGGGACAAAGGAAAATGGATAACATATCCACTTCAACGAGCCACGTTGAATCTGAAGAGAACAGTCGCTCAAGGGTCTAATAAGAAACGTTCTTCTTTCACCTGAGGAGGTAAAGAATTTCCACATTTAACAAACACCTGTGGAAGATACTGGGGAGAAGTCCTATGTATCATGGTAATCAGTTACTACTGAAGAGTTTAATATAAGAGGCATCACCAGCTAAACTTGCTTCATTGGGGGGGGGGGGGGGTTACGTGCCAGATGGTTTAACAGTGCTTTCGTCACAACAAGAACCACTGGGGGAGCATGTGATTTTGCTAAATCGTCCCAAGAGCCAAAGTAGATTATGTTTTCATTGTGTTTTCACAAAAGATTTGTTTCTATTTCAAAATTTTTTTTTTAAAAATTTTTCCCCTTTCAAAACCATTATTAATAAATAAATGAAGTTTTGCATAACAAGAGAAGAGTAGAGAAATGATAAATATAAAACAATGAATGGTCCAAAATCTGATTTTATTAGAATGACAACTTGCAAATGGCGAAGTTCCATGGAACATTACAATTAGGAAATGGCAATAAGAGAAAGGTTACATTGTATTCAATGACCACTACTATCCATAATGACTAAGAATCCTCCAGAGCCTTGGTGTTGATGAGAGCGAATGAGCCAGACTTCTGCTTGAATTCCTTGGTACTGGTGACAACCCTTCTGACACTGTGAAATGCCTTTTGTCCCTAACTTTTGCCTGGATCGCACTTTTGGGTTTTCAATCCACCGGGACGCCCATTTTTGCCTAGGTCGCCCTTTCGGATTTTCAACCTAGCGAGCTCTTTCTTTTTCTTATTTAATCCTTAACGTTTTCCCGAGTCTCCTTCATAGGTTATAACCCACCGGGATACCCTTTTCTTGCCTAAGTCTCCATTTCTGGTTTTCGACTTAGCGGGCTCTTTAGGCGTAATATTTTCTTACTGCGTCAGCATTTACAGGGTGTGAGAGTTGTTCACCATCCATCGTCGTAAGAATTAGGGAACCTCCTGAGAATGCAGTCTTTACCATAAATGGGCCTTCATAATTAGGCGCCCATTTTCCACGTACATCCCTTTGAGATGGCAAGATCTTTTTGAGTGCGAGTTCTCCTTCGCAGAATTCACGAACACGAACCTTCTTATCAAATGCCCTCTTCATCCTCTTCTGATACAAATGACCATGACACATTGCAGTCAACGTTTCTCTTCGATGAGGTTCAACTGATCATATCTTTCTTGGACCCACTTCCCTTCATCAAGCTTGGTCTCCATCAGAATTCTCAAAGATGGTATCTGTACTTCAATGGGAAGAACAACATCTATCCCATACACCAAAGAAAAGGGGGTTTCCCCTATCGAAGTCCGAACCAAAGTTCTATACCCATGCAAGGCGAATGGTAACATCTCATGCCAATCCTTATAAGTCTTGACCATTTTCTGCAGGATCTTTTTGATATTTTTGTTAGCAGCTTCGACAGCTCTATTCATCTTGGGACGATACGGTGAAGAATTGTGATGTTCAATCTTGAAGCTATCACACAACTCCTTCATTTTCTTGTTATTAAAATTGGTTCCATTATTTGTTATAATCCTATTTGGAATTCTATAACGACAGATAATTTGGTTCTTGATGAAGCGGGCAACCACTTGCTTGGTCACGTTGGTGTAGGAGGCAACCTCAACCCACTTTGTGAAGTAGTCAATAGCCACTAAGATGAACTGATGGCCATTAGAATCTTTTGGCTCGATTGCCCCAATCATGTCGATGCCCCACTTAGAGAACGACTAAGGTGATGACAACACATTCAACAATGTTGGAGGTACATGCACCTTGTCAGCATAAATTTGGCATTTGTGGCATTTTCTGGCGTATTGGATGCAATCGGTCTCCATAGTTAACCAATAATATCCAGCCCTCAAGATCTTCTAGGACATGGCGTGTCCATTGGCGTGAGTGCCAAATGCCCCTTCGTGAATGTCTTGAATTAACAGGTCTGCTTCTCGTCTGTCAACATATCTTAGCAAAACCATGTCATGATTCCTTTTGTATAGCACATCATTACTAAGGAAAAACTTGGACGACAACCTCCTCAAAGTCTTCTTGTCAAGAGTTGAAGCATTAGCAGGATATTCTTGGTTCTTCAGATAATTTCTGATGTCATAAAACCATGGTTTCCCATCCACCTCTTCTTCAACCATCTGGCAGTAGGCTGGTTCAGTCTTGCGCTCAATCCTAATTAGTGGCGCCTCATTAACAAATCTGACCTTCCACATTGACGCTAACATGGCTAAAGCATCAACTATGTGGTTTTCTGATCGTGGAACATGACGGAAGGTGATCTCATCAAAGTATTGGATCATTTCCACAACATAAGCACTGTACGGGACCAACTTCTCATCTCTAGTTTCCCATTCACCTTTGACTTGATAAATAACCAGAGCAGAATCTCCACTGACCTCCAAAATCTTGATTCTGAGATCGATAGCTGCTTCCAACCCTAGAATGCACGCTTCATATTCAGCAATGTTGTTCGTGCACTCAAAACAGAGTCTTGTTGTAAACGGGGTATAACCACCATCAGGGTTCATCAACACAGCACCTACACCATGCCCTTTGTAATTAGAAGAACCATCAAACATCATTTTCCATCGGGAACCAGGCTCGGGACCTTCATCGAGACCTGGCTCTTCACAATCCTTTTTTATCAACATAATGTCTTCATCTGGGAAATCAAACTTGAGGGGTTCATAGTCTTCCACAGGCTGATATGCGAGGTAATCTGATAAGACACTCCCATTGATAGACTTCTGAGTGATGTACTGAATATCATACTCTGATAAGAGCATGTGCCAACGGGCAAGTCTTCCAGTTTGAGCAGGCTTTTCAAAGATATACTTTATTGGGTCCATTTTTGAGATCAATAAAGTAGTATGACATATTAGGTATTGGCTCAAATGCCTGGCGACCCATGCTAAAGCACAACAAGTCTTTTCCAAAAGTGAATATCGACTTTCGCAATCAGTAAACTTCTTGCTCAAGTAGTAAATGGCATGCTCTTTACGCCCAGATTCATCATGTTGGACCAAAACACAGCCCATCGATCCTTCCAATACAATCAGATACATGAAGAGGGGTTTCCCTAGAACAGGTGGGACCAAGATTGGTGGTTCTTACAAATAACTTTGTATTTTGTCAAAGGCCTACTGGCAGTCAGAATTCCACTCTACAGTTTGGTCTTTGCGAAGCAGTTTGAAGATCGGCTCACAAGTGGGAGTCATATTGGAGATAAACCTGGAGATATAATTCAAATGACCAAGAAAACCTCTTACTTGAGACTCAGTTTGTGGAGCTGGCATTTCTTGGATAGCTCGCACTTTGTCAGGGTCTACCTCATTCCTCGTTGACTAACGATAAAACCGAGTAACTTTCCTGATCTAACACCGAAGGTATATTTGGCAGGGTTCAACCTCAATTGATATTTTCGGAGTCTTTTGAATAGTTTCAGAAGGTGATCCAAATGGTCCTCCTCACTCTGGGATTTAGCGATCATATCATCAACATACACCTCAATATCTTTATGTATCATATCGTGAAAAAGACTCACCATAGCTCTTTGATAGGTTGCCCCTGTGTTTTTCAAACCAAAGGGCATGACCTTGTAGCAATAAGTTCCCCAAGGAGTGATGAACGTGGTTTTGTCCATGATGGCAGGATCCATTCTAAGCTGGTTGTAACTGGAGAAACCATCCATAAAGGAGAACACTGCAAAACGGGACGTATTATCCACGAGGGTGTCGATATGCGGCAGAAGGAAATCGTCCTTTGGACTTGCCTTATTAAGATCCCTATAATCCACACACATTCGCACTTTGCCATTCTTTTTCATCACAGGCACAATGTTAGCCACCCATTCAGGGTATTTTGAGACTGCCAGAAATCCTGCATCAAGTTGCCGTTTGACCTCATCCCTGATCTTGAGAGCCATGTCAGGCCTACTTCTTCAAAGTTTCTGTTTCACTGGCGGGCACTCAGGCTTGAGTGGTAGTTTATGAAATATTATGTCTGTATCCAAACCAGGTATGTCCTGATAGGACCATGTAAACACATCCACATACTCTTCAAGAAGCTTTACCAACCGCTGTCTGATCTCTGCCCCTAGCGTTGCCCCAATCTTGACTTCCTTCTTGTCCTTATCAGTACCAAGATTGATAGTGTCAACTTGTTCCTCGTGTGGCTGAATATCAGTGTACTCGTACTCACACATTTTTGCCAACTCATCTGGGATTTCATAGTCTTCTTCTTCCTCATCTTCAGCTTGGTAGATGGGTGAGTCAAAGTCAATGGTGAAAGTAGGGTCATCGAATACAATAGGTTTGTGGGTTATTCTGCATGGTGGAGGGACTTATTTTATTAAAATGTACATACTTAAATGCAAGGAGAATATTTTGGTATTTTTGTAAAAGATTGCCATTTTCCCTTAAAAGCAAAACGGTAAATGAAAACAAAAGTTTAACAAAACATCTTCATTGATTAATAAAACTTGAACGTGGTGGCCCATACAAAATAGTCCGATAGCCTTGGGCACGACTATGGAATTGGAAACTAACAACAAAAACAAACATATTACTCTGGTGCAGAAAACAACACAGGGATTTCAATAGCTTCCCAATTATCTAGTGCAACATCACACTGAAACACCAAATGGCTGACATTCTCATCTTCCTCATCTTCTATCACGGCATTGACCTGATATCCTTTGCTGACGAACACTTCTTAGATTATCTTTGGTCGCATTGTTGCAGAAGCTGATCCTTTGCCACGAGTTGGTTTGTAACCCAACCCTTGATACTTCTTCCTTTCTTGAACTTCAATAACCTTGCCCCAGCCTGCGGGAACACCTTCTTTCATGGAAGACTGGATACTCTTGAATGAAACAAAAGAGGGATTACTCGGGACCACTGGCTCTTCAATGTCCAACATGACAGCATTGGCTATTTCAAGGGCTTGGAAAGAAGTTTCCAAAGCATTCTCATCAGCCTCTATGTAGCGGAAGGAAGACAAATTACTGACCATCAAGTCCTCCTCACCATGTATGATAACCAGCTTATCATTAATCACAAAATTCATCTTTTGGTGTAATGTTGAAGTTACAGCACCAGCTTCATGGATCCATGGCCTTCCAAGTAGGCAGCTGTAAGCAGGATTAATGTCCAACACTTGGAATGTGATGTTGAAAACATGCGGGCCAATTAAGATTGGTAGCTCAACTTCACCCATTACAGATCTTTGTGAGCCATCAAAAGCTTTGACAATTAGGGAGGTAGGTTTCATTTCAGCCCCTTTGTAAGCCAACTTTTCAAGTGTCCTCTTAGGCAAAACATTTAGAGAGGAGCCAGTGTCCACGAGGACTCTTGCCAAAGTGTCTTCTTGACATTTCACGGATACATGTAAAGCAAGATTGTGATTTTGACCTTCTCTAGGTAACTCCTCCTTGCTAAAACTGAGGGTGTTACAAGCAGTGATATTTGAAATTATACTGTCAAATTGGCCGATAGTGATATCTTGAGCAACATGGGCTTGGGCCAATAACTTCTGTAAAGCAGCTCGGTGAGCAGGTGAACTCATTAACAGAGACAAGATTGAAATTTTAGAGGGAGTCTGGTGAAGTTGATCCACCACCTTGTAGTCACTTCTTTTGATGATCCTCATAAACTCCGCATCTTCATCACTTGTAACCACCTCCTTTTCCTTGTCCTCGGCAGGCAGAGGAGCAACAGTTTCTTTGGGCGTAGTTCCTTTAAAGAGGGGAGTATAAATTCGACCACTCCGTGTCATCTTCCCAGCCCCAGCTATATTAGTTACTTCTTCACTAGTAGTTCCCACCTCTTTCCTTGGAACCAAACTTCCAGACTCTTTGTCAATCACAGTAGCTTCATATTTCCACGGCACAACTTTAGAATCTCTGAAACGAAAAGGAACAGGTTGTCGAATGATTGTCGGCCTCGGTTGATTGGCAGTAGAAGCAATAATAGATTCTGATGTGTTGATCACTGGCTTTGGTTTATTAAAAATAGGGACCACGGAACCTGGCTTCGGCACATTAAAGATGGGCACCTTCTCTCTTGGTTCTGGTAAATTGAATATGGGCTCAATTACCGCAACTTCCTCTTTCTCCACCTTACTGATTACTTGTAGAAAACCCTCATCAATCAAACTTTGAATGTCATCTTGAACTAATTTTCATCCTCTGACACTGGCATCACAATCTTCACAGTCATTATGGCAAACCTTTACCAAACCAGCTTCAAACAATTTTGAATGAAAAACCCTGACAGAAGTCTTAATTTTAGACGCGTCCATAATCAACACCTCGTCACTTTCGTCTTTGATAGCATTTACAGTCCCACGTATAGGCAGTGGGTTATTCTTCACATTTGGATGATTATCCCCAAAGGACAGAATCTTCTTCTCCATTAAAACCTTCACAACATATTTCAGCGCAAGGCATCCTTCTAGGTCATGACCAGCAGTGCCTTGGTGGAATGCACAGTGGGCATTATGGTTTTGAAATTGCATTGACTTTTCTGTAGGTGGGCCCAAGGGTCTAGTGATGATCAAACCTTGTTGGACCAAAGAAGGGTAAAGCTCTGTGTAAGTCATTGGGATAGGGGGAAATAAAGGTTTTGCCACTTGTCTTCGGTAGGGAGTGCTTGATTGAGGGACTGGTGGCCTCTGTTGTTGTTGGTAAGCTGGAGCACTGGGTGCTTGTTGATAGTTGGGTTATTGTTGATAAACGGGCGCCTGCTGCCCAGGCTGATAATTTGAAGCTTGATGATTGAAAGTCGGAGTCACAGCTACCACATAAGGTTGTGGGGAAAACTGCACAGGGTATATTGGTTGTAGAATAAAACCTGGGTTAGATTGCTGTTGATAAACTGGTTATTTCCAAACTTGATTCTTCTTTCTGCCTGTCATGACTGCATTTGTCTCCCCTTCTTTCTTTTTATGGAAATTACTGGGAGGCTTCCTGTTGCTGCTACTGCTTAAATTGCTTGAAGAACTAATCACTTTGCCACTCTTCAAACCGGCTTCCACTTTCACACCCACAGCCACAATGTCAGCAAAATTGGCGGTAATGCTATTAATCATCCTTTCATAAAACTCAGGCTTCATAGTGTCTACGAACCAATCAGCTAGTTCTTTCTCGGACAATGGAGGTTCTACTTGGGAAGCAGTTTCCCTCCAACGTTGAGCGTATTCTTTAAAGGACTTTGAGTTGTTCTGAGACATACTTAAAAGCTGCCTACGGTTAGGGGCCAAATCTATGTTATACTTGTAATGTTTCACAAAAGCATCTGACAGATCTTGAAAACTATGAATTATGGATTTGTCCAAACCCATGTACCATTTAGCAGAGGCTCCTTTCAAGCTATCTTGAAAAAAATGGATCATTAGTTTGTCATTATCCACATATGTTGCCATTCTTCTGTAGTACATAATCAAGTGCGACTTTGGGCAAGCCGCGCCTGAATACTGGTCGAAGCTTGGAGTCTTGAACTTCGGTGGAATCACTACCCCAGATACCAAACACATATCTCTATCATCAGTACTAAAGATGTTACTGCCTTCCATTGCTCTCATCTTTCTTTAAATGGTTTCCACACTTTCTTTTAGCCTTTCATGACGCTCGTCCCCCTTTTCAGACACTTCGGGGAAATCATAAACCGGTGGTGGATTATGGAAAATGGGGTGCACTTGAGCTTGCACAGATGGTGGATCAAAGGTTGGGAAAGCTTGAGGATTCTCATGCCCCACAGGAGCAGCCTGTTGAGTAGTTGCAGTAATTGGCTGAGGTACAAAACCATAAGGTAGCCCAAATGGTGGTACAACAGCAGTGTTGACATTTGTAGAAGGCTCCACAGTTGGAGTGACAATCTCGGAGACCACGGTGGTTTGAGTATCCATCTTTGCTTTGATAACTTGTAGGACTTCTATGATTTTCCCTACGCTTCCTCGTAAATCATCCAATTCATTGTTGACCCTATCCAATTCAATGTTCTACTCAGACATCATTTGGCGACCTTGGGCTCTAGTGTTGTATCTGCGTCGGAGATTCAGTGTGACGGTTTCTGAAGACAAGACGACGGGATGAAACACGACAAGAAAGAATGCACATGTTATGACATGAATGATGCAAATGCAAATGCAAGCAAAGCAATCAAGGAACTCAAAATTAAAACTTTCAAACATTGTAGACATCGAGGATACGTCTTAAAACAACTCACTTCATTAGTCAACTTGCAAGTTTTACAAAATAGGCGGTACACCTCAAAAGTCCATTACATAAGTAAACAGAAATACAACATAAAAGGAACTAAGAATCTAATCCACTTGATGACGGTCCTTCCCCTCCTTGGAGCTCCTTTATGAGTTTGTCAATTTGTTCTTGCATCCTCGCTTTATCAAGGGTCAGCTCCTCCAATTCCTTCTTCATCTTCAACTCTTCGCTTGTATGGACTACAAGTGGCTTATGGAGTGGATAAGGCATCCTCATCACGAGAGCTATTCCACGGGCCCATTCCAAGCATGCTTCTGTGACAGTACAATCAGGATTTCCTAATGCAGTCCATATTTGTTTGTTTATGCGATGCCAAGCACGTACAATTTTGGCTCTAAACTCAGGGTTTTCTCCTTCTTCAAGAAAAAGTCTCGTTAGATTGCTAGGATCAGGTTCTTCCTCCATTGGGTGACCAAGTTGTCGGCGAGCGAGAACGGGGTTATAACTGATGCATCCCTTTCTGCCAACAAGAGGTACATTGGGGAAGTCCCCACAGCTATGAATCATAAGGATCCCCCTATAAATTGGATCGTACCACTCGATGTCTGAATGGGTAAGCTCCATGAGTCTCTTGGACCAAATTGTACTGTCTTTCACATCCTAAAAGGTTGCGGTCCTTGGTAGGTGAGAAATAAACCACCTATAAAGGAGAGCAACACATCAAACGATATGTCCTTCTTCTCGTAGATTCTTCGAGTGAATGGCGTGATAGACATCAGCCAACAGAGTGGGAACCAGATTTTTAAGCATAAAAATTTGGGTAGCGTTGACATCGACAAAGTCTTCGACGTTGCTAAATAAGAACAATCCATAAGCCAACAAAGCGAAGGTAGACTCAAAGAGTACATTGTTCTTCCTATCAGTGAAATATTGAGCATTCTCAAACAAGAACTGAGCGGAGAATGGAGGGAAATCGTTGACAGGGAGACCCATCAAAGCAGAGTATTCTTCCAAGGTCGGCATCAACTGGTAATCAGGCAATATGAACAATTGATAAATGGGATGGTAGAGTTGAACCAGCGTCTCTAACAGTCCCTCATCCATTTGAAGCTTCAATAGCGGGAGAATCCTTCCATATCTTTCTGAGAAAGCCAATGGGTCTTCAATCAGTTCTCCTAGTTCCTTTAGTTTCTCAACATTGGGTACCATGAAGGTGTACGGCCAAGTACCTCTCTTTCCAAAATCCATCTTTCAATGTCTGCAAAACAAATTTTTCAGTTCCTTGATAGTGTTAGCAAAAATGCAAGATGCAATGCGAATGCAGTTGGTTTTAAAGAACACATCAGAGACATTTTCAAAATAAGCTTCAATTCATTAATATCGAGACACGTTACAACTTCAAAGTACATTTCAAGAAGCTCAAAATACAAAGAGAGAAAAACAGCTAGGCCTAAAAAGTCCCAAGTAGTCCGATCTAGAAAGGCTACACTCCACGCATCCTCTTCTGCCTCTTCAACTTGTCATTCTCTAAAATCAGCTTGTCAATAATTCCTTTCCAAGCACCAGATGTCGGAGGAACACTTGAATACTCATGAGTACTAGAAGTTGGTTGTATGCTAGAGAAAAATAAATTCTCTTGCGCCACGTGCCTCTCTACTACACGTCTCTCGAGCAACTCAATTAGGTCATCCTTCTCTTTCAGCTGTTTCTTCCTCTCCATCTGTTCAGCATAGATGGCATGGTACTTCCCTTCCCAAGTGTCTCGTTCAAGTTTCATCCTTTCCAGAATCTCTTGATATTCTTCCATACGCTCAATAGGAATGGTAGAAGGTGATGTAATGGTAGGCTGTGGAGGTTTCTCGGGGAGATATGGCATTTTAAGATCACGAGCTCGGGATCGAACCCACTGAATGAATGGCTCCAAGGCTACACAATTTCTCTTTTCTAAGTTGTCCTTAGTCCTCTTATGGATTGTTCCCCAAGCATGCAAAACTCTATCCTTAGTTTCTACACTGGCTTCCTCATTAAGGTAGAAGAAACCAGACAAAAGGATGTTCCTAGGCTTGTCTTCCATAGGATACCCAAACTGGCGTCTAGAAAGAATAGGGTTATAACTAATCCCACCTCTGATACCAAGGAGTGAAACATTGGGGAATTGGCCACAATTATCAATGATGACTCCTTTTTCATAGGCTGAGTCGTACCATAACACATCAGTGTGAGTGAGAGATATGATTCTCTGAGACCAACGAAGCTTGTCTGGATTATCTTTAAAGCGTGGTGTCCGAGGAAAATGTGTAACAAACCACTTGTAAAGCAAAGGTGCACAACATAATATAGTCCCATTTCCCTTGAGAGTTCTGTGATGAATGGAGTGATAAGTATCACCAACCAATGTGGGTACAGGGTTTCCACTTAGGAAGATCCAAATGGCGTTGACATCAATAAACTCTTCAACATTAGCAAACAAAACCAAACCATAGACAAGTAATATGAAGATTGCTTCAAAGGCATTTATGCTATTCATCTTAGCTAAGTAGAAAGCCTTATCTATCAGGAACTTAGAGGGTATACCCTTGATTCCATTCTTAGTGGTAAGGTTAGCCTTGACTTCAGACATCTCCAAGTGGATAGCATCAACAATATCCTTTGGTGAAGGAATCTTCTCTACTCCATTGAAAGGCTCTTGTTCCAATACCGGTAGACCAAACCAATAAGAATATTCTTCCAAAGTTGGAACAAGTTGGTAGTCGGGAAAGGTGAAGCAATGGTAAAGAGGGTCATAAAACTACACCAACGTGTCAAGAACTCTATCCTCCATTTTAGTCCTAAGGATACCAATCAGCCTTCCATAGCGTTTTCTGAAGTCTTCAAGGCAAGACACCAAAGCTGCCAGTTTTTTCAACTCTACCAAATTGGGCTTCTTGAAATTGTACTTTTTGGTGTTTCTTTTCTCAAAATCCATGATACCTATGATTTGCAAAGGAAAAGACGACTGAGTTCCTTAAAACCAACAATGTGTGCATGGATGAATGTATGCAATGCTCAAAACACACAAATACAGATAAACACTCAAACACATATACATGCAACAACATAAAAGGGCCTAGGTTTAGAGGTCACATGCGTGGAGCCATGGTCTACCCATCCCAAGAGGTGTGTACTATGGGTTTATCGTTTGTAGAACAGGGTTCTAAAAAGTTCCCAGAGTCATCGATAAATCTTTCCGATATTATCGGCCTACACGACTACTCGTGCGGGTTAATAATATTCTCAAGATAAACTCGTCTGAGTGTAGTATCGCATGACAACCATCACAAGTATACACCTGGATAATCACTGCACTACGTCCCCAAGTGGGGTAAAGGGTAACTAAAGGTCCTCAGTATCACGGACTCCTAGGTCGAAAAGAGTGACATCAATACGACTACTCGCATCAGACATCAATAAGCCTAAACGGGCCTCCACTGAGCGTGGTCATCATATGCCAAACATGTTAGGACTACTCACAACAGCCGACTATTGATTACACCACAATCCTATCATATGTGTGCTCTCAAGTCCGGGTTAGGACTTATCTCACCACTCAAATGTAACAACCCTACCAAACAGAAGAACCCAAGCAGATATATAGATATACAGATATATACAGATGTACAAGTATACAGGCAAACAAACATATAAATAACATAAACACAAACAAGGTAGGCTTAAGCCTCTTATCCTTAAATCCCTAGTGAAGTCGCCAATTCTGTTACGGTGAGATCAGATATCAAGCTATTAATTAACTTGAATCACACGTCTTTGAAATTCATCACCGAGCTTTGATTTATCCAAATGAAAGGGTAAAGATCGAAGAAAACCCTAATTGCGTTATGTGAAGATACAGCTAAGAGATCTAAGGTTCGGGGGTTGGTTATACCTAGGGACGGTGTTAGGATCCTAGATATCTGTAGTACTCTACAGGAACCTCTTGTTTGTATTTGTGTTATGTTAATGTTTGCTTGCTAAGGGAACTGCTAAAAGGGTAAAGGTAAAGACCTATGGGAAAAACCTAAGGGTATATACACTAAGTATGCTCGCAAAGACGTCGCATCTCGTGCCTATGTATCCTAACTAGGATGGAATCAGAGCATTCGTAGTTCACTTCAACGAGGGTGAGGAACCATTGACTATGGTCAAAGTTCCAAGGGGAATAAGTATGATACTCATATAGAGTTAAAGAACTCTCTAAGTCTAAGTTGAAAGGGTAAGTCTAAGAGGTTGACTTTGAACAAAGTCAAAAGGGAAGTGAATACTCATTATGGTGAGAATCACATAGAGTTTAAGAACTCTATCCTAATCTCTAAGTTAAAAGGGGGTGAATGGCTCTAATGAGGCCAAAGGGAGATGGGACATCATTATGATGATGCTCACATAGAGTTGAAGAACTCTAGGTTAATCCTAAGTTGTAAGGTAAGTGGCTCTAATAAGGCCAAAGGGTTGATCCTAATAAGGTCAAGGGAAAGGAATGGCTCTAAAGAGGCCAAGGGAAGATGATGGCTCTAAAGAGGCAAAGGGAAGATGATGGCTCTAATGAGGCCAAGAGGTAATGAGCTATCTATGAAATTAAAGTCAATAGAGAGACTTTCCTTTGGAAGGAGGGGAACAAAGAGGGTTAAGGAGAAGAGCTAACAAGCTAGCCTCACTTAAGGGGATAACTTAATAAAGTTGGAAAATAAAGATGACAAAAAATATTCACACATGAGTTTAATGATGTTGATAAACACATATATACAACATAAGGATGATAATGGTGAATGTGATGACATTTTAAGAAAGTAACAAGTGTCAAGTTTAGCACAAAAGGATTATTCATTAATTTGGGCAAGGTAAACACCTAGAGGGATCATGATGCAAGTCCATATATGTTAATCAATTAGGTGATGACCTAACATGGTGTTAAGGTTGGGCATAAATTTTACACAAGAGGGAAAATAACACTTAAGTTGTATTTGAAGTCCACTTTGAAGAAAGGGGGAAACTTGAGTGTTTTCTTTGGCCTATATGTACATGGTGTGACCTAAGTAGATGGTTTTATATACATTAAGATGCCATAGACAAGGGGAAAAGAGTTCTAATTGAAGGTAAACTTCAAAGGGGATGGCAAAGATTTACATGCTTTTAACATATAAACATGCACTTAATAGTATACCTAAATCAAACTATACAAGTGTACCAGTCCAAAGTATGGTTCAATGGTTCAAAACATGTTAAAACAAGTTTGTATAAGTCCTAAAAATGTAAGGGAAACTAAATAGTACAACCAAAGAAGTAAAACCTCTTCTAAGTAAACCCTTAAAACCCTATACTTTACACATGAACAAAAGCCTTGAAAATAAATTATTTCTTGGAAAATTTTAATGTCATAATAAAATAGGCAAAAAGAATGGGTTGAAAAACCTAAAAATGAAGAAGTTATGATTTTTTTAAGTTGTGAAAGAAAATGAAAAAACTAAGTAATAAAAATAAGGGAAAGGGTCCTAATGGGGTTTGAACCCACGCCATTGGCTTCATATCAAAATATTTAACCAGCTGCGCTGGTTGTGTAGCTTGTACACTATATATGCCTTGATTAAAATAAAAGAGAAACCTCTCACTGAATGCTAGAACAAAAACGCTGGTGGAAAAATGGACAAAAGGGTTGATATCATAATCGAACCGAAGACATGAGAGTGGTAAGGGAAGGCAAAGGCAAAGGTTGCGCCACTGGAGTGGCCAATACATCCATTTACTAATCCAACCCTATAACATAATATACGAAACAAGTTTCTGAACCTGGTCATGACCTAGAATCATGTCCCAAGGCTTGGGACCATGCCTTGGTCAAAAGTCAAAGACATGGTTGACTTTTCCTGATAAAACCCTAATTTGGGGCCAGATGAACTTGAGGCTCATTGCACTTGTGGTGGGAGCCAAACACACTTAATTTCTTGATGAATAAGGTCTCTTGAATGTATGTAAGCTTAATTGGTTGATGAACCAATCAAGACATTGACTGATCACACCAAGATTTCCTTGTAGCCCTTAGGTTAAAACCCTAACTTTCACAACTCCTGATTTTATGGTTTCTCTTTGATTTCTCTTGATCCAATCACATGAGACCATGGAATATGATTTGAAAACCTCATGATTAGCCCTCAAGACCAAAGATTGAGCTTTTGGAGCCTCAGTTGACTTTCTTGACCAGATGAATTCAAACACCTTTCTTGACCACCTAGTGAGCACTTGGGATGGATGTATTGAGCCAAGAAGTGTCTTAGGAAACCTTGAAAAGTATGAGAGTTTGGCTTGTGGATCTTTCTCTCTCCTTATGCAATACCCTAGCTTTCAATAGAAGAACAAACTAACAAAACATGATGGTTAGTTTACAATGCATAGATGATTGAACCCTAATGCAAATGCAAAGTTGTCATGACATCTAAGGGGTAAAATTTGGGGTATAACAGTCTTTCAAGGAGAGGTTCTACATCATCGAGCCTGTGTCAGAGAAAGCCCAGGATTCTACCTACGTCTGGGAGGTGTCGACGAATAAAAACGGGGAGGATTTATACGACGAGCATGGAAAAGTGGTGGCAGACAGAGTGCTGAAATTTCTCTTCTGCTGGAGCGGGTCTCATTTTTCCCAGGGGACCGACTATTATCTTGCCTAGCTGGAGATGCTGGGGGATGACAACAAAGCCGGATACGCGGCGCTGGTGAATTATGTCAACAGTTTTACTCTCGTGGGGTGTTGGACTAAGAACGGGGACCCAATCTTCGAGGAAGATGGCGGGCTGAAGGTGGAGAGCCGCTACATCAACACAAAGAGGCTCCTTGAGTGCAAGACCTATGCTGACGCCCTTAAATTGCTTGGTAGTCTTTGTTTTTTAGCTTGTCTAGATTATCATTTTCCTCATTCTCTAACGTGCCCGTTATGTTTTTGCAGGTGAAATGCCTTCAGCGCACGAGCGGATGGTAAAGAATGCCCAGGTGAAGGGTAAGGCTGGTGCAACAAACCCGAAGACTCGGCTTACTCAACGAGTGCCCCCTCCTCAGATGGGGTCGGGGAGCTCCTCGCATAGTCCTTCTCCTGCCCAGGGTACCTCGGTGTCTGGAACTTTGAGGTTCAAGCGAGTTCGGTAGAACGAGTTGGTGGACCTAAGCCAGACGGGGGAGAAGAGCAAGTTCGAGCTTCCTCCATGCCTTCACAACAAAAAATTCTTCGAAGGCTCCTCATTGACGGTTCCTCGGGTGGAGTCTCTGAAGCTTGAGGAGATGGACTGCCCGAGCAAGAGGGTGATGTTAGCGCAATATGCTTCTGCCCTGAATAGGGTGCTGGAGATGGAGGCGGTCTATGCCGAAGAAGATTACCCTCATGAGTCCGAGCTGAAGAAGGCCCAGGCCGCGATATCGGCCCTGGAGGAGAAGGTGAAGAAAGCCAAGGAGGAGGCCATGGCTGCCGAGGAGGCAATGAGGAAATCTCAGGAGGAGCTGACTAAGGTTAAAATGGAGAATGACACCCTGGTTGCGGAGAAGAAAGCCGTCAAGGACTTAGCCGAGCAGATAAGATCTGCTGCAGCCCCAGCTGAAGATGAGCACGAGGATCTGAAAGAGCTGAAGACTCGGGATGAGTTGGTTGCCCGTATTGTGTAGGTAGAGGATAACGTTTGTGCCATCAGCGAGGATTCCTTCAACAATGTTGTGGCGCAGCTGAAACTTGCGAACCCGGGGGTCCCACTTTCCACTGAGTGGACCAGTTTCCTGTACCATGTCGAGGGTGAAAAGATCGTCATCCCCGAGTTTCTTTAAGTCCGAGAGGAGCATGCTCATATTCTTCAATAGGAGTCTCAACCGACACAGACTATCCCCGAGGAGGCCCATCAGATGGAAGAGTGATGTCTTTTGTTGTATTTCTGGCCTGCGTGCCATGTTTATGTAATTTATTATTTTGTATGGGGCATGGCCCTCTTTCTATGTAACAAGTACAATTTGTGGTCCTCGTGACCATCTGCTAATGTAATATGTATGTTTTTGTCCGCTTTGGCCCGTTTTTGTATGATTTGCGTTTGTGTATGGCTTTATGCGTTTTTGTTTTTGCTAAGTGTAGTAACTTTGCTCGATACAAATGCATGCCCGTAATGAGGGTGACTTAATGATTTGTTATTTCGGGGTCTGCTCGACTGAGATGTGTTCGTCAGTGAGGGGGGCTGATCGAACGACCAGGGTAGTTACCGGGCATGAGAGTGGAGCTCAGGTAGCGTTTGAGGCCTGAGTTCGCGGCGTGAACTTCCCATCGCAAACTGGGTGTTCTGCCTATCACGGTACTTTGACGAGGGTGGACTCGGTTGAGGAACCGCTGTCGGGCATGGGTTCTGCTCGTTCTTGAGTGGGATCCTTCCTTAGTTTGAATGCAGTGATTGTACCTGGATGCGCATCCGTAGTCGGGACATTATGCTCGTCACATTGACGAAGAAAGCTGACGATTAGGGCCTTAGCTATAATATTGTTTTAGCTTTTCGGCGTTCCATGGCCAAGCAAGTTCTTCCCCTTTGAGGTATTCTAGGTAGTAGGCCTCATTCTCCGTCTTTTCCCAGACGCAATAGGGTCCTTCCCAGTTTGCGGCGAGTTTGCCTTCTCGAGAATCCTTGCGATTCCTTCTTAAGGCAAGGCTGCCCACTTGGAATTCTCGCCGTATAACCTTGGCATTGTGCCTGATTACAATTTTTTGTTTTAATGAGGCTTCGTGGAGAGCTGCTCCTGATCGGACCTCTTCGACGAGGTCGAGCTCCTCCCTCAGTTCCTCGTTATTTGTCTCCTCGTCCAGGGGGATTCAGTCCGCTTGGATGGCACGTGTATCTCGATGGGGATCACTTCTTCAATTTCGTAAGCTAGGCGGAAAGGTATTTCCCCAGTCGAGAAGTGGGGCGTAGTGCGGTAGGCCCAGAGCACATTGTGCAGTTCGTCGACCCAGGGTTTCTTTGTTTCGTCCAGCCTTTGTTTGAGGCCCCGCAGGATTACTCTGTTTGCCTTTTCGGCCTGCCCGTTAGTTTGGGGATGTTCGAGGGAAGCGAAGTTTTATTTCATACCTAGTTGGGCGACGAAGTCCTGAAATTTTATGTTCGTGAACTACGTCCCGTTGTCGGTGACTATTGCTTGAGGAATGCCGAAGCGGGCAAGGATGTTCTGCTTGTAGAAGCGAAGTATGTTGTGGGCCATTATTTTGGCCATAGCCTCTGCTTCTATCCACTTGGTGAAGTCAACACCCACTATCAAGTACTTGTTCTGGTTTGACCCCACGACGAATGGTCCCAGGATGTCTAGGCCCCACCATGCGAAGGGCCACGGGGAGGACATTGCTTTGAGCTCGTTGGGTGGAGCCAAGTGCATGTCCCTGTGTCGTTGGTATTTGTCACATTTCTTCACGTGCTCTTTTGCATCATGTTGCATGGTCGGCCAGTAGTACCCTGCTCTTAGGGCTTTCCTAGCGAGGGATCTCCCCCCGAGGTGTTGGGCATTGATCCCTTCGTGGATCTCGTGCAAGACATGGACGACCATCTCTTCCTCGACGCATTTGAGTAAAGGGATGGAGAACCCTCTCCTGTAGAGCTTGTTTTCGACCAGGACATAGGAGAAGGCCCTGCACCTGACTATGCTGGCCTCTTTGGGGTCATATGGGAGTTCATCCTTAGCGAGGTAATTATAAACGGGGGTCATCCAGCAGTTGCTGTCGCTGATGACTTTCACGTCGAGGATCGTGGAGGTTTTCTTGATGCTGGGTCGAGGAAGTACTTCCTGGATGACAGATTTGTTTCCACCCTTTTTCTTCGTGCTCGCCAGTTTTGACAACACGTCTGCTCTGACATTATGTTCGCGGGGAACATGTTTTACTTCTACTGTTGCAAACTTCATCATTTTTCCCTTGACCAGGGATAAGTATTCAGACAAGTTGTCATTCTTGGCCTGATACTCTCCACGAACTTGGAGGGTCACGAGTTGAGAATCGGTGCAGATGACGACTTCTTCGGCCCCTAGGTTTTCGGCTAGGCATAGACCGACGATGAAGGCTTCATATTCAGCTTGATTGTTGGAAGTAGGGAAAGACAGGGTAAGCAAGACTTCGACGATAATTCCCTTGTCGTTTTCCAAAATGATACATGCCCCGCTTCCTGCCGAGCTGATGCCCCGTCGACAAAGATATTCCATTTGCATGCCCCGCAAGTGAGGAAATTGGAGAACGTCATTTCTGCGACGAAGTCGGCCAGCGCCTGGGACTTTAGGGCTTTTCTTCTCTCATATTGAATGTCGAATTCGGATAGCTCCAACGACCACTTAAGCATTCTTCCGGCCATGTCTGGTCGTCCTAACAGTTGCTTCACGGGTTGCTCTGTTTGGACCATGATCGTGTGGGCCAGAAAGTAGTACCTTAGTCTCCGCGCAGCGTTGATGAGGGCCAGGGCTACTTTCTCTATTTATTGGTATCTCAGCTTTGGTCCTTGCAATGCCTTGCTCGTGAAGTATATGAGTTTTTGCCTGTCCGGAGTCTCAGGATGAGGGCAGCACTGACGGCCTCGGTTGCTATGGCGATATAAAGGTATAGGGTTTTGTCGTTATCTGGTCGGGAGAGGACTGGCGGCTCCGATAATGCTCTTTTTAGGTGGAGGAGAGCCTGGTCGCATTTCTCCGTCCATTCGAAAGCTGCCTCCTTTCGGAGGAGTTTGAAAAAGGGCAGTGCGTGCTGGGCAGACTTAGCCATAAAACGAGATAATGAAGCGAGCATCCCGTTGAAGGATTGGACGGATTTCTTCGAGATGGGCGTAGGAAACTCGGAGAAGGCCCTGCACTTGTAGGGGTTAGCTTCGATTCCTCGTTCTGTCAGATAGAAGCCGAGGAACTTGCCTGCTCGTACCCCAAACGTGCATTTCTCCGGGTTGAAACACATCTGGTATTTCCTGGCCTGCTCGAAGACCTTTCTTAAATGGGCCATGTGATTGGTTTCCTCGTGGGACATCACGATCATGTCGTCCATATAGACTTCGAGCATGTCCCCGATTTCTCCCCGGAAGACCTTGTTCATCATCCTTTGGTAGGTAGCGCCAGCGTTCTTTAAGCCGAATGGCATTACATTGTAGTAATATTTGCCCGAATCGGTCAGGAAGGCTGTGTACCTTTTGTCGCTTTTAGCCATTGGTATTTGATTGTAGCCCGAATAGGCGTCCATGAACGATAAGAGTTTAAAACCGGCAGAATTATCAACAAGTTTATCTATATTGGGGAGGGGGTAAGTATCTTTAGGGCATGCATGCCCTGTTGAGATTAGTTTAATCAACACACATACGCCACTTTCCATTAGACTTTTTAATGAGTACAACATTGGATAGCCAAGTAGTGTACTTGGTTTCCGAAATAATGTTTGCCTCGAGGAGGTCTTTTACAGCTTGTTCTGCAGCCTCCGTTTTCTCCGGAGACTACTTTCTCCTACGTTGTGCTACAGCCTTGGTGGTGGGGTCGATTGTGAGCTGATGGCAGGCGACAGCAGGATCTAAGCCAAGAATTTCTGTGGCGCTCCAGGCGAATAAGTCTGCATTCTCTCGGAGGAAAGCTTTGAACTATTTCCTTGCGATGCCGGGGAGACCGGTCCCTATCTTCACTCCTCGCTGGGGGTCGTCGCCGAGCAGGACGAGTTCGAAGTAGAGGGGATGCTCGAACATGTCTGGGTCTCCTTCTGGTCATCTTCGGAGCTGCTAGGCAGGGTCGGCTTGCAGGAAGTCTTCGGCTTGGCAACAATGGTGTTAAGTCCTTTGGTGGCTGCTTCGAAGCATCTCCTTGCTACCTCGATGTCCCCGTGTAAAGTGGCGACCAGACCCTTAGAAGTGTAATACTTCATTTTTAGATGCACAGTTGATGGTACGACCACCAATTCGGCCAAGGTTGGCCGCCCAAAAATGCACTGATAGAGAGAAGGGCAGTCGATAACCAAGAATTGGACTTTAATGAACCTGGTCGTCTCTGCAGATACGAAAGTCACGATTAATTCCACATATCCCCAGGGCTTTGTGACCGACCCGTTGAAGCCCCGCAGGTCAGAACCTACGTAGGGGGTCAAGTGCGATTCATCTAGCTGGAGGGTGGAAAACAGCTGCGAGTACATGATGTCGACCGAACTGCCTTGGTCGACTAAGATTCGGCGAACATCAAAGTTAGCCATATGCGCTCTCACGAGCAGCGGAATGCTTGAGTTCGGAGCCCCAATGAGGAGTTCCTCGTGGTAGAAAGAGATGGGGATCGATTCTCCCTGGACTTTGTCGAGCGTTGTACTCCTGTTGGAGCTTGTGCTGAAAAGGTGCTCGAATTTCCTTTTCACGGAGCCCACGGTAACTTTGTTGAAGCCCCCTCCGGAAATGACCATGGTGGATGGGAAAGTTTCCCACGGGCTATGTGCTATGAAGTAGGGGGCGCTTAGCTCCTCAGGAACATAGAAATCCTCAGGCCGCGATACGCTCATGGCGACCTGAAGGTTTGTCTCTTCGGAGGAAGGCACCTCTTCCTCGAATTTCTTCGACTTCTGGGCGTCCTGCCGGGGAGTTTCTCTCTTCTTGGTAAACTAATTCAGGTGGCCGTTCCTGATCAGTATCTCTATGGCATCCTTCAGGTGGATGCAGTTGTCGGTTGTGTGGCCGTGACTTTTGTGGAAACTATAGTATTTCGACTTGTCAGTGTTCGGCTTGGTCGGTATCTGCTTAGGGAATCGAACCTCTGCTTGTTTGAACTCCGAGTTGGCGCATTTGGAGAGCATTTTCTCCCTGGAGACGGTCAGGGGAGTATACTCATGGAAGCGACCGGAGGGTCCTTTGTTGTCACGGGACTCCCGGGAGCAATCTTCACGTCTTCTGTCTCCCTGACGAGATGTCAAGGGTTCATCGCTCTTGGAGGTTCGAGCACTTTCCTGGTAGCGTGAGACCCAGGTGGAGTTGGCCGCTTCTTTCTCCACGTACTGATTATATGCTTGCGCCTTAAGGAGGAAGGCGTCCAGAGTCCTTGGAGTTTCAATGCCAACGGCTTTGGCGAACTCCGTGCGGGGACGAAGTCCTCGCTCGAGCAAGAACTTCTTCATGTCATCAGTTATTGAGACCTGTACTTCTTCTTTATTGAACCTCTTGATGTATGTGCGGAGAGGCTCATCCTTCCCTTGAATTCGGTCTTCGGGTGGCGGCGGGATGCCGTGAAGTGTCTGGAGAATATTCTCCCCAGCTGACTCCACGAGGTGATGGACTCGGTAAGGAGTTTCTTATACCAGGTCATTGCTCTCTTCTTAAGCGTGGTAGGGAAAAATCGACATTTGATGGCGCCCTAGACGTTGCGATAATCGAGCAGAGCATCGATATTTTTGATGTGCTCGTCAGGGCCGGTCGTTCCGTCGTAGGTGCCCAAAGACGGTGGTTTCTCCAATCCCTTGGGGAGGCGCATGGCCATAATTTTCTGAGACAATGGGCCGCGAGGCTCGTCGTCGCTGCTGTTACTGGTCCATGATGGGGAGCGGGTGCTTCGCTCAGGGACAGGACGGTGTCTTCGACGGGGAGATGGGGTTCGTGCCCGACCCTTGGATCTGAGCGGGGGTGAACGTTGGTCCATCCTAGTCCTCTTGTTTCCTGGGGAGCACTGGCTCCACGGAGAAATATGGCTATGCTTCCGGACGGCATAGGATTCGGGCTTGGGTGGTGCCCGACGGTCTCTTTCCTGCCGGGGAGGTGGGCTGCGGGATCGTCGGCGCTCCTTCCTCGGCGGAGGGGATCTTGGTCGGGCAGACTCCTCTAGGGCCCCAATCCTCGCGTTTTGCTGGAGGATTAGGAGGTTGGTTTTGTTGAGAGCTTCAAGAAGGGCCGCCACGTCCGGGTCGGCGTTGGGAAGAATAGGAACAAGCTGATTGTCCAGGAAGGACTGGTCTTCAACATGATCAGGTTGAGTGGGGGAGGGAGACGCAGTGGCCCCATCTCTCAGATGATGGGCGTCACCTCTGGAGAAAGGTGCAGTTCCGTCAGTACCAGTCTTATTAACGGTGAGAAAAGTAGGATTGCGAGCATCATGAATGTGATCTTGGCTTGCCTTGATCGGAGTCTTGGATAGAGAGCTATTTTGGTCTTGAATCTACAGTGGATGTTAGATGGGGATAACAGGATTCCCCCAGACGGAGCCACTGATCTTGACGGCTGATCAGAACCTGAAGTGGGCCAAGAATGACGTATGTGATGCTGGGTGTGTGAGATGAGGAGGGGGTGTAACTGCAAGGCACTTTGATGCTAAAGTAAGAATCGGGAGATGGAAAAGGCAAGTACAAAAGTATGTATTTCGTAGGATGATTTGGAATACCTGACCCTCTCAAATGAGAGGGTTTTTAAAATGCCCCCAACGCATGGCCAACGGTCCCTATTTTCAGGGCAAAATAGATGTTTCCCGAAGAATAGGTAACTGTCAAAAACTAGCTGTTAGGACGGGCAGAGGTGCCCGAAACTAGCCGTTGCCACGGGCGAAGATGAAGTTTCGGGCACGGGCGTCGTGACTATTTCTGGATGGTGGAGCCGTGCATGACGGGCAGGAATTACCGAGGAGGAACAGGTGGCCCTGGGGGTCGTCCGACCATATTTGCTCGGTAAGGGGGGGCAGAAAGGTAAAAGCTGCCCTCAATGGGCTAGACCTAGGCAATTGGACCGTTCTGAGAGCAGAAGTGGATTGGATCATGCCTAGTCATTGGTCCAGTCCAGAACAATTTGATAGATTACATATATTTAAAAAATAATAATGTTTAATGCATTCCTATAAAAAATTTAAATTCATTTCATATATGCGCATAGTGTCTAATATGCTAATTTTTTTTCTCATTATTTTTAGTGTTATCTCTAAAAGAGTTTTTACATTTTTATGATTATTTAAGTGATAAAGTTTTTATATTTTTGTTATTTTAAATGGTACATTTATTAGAGGCAATCCTACTCAGTGCATCATCAAAAAGAAATAAATTAAATTCACCTTTTTATGCATGTATTTAATATGTTGATTTTATTTTTCCACAATTTTTAGTACAATCTCTATAAGAATTAAATTCCTTTCACTTGTTTAGACTTAATATTTTGACCTTTTCATTTGTGAGTTTTTTTTTATGACAAGCCCAATCATTAGACTAAACAGCCCGAAGGCAAAGAAACGGTTACAGGATTAGGAATGTGACCGATCCAAGTTCTGGAGCCTACAGATCTGCCAATTCCAACCATCGAATGAGCATCTAGATTACACTTCCTACTGATAAACATAACAGTTACACCAACACAATCTTCCATGATCTGATTACATTCACTAACTAAAGGATCAAGGGCAATACTACTAGCTATCCCATTAATACAATCCACAACAAATTTAGCATCAGATTGAAGCACAAAACTTTGTAAACCCAAGCTCTTTGCCGTTTGCAGCGCCCAACGGATAGCCAAGAGTTCGGCAACAGTGGGATCGGCGACACTACACAGTTTTTTGGAGGCAGCAAGGAAAATATTTGTCGTAGGATCACGAATAATGCACCCCAAAACAATGACGCCGTCTTCAAAGCAGCCCGCATCCGACTGTACGATCCAACCATTATAATTCTCCAGTTGCCCACCTTGCCAGCCCAAAACGATCTCCCTCCCCTTAGCTTGACCACCATACTCATTAAAAGCTTCCCATATTTCCACAGCAACCAAGCTCGGGTCATGTTTAGAATTCTTAAAGACCACATTGTTACGAACCTGCCAAAGCTTCCACAAAGAGATAGCAATGAGTCCCCTAAACCTACTGTCACCCTCCTCCATAATTGCAGCCAGCCAGTCCTTAATATCCCCATAAACAGGGGTACGAATACCCAAAGGAGAGGAGAACAAAGTTTTCTTGGCAAAAGCACAATTCAAGAAAAGATGGGTGGAGGACTCTGGTTCAGACATACAGAGGGGACAAAGAGTATCAGAAGGAATACCTTTTCTTTGCAGATTGAGTTTCGTTGGGAGAATGTCCTTGGAAACCCGCCATATCAAGTTCTTAATCCTGGGATTTGCATTGATCTTCCAAATGTTCTTCCAGAAATCCTGGGAATCACAATTCGAGGGCCCTGGCTGAAGTTTCCTCCTTTGCACCCCCAACCACTGATAAGCTGACTTGACAGAGAAAATTCCGCTTTTTTCATGTGTCCACATTCTTTTGTCTTCAGGAAGATTAATAGAGAGAGGAATACTGGAGATGTGTTTAACATCTTGGGCATCGAAATTTTCCAGAAGAATCTCCATTTTCCAGCAAGCCAAGTCACTATCAATAAGATTGGATACTTTCGTATCAGGGCTAAGAGACCTGGCAAAAAATCTGGGTTGTAAACTTGGAAGCGTGGGGATCCACTTATCCAAACCAATACATATATTCTCTCCATTCCCAACCCACCAGCATGTGCCTTGAACCACCACATCTTTAGCACTCAGAATACTACGCCAAGCATAGCTAGGTTTGAATCCCACAGAAGCAGTAGAAATAGAACCACGAGGGTAATACCTGCCCTTAAAGAATCTCTCGAACAGTGACCCCATCCTCTTGCATTAGCCTCCAAAATTGTTTGCCCAACAAGCTTGTGTTAAAATCATGGATGCCTCTAAATACCATCCCACCAATCCCTTTTGATTGTGTAAGCCTATCCCAACTTAACCAATGGATTTTACGGTGTCCTTCCTTTGTGCCCCACCAGAACTTTGCCAACATTGATTCAATCTCCTTACAACAGCTCTCAGGGATACGAAAACAGCTCATGATGTAGGTAGGAATAGCTTGTGCCACTGCTTTGATCAACACTTCTTTCCCAGCTCTGGAGAGAAAAGATTCCTTCCACCCTTTCACCTTTTTCCAAACCCGCTCAACAACCAATCTGAAAACCTCTTTCATAGATCTGCCCAATATGACCGGCAATCCCAAGTAGCGCACATGATTATTGACCGGGCGAAAACCAAGCTTCTCTTTGATTTTGTCTCTAATCTCCTGACCAACATTGCCACTAAAGGAAACTTCAGATTTATCCACGTTGACCACTTGCCCTGAAGCCCGCTGATAGATAGAGAGAATGTTGACGATACGGGACGCCTCTTCCTCGCTAGCTCTGGCAAGCATAAGACTATCATCCGCGAAAAGGAGATGAGATATCACAGGGGCTTTCCTAGCAACAGACACTCTATGAATAGCTTTCCTCTTGACAGCATGCTTCAGTAAACCTGAAAAAACATCAGCACAAATAACGAAAAGGTAAGGTGAAAGAGGATCCCCTTGACGGAGGCCCCTTTCAAGAGAAAAAGAACAGCTGGGCTTGCCATTAATAAGGATTTGATATGAAACTGTGGTGATGCAATTCTGGATAAGGGTGATTAAGGCCTCAGGGAACTCCATACATTTTAGAGTTTCAATCATAAAACTCCACTCCATCCTATCGTAAGCTTTCGACATATCTAGCTTCAGCGCCATAGTTCCTTTTCTCCCCTTCTTCTTCTGTTTCATCCAATGGAAACACTCCATTGCTATGAGGGTGTTATCCGTAATAAGTCTACCATGGACAAAAGCGTTCTGCTCTTCACTAATTATCTCCGGAAGGAAACTCTTAATTCTATTAGCAATGGTTTTGGATACAGCTTTCATAACCACATTGCATAAGCTTATAGGCCTGAAATCCATTGGAGTTGAAGGGTTCTTCTTTTTTGGAATAAGAGTGATGAAGGTATTATTGATGGAGCTGGGATCCCTAAGATTATTCCAGATATCCAAGACATAGAGATAGACATCCTCCCCCACAATAGGCCAGTACTTCTGATAGAAAAGGGCAGGTAGACCATCTGGCCCCGGAGACTTCGTAGGGTGCATTTGGCTGATAGCATCAAAAACCTCCTCCTTCTAAAAAATCTTAGAACAGAGGACTTTATGCTCATCAGATAACCTGCCTGGGACCAGGCCACAAATCTCCTGATTATCTGGACAAGAAGAGGAGAACACTTCCTTAAAGTAGTCAATTAGAATCCTTTCACAAGCCTTGTTACCACTCCTCCAAATTCCTTCAGTGTCCCTCAATCTTTTAATCGTGTTGGTACGTCTTCTTTGATCTGCCTTATGGTGAAAAATTTTCGTGTTTCTATCCCCATCCATAAGCCACATAGCTCTACTTCTTTGCCTCCACATAGTCTCCTCGATTTTCAAGAGAGCGTCCCTTTGTTTGATAGCAACTTTGTATTATTGAATTTCCAAATCCTCCTTAGACCACCTCTTCTCTTCAGCTAGAAAATCTTGGAGTCTTATAATTTCCTTCTTAACTGTACTTGTGCGCATCTCCTGAAAACTGAATTGAAGCTCTTGCATTGCTTTAATTTGGTGTTGTATAGATCCAGACTTACCCCTCCAAAGTTGCTTGATAAGATCTCCACAAATGCCCTGTCTAGACCAGACCTCCTCAAACCGAAACAGGTAATGTCTTCTATCAGAATCATCCTCCACTTGGATTATGATTCGAAGGGCAGCATGATCAGAGCAGTATCTCTCAAGATGAGTCACCTTAGTCAGCGGAAAGCATTGTTTGAATCTCATAGATATCAGAGCTTTATCAAGCCTACATTGCACATTATTGTCACCTTTACGCCCGTTAGTCCAAGTAAACGGATAGCCCTCAAAACTAACCTCCTCAAGTCTGCAACTATCGAGAGTATCCCTGCCCCATTGATGTTGAGAACCACTTCTAAAATTGCCACCAGTTTTATCAGAATCACACAGGATGTCATTGAAATCCCCAAAGAAAATTAAATTCTCACCATTGGATTCCCATATAGACTGAATTAATTGCCAAGTGAACTTTTTATTCATCTCCTCAGGGTAGCCATAGATTCCTGCAAAGGACCAAGAAAACTCTCCATCTTCAGCCTGAACCTGGCCATGAATATGATTCAGAGACTGCGAAGTAACATGAATTTCTAAAGGATCATTCCACCAAAGGCACAGGCCACCAGCTCTATCTCTCCCCGAACCTCTGCAATCCACGGTTACCTCAAACGAAAACCTACATTTGTTCCTTAGATTAGCTAATTCTTCTTTTTTGAGTCTTGTTTCCATAAGGAAAACAAGCTGGGGACGTTCAACACGAATGAGCCACCTTAGGGCTCGAACTGCACGAGGGTTCCCCATACCCCTGCAGTTCCAGCTAAGAATCTTCATTGTGATAGGCGGTGTTGGTCCTCCAACACCACCTCTGGTAGCTTATTTTTTCCTTCACTCATTGTTGCAATTTTCTTCCTTTTCTTCTCTCCAACAATGTTCTCCTCTAATGGGGCTTCAGTTATCATCACATCTATGAGCTGTCTCTTAGAAATCCTTGGTTTAGTAGTTTTGTTGCTGCCCTCTTTTAACTCCCTTACATTCTTTCTTCTTGTCCATTTCCTCTACTGGGGTCCTTCTACTCCGACTGAGAAGGTAGGAGTGTTTTTCTCACTTGATAAAATGACTGCCCCAAGTGATTCCGCTACGGTTTCGACATCCACCTTCTTCCCAATAACCTTCTCCCCCCTTTGGAATTGCTTTCATGTTGTTTAAGAGCCAGCATGTCTTGCTGAACTTCTGCTTCTTCTCCCTTATTTCTCCCAGTTACCTTACATCTGCTTTGACTTGATGAGGCATTGAAGAGCTCTTTGCTGCAAAGGCTGAAACTAGACTCCTTCTTCTTGATATCGTCAGAGACCTTTGGCAAGGGAGAGGCACGGAGCCACTGACCAAACGAAAGGCCTTGTTCCTCCAACTCCTCATAACCTTCCTCGATCAAATCCTCCACCGCGTCGCAGTCTTTGATCTGGTGTCCCATTCTTCCACAAACAAAACAAAAAGTCGGCAATCTCTCATACTTAAAGTGAACCTTAAGGTTCTTCTCCTTAAACTTAACAAATGTACCTCTCTTCAATGGATCTTTCAAGTTGACTAGAACTTTAATTCGTAGGAACCGACCGTTTCTATGTGCTTCTTTAACATCTATCTCTTCAAAACTTCCAATAATGTTACCCAATTTCTTCGCCATAGCTTCCGATCTGAGGTTTAGGGGCAAGTCATAGATCCGAACCCAAAAGGCAATGAAATGCATGTGTAGCTCCGATGGTTGTTCATCACCAGAAATCTGGTTAAGAACTAGTAACGATCTTTCGAAGCTCCAAGGTCCCCCTTTCAGAATGTACTCCAAATCCCGTTTTGTGTTAAACTTGAAAAGGAAAAGATTCTTGCTGAGATCTTGAACTTCCACCGTGTGTTTTAGTTTCCAAGCGTTGATCATCGTTGTTTTGAAAGCTTTAGAGTTGAAGTTGCTTTCCATCCAGAGTTTTCCGGCAAGCGTCCTTTGGAACGACTCATCTGCGCAAACCTCATCTTCCTCTACTATCACCCCCTCTTCTTCTTCCTTCGTTAAAGCTACTGTTCTCCACTTTTCCATTGCAGATTAGATTAGAAAGGGAAATGAATGGCCTATGAAGTGGAGATGGAAAGGAACCTGACTCAGGCAGGTGAAGAAAAACCAGAGATCTGGAAGAGAAAAAGCCACCACAAACCAGGGAGGTAAGGGTGCGAATGACACGATAAGACTCTAGAGAGAGAGGGCCTGCCTTCTCTCTAGAAAGTCACGTGAAGCCGTGAATTCTTGAATTTATACCTTTTCATTTGTGAGTTTATGCCAAATCTATGGGATCAAATTCCTTTTATACAGAATTGTTAAATGTATAGAAACAGAATTCTATAAGAATTAAATTCCTTTCACTTTTTTAATACTTATAAATTTTTTTTTGGGTTTTATTGTAAAATTGATAAATCAGAATTTTTTTTAAGATAACCATATTTTAAAAAAAAATGAATATCAATATAATTATGTTTCAAACAAAAAAAAAATCTCCCACAAGAAGAGTAGTCAGAAGGTATGACGTATGCATTCTTTTTTGTACATAGGCGCCATCATGCATGGTGCATGCTTATAGGTCACGCCACTGCATGTGGCGCATGTATGCATCCTCTAGGAGCATGCGCTATAGGCAGTGGCTATTATGTTATTTAGAATTTTTTTTTATATATAGTGCATCCCCTCTCCATTATTTTCACCCATCTTCTAAGTCTCTCCTTTAATTTTTCTTCAAAATGTTGTCTTATATACACAAGAGAAATGTCAATTTGATTTATTCGGAAGTAAAGTCTCCGATGAAGATCTGACTCTGCAACACGGAGATGTTCGAGCATCTTCAGAGGAGCTTGATCTGTTGGTTAGATGGAGACATTTCAGATGGTGAAAAGATCAGAAAAATTCAAAGGCTTGTTACAGTGTACAACGACAATAGAGAAAGTCATTTCTGGAACTCAGTTAAAACTGACACTAATTGTCGTATTATGATGCATAGTTATGAGGAAATTGTCCTGATGGTTGTAATTGCATAGATATGTTGTTTAGTTGTTGTATTTGTTTGTTTTGTTGTTCAAATTATTGTTTAGTTGTTGTTTAAATTGTTGTAACCGAATGTTGTGATATTTATGAAATGAATGTTGTTTACAATATCAAATAAAATGGTTACATAAATGAATTACATATAAAATTATGTTGTGGAGCTTGGTCCAACATTAGGACAATTTGTACAAATGTGTTCGGGCTGGCGATAGGAACTACATAATCTCACCATTTTGTTTGTCGTATCCATTTCGGTTCGAATATGCGTGCTGTTAGGGCGATCCTTTTTCTTTCTTCGCATATTTTCATTGTGCCAAACTATCTCCCATTGATATGCAGACCAATAATCCTTCTTTGCTACCACCGGAAAGCTATTGTTGTACATATTGTATAGGTTTATGACTTTTTAAATGGTGGACAGTAAATTGGAAGGGTCCTGCCGAGCCTTTGAACATGTCGCAATGACATGGGAGCAATGCATACGGAAGGCTTGGAACTTTCCGCAATTGCACTGACCTCTATCTAGTTCGACTCAATAATATCCCCTTGGCATTCCCTCATTGTGGTAAATTACCTTATCTACACTAAACCAACTTTTATGATGCTTAACCATTGTGACTACATGTGTGTTAGCTTTGGCAACTTCCTCCTTAATGAATTTCATTGAAGTTTCACTGAATAGATGCCCCGATTGTAACACTGAACTCCATTTTGAATGTATGATCTCAAATAGTGACCCTAATCTAAAATAGGTTGCTCTCACCAAAGTGGTTATCAGTAAGTTTTGGATGCCTTTGAAGACAGAGTTCATTGGTTCCACGAGATTTGTTGTCATGTGGCCCCATCATTTACCATTGTCGAATGTCTTGGTCCACTTCTCCAATGGAATATTATCGATCTACCTTACTGCATCTGCATTTGTCAATCTGATCTATTCACGACAGTGTTTGAAGGAAGGCTTTGTTAATGTATACCATGCGTTCACAACCTTCTTCCGTAGTGTCTTGTCTTTGATCTCCTGTATGAAATTTTGAGCGATGTGTCTAATGCAGTAGACATGTGTAGAATGAGGATATTACCATCTGTTATCAAGGTTTTTATAAGTACTCTCAATTAATGGATGTCTATATGAAATCAAGCATAGGTTAGGATGAGGAGCAACGTCTAATCGGATTAGTGATTATGCAAGTGTGAGCTGGACCCATAACACCTATCTCTCAAGAATCACTCCACTTCCGGTAAGATGTTGTGATCTGGAACATGCATATCACATTACGACACAAGATCTTGTAACTTGCTACATTAGTGCGATCGAGGATATAATCAACTAAGATTTCCATGTGATACATTTTAATAGCTCTCTCATAGTCTTCTTTTGTACGAAACTTGTCTCCCAGTTTTAAAGATCCTTTCGTCTCCATATACAGATTGTAAGATATATCTGAGGATGATTCATCTGCACCCATGTTCAAGTTTGTCATGTGTTGAGGCAGGTAATACACATGACCCGAAGGTAATGGCTCTTGCTCCTGGTTGACAGTGTCATCGTTCACCATATGATTAACCAATATCTCATCTTCTTCTTCTTCCTCGTTAATAGCATCGACTTCGGCTTGTTCATCGTCATCAGTTTCACAAAAAACTTGTGATTGATCAACAATTTGAGACAACTGATTTTGTTGTAGTAAAATATATAACTCAATATCGTTGAATCTGGAATGTTCATGACTGAGAAACATATTTTGAACATCTTCATCATCCTAGACCTTTAGCTGGAAAAAACTTGACTTGGTTGTTGGCAAAAATAACTGGATTTTTGTAGATGATTTGTGCCACCGGACCATACTGCAACTTCTTTTCTATTCTCTCTTTCAAATGTGAAAATTTTAATCATCTATTTATTGTAAACCGAGTAACATCGGTATTACAAAATTTGAAGCCGCATAAGTCACATTCAAATGTCTCACCATTTATGTGAGCGTTGATCATATATTATGGTGATGAAGCCATTTTGTGAAATGAACTGAATTTTAGTGTACTAGTGTGATAATGAGCGTAAGTTAGTTCTAAAACGAATACACATGCACTTAAATAGGATTCAAGTAGGATGGAAAAATGAACTCATGCGCCATAGGGTATAGCGCATGCTTTATTTTTTTCACAAAGGCGCCATATGCAATAGCTTGTCATGTATTCTCTTCCATTGCATGCATGCCACCCTGAGTCTAGCCTCCCTAGTCTGCCATTCTACCACATAGCTTTTCATGCATGGCCCTAGGAGTAGATACTTTGACTAACGCATGTGTACAAAAAATAACCCATGCGCCATTGGGTATGGCGCATTAGTTGTAGGCTTCATGCAAAATTGCTTCACGTGAATGCTTTGTCCAATTTATAAATATGGCTCTATAACTCATCATTTCCATCAAACACACCCAACATATACACTTTATCAGCAACAAATACTCAGAAGCATTCCAAAAAAAAAAGACTCTATTAACCATGGGTGAGACAGATTGAGGAACTATCAACAATATTGCAGAGTTTGTAAGTTATAATTTTGAATGTTTTACAAAATTTCCTATTAATACTTTTCCTTAATTATTTTCCTCAATCATTTTTTGTTAGGATCTAAAGAGATTTTGTTGTTGTGTACATGAATATGTACCACGCGAAGAATTGATAGAACCAAATATACGAGCAGGCGGTTTTGGTCATTTACTCAACATAGTCTCATATTACAAATTTATCCTCTCTTTGGTAGAAAGATAGAGCCTCGAGACAAACACATTTCACCTTCCTTTCGATGAATGTACCGTCACACTAGAGGACGTGTACATGTTTTTGGGCCTACCTATTGAATGTAGGGCTATTAATGATAGAGTTAACTAAGATAACACAATATTTGAAGAACTTTTGGGTGGCCCTTTATGTGAAGACATAACAATGGGTCAATATATTAATCTAAAGTAACTTAAATAACACTATTCCAGTATAATATTAATCGAAGATTCAGCTAAGTATGAAAAATAATTAAAACTAAGTGTTATACTATGATATTATTTGGTAATTTTTTATTTCCTGAAACTACTAGTAATACAGTAAATATTATGTATTTTCCTTTGTTAAGAAACATAAATAAAATAGGAACATATAGTTGGGGTTCGGGGTTCAACTGTTTTGTCCCATGTATATAGTTCTTTGTGTAAAAACACGCAAACGGGTACTTGTTTGTTTTATTCTTGCGCTTTTTTTCTCCAAACATGGGGTTGGTCGAGAATTTCGTCACTCCCCCCGTCAACGAAAACAGCTTCACATTCCCCTTAACAATAAAGTAAATCTTATTTTTTTTTCCACTTGCTTACTAAATACAACAACTAACTGTAAGTAATTTATTTTCACTCTTTTTGGCTTAGGTGGTCTGTTCTAGGGATGAACTATAACAAATGTCCCAAACACGCTATAATAGTCCATCAAAATCTTATAGACCACCTTGGACCAGATGATGTATTACAACTAAACAACTCATTAGAATCTAAATTTAGTTTTAATATTACCAATCTATAAATCTTTTATTCATATATTTTTCCTATATAGTTTATCTATATGTGGTATCTGGGTCTCAACCATGAGGTTAATTTAATATGGAGGATGTTGTAGTTTGGACAACAAAAACACCAATCATCAGGTTCACTAATATGGAGATGCACTAGAGTGACTGTGTCAAACTGCAGTTCGGTATGCAACAACAAATCCTAAACCCCCGATGTGTTTGGGACAATTGCATCAACTAAGAGTCAATGCCCAATAGAGTTATTCTGATTGGAGAGAGTTCGCTAGGGAGATATGTCATCAATGGAAGCATCGACATCAACACATCTTAAACGAACCTATCATACATGATGCTAGACCAACTTCAAATTATATGAATTGGTATAGGTTGGTTTCAACGAAATAGTTTGTGTCTGACCTGAGGTTATTTAATCGACCCACGCCAACGAGCTTCGTCATCATACACCCAACAACAAACCCCCGCCCAACAACCAACCCCACACCATTACTAAACCAAAAAACAATGCTAACCCACCCAAATCCAATGACCAACCTTACAACATAACCATACCAAATACACCCAACCACCAATTGAACATGATTATGAACCCACAAACACCCAACCCCGCAACCAATTCATGCCACACACCCAAACACAAAACCAAGAGCATGGCCCATACCACCAACAACCATATGTTGCCACCACATCATAATATAACCCTGATGATGCATATGATTCCACCCCATCCCACCATAGTCCCCATCCAATATACACCCAAACATCACACCACCAAAGCACTCAAACATCACATCACCAAAGCACATAACAGCCACATGCCTTTCGAACACCACAAGAACCATTACTTCGTTTCCAAAATGATTCAATGTTCCAATTCAACCAAACAGCCCGTCCACACGTAATCAAACCACCACGACCCAACTACGACAACATGGGCACCGACCTCGATTACGGCAGCGCCGGCTACGGCACCACTGGCTATTGGAGAGAAATGATTGAAAATTTGTTTGATATGCCAGAACCCTCGCACAAATCACATTTGCCTCATACGAATACAAGGAGATCTCAAACACCTCAGAGAAATCATGGGAGACCACGAAGGCGTAATATTAAAATTTATTTTTTATTAAACATTTTACGTAATATATATATTTTAAAATAATAAATAAAAAAATAACAAGACAACACAGTAGCCACTGCCTATGGCGTTTGCTCCTAGAGGATGCATGCATGATGGCGCCTATGTACAAAAAAAGTGTGCATGCGCCATACCCTCTGGCTACTCTTCTTATGGGTGAATTTTTGTTTGTTTGAAACATGGTTACTTTAGTAAATCATGGTTATTTAAAAAAATTGATAAATCATATTTAAATAAAATTTATATTATAATTTAAAGTAAAGAATTATTAGTAATTTATAATAAATATTTGTACTTGCACTACAACAAATAACGCTTTTCATGACGAAACTTTCACCTCGAACAACACAGTACAAGCTTCGATTCCCAACTATCGTAGTTAATGATTTTATTTATTTATAAGTGTAAACAAAATATTCTAACCCTTCAGTTTTCTATTTAACCGAGACATAAAATAATAAGATTTTACTATAAAAGCACTCGTTAAACAGATTTTACCCTAATTTTTACTAATATGAAGTCGGCCCAAACTCGCAAACATCAGTCTTTGGGATGCATTGCAAGAAAGAAAAATCTTCAATATTCTTCTAGCTTGAACAAAACATTTTTTTGCCCTTACAATCTAGCTCACATAATGGTGTTGATGTTGTCATTGTTGTATTTTTTGAAATAACCCTCAATTAAAGAGGGGAGCTCAACCTTTGAAGAGTACTCAGTTGATAGAGTGCAAGTGCAGAAAATCATTCTTGCTTTAATTTACACAAAGAATGGAGCTTAACCAACAAATAAGGGAGCTTAACCAACAAGGAAGGGAGCTTAACCTTTGGACAAAGAAGGGCATGCAACTAAATCTGAATATCAGCGAAGATATTCAGTAATAAGAACAAAGATTTTTTGTAAACAATTTATTTTAATATTCTTGTATAAACAATGTAATTTGAAAAAAACAAATTGCTCACCTCAGTTTTCTTCGTGACCGATGGGATAGTTAAAAGGAGAAGATAAAATACATCGGTTTTATACCGAGGTGTTTAATAATCATATTTTACTATAAAAACGCTTGTTAAATAGATTTTACCCTAAAACTAACTTATATGTAGCCGCCCCAAAGAGAGAAAATATTCACCGCCGTCCATTTGATCATGAGTTGCTACTATAGATATTTAGGATGGATTGCAAGTGCAAAAAATAAAAATTCTCATTGGGAAACAGATCTCTAGCATCTTGCATGGGACCTGGACATGGAAAATAAAAATTCTCATTAGGAAACAGATTTTACAATGTATTTTTAATATTCTGGGTAAACAATGTAATTTAAAAAAAAAAACAACTTATTCACCTCGGTTTTCTTCGTGACCCCCTAGTTAAGCGTTTTTTTCAACATCCTTCAACGCCCTTAAACAAATCTTTGTCATCCATTTAATGTTTATCAACTCTCAAGAATCTGCCACTAGTGATCCGCGTGAAACCTAAGGGACATCCATTATAAAAGCATGTTGAATATTGAAAATTTAACCATGGAACATAAACCGCTTGAAACATAAAGACGTTTGAAAAAATTCTCTAAGATGGATTGCAAGAGCAAAAAATTACTTGGGCTTAAGGTTTATTTTTTTGAATATTTATTTGAGCACAAAATCATATATTTGAATATTTATTTTATTTAGCTAACCCTTATGTTGTTTTGCTTCAGAATCAAATGCATGCAAAGTCTTGGAGAATATATTTGCACCAACATTTGCTCTTCACCCACCTAGAGAATTTGATTTTTATCTAGATGTATAGGGAATTTGATTTTTATTTTAATATTTTGTATAAACAATGTAATATCCTGGATAAACCATATAATGATTTTCTTTATAAAAAAAAAGAAATAATCTTACCCCTCAATTTTATTTGTAAACCGAAAGGTAAGATAAACTAATTTTGAAAATAATAAAAGTGCATCTGCTGGGGCTCGAGCCCATGTTCATATAACTTTACCTCTGGATTTTATTTACACCAACGCAATAAAAGGCGAGTTTTCATGTCGCCCTTCGTTACCTTGCTTCTTTAGCCGAGGTATTATATATTTCGCGTCCGAGGTAAAAAACATTTTTTTAGTATAGTTGAAGATAAATATTAATTAATATTATCATAAAAATTTGAACGATAAATAAATAAATTAAAATTTATACTTAGTCATACTATATTATTATAATTAAATTAAATTTTTATTATATTCATGATATATTATTGTAATTAAATCAAATTTATATTAAAATTAAATGATTTTATAATATATATATATATATATATATATATATATATATATATATATATATATATATATATATATATATATATATATATATATATATATATATATATATATATATATATATGAAGAGTTTTAATATAAATTTATTTATGAAATAATAAAAATAATGTAGAAATTAAATTTTATAACTATAATTATGAAATCAAATGGGTTTTCAAATAATAGTTTTTGGTAAAATTGTATAAACAAATATTTAATAAGTTGATAACTCATTTAATTAAAATACAAAATGATAAATTAATTGAAAATTAGATAAATATTTATTATACTTAGAATAAAAATAAAGATAAAAGATAAAAAAATAAAGATAAAAAAATAAGAAGAAATAAAGGAACAAAATATTTTGCAACTCCAGTGAAAAAACTCATAATAAGTTGTAGTGTTTTTTAGTTATGAAAGTTAATTTCCAATTTAATAAATGAGTGTATATCTAATATTATTATTTAATATGAATAATAATAGTAATAAAAAACATAAATTAATTATAATTAAAACCTATACAATAAAATTAATTAATCAATTTTAAGTTATTCGCTTATGATTTGATTCATATTTTTTAAAAAATAAATAGTGAGGATATTTATCTATAAATCATAATTATTTTAGATATTTTTATTTAAAAAAATATTGGTTAGTAAAAATAAATTTATTGAAAAATTTTACCCTGAGTTTTTTCACTTGCATTAGCATAACACGAACATTTCATTTAATCATGCATTTTATCAGTCAAAAGCATTCATTAGAGTTTAGATAAAAGGTCAGGAGTTCTGGCATTTTATTTTTTCTTGATGACATTCGTTCAGTCATCTGTTGATTAAGAAGTCAAAAGACTTGTTTTCTCAAATCTCAGTGCATCGCCCATTCCATTGCATCATGTTTCAGAGGTCTAAAGGATGGTAGTCAAGAGTACTAGTATCATCTAAATCTTTGTATGATTTTAATTGTAATTGAGAATTAGAAGCAAATGGTTCAAGAGTAATTCATTTCCATCTGATTAACTAGTCACAATTATTCCATCAGTAAATCAATGCATTTACTAGACATTTGCATCGTATACTCATCATAACATGCATTTCATTCCGCATAATACTTAAAATATCAACCAGAATAAATTTTTGGATCTATAAATAGATCGGTTGAATCAATTTTCAAATGTACATAGAATTAGCGGGCGGAAAATTTCAAAATCAAGCTTGCACACGTCAGTTTTATTAATCTATGGTTCGCGTAGTTTAATTTGACGTGCTCGTTTTATTTTTTTTACTACTTTTTGATTGCATTTTGATTAGCCTGAGCCTTTTAACTGATCATTTTTTTATTTTTAAATTTGATCAAAACCTCTATGTTTCCGAAAATTTTATTTCGTGCTAATCATTTTGGTGCATTCAGTGTATTTTTATGGGCACTTTTGCGCCTGATTTTTATGAATTTTCTAACTTTTTAAAATGGGAACTTGTGATTGGAAGACATTGTTCCCTGTGGAAGCAGCGTTACGCAATTCATCTTCTCTTCTGGCCAGAGTCGTTATTGTCTCAAAAATTTGATCGATCTTGCTTTTGACAGAGTTTATTTCTTCCCTGAAGGAAGCTTGCTCTTGTTGAATCTGATCCATCATTTGTCTGGTGTTGGCACGAGTAGCGTACTGGTGTCGAGGAATCAGCTTAGTTTACTAGAGATGAAGGAAGGTGAAATGAGTTTTTATTTTTGGAATGAAATGCAAGATGCACAATTGATGTACATGCAAAAAGTTTGTATAAAAAATGCAATTTTTGACAATGTGATGCCATGCCATGTATGGATGCAATGCTAATATGCAAGATTTCAGGATCACAGGTACATGAACTCATAAGTTTGAGGTACGGATGGAGGATAAGGCGGATTTATCTCCTCACAAGGATCTCACCAAGTAGGATCTAGAGTTAAAAAAGGGAACCCCAAAGTCATGGATCCGCATGACTGTTATCAGACACGACATAAGCATGTCGGTTGATGACTCTATCATATGGATCTCTCTTGTGTGAGACCTTCGTATTGAACTACACGAGAAAAGCTTCTCGGTGCCCCATACTACGCGACCATCGACATCGAGTTCTAGACAAGGGTTTCAGAGTCATGAACTTCATTAACTGTTTGTTGCGTATGTCAGTCATTGGCAGACAATAACTCCATCAAGGAAATATATTCTTAATGAGATCTTTGTATCGAACTACACAAGGAAGGCTTCTCGGTGCTCCATACTACGTGGCCATCAATCCTAGTTTGGCCAATGGTTCAAGGTTCTACAAAGGTCCTTAGAGTCATGGATTCCAAGGAAAACATTGATTGGCCACGCCAAAAGCTTAACGGTCGTCAATATCCTCATTAGAATCTACTCTAAGCGAGGTTCTCGTATCGACCCTTACGAGGAAATCTCCGCGGTGGCCCATACAACTCAACCTCTCCTATCTTATGTTTTTTACACTCTAGACTCGGGTAGAGAGCCTTTCTCTAAAGGTTTGAAATCAGAGTATCCAATCCATACCATAATAGATAAGATACAAATATTTACAGCAAAAGGCAATAAATAAAGCAAATAAAGCAGAAAGATAAACACTCAAACATGCAAAGAAGGCAACTTCGACTAGGCTTGACTTGCTTAGGAAAGAATCCCCAACAGAGTCGCCATCTGTTGTACCTCGAAAAATACGACCTCGCGAAGAAAGTTTGCAAATGGACTAACAGAGAGTTGCCACCAAACTTTATTAATTCCCAAAGAGGAAAAGGGAAAATATCGATAAAATCTACGGACGGAAAAGGATAGGACATGTTCGTCGCAACCAATGTCGGGTTTGGAAGTTGATTATGCAAAGGGAAGGTAATAGCACCCCTACATCCGTTGTACTCAACGGGAACCATCTAGGTTGTCTATGCGTGAATGTGTATCGTTATCTAAAGGTCTACTTGCTAAAGAGAAAATGAAGGTTTTTTTATTAGGGTGCTCGCCAAGGATTGGGGCCCTTGGCAGAGCACACTAAATATTTAGTAATGTCGCAGAAAGGAAGGCGACCACCAATTGTGAGGCACATGGCTGCTATTCAAAAGTTCCCATTTTGAAAAGTTAGAAAATTCAGAAAAAAATAATTGGAGGAGACTTGAGCTTCTTCTTTTGACCATGCATATGGTGTGACTTGCAGATAAAAAAATAGAGAGAAACAAAAGAGAGACTTTTGGGAAAAGAACATTTCCTCTCTCTCGTTGTGAACCGGCTCATCAAGCCTCCCTCCTTATTGCATAAACCAACCAAACCCCTCACGGTTAACTTCCTCCACCTTCCCCCTCCACTTTTTCCGACTGGTTAACACCTTTCCGCGGCCACCCTTAACACTGCTACAACCTTCTCCAACCACTGTCAATCCCTAACCTTCCTTTAACCACAACGAAACACCTTCCTTTAACCATAACCGAAATATTTGATATGAATAATAATAGTAATAAGGGTTAATAGTGAATTTCACCCCTGTAATGTTAGCGAATTTTGCTTTTCCCCCCTCCCTGCCTTTTGGCAACGGTTTTTTCAAAAAAACCGTTGCCAAAACCCGCCTTTGGCAACGGTGGAGGGTAAACCGAAACACGCTCATATGGCAGGGGGGTAAATCACTATTAACCCTAGTAATAAAAATCATAAATTAATTATAATTAAGGACCTGTTTGTTTCAGCTTTAAAAAATCTGTATTTTAAAAAATAGATTTTACAAAATAGTTTTTTAAAATATTACAAATTTTTTATATTCTATTTTTCAAAACTAAAAGACTAATTTTGAAATCCTATAACATAAACATACATTATTGAAGATCAAAAGATAGTCGAAATCGCAATTTTTTTCAAAAAGTTGTATCTCAAAATTGAGTTTTATGAAAATCTATTTGAAATAGCTTCAAAATTAAGTGATTTTTTGAAATTTTGATATCCAAAAAAGGTTTCAATAAAATGATGAAATATCTAAAATAGTATTTTAAGAATAACTATTCAAACCAAATTTTCATTTGAAAATTTTATGAAAAGTTTCTTTGTAAATTTTATTTACATAAAGGTTTGTTACACTATAAAAATCATTTTTTTAAAAAGGCAAAACAAACGGGTCCTAAAAACTATAACAACAAAATTAATCAATTTTAAGTTAGTGGCTAATGATTCGAATCATTTTTTTAAATGAATAGTGAGAATTTTTATCTATAAATCGTGATTATTCTAGATATTTTTATTAAAAAATAATGGTTAGTAAAAATAAATTTATTGATATAGATTTTTATATAAAAAGTATTTTTTTTATTTTATGCATCAATGACAAATATTAGTGGGTTATTTTTAAATTTTCGTGCTTACATTAACTTATATTTAAAAGTAAAAAAAAACTGGAATTTATGTTTTATTCTGTTCAAATTTTTAACTAGCTTTTGTAATTATAATAAATGATTTAATTAATTATTTAAAAATATTATAGATAAACTATTTAATTGATTTAAAGTACAATAAATATAAATCGTTTGAAAGAGAAAGAAATCATGAAAAAAGTGACATGTAACTAAATCATCATTACATAGCTTAATAAATTGAAATGGTGTCAACTTCCTAACTAAGATTGGAACATGCTATTGATCTCCCTAATTTACCCTTCTTTGCTTATTAACATTACACTAAAATTTGCCCTTTTTAGTAATTTACATATCATTACATCACACCCAATCAAAACTCATGTTTTGTACACATGGCAAACATTGTTTCAAAAAATCAAATCAAATCTCCCTCTTTCCCTCACGTCTCTCTCTTTCTCGTCTCCCCCTCTCTCTCTTCCCTTCCAAAAAATCGAATCTCCCTCTCTTCCCCCTCTCTTCACGGGTTCTCTTTCCATGGAAAAAAACCAAAAAAAATTTCAAAATCACAAACACCTTAATCGCTTTTTCATTCCAAACTGAAGAGATAGCGGTGCTCGGATTTGATGGAAGTCACACACGATGGTGAGGGTGCGGCAACGGTGTTCGCGGTGGTACGACGATTGAAGTTCATGTTCTTTTGTACATTTTTTTATCCTTTGAACAACTGGGTTTGATATTGTTTGGGTAAAATTTTGGATTTTGATTTTGATTTTGATTTTGATTTTGTTGTGGTTCATATCTATTTTGTTTGGATTTTTAATTTGATTTTGTTCTGGTTTATTTTGGATTATTGTCTCTCATATATTTGTTTGATTTTGTGCTTTTGCTTTGATTCTATTTTACTGCCTGTAGGTTACAGAATATGCTCGGAAGCGTTTGGAGCAACATGTGAGGAAACCTTTCTTTAATGATCGGTAACATTTGAACTGTGTGACCTTTACGTCGGATTCCACGGTCGGTCCGTTTAACCTAATAGGGCTGCTGATTCTGTAGAAAACAGTTGCAAGTCCAACCTCTATGCCACGACTCACAATGCTTCGACATCTATAGTGTTAGGTTGTATAGTTTGTCCTGTTCTTGCTTCTATTTTGCTGCTTCATCATGATTGCATATGTTTATTAGGTGGATGTATGACATAGTTAAATTTTAACAAACTATTATTACTCTGCGATACGGGATTTTGATTTGTATGCCCTCCAATTTATGCATGTTGGTTTTCTTATGTAGAGAATATCTGACATGGCTTTCTTTGCTGAGGATGTTCACCTGTTAGCCAGGTAAATATTTTTTTGTTTCAGTTTGTCATGGATTTTTATTTGTAATTATACATTTATTAATTTTTCCTTTACATTTGCTCGTGCATTCACAGTGCTAGCACTGATGGGAGAATTTTTATATGGAAAATCAATGAGGGTTTTGATGAGGAAGACAGGCCTCAAATGTCTGGAAGAGTTATCCTAGCCATTCAGATATTAGGAGAGAGTGAGTCCGTTCATCCGCGAGTATGCTGACATCCCCATAAACAAGTAACATTGGCTTTATAATTTTGTTCCTTTAGTATATTATCTTTCAATTGGTTTTAGATTCTTAAAGTTTTAGGTTATAATTGGAATTGACCAACAGGAGATTTTAATTGTTGCTATTGGAAACCGGATCCTCAAAATCGACACTATGAAAGCTGGAAAGGGTGAAACTTTTTCTGCCGAGGAGCCTCTCAAATGTAACATTGATAAGTTGATTGATGGCGTGCAGCTTACCGGTAAGCATTACCATTACTATTACTATTGTTATTATTGGAATACTCATAATTCATAAGTTGAATGTGTTTGACCTTTCACCATAGTACCGAGCAACTGGTAAAGGGTTTGTTGTCCAACACATAAAGTTTGCTGACAATTACAAACTATATTCTCGAAGCCACTTTGTCAAAGCGTGAGTAAAACATAATAATCTGCTCCATTATTGGTAAGCCTCTGCTATTATTATTGGAATAATTCAGTTTATTGAAAACTAACAAAAAATGATTGCTTGTGATTCATAATGGTTTGTTTGAAATATGTGAAAGTAGAGTGAATGTTTTATTAAATTCAGATCATTGTGTTCTTTTCTTTAAAACATGTTTATCAATTTGTGTGCAGGATTTTAGAATACATGTTGCTTTAAGAGATATCGTTGTAGCTGGAACAGATCATTGTGTTCTTTTCTTTAAAACGTGTTTATCGAAGATTTCGGCTTCTGGTTCTCAAGGTGGGTTTGAGATGCAGGTGCCTTCGATTGCTGCTTCTTCCACTTTGGTTCATGTGGAGAGAGAAGTTTCTGCAAAGGCTTCTGAATTGTTCACAAGAGATAATAGTTATGTGAGCAAGTCAAAGTCTATATTCTATCCCAACGGGATTGAACCAAATTTTGCATCCAAACCCCAAATAATGGATTCATCGTTGAAATCCACAACTGCTGCTAGTATGATATTTCAATATGTTAATTTAGTTATTCATGTGTTTCTTCTGATGGTATGCTAAAGGAAATGTGTTTCTTCTCCACTCACATTTATAGAAAAGGAAATGTTTATGATGACAATTCTCCTTGGTATATTGCAGGTGAAGAATTGAAAATCTGCTATATTGATGCCAGTATGGACCGCGATGCTCGGTGAGAATTATTGTTTCAAGGGGAACCTTATAGAAGTTTGCATTCTTATAACTGCAGGATTTTGGCCAGTCCATCAGTGAAGTCCTCCAGTATGCTGGTTCAATTCAACAGTTGAGGGTCAAGTCAGATTCGTTTCATTGTCCTTGGTTCTATAAGGTCCAGCCTTGGTAAATATGCTGATACTATTCTTTCTTCAATATAGTCCCGGTTCAGGTTCAGTATGCAATGATACAAATTTGGTTTTAAAAAATGTCTTGCCAAAATAGTGTGCAACAATTTTTGTATGGGTGTTGTCGCTCCCAGGATTTTCATCCAAGTACAAGCGCGAAAGTGACACCGAAATAGAGTCACCAGCAATGTGTATTTATCCCAAGAGGGGGAAAGGAAACACTGCGTAAACCTGAGGGGAAGGATAGAGCATGGTCTTGCGACCAAGAGATATGGGTTCGGGAGTCGGTTACGCGCGAGGAAGGTATTAGCACTCCTATGCGTCCATCGTACCGGATGTGATCCACGCTTGCTGCTTCAATCAAAGGGTGTAAGGAAAGGATACTGGAAAAGGAACTGCTAGCTGGAGAACTAGAAAAGGAAAGGAGAGAGAAAGAGAAACAAATGTAGGGAAAATAAAAGAAGTGCTCGAATAGGCCCTACCACACTGCCTACGTATCTCATCGGGAACATGAGAATCAGAGCGACGTAGTTCCCCTCAGCCAGGGAGCATTGTTTATGTTTTTTAGTGGAAACCTCAACGTTCGCGTCCGAGCAGTTAGGTGTTGCAGCTCGTTGTATGGAGACTTAGGCGTTACCTGTTTGCGGTAAAACGGGAATGACGTATCCCTAAGGAAGGAGTGAAGGAGATGAGAAGAGAATCTATTTATTTGTTCTTTTTTTTTGTCTTTTAAGAAAGAAGTGTTTTGATTATTGGTGTTTAGTAACACGTATTGTATTTAAGTCCTTCATGTAGGATCGAATGCCTCGCACATCGTCCCCAGACGGGACGTACGCTAAACATTCTAAGAAAGTGAGGGAAGACCCCTCACCATCTTATTCTCACATGAAAGGCTCAAATACAATATTTGTTATGCCTTTATTAAGTGTTTTTGCTTTTTGTTTTGAGATGAGAAAGAGAAACCCAAACGGAGCAAAGGTGAAACTAAAGGGGACTAAGACTTACCCTAATGTTATCATTCATGGATGTTCCTATGGTTAATGTGGTTTAATAAACCTAATCCTAAAAGAAAGGAGAAGAAGATTGAATTAAACAACTCACTTCTAAAGTAGAAGATGAGCTGTAACTCGAAAGGGAGAAGAAAGAAGTTATTCAAGGAAAGCATGTCAATGCTTATCATGATCACCAGTTGAATTATTAAAATAAATAAGAGAGGAGAAAGGAAGAAGTGTGTGTGGAAGCATATCCACACACTTACTTACCATTTGCACCTACACGAAAAGGTTAGTTCCAAAACTATTTACAAGTAGTGAAATAAGGAAAGAATACCAAATAACGATCAAACTAATTAAGAACTAATGAATAAAGTTCCTAAGAGTTGAAAATCAATCAAAGTCAGAACCTATGCTCTAAGGGTGTTCTCTAATGTTAAGATATTAAACACACACCAACTATGCACAAGCAAAGTCTTAAACATCAAATAAATGCACCTATGGAAGGAATAGATAAAGAATGGGTGAATATGCAAGGTGATCATGTATTAATGCTTCATAAAAGATCAAAGTCATAACCAAATATCATTTTTCAATGTCTTAAGATGCACATGGATCATCATACAAATTATGAATAAAAGGGTACAAGTAGAAGACATAATATGAAAAAGAAGTAAGTATAAAAGAGACATGTTCAATTAGGTGCACAAAGTGACATATCAAAGATGCATAACATGTAACATGATTAAAGAATGCATATGGACAGTGGCATACCATTGATGAGATGCAAATGGGATGAGAGAAATGTCATATAAAATGCACACATGAAACATGTAGAGCATAAGAGGAGATAAGAGGTGGAAACATGTCAAAGTTCCAATTAGAATGCATAAACTCAAATCAACTACAAACACAAGTCAAAGTGACCTATAATAAAACAAAGATGACCTATAATATCATACAAATGACATGCAAAAGATGCACAAACAAGTCCTAATAGGATGGCATAAATGCCTACCTAAAACTAGGGTTTAGATGTTAACAAAATTTCACAAAAGGTCTCCTAATCTAGCATGCATAAACAAATAGAAAATGATTTTGTAAAATTAGGAAAATAGAACACAAATCAACTAAGTCAGAATGGAATCACATATCAAAAGTATAGCATAAAATTCAACAAGAACCATGCTCAATTAAGTTCACAAATTCACCTTGAAACACCTCAAAAGAAAGTTCAAATAAGAACATCAAAACATATGATGAAATGTCTTTAAAAATCCAATGAAAATTGTATTACATGCTTCAATGTGTTATCTACCAACTGCAAAAAGAATGGGTGAAAAATATTATGTGAGATGGAAGAAAGAAAATGTGCAAGTTTGAATATCAAAGAAGAAATTCACTCAAAAGAAATTAAAATAAAAATATGTAATTATGCTCAAAATTCACAAAGTCAGAATTAAAAATAAAATAAAATAAGTTAAATGCATAAAGAACACACATGAATTAATTTGATATTTTTAGAGTTGATTTACTATTTTTAAAATAAGAAAATGAAACAATATATGAAATAAAAATGAAAATGTGAAAGAAATGGAAAGGGGGTGCAGCTACAGTAATTTGCACGTTTTAAAATGATTGGGCCTGAAAAGGTGGTGTGCAAATAGTAATTATAAACCCAATCCACTAAAGCGTGTAAGTGTGTTCAGGTGTACATGCACTCAACATAAGGATGCAATCATGACCATTAGATCCAACAGTCAACCATCTATCCAGAAATTATGATAATCAAACGAATGAGAACGCGCGTACATGTTAATCACCAAACACCCACACACATGCAAGCATCTAAAACAAATAAGAGAGAACACGTGCAAGACCACACTTTCATTAATGCATTGGCAATATATTAAGCATTGGATTAATCTCATGATGATCAAGCATGCAAGATGAGTGGATCAGATTGGAGACATACAATAGCAAGCATGATGCACACACACACAAACACTCAGGTCACAAAACAATGCACGTGAGATACACATGGGATTTTAATGCGCTGGCAAAGTCTAAACCGTTGGATGAAGATGGTCAGACGGTCATGTTTAAATCTGGCCTAAAAACCCTAAACGCATGCTCACCGGCCGGAGAACGACCTCCAGTCTTCTTCTCCGGCCATCTCCGTCACCTGCAACTCTCACATCTCCCATAAACATGCAAACCGCACACCAAAATGAAGAGGAAGTCATGTACATTCCAAATCTAACATTGAAAATCACATAGCACGCACATACAGAGAGATTCGAACACCAACAGTTTGCCCTAATTTTTCAACTATGCTCCTAAAGAGCCTATCAACTAGCCAGGACTCACACAACTTCTAGTAAGCTTCAAATCAAGATGAAACAAGCTTAAATCACATGAATACGAAGCAATAAGGTTGAGTAAATTAGAACCTGAAACTGTGAAGAAACTTGAGTTGTAACAAAACCAGAGAAAACCACTTGATCTTGAGCTTAAGTTGAGCAAAATAAATGCAGCTGAGTCTTGAAATCTTGAAAACAGAGGAAGATTCGAAAATGTGATGAAGATACACTTGGAGAATTGGTGTTGATTATGCTTGTTCTTGCTCAAAAAACCACACTGAAGATGATGATTGATGAAGATGAGTGATGGAGGTGATGAGTTCATGTGAGATCAGAGGGAGAGAATAGAGAGATTCAGAGAGTGAGAGTGAGAGTGATTTGAGGTGAGAGTGAAAAAATGAAGTGTTGTTGTGAACTCTGTGAGTGATTTTTGAATATATACTTGAGGTTAGAAGTTAACTCCAATGGTTACGTGAGTCAGTGAGTGAAGTTAACTGAGCTCACCCTAACTAACTGAGTTAAGTTAGTTAGGGGCGAGTTGGTCTTGGCTTGGCTATGCTGTGTGTGAGTTTCTTGGAGCTTATGGTGAGGTTGATGCAAGGAGAGGTGGTGATGATATTATTCTGATGTAGCAGCTTGTTGAACAAGTTTTATTCATTTCCTTTTTTATGCATGGTGAAGGGTATGTAGCATAATGTAAGAATTTTGCTTGGCCAAATGAAGTAAAGGAATGGATGATGTAGAAACATACGTGTGACTGTGGTAAACCAACAACAACAATATAAAACACTTCCTTTTGGACAACATGATATCAATGAAAGCATGGAGGTTTGGTGATGAATTTCTCTATGTATGGTGGATGATTTGGTGAGTTTTTGATATCAAATGAAAGAGGGAACATGGGAGAATAAGTTTGGTGTGCGAATTGAATTGAAATGGGCCCTCAAACACACTTGAAAATGGCCATGAACTCAAGGGAACAAAACTGATTTGTGGGCGTGGCAAACTTGGCATGGCATGGCAATGTGACCTATGGATTTTCAGTGTAGAGCAACCATGTTTGAACCCTAATATCTCCTTCATAACTTGCTCAAATGAAAAAATGTCAAACATGAACATTGTAGAGGGCATGGAAAGGAACAACTTTGATGTTGGAAAGTTTTCCATTTGAAGCTTCCTTGATGGAGAAAAATGGTTTGAAATTTTTCCCACCATGTGTTTGACAAAATTATGGTGCATGGGCCTAAACTTGCCTTGCCATGACTTGGTTTTTGACCTAGTTTTGTCAAACTTTGATTGATCATATCTCACTCAATTTTGATCCAATGGAAGAGTTATTTATATGGATTTGAAGCTTGGAATTTCATATTTAATTGGCTCAACTTGTGCCTGAGGTTTGGAGCTTTTATCATGGAGAAAGGAAGCCTCAAAGTGTGGTGCAAAATGGTCCAAACTTGCCATTTTTGGAAACCCTAAGTTTCTAAAAATGGAAACTTTGTACCTTTCTTGATTTTTCATGATTCCTCCATCATTTCTTGATCAAATTTTGTCCAATGAACATATTTAACTTGAATTTCATGAATTTGATCTTAAAAAGTCAGGAGTTGACTTTTTTCACTGCATAGTTGACTTTTTCCCCAATTTCTTGATTTTGAATCTTCTGACCAATTGAAACCCCTCTGAAACCAATTGATGGGCAGTTTTCCATCCCTATACTCTTAGGAACATAAGGAATACCATGAGATCAAGTTTTGTCCAAAAAATCAGAAATAAACTGATTTCAGGGCAAACCCTAGTTTTGGTACCCTCTGGTTAGGAGGAAATAGCACATCCTCCAAATCCAAATTCCTCTGAATATGATGTATATCCTATCTAAAAAAGATGAGATATGACATTTGGAGGTGATAAAAACTCAAAGAGCTTGCCCATTTGAGGGTCATATCCCAATTTTAGACTGTTTTGTGTAGGAGATGATGCACTATCCAATCTTCTTAATGAATTCCCAACTTCCAATGCCTTGTGGGATCAAAGTGAGAGGATATATGATATAAGAGACCCTTGAGGCTTGTTTGAAGACCTTTGGCTCTTGTTCTCTTGCTTTTCTTTGGCTTTCAATTGTTTACACCTTGAAGCACTTGATACCATGCCTTGCAACCAATGATATGCAATTTATGACCTACTATGGAATGCAAATGAGTAAAGCATAGACCAATTTAATGAGAAAACATGAGGGAAAATTTTGAGGTATTACAGCTGCCCCTATTCAATCAACTGTGAATCTGAATGGATGAAAGCAACGGCTATCAGGAATTCAAGATACATAGGGATTGAATACAAAAATAACCGAGAAAATTTGCACTGTGTGGATAAAGAGAATGGATACACGACAAACACAGCAGTTGTGGGAGAAGATATATGTGACAAAGAGTCCAGAACAAGTGAAATCCAAAGAAGGCCTGTCGGGAACGGTTGGAGTCTAGATTATGCCTGTCGGGAACGGTTAAGGTGCGCCTTTCGGGAACGGCTAAAGTGCGCTTGTCGGGAACGACTAAAGTTTACAACCTATGGTTACCTATCGGGAATGGTAAACGGGCCAGTCGGGAATGGCTAAAGGTGAACCTGTCGGGAACGGTCAATGTAAGCCTGTCGGGAACGGTCAAGGTGAGCCTGTCGGGAACGGCTAAAGTTGAAAACCTATGGCTTGCCTATCGGGAATGGTAAATGGGCCTGTCGGGAACGGTCAGGTTTAAAACTTAAAGGGCGCCTGTCGGGAACTGCTAAAGTTGAAAACCTATGGTTTACCTATCGGGAATGGTAAATGGGCCTATCGGGAACGGCCAGGTTTAAAACTTAAAAGGCGCCTGTCGGGAACGGCTAAAGTTGAAAACCTATGGTTACCTATCGGGAATGGTAAATGGGCCAGTCGGGAACGGCTAGGTTTAAAACTCAAAGGGCGCCTGTCGGGAACGACTAAAGGAATCCTATCGGGAATGGTTCCGAGAAACTTGTGAGCTGAGAGATATGACTCTGTGGGGAGAAAAATGATGAAACCCTTTTGCGCTGCTTTGAAATGTCTGTTGGGGAATGAGCGAGGCATTCTTTCTGGATTTGTCAATGATATAAGAAAAATAGTTTTGGGCTCTCGCACGAGGTACCAAAACTGGCTTATGCTTCACATGCATATGTTTGAATTTTTCCATGGCGTAATGCTCCATCTCGATGGAAATGCTACGCGTTCTGAGGATGCTTATGCATACTATATGCAAAATGCAAAGAGGTCCTCAGCAAAATAAATGCTGCTGAGGAAAGGTAAGTAACTTCGCTGGGGAATAATGAGTTTACAACAAACTCTGCTGGGGAGAACCACTTCAGAGCGTCTCGTGCTAGGGAATGTTTCTTAAGAAACCTTTACAGAAGATCCAACATCTTCCAACTCTTGGACAAAAACTGAAACTTGAGCCAAAATGCAGTAATTGGGAGGCCACCCTACTGAGGATAATAGATCTGGAACACCTCCGGCTGGGGAATTTTCATGATGCTCCATGCTTGGGATGGCCAACAACTTGCTTTTGCTCCAAGATACAAGGCTGATCTGGAGAACGTCCCAAGAGGATTTTACAGAAGATTCGACATCTCCAAACTCCTGGACACTTACTGAGTCTTGGACATTAGCTGCGAGGCCACTCTGCTGGGGAGTTTGCAACCGTTATCGACACAGAAAAGCTTGTAGCTGTTGGAAGTACTGAATAGGAGAATCGACTTAATAAGATACAACGCTGCCCCATTGCAATTGACTTGTCAATATCGAATCGTCATGCGCAACCGTCTGTTGAACGATGAATTCAATCAGTAAACGTTGTGACAAAAGGGTTACATGAGAACCCTTTCTTGAACATGGTGGCTTCGGTACTACCATTTGACAATGTTGTCGGGGATCATGGAGCTCTGTAAATACGCTGAGGACGACCACCTCTAAGAGGAACTTCCCTGCTGAGAAACCGTCTCTGTTTGGGGGGGAAACTATCATTTGCGCTTCGTAAAGGATTTTGGCTTGAAGACGTCATACCTCTTTGAACAACTACCCAGTGAATTCTCAACACCTGCAAACAAAAGAATGCGCATATATGCCCCAGAATAACATGGGTTTTGGTAGTATTCACCCAAGCACACCCGTCATTCAAAGCAATTTTAAATGTTTTCCTTTTATGCATGTTATTGTAGAACCCCTATTTTCACATGCAAATGTTTATCAAAAATTCTGGACGTTTGTGTAAACAGAACAAATTATAAAAACAAAATAAACAGATAGAATTATTCTGAATAACGACCATTTTATTGATTGAAAAGCCTGAAAATAGGCATTTACATCAAGAAGCAATTCCTGGAAAGAGGTAATTGCCAAAACAGAAAAGAAACTTGTCCTAATGACAATGTGAAAATAGAACTCCATTGAGTTTCAACCCTGCTATGGTTCATATATCTTCAAGACTCTCCAATTGCTTTGCCTTCAAAGGGGGACGATTGAACTGATTCCTATCCTTCAGAGTGCTTATTGATTGAGACGAGACAATACAGATTACTCAGATCGCAGTTTCCGCTAAATCTCTCTTTTGCCTGGATCGCCCTTTACGGGTTTTCAATCCACCGAGATACCCTTTTTTGCCTAAGTTGCCCTTGCGGGTTTTCAACTTACCGGGTGTACTTTCTTTTTTATTATTTTATCCCTAATTTTTGCCCGAACCTTTTTTTTTTTGGTTCGTCGGGATGCCCCTTTTTTGCCTGGACTCTCTTTTTACTGTCCAGCGGGTCTATTTATGCGAAGTATTTTTTAACTGCGTCTAAGTTCACAGGTGACAAAAAATCTTCACTGTCCATTGTTGTAAGCATCAAGGCTCCGCCCGAGAAAACCTTCTTAACAACATATGGACCTTCATAATTAGGAGTCCATTTGCCCCTGTGATATATATTCGGAGGAAGAATCCTTTTCAATACCAAGTCGCCCGTCTGGTAAGTCCGAGGACGCATTTTCTGGTCAAATGCCTGTTTCATTCTCCTCTGATACAGTTGTCCATGACATGCTGCAGCCAATCGTCTTTCTTCAATGAGACTCAGCTCGTTGAACCTAGCTCGAACCCATTCAACCTCGTCAAGTTTAACATCCATCACGACCCTTAAAGAAGGGATCTCAACTTCCACCGGTAGTATTGCTTCCATACCGTATACAAGAGAAAACGGGGTTGCCCCAGTAGATGTACGAACGGAGGTACGGTACCCATGCAAAGCGAAAGGAAACATTTCATGCCAATCCTTATACGTCACTACCATCTTTTGCACAATCTTCTTGATATTTTTGTTGGCTGCCTCGACGACACCATTCATCTTCGAATTGTGATGTTCAATTTTAAAGCTCTGGCATAGCTCTTGCATCATCTTATTGTTGAGATTAGAACCATTGTTAGTAATGATCCTTTTAGGCACCCCATATCGGCAAATAATCTCCTTCTTAATGAATCGGGCTACCACCTGCCTAGTGACATTTGCAAAAGAGGCAGCTTCCACCCACTTGGTAAAGTAATCAATAGCCACCAGAATGAATTGATGTTCATTGGAAGCTGTAGGCTCAATCTTCCCAATCATATCAATGCCCCACATAGCAAAGGGCCATGGAGAACTCATCACATTCAGAGGGTTTGGTGGCACATGCACCTTGTCAGCATAGATTTGGCATTTGTGACATTTTCGGGCATACTTAAAGCAATCAGCTTCCATAGTTAGCCAGTAATACCCGGCTCGCAATAACTTCTTCGCCATAGCATGCCCACCGGCATGGGTACCGAAAGATCCTTCGTGCACTTCTTGCATTAACAGGTCTGCTTCGTTCCTATCCACGCATCTGAGCAAGACCATGTCAAAGTTTTGCTTGTAAAGCACATCCTCATTCAAGAAGAAGCTTCCTGCCAACCTCCTCAGAGTCTTTTTGTCATTGTTTGATGCCCCAGCCGGATACTCTTGACTCTTTAAGAAACGCTTGATATCAAAATACCAAGGTTTATCATCAGTCGTTGTATCAGCAGCAAACACATGAGCGGGTCTGTCTAGCCTCATCACATCGATTTTGGGTATATGGTTCCACCAATTCACCTGAATCATGGAAGATAATGTTGCTAAAGCATCAGCCATTTGATTCTCATCACGAGGTATATAGCACAATTTTACTGTTGTAAAGAAAGTCAACAGTCTTCTCGCATAGTCTCTGTAAGGAATCAAGTTCTGTTGGTTAGTATGCCAATCTCCATTGATCTGGTTGATCACTAGAGCAGAGTCCCCAAATATCTCAAGAGTCTTGATCCTTAAATTAATGGCTTCTTCAATACCCATGATACAAGCCTCATATTCCGCTTCATTGTTGGTGACATCAAAAGTCAACCTGGCAGTGAAAGGTATATGTGATCCTTTCGGAGTGATAAGGACTGCCCCAACACCACTTCCATTCATGTTAACGGCCCCATCGAACATCAGTTTCCATTTGTCATCAGGATCCGGCCCTTCGTCAACCGGAGGCTCTTCACAATCTTTAGCCTTGAGAAACATAATGTCTTCATCAGGAAAATCAAACCTCATTGGCTGATAATCATCAATAGGCGACTCGGCAAGATAATCGGACAACACACTCCCTTTGATAACTTTCTGGGAAGTGTATTGTATATCATATTCAGTCAAAACCATCTGCCACCGAGCGACCCTTCCATTAAGAGCTGGCTTCTCAAAAATGTACTTGACTGGATCCATTTTTGAAATCAGTAGGGTTGTATGAGTCAGCATGTATTGTCTCAATCGCTTAGCAGCCCATGCTAGTACGCAGCATGTCTTCTCAAGCATCGAGTACCTGGACTCGCAATCGGTGAATTTTTTGCTCAGGTAGTATATAGCATGCTCTTTCCTACCTGTCTCGTCGTGTTGACCGAGAACACAACCCATTGATCCATCACGTACCGAGAGATACATAATCAGTGGCCGCCCAGGAACTGGAGGCATGAGAATCAGAGGATTTTGCAAATATTCTTTTATTTTATCAAAGGCCTTTTGACAGTCATTGTTCCTCCGAATTGATTGATCTTTTCTCAATAACTTGAATATTGGCTCGCAGGTTGTGGTAAGATGAGATATAAATCTTGCAATATAATTCAGTCTTCCCAAAAATCCACGAACCTGTTTTTCTGTTCTTGGCTCCGGCATTTCTTGAATGGCTTTTACCTTTGCTGGATCCACCTCGATTCCTTTCTCACTGACGATGAAGCCCAGAAGCTTACCAGATCTTACCCCGAAAGTACACTTATTCGGGTTCAGCCTCAGTTTGAAATGTCTCAACCGTTCAAACAACTTTTTCAAATTTATCAAATGCTCTTCTTCCGTTTGTGATTTGGCAATCATATCATCCACATAAACTTCAATTTCTTTATGAATCATATCGTGGAAGAGCGTCACCATGGCACGCTGATATGTTGCCCCAGCATTCTTTAAACCAAACGGCATCACCTTATAACAGAATGTGCCCCAAAGGGTAATAAATGTAGTTTTCTCCATATCCTCCGACGCCATCTTGATCTGGTTATATCCGAAAAACCCATCCATGAAAGAAAACACAGAGAATTGAGCCGTATTATCTACCAACACGTCAATGTATGGTAAAGGAAAATCATCTTTTGGACTTGCCCTGTTCAAATCTCGATAATCCACGCACATTCTGACTTTGCCATCCTTCTTCGGCACATGCACAATATTAGCGACCCATGGTGGATAACTAGTAACAGCTAGAAACCCCATCCAACTGCTTTTGTACCTCCTCTTTAATTTTGATGGCCATTTCAGGTTTGGTTCTCCGAAGCTTCTGCTTGACAGGAAAACAACCATCTCTCAGCGGCAATTTGTGCACAACGATGTCCGTATCCAACCCCGACATATCTTGATAAGACCAGGCGAAAATGTCAACATACTCTCGCAACATCTCAATAAGCTCTTTCTTTACATTCTCTGCCAGGCTTGCCTCTACTTTAACCTCTTTCTTTACCTCTTCAGTACCGAGATTGACAACTTCTATAGATTCCTGATGAGGCTGAATGGCTCTCTCTTCCTGCTTCAATAATCTAACTAACTCTTCAGGAAGTTCACAGTCTTCCTCATCCCCCTCTTCAGCTTGGTATATTGGATTATCAAAGTCATAATAAACCATAGCCGGGTCATCATCAACAAGATCCAGAGAATTATTTCTGCATGAATGATAATTCATGCTTTTAGAAATTGCTTTTTTTGAAAGGAAACGAAAAATGCACGAAAACTGTGAAGAAAACATTGCCATTTTTATTTATCTGATAAAAATAAAATAAAATGAAAGACAGGGAACACAATTTTGAATACAAAAACATACTTTTATTAATGATAAAATTTTGCATGAGAACAAATGGGGGGCCCTACAATGAAGTCACTATGCCTTGGGCAGAGCATAGGACCTTTGCATGCTTAATGAAAGAAAACATAGAAAATTACTTATTCGGCAGAGTTACTTGGATGAGATCCTCCGAAAACCAATTGTTCAGCTTCATTCCTGGAGCACATGGGCGCACCCAATTGTCCAGGTCACAGTCATTATCTTCACCGTCTTCAATTGCTGCACAAATCTGGCTTGGATGTATGACTCCTCCACTTGAGAAAATAACTGGCCCTTGGCGCTCTTGACCCTTTATCATTGGAACTCGAGGAGGTTTATAACCAATTCCGCTCTTATCATCCTTGAAAGGTAGCTCAATCACTTGTCCCCAACCTTCGGTATGACCAGACTGCACCACTTCCAAAGCCTGCTTATACGAAGTCATAGAGGTTCCCACCCTTGCCTCACTAGACGGAGAATCTCTCACCATATTCATAGTTTCAAATGCCTGACAGAGAGTTTCGTGGATTTCTCCGTCCATCTCCACATACTTGAAGGATGACAGATGACTAACGAAAATATCTTCCTCTCCGCATACCGTAACAACCTGACCGTCAACTACAAATTTTATCTTCTGATGCAAGGTTGAAGATACGGCCCCAGCAGCGTGGATCCATGGACGACCCAATAGACAACTATAGGCTGGTTGGATGTCCATCACATAAAACACTGTATTAAACACCTGGGGTTCGATCTGGACAGGCAACTCTACCTCTCCAAACACTGATCTCTTTGAACCATCAAATGCTTTCACCACTAGATCACAAGGCCTAAGTACAACCCCTTCCACATCCAGCTTTGCCAATGCTTTCTTAGGAAACACATTGAGGGACAAACCAGTGTCCACCAATACATGGGATAACATAGCACCTTTACATTCCATCGATATGTGGAGAGCCTTATTGTGGTTTCTTCCTTCTGGCATTAAGTCAAAATCTGTGAACCCTAGACCGTTACCGGCATTAACATTGGAAATCACGCTTTCAAGCTGGTTCACTGATATTTCTTGTGGTACGTACGCCATATTCAAAAAATTTAGCAAAGCATTCTAATGTGCTTCGGAACATAGCAACAATGACAATATAGAGATCTTAGAAGGAGTTTGATGTAGGTGGTCAACGATCTTATAATCACTCTTTCTGATTATTCTCATGAATTCCTCAATATCTTTCTCTAATGACTTATCAGATTCCGCCCCTGGCACTGGTTCACCACTTATTACCTGCTTTCCTTTGGCCCTCGCTAATGCTTCAGTATCATCTTTCCTGAGTGTCTGAGGAGCAAAAAGTCTTCCACTGCGGGTAAAACCGCCCAATCCTCCAACATTTCCGATACTTGAACCACTTTCTTTAGGAGTCTGCCCTTCCTGCCCTTGTCCTTGACTATTAGTTCCATAATACCACGGAATCGCAAACTTGTTCTCATTTGCGACATGACCAGGAACAGTTATAGTTATAGGAGCTACTCGTTCAGGCGCAGACGTCTGTACAGGAGCAGGCACCGGAATTTCCACAGGATTAAAGTAGATTGTAATAGTAGAAACTTCATCATCATTCTTTTTCAACTGATCAAATTATAAACATCCTTCATCCATCATGCTCTGAAGGTTATTTCTCAACTTCACACAACCATTATCAGCAATCAAACAATCTTCACAACTTTCTGAACAACCAGGAAATACAGCCCCTTTCAGCAGGCGATCCTTCACAACTTTCAACGGAGTCTTGACATCATTAATGTCCCTCACCAGATTCAAACCTCTATCTTCTTCAATGGCATTCACCCCCGATCCACCATGCGAAGGCATGGGATTTTGAATTACATTAGGCCTTGGAGCGAAATTAATAGCCTTTGAATCAACAAGGTCTTGAACCACATGTTTTAAAGCCTTGCAATTTTCCACATTGTGACCCGGCGCATTTGAGTGAAATTCACACTTTTCATTTGCATCATACCCAAAGGGTAATTTGCCCACTGGGGGAGCCAAAGTCCTCAATTGTACCAACTTCAAACAGAGTAAATTCTGTAGCATTTGTGAGCATGTCATAGGGAAAGCATCAAAATATTGGTCATTCATTCTCTGTCTTGGGCGATACTGCCTCTGAGTTGCAGGTTGAGCCTCAGTATCCAGAGTTAGAATAGTTATAGATGCTGATTGATGATATGGACCCTGTCATCCTCTACCTCTCCCCCCTTGTGCATATGCAGCATTAGCGTCACCTTCACGCTTTCTATTATTGTTACCAAAAAATTTCTTTGCGGGAGCTGAACTTGTACCACTTCCGTCCTGAATCTTCCCCAGCTTTAGCAAACTCTCGATTCTCTCTCCAGCAATTACTATGTCAGTAAACCCAGTGGATGGACAGGCAGCCAACCGATCGAGATATGGACCTTGCAAAGTATTCATGAACATATCGGTCATTTCTCTATCTGCCAACGGAGGTTGCACCTGAGCAGCAAGTTCACGCCACCTCTGGGCGTACTGCTTAAAACCTTCCTTAGGGTCCTGTGTCATGCTTTACAACTGAGTGCGATTCGGCGCCATGTCGATGTTATACTGGTATTTCTTCAAGAAAGCCAAGCACAACTCTTTCCAGCTTCTGATGTGAGCCCTGTCCAACTTTATATACCATTCCAGTGAAGCTCCAGACAAGCTGTCCTGGAAAAAATACATCCATAACTTCTGATCATCAGAATAAGCCGCTATCTTCCGATTATACGCCTGGAGATGAGTTTTGGGATAAGTACTGCCATTGTACTTGTCAAAAGTAGGTGGTTTAAACTTCGGGGGAATCTTGACACCCTGAACTAGTCCCATATCTTCAACATCAATTCCCAAAGGATTCTGACTTTCTATAGCTTTCACTCTTTCACCCAGTCCCTCGTATTTCCTGTCATCATGGTAGAATCCCATATCAGCATTAAGTACGGAAAAATGATCATCCTGACGATCTTCCACCAGCCCATTGTTTCCAGGAACAAAACCCAAGTTAACTCCAACCGGAGGATTGACAACAAGAGGATTGATAACCGGAGGGTTGACAACAGGAGGGTTAACCTGAGGGGGATTAACGTGGTCACCAGTAGGAATCTCTGTCTCCAACCTCTGGATGGTAGCTCGCATGTCTTCTTGCCTTGCTCTTAGGTCCTGTTGCCCCTGGGCAACACCCTGCATCAAATTCATAAATTATTCCATGCGTGCCCTTAACTCAACCAACTCTATATGTACCTGATCCATGGCTCTAGCTTGGTTTCGTCTGGTTGCGTATCGGTGAATGTGGGAATCAGCTATTATGCCTGAAAACCAAATAAAGGTTAGAGAGACCGGAGCAAGTACCTGCTATGCAAAAATGAAATGTTATGCAATGCAAATGCCATGCAAATGCCATGTTTATCACTTCCAGGGCATTTCAACCCTGATTCCAGTCTTAATCGCAAGAAGCGGCACATGATATAGATATTATCAAGAGAAACTGTGTTGTGACATCGTGCTGTGATAAAGTACTTGTGAGTAGAGCACTGGCAAAGAGCTACTTCTGAGTGAACCAATCACTTGAATTTAACAGAAAACCAATACACATTGAAGCGTTCCATAATGAATTTAAAACAGGAAATACATCAAGATAGTGGATCCATCAACAAGCCTGATGGTAACCACAGTACATCAACAAAGCTATATTAAGAAAATGGGCAAGTAAGATCAAACATCTAACTCCAAATCTTTCAGTTTCTCACTAGAATGCTTGATTTCTTCAAAAAGGATTCTGGTGCGCTGATGACCCGGCCTCTCAATCAACTTTTTGATCAAAATGTCCCTCCTTTTCAGAGCTTCGGCCAATGAATCCGCGTGCATCAAGAGAGCTTCATCAGTACTTACTTCCTTAAACCTTTTCACCCCAGCTTGTATCTTGAGTCTTCCCATATCCACCATGGCATCCTCAAGCTTTTTCTTGGACATTTTCAATTCATCATTAACATTCTCCAGTTGCTCTTGGCTTTTTCCAAAGTCTTCCCGATGCTTTCTCCGTTGTTCATGCGCTTTAAGAAGCTCATCGTCTTTGGCCTTTAATTGCTCCCGCAACTCTGCATTCTCTATTCTGACCTCATCCCAGGCTTGCTGAAGCTCGGCTAGCGTGTCTTTAGTTCGGGCTAAAGCCTGCTTGGTCTTCTTATGAGCTTAAGTGGCAGCATCGACACCCTTACTGATTTTCTGGAAATGTTGAGCTCTTTCGGCAAAATCCTTTTCTTTTGCTGCTAAGATTTTTTCGGCGTCTTGGGCTCTCCGCTCCAGCTCTTTGTTGGCATGTAGAGCATTCTGAAGACGACTGCTCAACTCGAAATTCTCTCCTTGAAGCTTTTTCACCGAGGCCTGCAACTTGTCGAATTCTTCCATAGTGGCAGTACTTCTTTCTTTCTCATCCTCAGGATACAAAAGGGGTGCCTTACCAAAAGGCAAGTGAAAGTCTTCAACTCTTTTCTTCACCCACTCTTCATATGCTGGATAAGCCCGATTGTTGGGCTTGCCTAGAGCAACTTTCCCTTTCTTCAATATGCTAACCCAACTTTCAGAAGCTTTTTGTGTTGTTTCCCAATCATCTGATGCATGGAAATACAGGGACTCCTCTACATCTCTCTTAATGGGCGGACCCGTCAGAGCGTACCCAAATTGCCGGATGACCAAAGAAGGATTGTAATTGATTCCCCCCTTTCTTCCTATCAGTGGAACATTAGGGAACTCACCACAGCTGTGGATAATATTCTTTCCAATTATCCCATGATCTACCCATATGATGTCCTTGGCAACTAGTCCCATTAAGCGCTGACTCCACTCTAGAGAATCTTTAGAATCCACAAAAGCCCCTGATTGCGGTAAGCGACTTGCAAACCACTTATAGAACAAAGGTGCACAGCAACGAACTACCCCTCCTCTTTTCTTTTCGTTTCGGTTGTACAAGGAGTAGTGAAGATCTCCCAGCAGTGTTGGTACTGGATTTTTCATCATGAATATCCGAATGGCGTTCGTATCAACGAAATCAGGCTCGTTGGGGGAACAATACAATACCATATACACACAGGGCTAGCAAAGCATTAAAAACAACCCAATTCTCGCCTCTCGCCGCCTCCTGAGCCTTCTTTATCAGATACTCTAGCTTGTAACCACGAAGCTTTCCTTTGTTGGAGATATTGGCTTCTAACTCTGACTTGCTCAAATAAAGAGCACCAACCACTTTTCCAAAGTCAAGATCACCCACAGACCCAAAGAAAGGAGGCTCCTCCTTGATAGCAATTCCTAGCATGTTGGAATACTCCTCCAAAGTAGGCACCAACAAATAATCTGGAAATACAAAACACCTCAGCGGGGGGTCGTAGAACTGCTTCAAAGTATGGAGACCCCTGTATTCGTAATCACTGATATTGTAAACAAAAGATAAAATCCACCCATATTTTTCTTCGAAAGTTGTCCGCACTTCAGGGCTTGCCATTCCTTTCAGGACAATAATAGGGCCCATAGTAGGCTTGAAGAACTTGTAACTGATGATATTCCTCCTCTCTTTAGTGTTCATCCTTGTGAGAACCTGGTGACTGGAATCGAGGGTAAAATATGCACCTGGAAATGAGTAAACATGTATGTTAGGATATGATAATGCAACGCAAAGGGCATGGTATCAAGGTGCCAAGTGTCTGTACTGGACTGTGAACGGTGTCAGTGTAGCTCTGAGAACAATATAGAACCATAGATAGGGACCATCTGAATATAATAGGATGAGTTCCCCTTTTGTGTAATGATAACAGAAAACCGGGCATGTAGGAGGTTATGGTTACCTGCAAACCTGTAAACAACCCGCCCTTCTCACATGTGGGTGCTAAGATCCTCAGTATCCTGGGCTCTCAGGTCGAGAAATGATGATACGTTCACCATTTCTGGTTTAGCATAATCATCAATCGAGGAGGCCTCAACTGATTCACCAAAACGAAAGGTCCTCAGCTTCAGGCACTGAGGTCGAGAAGCAATAGTACATTCATCCCTCGGGGTACAGTAATATCGCCAATCGAGGAGTGCCTCCACTGATTCTCTTTCAAAAAGGACATCCTATAGCAAGTTCCCAGCATTGGGTCCTCGGATCGAGAATGTGCAATGGGTTTGCCACAGAATATGGTCTGCCAATGTCACATCTCGGGAGGAGTACCGCAACTGAGTCCTCGAGAATGGTCACCAGAGTCGACAGTTCCTCAGGAGAATAACTACTGGCCTACATAACATGCAGTAGCAGAAAGCTCCTGATAGAACCTCGTCTGGTTGTGGGTCTCATGAACAACAATACGTGGTCACCACCACGCAAGCGTCACGACTATCCACTCTAATACCTATGTGTGTACTCAAGCCTGGGTAGTGGGCTTATCTCTCAGAACACCCTGTCCACCAAACAGAAAACCATCACAACACAGTCCAGTATAGCATAATATAGCATATGAAATGAAAATGCTAAAATGCGGTAAATACAGTAGTATACAGTAAAGCAGTAATACAGTAAATAGCAATACAGTACAACAGTAAATACAGCAAAATACAGCTCCAAAATAAACACCCAATGAAAGAAAAACAGACAAGCGCTAGGATTGACTCGCTAAGGGAACCAGAGATTCTGGGTTCGATCCCCAGCAGAGTCGCCAGCTGTCGTTCCCGGGATTTTCATCCAAGTACAAGCGCGAAAGTGGCACCGAAACAGAGTCGCCAGCAATGTGTATTTATCCCAAGAGGGGGAAAGGAAATACTGCGTAAACCTGAGGTGAAGGATAGAGCATGGTCTTGCAACCAAGAGATCTGGGTTCAGGAGTCGGTTACGCACGAGGAAGGTATTAGCACCCCCACGCGTCCATCGTACCCGATGGGATCCACGCTTGCTGCTTCAATCAAAGGGTGTAAGGAAAGGATACTGGAAAAGGAACTACTAGCTGGAGAACTGGAAAAGGAAAGGAGAGAGAAAGAGAAACAAATGTAGGGAAAATAAAAGAAGTGCTCGAATGGGCCCTACCCCACTGCCTACGTATCTCATCGGGAACATGAGAATCAGAGCGACGTAGTTCCCCTCAGCCAGGGAGCATTGTTTATGTTTTTTAGTGGAAACGTCAACGTTCGCGTCCTAGCAGTTAGGTGTTGCAGCTCGCTGTATAGAGACTTAGGCGTTACCTGTTTGCGGTAAAACGGAAATGACGCATCCCTAAGGAAGGAGTGAAGGAGATGAGAAGAGAATCTGTTTATTTGTTCTTTTTTTTTTGTCTTTTAAGAAAGAAGTGTTTTGATTATTGGTGTTTAGTAACACGTATTGTATTTAAGTCCTTCATGTAGGATCGATTGCCTCGCACATCGTCCCCAGACGGGACGTACGCTAAACATTCTAAGAAAGTGAGGGAAGACCCCTCACCATTTTATTCTCACATGAAAGGCTCAAATACAATATTCGTTATGCCTTTATTAAGTGTTTTTGCTTTTTGTTTTGAGATGAGAAAGAGAAACCCAAACGGAGCAAAGGTGAAACTAAAGGGGACTAAGACTTACCCTAATGTTATCATGCATGGATGTTCATATGGTTAATGTGGTTTAAGAAACCTAATCCTAAAAGAAAGGAGAAGAAGATTGAATTAAGCAACTCACTTCTAAAGTAGAAGATGAGCTGTAACTCGAAAGGGAGAAGAAAGAAGTTATTCAAGGAAAGCATGTCAATTCTTATCATGATCACCAGTTGAATTATTAAAATAAATAAGAGAGGAGAAAGGAAGAAGTGTGTGTGGAAGCATATCCACACACTTACTTACCATTTGCACCTACACGAAAAGGTTAGTTCCAAAACTATTTACAAGTAGTGAAATAAGGAAAGAATACCAAATAACGATCAAACTAATTAAGAACCAATGAATAAAGATCCTAAGAGTTGAAAATCAATCAAAGTCAGAACCTATGCTCTAAGGGTGTTCTCTAATGTTAAGATATTAAACACACACCAACTATGCACAAGCAAAGTCTTAAACATCAAATAAATGCACCTATGGAAGGAATAGATGAAGAATGGGTGAATATGCAAGGTGATCATGTATTAATGCTTCATAAAAGATCAAAGTCAGAACCAAATATCATTTTTCAATGTCTTAAGATGCACATGGATCATCATACAAATTATGAATAAAAGGGTACAAGTAGAAGACATAATATGAAGAAGAAGTAAGTATAAAAGAGACATGTTCAATTAGGTGCACAAAGTGACATATCAAAGATGCATAACATGTAACATGATTAAAGAATGCATATGGAGAGTGGCATACCATTGATGAGATGCAAATGGGATGAGAGAAATGTCATATAAAATGCACACATGAAACATGTAGAGCATAAGAGGAGATAAGAGGTGGAAACATGTCAAAGTTCCAATTAGAATGCATAAACTCAAATCAACTACAAACACAAGTCAAAGTGACCTATAATAAAACAAAGATGACCTATAATATCATACAAATGACATTCAAAAGATGCACAAACAAGTCCTAATAGGATGGCATAAATGCCTACCTAAATCTAGGGTTTAGATGTTAACAAAACTTCACAAAAGGTCTCCTAATCTAGCATGCATAAACAAATAGCAAATGATTTTGTAAAATTAGGAAAATAGAACAAAAATCAACTAAGTCAGAATGGGATCACATATCAAAAGTATAGCACAAAATTCAACAAGAACCATGCTCAATTAAGTTCACAAATTCACCTTGAAACACCTCAAAAGAAAGTTCAAATAAGAACATCAAAACATATGATGAAATGTCTTTAAAAATCAAATGAAAATTGTATTACATGCTTCAATGTGTTATCTACCAACTTCAAAAAGAATGGATGAAAAATATTATGTGAGATGGAAGAAAGAAAATGTACAAGTTTGAATATCCAAGAAGAAATTCACTCAAAAGAAATTAAAAGAAAAATATGGAATTATGCTCAAAATTCACAAAGTCAGAATTAAAAATAAAATAAAATTAGTTAAATGCATAAAGAAAACACATGAACTAATTTGAGATTTTTAGAGTTGATTTACTATTTTTAAAATAAGAAAATGAAACAATATATGAAATAAAAATGAAAATGTGAAAGAAATGGAAAGGGGGTGCAGCGACAGTAATTTGCACGTTTTAAAATGATTGGGCCTGAAAAGGTGGTGTGCAAATAGTAATTATAAACCCAATCCACTAAAGCGTGTAAGTGTGTTCAGGAGTACACGCACTCAACATAAGGATGCAATCATGGCCATTAGATCCAACAGTCAACCATCAATCCAGAAATTATGATAATCAAACGAATGAGAACGCGCGTACATGTTAATCACCAAACACCCACACACATGCAAGCATCTGAAACAAACAAGAGAGAACATGTGCAAGACCACACTTTCATTAATGCGTTGGCAACATATTAAGCATTGGATTAATCTCATGATGATCAAGCATGCAAGATGAGTGGATCAGATTGGAGACATACAATAGCAAGCATGATGCACACACACACAAACACTCAGGTCACAAAACAATGCACGTGAGATGTACATGGGATTTTAATGCGCTGGCAAAGTCTAAACCGTTGGATGAAGATGATCAGACGGTCATGTTTAAATCTGGCTTAAAAACCCTAAACACATGTTCACCGGCTAGAGAACGACCTCCGGTCGTCTTCTCCGGCCATCTCCGTCACCTGCAACTCTCACATCTCCCAGAAACATGCAAACCGCACACCAAAATGAAGAGGAAGTCATGTACATTCCAAATCTAACATTGAAAATCACATAGCACGCACGCACAGAGAGATTCGAACACCAACAGTTTGCCCTAATTTTTCAACTATGCTCCTAAAGAGCCTATCAACTAGCCAGGACTCACACAACTTCTAGTAAGCTTCAAATCAAGATGAAACAAGCTCAAATCACATGAATACGAAGCAATAAGGTTGAGTAAATTAGAACCTGAAACTGTGAAGAAACTTGAGTTGTAAGAAAACTAGAGAAAACCACTTGATCTTGAGCTTAAGTTGAGCAAAATAAATGCAGCTGAGTCTTGAAATCTTGAAAACAGAGGAAGATTCGAAAATGTGATGAAGATACACTTGGAGAATTGGTGTTAATTATGCTTGTTCTTGCTCAAAAAACCACACTGAAAATGATGATTGATGAAGATGAGTGATGGAGGTGATGAGTTCGTGTGAGATCAGAGGGAGAGAATAGAGAGATTCAGAGAGTGAGAGTGAGAGTGATTTGAGGTGAGTGAAAAAATGAAGTGTTGTTGTGAACTCTGTGAGTGATTTTTGAATATATACTTGAGGTTAGAAGTTAACTCCAATGGTTAAGTGAGTCAGTGAGTGAAGTTAACTGAGTTCACCCTAACTAACTGAGTTAAGTTAGTTAGGGGCGAGTTGGTCTTGGCTTGGCTATGCTGTGTGTGAGTTTCTTGGAGCTTATGGTGAGGTTGATGCAAGGAGAGGTGGTGATGATATTATTCTGATGTAGCAGCTTGTTGAACAAGTTTTATTCATTTCCTTTTTTATGCATGGTGAAGGGTATGTAGCATAGTGTAAGAATTTTACTTGGCCAAATGAAGTAAAGGAATGGATGATGTAGAAACATGCGTGTGACTGTGGTAAACCAACAACAACAATATAAAACACTTCCTTTTGGACAGCATGATATCAATGAAAGCATGGAGGTTTGGTGATGAATTTCTCTATGTATGGTGGATGATTTGGTGAGTTTTTGATATCAAATGAAAGAGGGAACATGGGAGAATAAGTTTGGTGTGGGAATTGAATTGAAATGGGCCCTCAAACACACTTGAAAATGACCATGAACTCAAGGGAACAAAACTAATTTGTGGGTGTGGCAAACTTGGCATGGCATGGCAATGTGACCTATGGATTTTCAGTGTAGAGCTACCATGTTTGAACCCTAATATCTCCTTCATAACTTGCTCAAATGAAAAAATGTCAAACCTGAACATTGTAGAGGGCATGGAAAGGAACAACTTTGATGTTGGAAAGTTTTCCATTTGAAGCTTAATTGATGGACAAAAATGGTTTGACATTTTTCCCACCATGTGTTTGACAAAATTATGGCGCATGGGCCTAAACTTGCCTTGCCATGACTTGGTTTTTGACCTAGTTTTGTCAAACTTTGATTGATCATATCTCACTCAATTTTTATCCAATGGAAGAGTTATTTATATGGATTTGAAGTTTGGAATGTCATCTTTAATTGGCTCAACTTGGGCCTGAGGTTTGGAGCTTTTATCATGGAGAAAGGAAGCCTCAAAGTGTGGTGCAAAATGGTCCAAACTTGCCACTTTTGGAAACCCTAAGTTTCTAAAAATGGAAACTTTGTACCTTTCTTGATTTTTCATGATTCCTCCATCATTTCTTGATCAAATTTTGTCCAATGAACATATTTAACTTGAATTTCATGAATTTGATCTTAAAAAGTCAGGAGTTGACTTTTTTCACTGCATAGTTGACTTTTTCCCCAATTTCTTGATTTTGAATCTTCTGACCAATTGAAACCCCTCTAAAACCAATTGATGGGCAGTTTTCCATCCCTATACTCTTAGGAACATAAGGAATACCATGAGATCAAGTTTTGTCCAAAAAATCAGAAATAAACTGATTTCAGGGCAACCCCTAGTTTTGGTACCCTCTGGTTAGGAGGAAATAACACATTCTCCAAATCCAAATTCCTCTGAATATGATGTATATCCTATCTAACAAAGATGAGATATGACATTTGGAGGTGATAAAAACTCAAAGAGCTTGCCATTTGAGGGTCAGATCCCAATTTTAGACTGTTTTGTGTAGGAGATGATGCACTATCCAATCTTCTTAATGAATTCCCAACTTCCAATGCCTTGTGGGGATCAAAGTGAGAGGATATATGATATAAGAGACCCTTGAGGCTTGTTTGAAGACCTTTGGCACTTGTTCTCTTGCTTTTCTTTGGCTTTCAATTGTTCACACCTTGAAGCACTAGATACCATGCCTTGCAACCAATGATATGCAATTTATGACCTACTATGGAATGCAAATGAGTAAAGCGTAGACCAATTTAATGAGAAAACATGAGGGCAAATTTTGAGGTATTACAGGTGTTTACTTTGTTAACACCAAATTTCTTGATTTTAGACAAGTTTTACATGGCGCTGCTAGTGGGATGTCTCCACAAGTTCAAGCTTATAGTCAGCTATTACCAGGATCTACAATGGTAACACCTTATTTCCTAGAGTTATATTGTTATTTCCTATGGATCCTCCATTACAGCATCAAAAGCCTTTAATCTTGCCAATAACTTACTTGATTTAATTGTTTCAATAGAATCATATTTAGGCTCTGTATATGCGTCACATATTGTTTCAGCAGCAAAGCCTTGGCTACCTGGTGTGATTTTCGCATTGGGGTCTCTGAGTGTTCTACAAGATACTGACAGTGAAAGCGAACATGCAATTGTATCTGAACAAATGAAGTTGTGTTTTCCAAAATGGCCTTTGGTCGTAGCCAAAACTGTGCTCTCTGCGGTGAATGAAGGTGAAGGAGATGCTGAAAGTTCTCAGACAGATAAATGCCCAGCATTTAATAAACTTTTGGCCATGCTGATTATATTACTAAAAAATAATCGAAGTATAATGGATGCAGTTGGAAATGTTTTCCTGGTTTGTTCATTTGATGGGCTAGAACGAAAGGACTTTGAGCTGGCATTAGGACTCTTGCAGTTTGTATGTTCCAAGTTGTTTAACAGCGATGACAAAGATTGGGGTGACATGATGTTGTCTGGCCGGGATGTCTCCACAAGTTCAAGCTCATAGTCAGCTATTACCAGGATCTACAATGGTAACACCTTATTTCATAGAGTTATATTGTTATTTCCTATATTCTATGTCAGCTCCTTTCCCCCTGATTTTCCACTTGTAATTAGGATATGAAGAGTGATATAAATTCTCTTTTAAATCCCATTTTCCCAGGTGTCACTATGTATGCCTTAATGCCTTTTCCGATCTGCTATCACTAATATGTCTTGCATTTTTATGTTTATTTACTTACTTTATCTTTCCATTGGAGAACTATTGGTCTAAGAAAATCTACAGCAGGTAAATCTCTTCCTGGCTTGGTCTTTGTTGATTGTTGCCTTCATCATCATCTGATAGGGAGAGACTGATCCAGTACATTCAAGGGTCAAAATTTTGATTGAATATATTATATTGTTTGTTATGTATTAGGTTATGCACTCACACTTGATATGACTGCCAGGGACCTTCAATCTGCTGCCAAGGTATCTCTGTGAATTAACCTTCAATCTGCTGCCAAGGTATCGCTGTGAATTAACCTTCAATCTGCTGCCATGATTATTGGACAATATTATAGTACTATTATTCACTGTGTTAGATTGCTGGATATTGGGATGTTGTTATATATATGCTTTAAGTTATTTATTTCTTCTGTTTTAGATTCGTTGTCGATGACAGGTTAGGTTGGGGTGCAACATGATTTTGAATGGTTTTGCACTTCATTGCAGATGTTTTCTTCGTCCTTGGAGCAATTATTATGGCTGTTACACCATATCCTTATATTCTCATACTTGGTCGCGTTTTCGTTGGTTTTGCAGTAGCTGAGGAATCACATCTGCCATTTGTAACAGCAGAAAATAAGTTTGAGGCCTTGGGAAGTTACTAAAACTTTTTGTTTTCCTTGTCTTTAATTTCCTGGTTCTGTTCTTTGATTGTATTGGTTCAGGATCTCAGGTTCTTCTTTCCTCTCTTATTTAATCTTTCATACAAAATACTCACATGGTTTACGAAAGAATATCATTTTGGAATATCCTTGAAGGGAAAGCTCATGAGCTTTCCTCTCTTGTATTTTATGTATTGATTCTAGATATCATATATTAGTTTTACATGAATATCCTTGAAGGGAAAGCTCATTTATGAGCTGCATTTTTCTACTCTAGAAAGATAACTCATCCTTCGATGGCATAATTTTGCTAACTTCATACTAAGTTGGTGTTACAATTATCTTCAAGTTTCATACCTCACACCATGTGCTTTTACAGGGATGGTTTGAAATGCTTTCCTTATTTGGTTCCTTTATGCCAACTGATGATGCAATTACAAAAAAGCAGATCTGGTGGGATGAGCGTCTCTTTGGCAGGTCAAGATGGTCGAGTATTAGGTGGTGGGCTCGCTGGTTTGCTTATAGTATCTTGTACATGTATCAGGTTATTCTGGGAAGTTTTCTTCCTAATCACCATCTAGAGGACAAAAGCAAGAAGGAGAATGTGGATCATAATATATCAACCATTACATATAATCACCCTCCTCCACATGTTAATCATCATCATCATCACAAGTCTAATGAAGTAAGTTTCGGTGGTGTGAAGCCTATTATAACACCAGTTGTATTTCAAGAAGACAAGATTGCTTCTTTCAACAACAACAACAATGTTCAACACTCTAGGAACAACTCATCTGCTGATGACAGATCCTTTACCCGAAAAGGATTCTAATCATAGCCAATCAAATGCTTGAGCTGACTCAACCTTATACTATACTGAAGCTCTTAAAATTAACTTACCAAGACTGAATTTTGGTTGTCATCATGTGTCAAAAGTTGCAATGTTTAATGGTAAGTGTTAGTTTTCCACGTGGTTGTTTTGTTCCCCTGATGTATCTCTTGTAATGTTTTATTTACTCGCTATGGTATAGCCTCTATGTTGGTTGTGGGTTATTTCCATTGGTTTGCTTTATTTCAGGTATTATTGTATAGCAGAGTATATTGAGGTCGCGATTGTGCGACTGTTCCTGGATTATGTTTTATTAGGATGAATACATGCTGATGCAGCCAAGGAGGAAATTTTGTTTGTTGAATCAAGTAGTAAATTATGCTTGAGGCGATGGTTTTTCTAAGTAGACGGTTATGGATGATTAGGTAGTAATTGGGAGGTTATAGTAGCTATTGCAAGTTTTTAATTTTTTCCTACTTTTGACATGTTATTATCAGCACACACAAACATTTAGCACAAAATCTGGATGTATGATGAACTCATAATGGAAATTTCATTGTCTGTCAAATAAAAAAAAGTGGAAGAGCATATGCAGTATTAACAGTGTGACTAGGTTGTAGTTGGGCTCCATATTGAACATGATAGTTTGTTGGTGGGCTACATATTACATTATACCAGATTCTTCAGAAGGGTATAACCTCTGAATCCAGCCCAATAATTCTTTAGTGAGAAATGGGAAATTTTTCATTCATATATTGATGCTGAAGTCATAGCATTGTTCACTTAACATTTAATAGGCCTTTTCCCCCTTTTTACCTATTTGTAGCAGTTATATTTGTCATCCATTGTTAATTTGCTTTTATAATATGGGGGAAACTCTTTGCAGGTGGTGCACTAAATCCAACTGATGTTGAGTTGTTGTGGTTTCATGTATCATGCGCTTAGTTTCAGCCTGAACTATCTTTCGAAGACGATAAGGCAATGCCCCAATTTCTTTGTTGCATTACAACTTCAGTTTACTATTATTAAAACTAATACTCTATCATTTCTTATTTCCTTGCCTATAATCCAAACTTCAAATGTTCATACTTATAAAATAATCTTTCCAACAATACCTATCTCATAATTTTGTCAATCCTAATTACCACAATTAAGTTATATTTTTCCATGTATTAACAACCAAGTTTCATGTATCAACAACTAAGTATCAACTCTGTACTAAATTAGAGTATTTAATTAATTTTACATTTTTTACAGACAATTACTTACTGATTTGTGAAATCTATTGCTGAGTGTTAGTGAGAACAATTAGAGTTAGGATGTTAGGTTTAACAATAATGGACTGTTAAAATAATTAGGTTAGTTTCAGTTATGTGAATGAAAACTTACAGTTGAAGTTAGTGGAACTGTTAATAGGAATTGATCATGACATGAGTTTTACATTGTAGTTGGTAGTTAGATCTATCTTTATGCAATGCTCTGATTGTTAACATTCAATTAGTTAGTCATGAAATTTTATTTGTATTATACCGTTAGCTCCTAAAGTATTAAGTGTGTGTACTGAGTTTGTGAAAAGAATTGTGGATTTGGATTGTTAGGAATTAGATTATGTACACTTATTTGGAATAATAGACCTTGAATTATGATGTGGTATTGAAAGGGCAGATAGCTTATGCTATATATGTGGATGTTAATTACTTTGGAATCAGGACTGTTAGTGAAAAAAGAAAGTTAGTTAAAAATCCGACGAGAACTTTTCCATATGTCTTGAATTAATAGCTTAGTTATAATTTGAATTGGAATGAAAATCATCTCAATGATGCCCTCCTCTTTCATGATATTGGACCTGGTATAGAAAGTATCCTATGTTCTGTTTCAACTATCTACAAGGTATCTCAATGTGTTACTTAGTTAAAACATTCTTCTTTTTTGCAGATTCGAGTTCTGATTCGTTCATAAATGTCTCAACCACAAAGAAGCTCGAAGAAGCATTGAAGCTTCTCATTCATAACTGTAAGTTAGCCTCTGGTTAGTTGAAAAGTCGAATTCGAATTTGGTTAGAAGTGGTTGAGATTATGATTGGTGTAAATGTGATAGTTAGCACCAATGAATGCTGGTTTGGGGACTGTTAATAAAGTTAGAAAGAGCTTGGATCAAAAATTTAGGTCAGTTAGTGAAATATGGAATGTTTGAATGTTTATTGCAACATGTCGAATTTGGTTCGAAATATGTATGACTTCTCAATACATGTGATGCAGGTTTTAGTTAATAGCAACTTGGACGTTTGCTAATCTTTTCTGCAAGGCGACTTAGATGAAAGAAATTGAAGCAAGGCTTGGATTGAAGGCAAGCAATGGAAAGAAAAACTAAAGGATGAGCTTCAAGTGTGTCATTTTATATCTTGCGGGAACCATTCTCACACTCTACTCTGTCGAAAATGTGATATAGCAATACACACTGCAAATGCATTTGTCTCGTGACATCAAAGATTTCTTCTCACTGGTGTAAAAGTAGGCCTTGAAGCTACTGATCTCATTGAAGTCAGATTCGGTCGAGAAAGCTTCCGATACAAAATCTTCTTCAGTGCGAGGAAGGTTTCCAAAATACCCCAGTCATCAAAATACAATGAAATGTTTCCTACTGAAGGTGGAAGAGTTATGGAATTTCCAACTTAGAAGGTTTTTTATGGTGGTGGATCTACAGTAAGAAACATGTCACATTGGTCAATTTATGAATTTTTCGATGTAAATGATTTCAATCAGAACTATAACTACATGGATATCATCAAGGGTATGTTGATAGTTTCTGCAATTGTATATGATTAGATTATTGGCAAATGTTTGGTTTGCGAATGTAAAGTTGTTAAGTACCTAATTGGTTGATTAAAGTGCTTGTGCGCTGTTTCTTTCTTTCCCATATTCTTAAGCTCTTTTCAGCAGCACTATTAAATAGGGCCCTTTTTGGATAACCAACCTAAATTATGCATTTATAGTATAATCATTTAACATATAAGTGCTATGTATAAGTTACTATAACCATTTAGCATATAAGTGCTTATGTATAAGCTTTTTGTTATAATGCTGGAATATATTTTGAAATAGTTTATAAATTCGCACGGGACACATCCTGTTAAATTCCACACAAAAAAAGCATATATAATGCTTTCAATGATGTGACACAGAAGACAATCAGTTAAATTCTAATTTTTCACTGTTATATAACAAGGTTTATGAAGTGACACAAAAAACAATCAATTAGATTCAAACAAGAAAGTATGCATAAATATTCCTTTAAAATATAAAATATAAAATCTTGATTATTATATATTACAATATTTTCACTATAATGTTTAAAATATGAAATACTTCATAAAGTGACACGAGATATAATCAGTTAGATCCAAACAAAAAATGTCTAATATTATATCTCATACTTTTTCTCATACCCGTGCGGACGCAAGAACCTTTCTTATACTAAAAGGTAATTTCAATGCTTATTAACTCTATCTCTTTTTATTTATTACTTTTTTTATTAATGATATTGTATTTCTATCTCATTTTGATCACTAAAATATCAAATTCTTAATTATTTAATATTTTGCAATTTATATTCTTTCATTTTAAACCTAACTACAAACACCCGTGCGAACGCACGGGTCTGTTACTAGTGGTATCAGCAATATTTTACATAACTATTTAATATTTTGTGAAACTAAGTGTTTTGTAATTTACACTATAACAAAAGCTCATCAATCTCCTCTGCCTTTCTTATTTTGATTCCTAAGTCAGTGTGCCCTAACAGTCTTTACGACTACAGGCCCATCAGTTTGGTGAGATGCTTGTACAAGGCTTTGGCTAAGTTGTTGGCGGGAAGACTTAAGAAGGTTCTGGGATCTATCATTTCTAACTGTCGGAACGCTTTTATCCCAGGTAGACAGTTGCTGGATGCTGTGCTAATAGCAACCGAAACGGTGGATTTTGCTGAGAAGGAGAACAAAGGTTGTCTTCTTTTCAAAGTAGACTTCGAAAAAGCTTACGATAGGGTGAATTGGAACTTTCTTAGGTATATGATGAGAAGAATGGGTTTCGAAGAAATTTGGTTAAGATGGATGGAAGCCACTGTTTTCTCTAGCTATATGTCCGTGTTGGTTAATGGAAGTCCGGCGAGAGATTTCAAAGTTACGAGGGGGTTGAGGCAGGGAGATCCGCTCTCTCCATTTCTTTTCATAATTGTGGCGGAAGATTTAACTAGCCTTGTTAGAAGATCTAGTTTCTGTGGGGAGTTTACTCCGTTTGCTGTCAATAATCTTTGTAAGGTCGACATTCTACAATTCGCAGACGATACTCTGCTTGTGGGGGAGGGAAATTGGAATCATGTTTGGGCGTTAAAGACAGTTCTGAGGGGCTTCGAAATCATATCAGGATTAGGGGTCAATTATATAAAAAGCAAGCTGATTGGAATCAACATCAGTCCTCGTTTTTTGGGAGCAGCAACCAATTTTCTTTCGTGCAGGATTGAAGGGACGGAATTTAATTTTCTTGGAGTTCCTGTCGGGCTCAAAGCTAGGCGAATCAAGGCTTGGGATTTCTTGATTATCAAAATGAAGTCTAAACTATGCAGTTGGAAAGGCAAGATGATGAACATGGATGGTCGTATTACAATGTTGAGGTCTGTTTGGAGCAGTCTTCCTACTTTCATTTTCTCTTTTTATAGAGCTCCGGCAAAGGTGTGTAAAGTCATTGTTCAGCTGCAGACCAAGTTTCTTTGGGGTGGAGTTGCCGATAATAGGAAAATCCACTGGGTGGCTTGGAACCGTTTGTGTCAACCACTGGACAGAGGTGGGCTTGGGCTGAAGCGTGTCGAGGATTTTAATGTCGCTTTGCTTTTAAAATGGAGATGGCGCATTATGGAGGGGAAGAACTGTTTGTGGATGGATATTTTGAGGGCTAAGTACGGCAAATTGACATTCCAGCTCACTTCTCCTTGTTCTAGGCGCAGAAACAATAGGTGGTCGGGATGGTGGAACGATATTATGCATCTGGAAGATAGACATCAGGCCAACAATTTCAATAATCAATGCAGGTTCGCTTTGGGAGACGGCACATCAATTTCCTTCTGGACTGCGCGTTGGGTCGGGGAGGAATGCCTTCAGGAGTCGTTCCCGGATCTGTTTCTTATCAGCTCCTTAAGAGAAGCGCCTGTTTCTAGTTTGGGATCGTGGAACGGTGATGATTGGATATGGGGTGATCTCGGAATCAAAGCGTATAATTCTTCTTCTGTTATCAATAGAATTCAGGAGTTGCTCTTGGTGATTTCCACGTTTGTTCCGCTGCGTGGAGCTGTCGATGGCATTTATTGGAAAAACGACATTGTTAATGGATACTCTGCTAAATCAGGGTATGATTCTTTGAGAGATGAAGGTGCGGTTGCGACAATATCGGGTAATATGCCTTTCGAATTCCTGTGGAGATCGCTGGTTCCCTTTAGGGTGAAGGTTTTCGGGTGGCGTTGCTTTTTGAATCGTCTGCCTACTAAGGACCAACTGTTTCATAGAGGAATAGTGTCAGGGGAGCAGATTTCATGTCCTTTTTGTGAGGATGAGGTTGAAACAGTCCTTCATCTCTTTTTTCAATGTTCTGTAGCGAAGAGAGTGTGGCAATCGATTTCGGAATGGGTGGGGCTGTTTGGCTCTGTTGCAGCAGATATTAGTAGCAGTTGGACGGATTAGGCGGTGTATTTTAGGAAGAAGAATTGCAAGGCTGGTCACAGTGGGAGAGTGTGGTTAGCGGTTACTTGGAATATTTGGATTTTGAGAAATGGGATCGTTTTCAAGGGCGACAGTTGCAACATTGACGATTTGATTTGGAACGTTAAAGCAACGGTATGGAGGTGGTCTTACATTGGAGAGATTGCGAAGTCCAATTGTAGATTTTATGAGTTATGCAAGGACCCGCTGTATTACTTTCGTTAATCTTCAATTGGTTCAATCTCTTCGGTTGTTTGGTTGGCTTTCCCTATTTAGGCTTCGTTATTTTTGTAATCGGGTTCGAGTACCCTTAGTACTCCTTTAATGAATTCCTTGCTTACAAAAAAAAATCTAAAATAATTCCTAAAAAAAATATGGAGGAAAAAGAAGAAGAAAAGAGGGAAAAGTCAACCTTTATTAATGTTTCATGCAATTTTCAGCTTCTATTATTGTTTATATTTTCTTTCCTTAATCTTTGAAATTGTGAAAAAATTTATTTCATATTCGTTCTTGATAGGTTTTCTGAAAAAGAATTTAAAAAACAAAGAGATAAAAGAGATTAAACTCATCTTTAAAATATTTAAATAAAAGTCATAAATAAATAAATAAATAAAATTTAAAATGCATAATAAACTTTTTTATAGTGTTCATAATTTTCATTCCATCAAGTTTTGAACTTTTCATCACTGTAACAGATTTATAATGTCTAAAAATTATGGATTTTGTTGGTGTTCAAACAATAGTACAGACGGTAAGAGATATGATAAAATTTTGCAATTAATTAATGAGATATCAAATTCTCATGTTCCACTTCTAGTAAGGGTCACAATGTCTAATTACGACATCCAAAGAGTCTCGATAGACTAAGGGAGATAATGTGATATAGTGTACAGCAACATTTTTAAAACCCTGCGCCTAACAAGCGAAAACCTCATTCACTACTGAGGGAGTGACCTTCAGGATTCAACGATTCAACAGTAAGGCCCTAGGGGCATGTCAAACTCACAGTTTCTTTTGGAATCAAAGAAGCGAGAAATACCGCCAAGATCTACTTTCCGGCAATTGAATGCAACATGATTTACAATTGCATAATATGTCGACCTGCTCTAACTACTCTAAGGGTCGTTTCATCAATGGTCCATTTTAAGCTAATGTATCATACCAAGGAAGATACAATGGCCACAATAGACAAAGATATAGATGCCTACAAGGCATGCTTCCTCGCATCCCTCTAGATCCACCAAGAAAAACCGACAATAAGTGAAAAGGACCAATATCCTCGAAGACAAGAAGGACAATGACAAGGAGAATCCTAAAGACAATGGGACATGACTCATGTGCATTGAAAATAAATCCAATAAGACCAAGCACAGTATCGTCAACCTGAAAGATGGATGAGCCATAATAAAGACCCACATATAGAGGGTGTCCAAAAGATGTGGCTAGACTAGAAAATAAGACCAAAATATGACAAAGAAGGAGATCACAAGCTCCAAGAAGCACGAATTTTATAGATTATCGAAATTTATGGTTAATCACATTTTATTTTTAAGTGGGTATAGATCTCGCCTCCTCCTTTTTCTGATTCAATCTGTATGTTTCTTCCGATTAATCAAATATGAACTTTCTTTTTCGTGCAAGATGATGGAGGTAAACTCTTTAAACTTCCAAATAAAAAGTGAGGTTTTTACACATTTTTTAGTTGTGAAAGTGATATCGAAACTCTCTATTTATAGGTCAAGTCATGGTATAAAATTGTAAGCAATCCATGGGCCAAATAATTGCTCTAATCGATTAGATAACCTAAATAATTTATTGTTAAGACTATAAATGGGAGGTTTTGATATATAGTCATTATCAATCATTTAGAGACTGTCCCAATCAATTTTAGACTCAATTAAGCATTATCCAATCGATTAGGAAAAAGATCTAATAGTTTATTCAATTTAGAAAAAGTTTTTCAATCACTCAATCACTCTCCTAATCAACTGACTAGGCCTCAAAAATATATATTTTTGGTGATTTAATTAAAATATGAGAGTCTTCTCTAGAGTTTTTACTCTCTCTCTCTCTCTCTCTCTCTCTCTCTCTCTCTCTCTCTCTCTCTCTCTGTGTGTGTGTGTGTGTGTGTGTGTGTGTGTGTGTATGTGTGTGTGTGTGTGTGTGAGAGAGAGAGATTTAGCCATAATATTTTCATAAATATCCTTGTGTCATTACAAACAATTGTTCACTCAGACGGGCACGACCAGGTGAGCTTTCACACTTCCTCTCTTTCACGACTCTGAAGCATCATATTTTGGCATCATTATGTTTGAATTTGTCATCACCCATGAACCTTGAGTCTTCTTGATAAGGCTAATGATATCTTCATGTTGATACCATCATCTAAGAGATTGAGAGTTTAAACCACCAATGATCCTTGAAATCTAAGTCTTCACTTAAAATTTGTTGGGCTCTAATGTTTACTTTAAATAAATGTTTATAGACTAATTAGGGAGGATAGTTTGATCAACCATCTTGTGCATATTTAAGCGGTTGAGCTATCTTCAGAAGTTTCTTGACTTTATTATCATTATCAAAACTAAGCATCTACTAGTTGACTTGAAGCTTTTCTATCCACAAGTTTCACCATCTTGGATCACTTTGACTATATCTACAAGAACATAGATTCACTTTCTCCTTCTTTTTTCATGATGACAATGCAACTATCAAGGAGGTAGTAAAAGAGAAAATAGAAATATAAATTTTGTAGTGGTTAAACTCCTACTTACATGAGTAAAGAGTATACTCTACTCCCCTTGATAATATTTGTCTCCCCTTTTGGCATAATCAAAAAGGAGGGGAAAATGCTAGAAAGGAATGAAGAACAAGCAAGCTCATAGTTCACATGATTGCAAAAGTAATGAATAAGAACGTAACCCAGAGTGAGGCACAAATGAGTAGGATATAAGACCATACTCCTCCCGACGGATGGTAGAATTTAGCTTTGAGATCAAATAATGGGTAATCTCTAGAATAATTCCTCCCTTGATTTTTTCTCGAACAAAGCTCAATTATCTTTTAAGCTTTCTAAATAGAAAGTAACTTTTGGAATCTATTTCTTTCTTATTGAGATTCCTTTCAAGAGATAATAATTTGCCCTTAGGAATTCTTTGGTAAACCATTTTCATCCCCTTTGATCTGTTTGCTTTGTATTGATATTGGACTCTAGGCATTTTGCTTTTGGCAGCTCATTTGCTTCCATTCTCACCCTTTGCTTATAAAACACTCTAAACTTAACTGAAAGGTTAGTAAAAATAATTCAAATGACTAGGCATTTTAATAAACCACTTTCTACAGGGTTAATCACTATTTTCCGACTATTCAACCTCTATTAAGTGTACTACCTCAAACCTCAAGATAATTAAGTAAACTTCTCCTTTCTAGGGAATAATAAAACACTATCATAAATCCTTCTCTGTGAATCGTTTGACACAAGAGTTGGTTAAACCCACATGGTTGATAAATCGATTACACACTGTTGTACCTCAAAAAATGAGAACGACCTCGCGAAGCGCAATCGTAAGCTCGCAGGATGGACTTAACATAGTCGCCACCGATCTTCATTTATTCCCATAGAGGGAAAGGGAAAATATCGAATAAAACCCCTAAAAAGGACAAGGATATGGTAATCGCAACCAATATCAGGGTTCGGGAGTTAGTTACGCAAGAGGAAGGTATTAACACCCCTCACGTCCATTGTACTCAACGGGAACCATTTAGCTAGGGTTGACAGAATGTTAGCTTATGTTAGTTTCTAATCTTCTATTTATTGAGTGGGAAAAGAGAGAGTAAAGAAATGTTTTTTTAAAGATTTTTATTAATGAGAAAGGACCTAAAAAGATTTTTATTATTAGTGGGTCTGAAAAGATTTCGCAATCCTGTCCTACGTATCTCAAAAGAGATATCAAGGCACACGTAGTTCTGGGTAAAAAAAGTTTTTTTCTTAGTTGATTTTAGCAAAAGTTATCATGTATTAATCGACATAAAACATTGTTTTTCCCAAAATAGGTGAGGAGCGGACGTTTACACCACATTGAATAAATTTACGAATCACATTCATGCCACTTATCTCAACTCAATGGTTGTGGATGAAGCATTGTTCTGCATCATCTTAAGACAAAATTTCTTTCATTTTTTAAAAGGTTTTTAGGTCGCACGTGTCGGCTGGGAATTTCGACGCCAAGCTTTGTTTGAGGATAATAAGCAAAAAGCAAGTGTTTCTTGAGTTGTTGCTGAATTAGACATGAGCATGTGCAAGGATCCTGGTCGAAGAGGTTTTCATGAGAAGGACATGCTAGAAAAACACTTAGAAATATTTTCTAAGTTTGGATAGCAACTTCGACGGAGGGTGTACAAAGCTCTCCTTCGACTGAAGTTTTGAATTTCAAAATACAGATAATAACTGTGTTTTGTCCTTATCTGTTTCTCAGAAAAGACGTGTGGAAAGTTGTGGCGAAATGAAGACATGCAGAGCAAAACGTGTCAATTTTTGGAGGAATATCCGTTCAAGACAGTTATTTTCGACATGTTATAAATAGGAGTCTTAGTGTATAGGATTTCCGTGTGTTCAATTATTGTACAATACTCATAAAATTACTCAAAGTATCTAAGTTAATTGAGAAAAGAGTTGTCATTGAGAATGTACGTCTGAAACACCACATTATTTCATTTTAATAGAAATTTATTTTCAGCTATTAATTTCTTTTTTCATTTCAATTTTACTTTGAAGTTTCTTTATTGCAATCTTTTACAATTCTGTAAATTTACATCTTTTAAAACTTTAAACAATCTTTTACAAAGCATGAATGTTGTCGAAGTGTTCTGAAAATTTTCAGAAAAGATTTAAACAATACATATGTCCTAGGATTCACTGGTTGATCCTGCAAGTAAACCAATTTTTGGGAGACCAGCGGTTGTTTACTAAAGTTCACGGAAAATAAATTGGCACACCCGGCGGGACAGTGCTATTGTTTCAAAACATTTTTTCTTTTCTGGAATTTTTTTTGCATAAGTTCTTCCTTTTTACTATCTCTCTAAACTTCGTTGCATGAGGCTTAGGAGTGGTAGAATAGCCACAAATAACGAAGAGAGACCAAGGAGAAGATACGTAAGGAGGATGGTGAATCAAAATCCACCAAACAATCAAAATCCACCAAATGATGGAGAACCACCCCCTTCTTCATCAACAGGGGGAAATACAGTTCCAGTGTCAGTGTTTGAAACTGTACCATCCACGGCAAGTACAACGCTTGTGCAGTCAATTGCACAAAGTGGTCACATTTTGTACTATGTGGGAACACAGGGTCCACTAGTGACCCCCTTCCAGTGGGGAATAATTTATTCAGGCCTTATATGCCTGGATTCTCAATGCCCCCAATAGGCCGCGAACAACCTTATGGCATGCCAACATCAATGATGGCAAATTTGCATAACACAACATCAACATTTACAGACCCAGTGGTGAATGTAACTTCGCCATTGCAAAGATCTGGTTCATGCATCAATAACATGGGTCGAATTAGTCAGCCCTTAGGGACAGGATTTCCTAACCAAATGCCTAATATCAGCAATAATTCTGCAGTAATAATAAGGCAACAGATGGATGAAAGTAATCACGAGATGGTCCAAATGCTTGCCCAACAAATGAGTGTCATATTCAACCCCTTAATCCAAAACACTACCTAAACAAACCAACAAATGGCAACACAAATGACGCGCATTGCATATTTCTTTGGTGTTTTACAACCCCCTCGACAACCCCGGATGAAGTGGATGGTGGAAAACCTAGGGATAGTCTTAGAAGAAAACCCCACAATTAACCAAGTTCAACGAAATATACCCTAAGAGAACGTGTTAAAACAGGGAGAAGGAGTCGAACCACCTAGGGTCGAACCTCCTAGAATTGAACAACCAATCCCAAGGGAACCAAGGGTAGCAATGGTGAATAAGAACTAGAATGCTGATGAAGTCATAAATCAGGTTCGACGTGAGGATATGGCAGCAGTTAAGAACCTAGCATCCATGGTCGAAAGAATTATGGCTAGGAATTGGCTGAATATTAGCCTTCATAGGCCAAATTATACATCACCATTGTCAGAGTATATTGTGCAAACAGAATTACCCCCTAGATGGAAAGTCCCCAAGTTTACTAAGTTTTCTAGGGATACTAGTGAGCCCACAGTCGAAAACGTGGCTAGATACCTAATAGAGGCAGGGGAAATTGCTAATAATGAGAATCTAAGTATGAAATATTTCCCAAGTTTACTTACAAAAAATGCCTTTACTTGGTTCACCACATTACCAGCAAATTCAATTCACAATTGGACTCAACTGGAGAGATTGTTCCATGAACAGTTCTACATGGGACAGTCAAAGATAAGCTTGAAGGAATTGGCCAGCATTAAGAGAAAATTCTATAAGCCAATAGATGATTACTTGAATAGGTTTCGACTGCTTAAGGCCAAGTGTTTTACATAAGGGACTGAACATGAGTTGGTCGAAATGGCCGTTGGTGGCTTTGACTACTCCATTAGGAAGAAATTGGATACCCAATACCTGGGAGACATGGCCTAGTTGGGCGACAGAGTTCGACAGGTAGAACGCCTGAAGGCTGAGAAAGCTAGGGCAAATAAGAACAGAAAGGAAAGGGTAGCATACGTCGAATTTGATGAAGACGAACAAGAAATAAGTAGTGATCCGTTATTCGACGAGAGCGAAATCGACCTTCTGAACTAAAGCAAGGCCTACCTTATTTTTGTAAAGTTTTAACACCGTTGAATGGAAAAAGTCCAGTCGAATCAGAGAAGAGTGATAGGTTCCCTAAGAGAACTTATACCTTCGACGTCACTAAGTGTGACGAAATCTTTGATTTATTAGTTAAAGATGGCCTGATGATAGTGCCTCCTGGCGCTAAAATGCCTCCTTTAGAACAAAGAAAAAAGAGAGGTTTTTGTAAGTATCATAATTTTTTGGGCCATAAAACTTCTCAATGCTTTCTTTTCAGGGATCTTGTTGAAAACGCTATCAAGGAGGGAAGGCTCAGGTTCGCTGACAAATCAAAGAATCAAATGAAGATAGACTGTGATCCTCTCCTAGTGGCAAATGCACATTACTCTGAACCATCCATGGTCAACATGGTGGAAGTTGCTGAGAACTTCGCCAAAGACGGTGTGATGGTCGAAGTTTTTGAAAGCTTCGCCAGAGGAGTCACTAAGGACTCCAACAAAGAAACCACTGAAGGTTTCATCCAAGAAGCTACTGAGAACTTCAACCAAGAAGTCGCTGATGACTTCAATGAAGAATCTACTGAAGGCTTCGCTAAGGAAGTTACTGAGGACTTCAAAATGGAAACTGTCGTAACCCGAAATTTAACCTCCCTCTTTTGTCTTTTTGCATAAGCATGAGCATTCGCATCGCTAGCATACGCATTCGTACTTTTCTTCGTGTGTTTCTTGTTGCAGGATATTCAGGTTTTTCAAGCCCGATTAATCATATCCTCGCGAGGTCATCACGTCATCAAAACATGCTCAAAATAAAGGTTTCTATGCCTATTTATCAAAATAAGAGGTGGAAAATCGAAGCCGGGACCACTGCATCATTTTTAAAGCAAAATGGGCAAAATTTGGCCTGAGTAACCGGTTAACACAATTCCTTTGTAATTCTGTTAACCGGTTAACACAGGAAGATTTTGTGATTTCTGCTGCATTTTGGGACATCATCCATGCACTCACTTTGGGCTTTGGTTCTACTTGATTCTAGCAGTGTGTGGAACATTCTAGACATTTTTAGATATTTCAACACTATTCATTTCAACCCAAGTACATTTATTCCAATGTATCACTCTAATTTAAGTGCACCATGTTACTTAATTTACCAACATATCAACCTTTGGATTTTGAAACTCACCTTGGGATTGTTACCGGGTTGGTTCTAACTAACCGAGTTAACCGCCTTGACTCGGTGAGTCAAGTCTAACTAACTCCTAGCCTAGTTCCAAACCCAAAGCTAATTCCAAACCATTTCACACTCTAAACCTAAAATCTATATAAACTCACCTTTACTCATTTTCAAGGACCTTCAACCATTTGCTTCATTTCACTCTCAATTCTCCCACATTCTCTCTGAATTTCTCTACTACATTTTCATCTTCATCTCAATTCTCTTCCAAAACCTCACCAAAGGTCATTTCTACTTTGAAGGATAATCACTTTTACATCAAAAGTGATTATTTCTTGAGCTCGACCTTCATCATTCTTGCTATTACATTTGGATTTCTGGAGTTATTTCAGCTTTTGGATTGATCTTGAGTAGTTGCTGCAACTTCCAACGGTTAGAATTTGCATTTTTGAGCCTTATCGCGTTTTGCTCGATTTCGATACGGTTCGGCTACAAATTGAGGATTCCTCTGGTTTTCTTTGATTTTCTGCATCAAGAATCCTTTGCAACATTTACCAAGCCAAATCTCCGACTTGTAGGTTGGTGGATCTAACTAATTTTACCGTTTCACGCATTTTCGTATTGCTCGCAATGTAGTCGATAATTGTTGTGTGGGATTTAGTTTTGCATTTGTTTGATCCATGATCTAATTGTATTATTTGATTATACCTCTGTTTATTTGTTGTTTTCAAGTTCAATTTTCATGCTCAATCTCAGTTCCTAGCATGTGGTAGTTTGTATAAGTGATTATGTGTTGAAAACCACTTTTTGCATATGCTGTTTTTTCTGTTTTTTTTTTTCACAATTGCTCAGTGTTAACCGGTTAACACTAGGTGAGTAACCGGTTGCTCAGTTCAATTTTCACCAAAAACGGCAATTTTCAAGCAAGTAACCGGTTAACGCATGGTGAGTAACCGGTTAACACTGTACCAGAATGCCATTTTCTTGCATTTTCAAGTGTGTTTGCCATGCTTTCTCCATTTTAATTTCCATTGATCATTATGCTTGATTTTATGGATGTTCTAAATGTCATCTTACTTTCGGTTGAAGCATGTTCATGAACCTTCGATGCGCATTTTCGATTATTCAATTGTTTCATGTTTGTAGCATTGTATGAACATAACAATTCTTGCACTACCTTTGTTCACATGATACATGATTTTGTGTGACACTTTGATGATCATTTAGCATTGTTTTGCACTCTCCATTTCAGCTTGCATTAAGTTTTTTTTTCATGGATAAGCTTAATCTTGCATAATCAATAATTCAATCCTTTTTGCTTTAATGACTTTTCATTCTATTTGGAAAGTTGTTAGCATGGTTATCCCTTAATTAATTGATCGAAACTTTGTTTCGATTAGTCGATCTTCCCTTTTCCTCTCTTTAGGCTTCCCTTAGAGCTTTCTCTCTCGTTCCCCTGTGGAGTTGGAGTTTGCGCTACGCCTTGCATCGGAGCCCTGTACAAATTGACGCCGTTACGCTGTCCGTTTCTCTACGCAGGAGCACTGTACAACATTGAAGCGGTTGCGCTGTCCGTTTCACTTCCCGCACTATACTTTGAGCGTTAGAGAAGGAATGAGGATGGTTGTCCTACCCTCATTCTGACTATTTCTTGGGTAATGGCATTTGGCCATCTCTTTCGAGAATAGTCACCTCTATCCTCCAACTATAGTGTTGCTCCTTCCCCAGTCAGATCGATCCTTGATCACTCCTATCTCTTTCAATTGCTCCTTTTGATCAATCACCACCCTTCTTGGTTGAGATCATTATGTTTAGATTCCTCTTGAAATCAATCATTGTGTTTAGATTCCTCTGCAGAGTTTCTATTCCTTTCTCCGGTTAAACACAATTTTTCTGTTAAACAACCGACACTTCCCCAGTTTGCAACCTTTTCTTTGGTTCCTCTCCCTTTGATTGGTTAACTGCTGCCTGTCAGTTAAAACACCAATGCTTGCAATCTCCTTCAGTTAATCGCAGTTTGTCTGTTAATCACTGAGTCCCTCTTGGGTTAATCACCTATTCTTGGTTAATCAGCCTTTTCTTCAGTTAACCACAGTCCGTCTGTTAAAAGACTGAATCCCCTCGGGTTAATCACCATCTCTTGGTTAACCACTCACTGTTCTCTTCAGTTAATCACAGTCCTCTGTAAACACCGAATCCCCCTGCAGTTGGCAACCTCCTCTTGGTTCGAATAATTGCACCCTTGGGTTAGTAACCTTTCTTTGGTTCAAATACCCTTTCTTCGGTTGAGTACTGTTTGTTCAGTCAGTTTATCGAACCCCTTTTGGGTCACGACCTTTGCTCGGTCCCACACCCGTCCTTTTGGGTCACGACCTTTGCTCGGTCCTACACTTGTCCTTTGGGTCACGACCTTCGATCGGTCCTACACCCGCTTTTCTGGTTAACCACAGTTTTCTCTATTAAAACCAATGCTTCTCTATCTCCACAGAGTTGCAGTCTACTCCCTTTCTTCGGTTAACCACTGCCAGCCAGTTAATATACTGATTCTCCCCTTTCTCTTGGTTTTGACACCATCCCTTTATTTGGATCCCCAGCAGAGTCCTTCCTATTCCCTTTGCTCTTACTTTCTTGGTTTCGACACCGATCCTCTTTGTTATCCCCAATAGAGTCTTTTTTCTTCACTCTTGCTCTTGGTTTGGACACCATTTCTATCTTACTCCTTTTTCTCTTGGTTTGGACACCGCTTCTCTCTTATCATTTATTCTCTTGGTTTTGACACCACTTCTTTCGTTTCTTTGTTTCTTTCTTTTCCTTTTCTTTTTCCGTTCAGTTCCCTGAACTACGGAAGCTCTGATTCTGCATTCTTTTGAATGTATAATACGTAGGCATGAGATCGCATTGATCTCGGCGAGCACACTTCCACCCTTCTTTCCTTCACCTTTTCTTCCTTTTCCGTCCCTTGGTTCCTCTGAACTACGGCGCTCTGACTTCCTCATTGCACTATGAGGGTACGTAGGCACGAGGACTTTGTTCCTCCGCGAGCACTTTCTTTCCTTCTTTCCTTTCTTTTTCCCCTTTCTTTCTCTTTCTCTCTTTCTTTTAGCTAGAAGCCTTTAGATAGATAACCCATCCAAGCCTAGAAGCAAGTGAAATGGTTCCCGTCGAGTACGACAGATGTGTTAGGTTCTAATACATTCCTTTCACATAACCGACCCCCCGTTCCCGTTTCTCTTCCCCTTGGGTTTTATCGATATTTTCCCTGTCCTCTGGGACTAAATAAAGTTCGGTGGCGACTCTATTGTATCTTTGAGTGTGCGATTCACTCAGGTAGATTTCCAGCCATCTTCAGCTGGCGACTCTGCTGGGGACTGGTTGACCTATTGCTGGTCCATCCCTTGAGGGGTCTCGCCTAGTTTCGTTTGCTTTCTTTCTTGCTTGGGTGTTTATCTTCCGCACTTTACTAGCTTTATTTTACTTGCTTTAGCTTTATGTTTATTTATTGCATTTCTTTACTGCTTTGAATATTCATATGCTGCATACTCTGGATATTTGCTATTTTTTTTTGCTGTTAGCAGGTTGGGTTGCTACTTGAGAGATAAGCCCAATACCCAGGCTTGAGTATACATCCAGGATTAGAGTGGAAAGTAGTGTGACTTGTGTGGCATTTGGCCAGACTTAGTATACACGAAAACTCAACATCCAGACGAGGTTTTCTTTGGTAATATTCTATCCTGCGCATTTGGGGCAGATGATGGAATGTAACCTGGAAAACTATCGACCCTGGCGACCATTCCCGAGGACTCAGTTGCGGCACTCCTCCCAATGAACGATAATGGCAGACCAGAAATGGAAAATCCATTACGCTTCCTTGATCCGAGGACCCAAAACTGGGAACTCGCCATAGGATGACCTTTTTGGAGGACTCAGTGAACGACCTCTTTGTTTGGCGATAGTATTGTACCCCGAGGGATGAATGTACTATTGCTTCTCAAATCGAGAATCCAAAACTGAAAATCCCGCTTTCTAGATCACACATGTGAGGGGGATATTGGGTTTTTCTGCAGGAAACCAAGACTCTTCCAACCTTTGTCCTCTCATTGCTTCAGATCTCGCCCAATGCAGCACTACCTTTGCAAATGTTCAGATTTGACTATTCAGATTATGCTGGCTTGTTGATTCTGTTGTTGCATATCATCTCATCATGTCAAATTAATTTTTGCATAAGCATTTTAAAACTTTATTTTTGCATGAATTGTATTCACTCATGCCCGCATATGCATGTCCTTCATCCGGGAACCATTGCTCATCCTTGTCCACATTCCTTGTAGCAAGACGACGACTCGACATCGGTATTTTACTCGCTCAAACAAATCCAGAATCATGGCTGACTTTGAAGCTGAGAACGCTGCTTACAAGGAAACTCTGGCACAATTCCAAGGACGGATGGATCAATTTCAGACGAACATGGATGTCATTATGGAGCTCCTTCATGCTCAGAGGGATACTGCTGCTGCTACCACTGTTGTTGCAACCACTACTGATGCAACTATTGTCACTCCTGTTGTGACTGTTCCTCCTGTTGTTACGGCTACTCCTACTGTTGTTGTTCCTTCTCCTGCTAGGGTTGAAGTGCCAGTTGAGCCTGTGAATCAGCCTGCTGTTCAGCCAAGTTTGAATCAGATGCCCGCTGGTTTTCCTTGGGGCATGCCTCCAAATTACACTCCTCAACTTGCCAATAATGGTAGTACCTTCATGCCATATTAGCCTTTTGTTGCACCCATGCCTAATGGGAATGCTGCCGCCTATCCATGGGTCATGCCTACTTCAGTTCCGCCTCTAGTGGTGAATGATGATCCTGAGAATCTTCAGGCTCAAACTCACCAAACTGCCGGATTGGTTGATACTGAAACTCCTGATGATGAAGAGCATGTGTATAGAGGACCTCCTATTCATGTTCCGGTTCCGTCTCAAGTTGCTCAAATCGCTGTTCCGAATGTTCATCCTGGGATGTTCTATCCTGGGGCATCTTCCTCAGCTAATGTGATACCTCCTCCAAATTATTTGTATGGTGTTCTGATGGGTCAGAATGTTAGTCAGATGGTTAATCCGGGTTTGGTGTGTCCTTCTCAGTTTACTACTCCGCAAGTGAATGCCCCTGTCGCTTCTCAGCTGCCAAATCCTAGGGTTCTTGTTAGACCCACTAATCAGAATAGATCTATTGACTACAAGTTGTTAGAAGACCGTATCAGAGCTATCGAAGGGCTCTCTGCCTTTGGCATGGAGGCCAAAGATTTGTGTTTGGTTCCGAATGTCGTGCTGCCGCAGAAATTCAAGATACCTGATTTTCCAAAGTACAAAGGTTTGAGCTGCCCGCGTAGTCACATCACTATGTACTGCAGGAAGATGCCATCCCATATTGATAATGATGAATTGCTTGTTCATTGTTTTTAAGATAGTTTGTTTGGCGCTTCATTGGATTGGTACATGGGCTTGGAGCGCAGCAAAATCTGTACTTGGAGGGATTTGTCTGAAGCATTCATGAGACAATACAAATATAACCTTGATCTAGCGCCAACTAGATTGCAATTACAGAATCAGTCTCAGCGCTCATCTGAAACATTCAAGGAGTATGCACAAAGATGGCGTGAGATGGCATCTCGTGTGCGACCTGATCTCTCTGATAATGAGTTGGTTGACATCTTTATGGGTACATTGCAAGGATCTTACTACGAGAAAATGGTGGGTAGTTCTTCATCGAATTTTGTTGATGCTGTGACGATTGGTGAACGGATTGAGAATGGTTTGAAAATTGGAAAGATTTCTGGAGCTACTTCCCAGCCGCCGGCCACTCGGAAGTCTCAGAACAGTCAGTCGAAGAAGAAGGAAGGTGAAGCCAATGCTGTGACAGCTCAAGTTTCTCCTCGGCATCAAGCTCCTATGGTTCCCTTGCCGTATTATCTGTATTCGTACATTTCTGCTGCACAGTATCAACAACCTCCATATCAGTATCATCCGCAACAACCAGTTCAGAACGCTCAGAATCAGCAACAGAATCAACAAAACAACAAGAGTTAGTAGAATCAAAACCGTCAGAATAACAACAATCAAGGAAGCCGTAAGCGTCCGAATTTTGATAGAATTCCGGTGTCATACACAGAATTGTTTCCCTACTTGGTTCATCAAGGGGCAATTGTCCCCAAACAGATTGCATCTGCGATTCCTCCATTTGACCCGAAGCATAACCCAAATGCATCTTGTGCCTATCATGCTGGATACATAGGGCATGCAACAGAGGATTGCTTTGTTTTCAAAACCAAAGTTCAAGAACTCATTGATAAGAAGGTTCTGACTTTTGCTGAGGAAGGACCCAACATTCAGAGTAATCTGTTGCCGAATCACGGTGGGTCTGCGGTTAACATGATTGGGGATGATTCCAGGGCTGAATTGATCATGGATGTTGACGAAGTAAAGACCCCGATGGCTGTGGTTTTCAAGAAATTGAAGGAACATGGGTTGTTGAAAGGTTTGCATGGTAAGTGTCAGATTTACGACGATAATCCCAACCAGTGTCGAAGGCTGAAGGGTTGTGTCTAGATTCTGATGAACCGAGGCGAAGTGAAATTTGCCAGATCTAAACCTGTTGAGGAAGTAGATGCTATTGAGCCGTTCACCATCGTCTATAGGAAGGTTCCAGTTGAATCCCCTAAGCAGAAGAAGATGCAACCCATCGTTGTTTGCCCGCCGAAGCCGTTTCCGTATCAGAATTCTAAGGAGGTACCGTGGAAGTATGGGTCTTCTGTGTTTTCTGGAGGTCAAGAGATAAGGTTTGCCAAATCTGAGATTGTGAATGTGAAATCCAGTGGACGTATGACTCACAGTGGACGATTATTCGCCCCGAAGGTCACTACGAAACCCGTGCAAATTCCAATTGTTATTTCTACTAAGGAGACACCTGCATTCGTAACCCCTGTGGTCCAACAAGGGGCATCTACTGCCATTCCAGTACCGATTATTCCGTCTGAGAATGTTTCACATAACAAGGAGGCTCTTGGTGATCAAGAGTTACTTAAGATGATCTAGAAAAGTGACTTTAAGATTGTGGATCAACTGGGTCAGACTCCCTCGAGGATCTCAATTTTGTCCTTACTCATGAGCTCGCCTGCGCACAGATCAGCTTTGTTGAAAGTGTTGAACAGTGCCCATGTCATGCAAGATATATCTGTCATCGAATTCGATGATGTTGTGGCCAATATAACTGTAAGTCGGTATTTGGGTTTCAATGAATCAGAATTACCTCCTGAAGGAGCTGCCCACAATAAAGGACTGCACATATCGGTAACCTGCACAGACATCCTGTTATCTCGTGTTCTAGTGGATACTGGTTCTTCTCTCAATGTGATGCCTAAGGGCATATTGAGTCAATTACCTGTCGAAGGAATCGAGATGAGACCAAGCGCCTTAGTAGTCAGAGCCTTTGACGGGTCTCGAAGACAGGTCATTGGAGAAGTGGACTTACCTATCAATATTGGGCCGCATCTGTTTACCATTACTTTCCAAGTGATGGATATCAATCCAGCGTACAGTTGCCTACTGGGTCATCCGTGGATCCACGCTGCAGGGGCAGTTACCTCCATTTTACATCAGAAGTTGATATTCATGTTTGGCGATCAGCTTGTCATTGTCTTGGTGAGGAGGATCTGATTGTAAGCGAGTTATCATCTTTTCGATACGTCGAGACCGAAGAAGGCATAGCTGAGGTGCCGTTGCAGTGTCTCGAGTTCGAAGATGTCAGCTCTGCTTCAACTAGTCAAAGTAAATCACCACATTTGACTTTAGCATCTGCTAAGAGCGCTAAAGAGGCCATCGATAGAAGTGCCTTGCCAGGCCGGGGGCACGTGATTGATGTGGTTAAGAAGCATAATCGTTTTGGAGTGGGTTATCATCCTGGTTGTCAATCTGGTTCCTCTGATCAGAAGCAATACAACTTTGTCAAGTTCCACAGCGCGGGTTTCCAACAGGGTGACATCGTGGCAACTGTTGATGATGCTGGTCCCAGTAATCAGACTTCAAGCTTTGTGCGCAAGTGTCCGCCGGGTTTCAAGCTCAACAATTAGACATCTACCGTGATTCCTGTGGTTTTCCCTTATAACATGTAATGCATTTTGCTTTTTCATTCCCTCGTCCTCGCCCAAGACGAGTGGATAGCTTGTAAAGGGCCTCACGCTTTCGCAATATTATGTGATCAATAAATAAAAGTTTTTTGCATTCAAAATCATGCTCTATTCTCTTTCTTTATTTTACTTTTTCACAAAACAAATGGCAAAAGTTTCTTTTCTTTTTCACTTTTTAAATAGCTCATTCTAAACATATTCATAAACATGCAGAACTAATAAAAGCATAGATAACAACATGGCAAACATCCATTGTAATGCTGGAATTCCAGTTAACCAAGCCGAAGAAGATGGTGAGGAAGATTATGAATTACTGGCTGAACTAGCAAGGCTCCTTGAGCACGAGCGCAGAGAGATTCAGCCACACAAAGAGCCAGTGGAAGTTGTCAATCTTGGTACTGATGAGGTCAGAAGAGAAGTCAAGGTTGGCGCATCCCTCGCAGGGCATGTACACTCCGAGTTGGTCAAGTTATTGAATGAGTATGTTGATATCTTTGCCTGGTCCTATCAAGATATGCCTGGGTTGGATACCAACATCGTTGAACATCACTTGCCACTCAAGCCCGAATGTCCTCCTGTCAAGCAGAAACTCAGAAGGACTAGACCCGACATGGCACTCAAAATCAGAGAAGAGGTAAAGAAGCAGCTTGATGCTGGGTTCCTAGCCACTTCCGAATATCCTGAATGGATTGCCAACATTGTCCCGGTTCCCAAGAAGGACGGAAAAGTCAGAATGTGTGTGGACTATCGAGATCTCAACAAGGTGAGCCCGAAGGATGATTTTCCTTTGCCTCATATTGATGTCTTGGTAGACAACACGGCGCAGTTCTCTGTCTTTTCCTTCATGGACGGTTTTTCAGGATATAATCAGATCAAGATGTCCCCAGCTGATATGGAGAAGACTACTTTCATCACACCATGGGGTACATATTGCTACAAAGTCATGCCATTCGGTCTAAAGAATGCAGGGGCAACATACCAGCGCGCCATGACAACCCTCTTTCATGATATGATTCATAAAGAGATTGAGGTTCACGTGGACGATATGATTGCCAAGTCCAGAACTGAAGATAATCATTTGGTTCATCTGAAGAAACTATTTGACAGACTCTGGAAGTTTAGACTGCAGTTGAATCCTGCAAAGTGCACCTTTGGAGTCCGATCTGGTAAACTGTTGGGCTTTATTGTGAGTCAGAAGGGCATTGAAGTTGATCCTGATAAGGTTCGAGCAATTCAGAACATGTCGCCTCCCAAAACAGAAAAAGAAGTCCGTGGCTTTCTGGGAAGACTCAATTACATTTCAAGATTCATTTCTCATTTGACGGCTACCTGTGAACCAATGTTCAAATTACTAAGAAAAAATCAATCGGTTGAATGGAATAATGATTGTCAGGAAGCATTTGACAAAATAAAACAATACTTGCAAGAGCCACCGATCTTAGTACCGCCGGTTCCGGGTAGGCCTTTAATCATGTATCTCACTGTTCTCGATGAATCAATGGGATGTGTATTGGGTCAACATGATGACACTGGCAGAAAAGAACATGCAATATACTATCTGTGCAAGAAGTTCACTGATTGTGAGACCAGATACTCACTCTTGGAGAAAACTTGTTGTGCTCTGGTCTGGGCTGCTCGACGCCTGCGACAATACATGATTTACCATACTACTTTGTTGATATCCAAAATGGATCCGATAAAGTACATATTTGAAAAGCCTGATGTCTCTGGAAGGATTGCTCGGTGGCAAATGCTGTTAACTGAGTATGATATCCAGCATGTTACCCAGAAAGCGATAAAAGGGAGCGTCTTGTCTGACTACCTTGTTCATCAACCTATAGAGGGTTATCAACAGATGAAGTTTGACTTTCCCGATGAGAATATTCTGTTTATCAGAGATTATGAGACTCCAGACCCTGATATAGGACCCGAACTAGGGGCGCGATGGACGCTCGTGTTCGATGGTGCCTCCAATTCTAAAGGTCGTGGAATCGGTGCTATCCTCATCTCTCCAACAGGTTTTCACCTTCCCTTCACTGCTAGATTATGCTTTGCATGCACCAACAATATGGATGAATACGAAGCATGTATCTACGGTATTGAAGCAGCGGCTATTGACATGAGAATCAAGATTCTTGAGGTCTATGGAGATTCTGCCTTGGTCATTGGTCAAGTTAGAGGGAATTTTGTGACTCGGGATTCCAAGCTGGTTCCGTACCAACAACACATAGCGAAGTTGATTCCTTACTTTGATGAGATCACTTTTCATCATATTCCTAGAGAGGAAAATCAACTAGCTGATGTTGTTGCCACTCTAGCATCCATGTTCAATGTCAAGTGGAAGAATAAAGCTCCTCACATCCGCATTGATCACTTGAACAAACCAGCACACTGTTTAGCAATCGAGGATGAGTCTGATGACAAGCCTTGGTTCTACGACATCAAAAGATATCTGGAAAAACAGGAATATCCCGAGGGTATCACTATCACCGACAAGAAGGCTCTTAGACGGCTTTGCGCCAAGTTCTTCTTAAGTGGTGGTATACTGTACAAGAGGAATTATGATTCCGTGTTGCTCAGATGCGTGGATAGACACGAAGCAAACACGGTCATAAGGTCCATACATGAGGGCTGCGAGGGTGTACATGCTAAAGGTCCTGCTATGGCTAAGAAGATCCTTCGGGCTAGGTATTACTTGACGACAATGGAGGTAGATTGTTACAACTTTGCCAAAAGATGTCACAAGTGCCAAATTTACGGAGACAAGATCCATGTGCCTCCAACTCCATTGAATGTTTTTACTTCACCCTGGCCATTATCCATGTGGGGTATAGATATGATTGGAATGATCGAGCCGAAGGCTTCCAACGGTCATCGATTTATTCTAGTTGCTATCTGTAGCACCCCAAAATTTGCTCTCCTTACTATTGCGGTGAAAATCGGATAACAAATTATTAATTAATTTGCATCATTTTCTTTTACAACCGACTTTGATTTATCCAAAGGAAAGGTTCAAGATCGTTAGAAAAACCTAAAGGGAAAAAGATCTAAGGTTCGGGGTTGGTTATACAAAGGGAAGGTATTAGCACCCTAAGTATCTGTAGTACTCTACAGGAACCTCTTGTTAGATGTTATCTTATGTTTGCTAAAGGTTCTATGCTAAAGGTTGAAAATCCTAGGGGTTAGTATCTAAGGGTACTCGATAAGGCATCACACCTTAGCCTACGTATTCCCGGGTACGAAATCAGAGTACACGTAGTTCTTGGTCTATTGAATTATTGACTATGGACAATAATTAAGAAAGGGATGAATAGAGTCTAAAACTCTCTAGGTCTAGTTGAGATGGAACTATGTTGTGTTTAGTTAGTAAAGAGAGTGGTGGTTCATGTGATGAACACCACTAAGAGTTAAAAAAACTCTTAGAGCAAAACCAATGACTTAAGAGTCAACCATACAACCTTCCTTTGGATGTGGAGATGAAATAAAACAGTTACAAGATAAAGCATGATAAGGATAAGTAATGATACAAGGTAAAGCATTGATATAGAAGTAATACAAGCATAATAATGGCTTTATGCTTGAGTGATAAAAAGTGAGTGGAGGTGAAATAATAAAGTGTAAGTGTTACAAACAATACAAGCATAATAATAGCTTTATGCTTCACATATAAGATAAATGAAGATAATGAAAATAAGTATAAGATTAGCATTATGCTTAAATAAAGGTAAGGTGAAGTAAAGTTAAGCATAAGATTTGCATTATGCTTCGAAACAAATAATGAAATAAAAAGTCAAAGATAAAATAATGACATGTAAATGAATGTCAAGATAAAATTGGTCATACATGCAATTACTGGCCAAAACATTGTAAGACATAATAAGAATAAATATTCAAAATTAAATAATCATGGATTAAACGTATAATCCACAGTTTGAATCAAGCATGGACTTTGATATGTAAATTCAATTATATTTGAAAAGTAAATTCGATTAGGAGCAACTAGCAAAAAGAAGGAAGAGAAAAGGATAAAAATTGAATAAGTTATGATGTTTTGAACATTGAGCATAAACTTCAAAAATACTTAAAATAAGCAAGCAAGTGATTAAAAATAAGGGAAGGGCGCCCCTGGGGTTTGAACCCAGGACCCTTTGTTTGCAGTTTAAAATTAACACCACCAGGCCAACGAGCGCACTTGATGTATAATGGATAGTGATAATATATATATGAGAAAAATAGTGAAGATCAGAAAATAAAATAAAAGGACTGGGCGGGGAATCGAACCCCAGTCCTGCAGGCGAAATGGTAGAGGCAAGGCAAGTGTAATACCGTTGGGACGGTTGTTTCATCCGTTATCAAAACCAACTCAATAAATGTATAACCCAAACATGAGCGCACATTGGAAATAAACAGCATAAACCAAACCACTACTCAATCTGCTCACGATTGTAGTAGCTATGCCACTGAAACACGACCGAATAAACTAAAGCTAGACATAATCATCAACTCAAAATCATGAATTGCAACTGGAGTAATATCCAAGTGAGTGTTTTAATCATACGAATTGGACATCAAAATAACAACCTTCGGATGCCTAAAGCAACAAAACAAACATTATCATAGCAGCAATTAAATAGTATGTTTAAAAGAGATTTAATGAAATGAAAACTTCTTAAAATACAACTAAAAGACAACAGGCAGATACAGATCAGCATAGCATGGTTTAGCTTCAACAACATTCTCAAGATTTAGCAAACTTAGTGAAAATAGCAGCCATGTGCGACTGTATCTTTGATAAATCCACAAACCAAATGCTTGACTTTGAGACAAATTCAACAAGTTGCAAAACCAATCAGAAACATAAATCAAGACCAAATATAACCTATATTAAAGGTTCAGCCAATCAGTTAGACACTTGACTTAAAACAGGGTCATGGTATATCAATAAAAAAGGGACAAAACATGATAAGCTCTATAATTTAAGCCAAGGCACAATAAGGCATACTAAGCAAAAACCTAATAGATCCAGAGTTGAAAGACAACAAGAAACTGCAGAGTTTCAGGGTTTGGCAGATTTCTTAAATATGTAGAGATCACCAAATCTTAAATATAAGGGCAAAGATAGCATAAAGATGCACATCCACAGCATAAGCATGTATTTGACAAAAGAAACACATATTCGCCATGGTGATGAGCTTAACAATACATGTACCAAGTTTCAACAAATTTATTAGAAAATGAATCATGAAGCAAAACAACAAATACAAGCCTCATGAACTCATTAGCTAAAGTGTCATGGTCAGTATGAACATAGTGAGTTATCAATCCTTCAAATACAACTTAGAAGACCCAAGTTTTATGACATATATTTAGGATCAAAATAACAATGACAGTTCAAAATCAACAGTGTTCAAAACATATAGGTTTTGCAGGGCGTCATACATGTTTATGAGCATAAAGCAAATGACAAACACAAACTTCACAGGATTCAGCAGTGTTTGTTAAAAACAGAAAGCAAGATATAACAATGATCCAAACAACCAAACAAGTGGAATGTGTTGAGGGCAGGTCTGTGCATATATCTTGATTACCAGGTTTGATTAGATAGACATAGTATCTTTGTGTGCAATCAGATTTGCAAAAGTGTGTGGAAATGGTGTTATGTCAAAATGAGTTCATCACCTATTTTCACTTTTTAGAGACAAACATAAATGGCAGTCAGTACAATATGCACACATGTTGGTAAAGTTCATACTCAGGTTGGTACATGTACCCTCATCACATAGTTTAGCAAATACCTTCACAACTTGGAGACACATCAAGAGAAAACTTAAGGTTGTATACATATCCTAAATACCAAAGCTTAACATGTAGGATGTAGCATGGTATCACAAAACAAAACCTCCAGAACTTATCAGTTTCACATAACCGTTCTCAGCCAACTATAACCAAACTTACTTCATCTCAAGATTGCAGGTCATGGACAGAAATTAAGTGGAAACCCCAATACGCATTGTTTACATGAATGGAGGAAAACACACAAGACACATATTACAGAACATATATGACATAGATATGATGATAAACATGAACATAGATATGGAGTATGGAGAGTATAGTTACCAAGTGGAATATGTCCACTGCACCTTCAAGTGTGCTAGTTCTCCTTCTTGAACTTGAACCACCCTCCAAGACAAACTCTATTTCTCTCTTGCTCGTGGAAACATGAACTTGTAGGTATTTAGTGAAAATTCTCCCCCCCCCCCCCCCACTTGAAGTGTAGCAACTACTCCTTTATATAGGCTGAACAAGGGTTGTATAAGTCCAAACATCAAACACTTGGAGTGCTGAGTGGAATTAGAGTTACAACGGCTCTTTTGAAATTCAAACTTGGTTCGCTTTCTTGGAGACAAAAACGCTCCTCTGCTGTGCAAAACCTCAGAGATGCAGGGCGAATTTCACTGCTTCGCGTATGACTTTAGAGCTCCATATTTGTTGTCATTGAAAGAGTAACAAATGAGGTAAGAATTGGGGATAGCGTGGAGGATCTGCAGGTGAGAGCAGATTGAATGCTTAATCGAGCAACTCCTCTAAACCACTTTATTGAAGCAAACCGTTGAAAGCTTAAACGGGCAAAGTCTTGGAGAATTCAAATCGAATAATACGCGCCAAGGAATTGAATTGTGGAAGTGATTTGAATGGATTTGATAAGCTTTTGTTTGAATCTTCCTCTTCATTCTGAATTCGCGAAAACACGACAAAGGAGAATAAGCTGTTTTTGGTTATTTTTTTATTTCTCCTGTGCCATATGTCGCTCCTTCATTGGCCAATGTCAAGAGTTGAAAAGTCAAACAAGGAAACTTGGTCCTTATTAGTTGATTTGGCACAACAAATCCTCCCATCACAAACAACATGAGTTACACGGAGGACCCATCAAAAGGTGATAAGTGGCAATGAATAACTTTCTTTTTCTTTTCTTCTTAAATGGATTAATAAAAGGATTAATAATATAAATAACAATTAATCAATATTCTAATTAAATAATTAAAATAATAAATCAAATTATCAATTGATCTAATTTAATTAAACTAATAATTTGAACAATAAAATTAAATTGAGATTAAATTGACTTAATAAAGATAGGACAAATTAAATATAAATAAAATAAGCCATATTGAAATCAAATTAAAATAAAAACAAATGAAAATATTGAAATAAATATAGAGAAAAATAAATAAAACATCAACTAGCAAGAAATGAGGGTAAAATTTGGGGTGCAACAGTTGCCCCTATTTAAATATCTTCGCCTGATGACATGAGAGATGAAAATCCTTATGTAATCAACAGCGTGAGATATTTAAATACAGATAACCGAAAATTTTACCCTAGATGCACACATATGCAATGCAACAAACATGATGCCAAGAGGATGCAAAAATGCAGACACAACGTGACACCAAGGGGTAAACAGGGAGCAAAAAGACCAGAAAGCTCCACTGGGGAAGGAAGCAAATCAGCATCCATGAGAAACAAACTCAATGGGGATACAAGCCAACCAACGAAAGGGACTCACCGGGGAGACTTGAAAGACAAACTCTACTAGGGAAAGATCCGGGGAAGATAAACTATCGGGGAAACAAAACCCACACTCCTCCTGGGTATGAGACCAGAAAGAAGATCTGATCACTGGTTGAATAGAACGGTCATTCAATAATGGCTTTGAATGAAAGGTTTGAATAAAGAGTACAAATTATAATATCTGATAATGGATTTAGATGAACTAGATAAAGAGACCTGATCCGAGAATCATCAGAAAGAGAGACCCATCTGGAAAGGCATCAGATGGAAAGAACCAATCATCCAATAATAGCTTTGGAGTGAAAAAGTGAGGAAACCAGCCATCCAATAATGGCTTTGGATAGGGGATACAAATCACTATATCTAATAATGGCTTTAGATAAAGCGAACAAAGAAGAGAAGTCAGTCATCCAATAATGGCTTTGGATGGAGGTATGAATCACGATATCTAATAATAGCTTTAGATAAGGTAAAGAGGTAAGGAAATCAGTCCTCCAATAATGGCTTTGGATGAATGTGAGCAAGACTACACTCAATAATGGCTTTGAATGCAGAGAAAACAATAATTCAATAATGGCTTTGAATGAAAGTGAATATATCACCATACCTAATAATAGCTTTAGGTAAGAGTGGATAAAGATTACATTCGATAATGGCTTTGAATGCGGGGGAACCGATCATCCAATAATAGCTTTGGATAAAAGTGAATGAAATCCTCATATCTAATAATGGCTTTAGATAAAAGTGAACAAAGACTCGATCTGAAAAATATCAGAAAGAGAGATACATCTGGAAAGGCATCAGATGGAAATAACCAATTATCCAATAATAGCTTTGAACAAAAGGTACGAATCACGATATCTAATAATAGCTTTAGATAAGGTGATGAGTTAAAGAAGTCAGTCATCCAATAATGGCTTTGGATGGAGGTAGTCACAATGTCTAATAATGGCTTTAGACAAGGATGTAACTCATAATATCATTAGAAGAGAATGAGATAAGAGAGTAATCCAAGAAAGCATGGGACATAAAACGTAAACTTTTAGGAAAGGCACTGAAAGCAGAGCAAGTCACTATGTTTAGGACTAGCACTGAATGATAGCATGGAATACATCCAAGAATAGCACAGGAATGAATATAAAGGCCCGAGAATAGCACCGGCAAGCACTAACAAACATTCAGGAATGGCACCGAATGATGGAGAGAACGACATCCAGGAATGGCACTGAAGTCAGAGAATATAAAGCTCCAGGAATAGCACTGGAGTTGATAGGATCATCATCTAGCATTAGGACTAGATGCACAAGGAAATGACATCATTCAGGAATGGCACTGAATAGGTATGATATGTAACATTTTGTAAGACGTGGACAACGACACGACCTCACGAGAAGTGCAAAATGAGGATGAATCACTCATGATAGGTATATAAATATGCACAGCTTGACTCTTGGTAGGAAGACAAGACTGGAAAACTGATTCCTCAACACGGAGATCACTGTCACACTAGTAAGTTGTATCAAGTTGATAGTACTTGTATAAATGATGAATAGTTGTTTGGGGGTACTTCAGGTAAACTGCCCCAGATTAGCTGAATGTTGTAGATGAACTGATAATTGCTTCAGCTTTGATTGATTCTGTAAACGACTGTTCCATGGTGCTCTTAGAAAGCTTGCCCCAGTCTGAGTCTTGAAAAATGATTGATTTACTGCACACTGGGAAGGCCTGCCCCAGTATGAATCTTGAAAAGTTATCTGGATAAACCAAATCTGAGAAGTCGTCATTAGACCACAAGTCTTGAACTGATCCTTGACAGGATATGATAGGAACTTTCCCCTGATTAAATCACTTACCAAGTTTCTTTAGTGTTTGAAAAATTCCTTGAGAGGAAAGCCAGTTTGCAAACAAAAGTTGTTGTACAAACATGGTAAATGAAAAGCTTATGCAACTTTGAAATCAAAAATTATTTTGAAAAAGATGCACCGTAAAGTGAATCATTAGTCAGAACACGGCGGTTCAAGATATTAAGGTGAAAGGTTTTAATGCAAAGACTTTTAAGAGTCAGGTTACACAACCTTGCTGTAATATGCTTTCAAAGTAACCTTATCTCAATCAGGTCTTTTGAAGGGTTGTAATGAGATTCGATTTCTGGTTTATGAAGCAAAAAAAAGTATAGGCTCAAAGTTTTATTGGTGCCCACCCCAGAATTTATGATGAATTGCAATCATAGTGTTAGTTGAAATTGAGAAATACCCTGCCCTAGCATTGATATTTTGAGGGTATTTTATGTGATGAAAGAAAGGTTCCTACTTCTAGGTTCGAAGTGTTTGGGAATTGAAACAATGCCTTATATCACTGGCAAGGTTTAGTTGAAAGCCTATCACAACAATTATGCATATGAGGTAATCATCATTCTCCAATCTTTGCAGAATAAAGCGGCAAAGAAAATGTATATTTTTGAAAGTATTTAGAGTAAATAGCAATTGAATTGGATCAAAAAGTTGCAAAAACGCTCATTTCATTGAATTTGAAAGTACAGACATATTCGAAGGCAAACAGCTATAAAGAAAAAACGCAAACAACGAGAAACAAAGGCCTAGTGACTAATCAGAAACAGAGATGAGCCACCCTGTCTGAAACACTGGCTTTTAGGAGAATAATCTGCTGGAGCTGACTGAAGCTTCACTTGGTGTGCCCGGGCAGAGGGTTATTCTGAACACTAGGGTTATCTTTAAAGGAGAGGATCTTGCTTCTCACCAACTCTTGTACTCTAGCCTTCAATACATAACAATTTTCCAAATCGTGACCTGCACCACCTTGATGGTATTCACAATGGAGATCAGCCCTATAGCCGGCTGGAAGAGGATTTGGAGGAGGAGGCAAAGGTCTCGTGGTAATCAACCCCTTCTTCACCATGCCAGGATAAAGTTCGATGTATGTCATGGGAATAGGATCAAAATGACCCCTATTACGGTATTGGTTCTGTCCTGCAAGAGGACGTTGGGAAGCTTAAGCTTGTCGTGCAGCAGTAACCACAGGGGTGACGGCAGCAACAGTAGGGTGAATATTATATCGAGGTTGGGGACAAGGCCTTTTCACTTCAAACGTCACAGCGTTGGCTTGATCCTCTTTCCTCTTATGGAAGTTCCCAAAGGGTTTTTTCACAGCGTTGGAAGATTCAACAGCCTTGGATACCTTTCCTTTCTTAAGACCTTCCTCGAGTCTTTGGCCGATAGTAACCAAGTCAGTGAAGTTTGATGAAACACTTCCGATCATCTTCTCCCAATAAAATGGAGTCAATGTATCCATGAATAAACCAGTTAATTATTTTTCGCCTAAAGGAGGTTCAACTTGAGAAGCGAGTTCTCTCCAGCGCTGAGCATATTCTTTGAAAGATTCCTTATCATTCTGAGACATGTTCTGAAGTTGACGGCGATCAGGAGCCATGTCCAAGTTATACTTGTATTGCTTCATGAAAGCATTAATAAGATCTTGAAAGCAGCGGATGGAATTTTGTTCAAGATTCATGTACCATTTGAGTGAAGCTCCACTCAAACTATCTTGAAAGTAATGGATAAGCAGCTTTTGATTATCAGCATAAGCGGTCATTCTTCAAAGATACATGACCAAGTGAGCCCTTGGACAAGAATGCCCCTGGTACTTCACAAATTCTGGTAATTTGAACTTTGCAGGCATAACAAGGTCAGACACCAAGCATAAGTTGTCAGCATCCAAGTTGAAGAAATCATTATCCTCAATGGCTTTGAGTCTTTTGTCCAAGGTTTGGAACCGCTCATGGACGACTTCAGGTTCAACAAAATATTCAGGCTCTCCACCCTGAGCACTGGTAGCATTGTACTCATAGTGGGGATTCTCAAAAGAAGCTCGAACGGGTTGTGGAGTGACATGGACCACGGGTCTGGTCTCGGCGAAAATAGGAGCTTGAAAAATAGGCATAGCAGTCTGACCAACCATAGCAGTAGATGCAATCGGTGGGGAGTAGTTAGAAGGTAAACCAAACTCGGGCCAAGTTGATGGTGGTAACTGAACTGGTGGAGGATCAGCACTTGAAACTTCCTGGACGACTGTCCTTTGGGGAGGCTCTCCCCTAGCAATCAAAACTTGGAGCATCTCAGTGAGTTTAGTCATGCTTGACTTAAGTTCATCGATCTCCATTCGGACCTCAACATTGTGTATCTCTTGTTCTGACATCCTTCGTCTGTAGTTAGCTCTAGTCCGGTATCGGTGTCGAGGAATCAGCTTGACGACTCACAAGTAATCTCTGGAAGATAGAGATAACGGGAAATGAAGAACTGGGAAAACAGACACATGCAATGAAACATGCAAACATGCAAATGACATACAAGATGCAAACAGGATGTAAAACACATGTAAAAGGATCAAAGGGTTCGAGATCAAAGCATGGAGTCTGGTCTACCCATCCCAAAAGGTGTGTACTATGGGTTTTCACCTGCCGAACAAGGTTCTAAAAAGTTCCCAGAGTCTACAATCCATCTTTCAGATTTTAAGGATTTCCCAGATGACTTGGTAATCGATAAAATTCTCAAGAGGATCTCGTCTGAGTGTAGTATCGCGTGACAACCAATTCAGAAATAGACTCCATCATGGTCTCCGCACTACATCTAAAAGGCTTAAGTTAGGTTTGGTAACTACGGTTTTCAATATCCCGGGCTCCTAGGTCGAGAGTAGCACGCTTTCACGAACGAATTCGTTCAACATAACTAGACTCTCAAGAGGGCCTCAACTGAGTGATGGTGTTATCAATTCAACTTTTCAGGATTCGACTCCCTCAAAGCCTCCTTGAATACCATCGTCCTATCCTAAGTACACTCAAGTCCGGGTTAGGAATTATCTCACTCATAGATGCCATGTCAACCCAAACCAAATAGGATAATATCAAACATAGAACAGATATACAAGCATGCAAACAGATAAGCAAACATGAATAACATAAAACAAGATAGGCTTAACCCTCTTAGGAAAGGACCAGCATAGGTCTAACCTTCCCCAGTGAAGTCGCCATTTCTGTTGTGGTGAAAATCAGATAACAAATTATTAATTAATTTGCATCATTTTCTTTTACAACCGACTTTGATTTATCCAAAGGAAAGGTTCAAGATCGTTAGAAAAACCTAAAGGGAAAAAGATCTAAGGTTCGGGGTTGGTTATACAAAGGGAAGGTATTAGCACCCTAAGTATCTGTAGTACTCTACAGGAACCTCTTGTTAGATGTTATCTTATGTTTGCTAAAGGTTCTATGCTAAAGGTTGAAAACCCTAGGGGTTAGTATCTAAGGGTACTCGATAAGGCATCGCACCTTAGCCTACGTATTCCCAGGTACGAAATCAGAGTACACGTAGTTCTTGGTCTACTGAATTATTGACTATGGCCAATAATTAAGAAAGGGATGAATAGAGTCTAAAACTCTCTAGGTCTAGTTGAGATGGACCTATGTTGTGTTTAGTTAGTAAAGAGAGTGGTTGTTCATGTGATGAACACCACTAAGAGTTAAAGAACTCTTAGAGCAAAACCAATGACTTAAGAGTCAACCATACAACCTTCCTTTGGATGTGGAGATGAAATAAAACAGTTACAAGATAAAGCATGATAAGGATAAGTAATGATACAAGGTAAAGCATTGATATAGAAGTAATGAAAGCATAATAATGGCTTTATGCTTGAGTGATAAAAAGTGAGTGAAGGTGAAATAATAAAGTGTAAGTGTTACAAACAATACAAGCATAATAATAGCTTTATGCTTCACATATAAGATAAATGAAGATAATGAAAATAAGCATAAGATTAGCATTATGCTTAAATAAAGGTAAGGTGAAGTAAAGTTAAGCATAAGATTTGCATTATGCTTCGAAACAAATAATGAAATAAAAAGTCAAAGATAAAACAATGACATGTAAATGAATGTCAAGATAAAATTGGTCATACATGCAATTATTGGCCAAAGCATTGTAAGACATAATAAGAATAAATATTCAAAATTAAATAATCATGGATTAAACGTAAAATCCACAGTTTGAATCAAGCATGGACTTTGATATGTAAATTCAATTATATTTGAAAAGTAAATTCGATTAGGAGCAACTAGCAAAAAGAAGGAAGAGAAAAGGATAAAAATTGAATAAGTTATGATGTTTTGAACATTGAGCATAAACTTCAAAAATACTTAAAATAAGCAAGCAAGTGATTAAAAATAAGGGAAGGGCGCCCCTGGGGTTTGAACCCAGAACCCAGGACCCTTTGTTTGCAGTTTAAAATTAACACCACCAGGCCAATGAGCGCACTTGATGTATAATGGATAGTGATAATATATATATGAGAAAAATAGCGAAGATCAGAAAATAAAATAAAAGGACTGGTCGGGGAATCGAACCCCAGTCCTGCAGGCGAAATGGTAGAGGCAAGGCAAGTGTAATACCGTTGGGACGGCTGTTTCATCCGTTATCAAAACCAACTCAATAAACGTATAACCCAAACATGCGCGCACATTGGAAATAAACAGCACAAACCAAACCACTACTCAATCTGCTCACGATTGTAGTAGCTATGCCACTGAAACACGACCGAATAAACTGAAGCTAGACAAAATCATCAACTCAAAATCATGAATTGCAAGTGGAGTAATATCCAAGTGAGTGTTTTAATCATACGAATTTGACATCAAAATAACAACCTTCGGATGCCTAAAGCAACAAAACAAACATTATCATAGCAGCAATCAAACAGTATGTTTAAAAGAGATTTAATGAAATGAAAACTTCTTAAAATACAACTAAAAGACAACAGGCAGATACAGATCAACATGGCATGGTTTAGCTTCAACAACATTCTCAAGATTTAGCAAACTTAGTGAAAATAGCAGTCATGTGCGACTGTATCTTTGATAAATCCACAAACCAAATGCTTGACTTTGAGACAAATTCAACAAGTTGCAAAACCAATCAGAAACATAAATCAAGACCAAATATAACCTATATTAAAGGATCAGCCAATCAGTTAGACACTTGACTTAAAACAGGGTCATGGTATATCAATAAAAAAGGGACAAAACATGATAAGCTCTATAATTTAAGCCAAGGCACACTAAGGCATACTAAGCAAAAACCTAATAGATCCAGAGTTGAAAGACAACAAGAAACTGCAAAGTTTCAGGGTTTGGCAGATTTCTTAAATATGTAGAGATCACCAAATCTTAAATATAAGGGCAAAGATAGCATAAAGATGCACATCCACAGCATAAGCATGTATTTGACAAAAGAAACACATATTCACCATGGTGATGAGCTTAACAATACATGTACCAAGTTTCAACAAATTTATTAGAAAATGAATCATGAAGCAAAACAACAAATACAAGCCTCATGAACTCATTAGCTAAAGTGTCATGGTCAGTATGAACATAGTGAGTTATCAATCCTTCAAATACAACTTAGAAGACCCAAGTTTTATTACATATATTTAGGATCAAAATAACAATGACAGTTCAAAATCAACAGAGTTCAAAACATATAGGATTTTGCAGGGCGTCATACATGTTTATGAGCATAAAGCAAATGACAAACACAAACTTCACAGGATTCAGCAGTGATTGTTAAAAATAGAAAGCAAGATATAACAATGATCCAAACAACCAAACAAGTGGAATGTGTTGAGGGCGGGTCTGTGCATATATCTTGATTACCAGGTTTGATTAGATAGACATAGTATCTTTGTGTGCAATCAGATTTGCAAAAGTGTGTGGAAATGGTGTTATGTCAAAATGAGTTCATCACCTATTTTCACTTTTTAGAGACAAACATAAATGGCAGTCAGTACAATATGCACACATATTGGTAAAGTTCATACTCAGGTTGGTACATGTACCCTCATCACATAGTTTAGCAAATACCTTCACAACTTGGAGACACATCAAGAGAAAACTTAAGGTTGTATACATATCCTAAATACCAAAGCTTAACATGTAAGATGTAGCATGGTATCACAAAACAAAACCTCCAGAACTTATCAGTTTCACACAACCGTTCTCAGCCAACTATAACCAAACTTACTTCATCTCAAGATTGCAGGTCATGGACAGAAATTAAGTGGAAACCCCAATACGCATTGTTTACATGAATGGAGGAAAACACACAAGACACATATTACAGAACATATATGACATAGATATGATTATAAACATGAACATAGATATGGAGTATGGAGAGTATAGTTACCAAGTGGAATATGTCCACTGCACCTTCAAGTGTGCTAGTTCTCCTTCTTGAACTTGAACCACCCTCCAAGACAAACTCTATTTCTCTCTTGCTCGTGGAAACATGAACTTGTAGGTATTTAGTGAAAATTCTCCCCCCCCCCTTGAAGTGTAGCAACTACTCCTTTATATAGGCTTAACAAGGGTTGTATAAGTCCAAACATCAAACACTTGGAGTGCTGAGTGGAATTAGAGTTACAACGGCTCTTTTGAAATTCAAACTTGGTTCGCTTTCTTGGAGACAAAAACGCTCCTCTGCTGTGCAAAACCTCAGAGATGCAGGGCGAATTTCACTGCTTCGCGTATGACTTCAGAGCTCCATATTTGTTGTCATTGAAAGAGTAACAAATGAGGTAAGAATTGGGGATAGCGTGGAGGATCTGCAGGTGAGAGCAGATTGAATGCTTAATCGAGCAACTCCTCTAAACCACTTTATTGAAGCAAACCGTTGAAAGCTTAAACGAGCAAAGTCTTGGAGAATTCAAATCGAATAATACACGCCAAGGAATTGAATTGTGGAAGTGATTTGAATGGATTTGATAAGCTTTTGTTTGAATCTTCCTCTTCATTCTGAATTCGCGAAAACACGACAAAGGAGAATAAGCTGTTTTTGGTTATTTTTTTATTTCTCCAGTGCCATATGTCGCTCCTTCATTGGCCAATGTCAAGAGTTGAAAAGTCAAACAAGGAAACTTGGTCCTTATTGGTTGATTTGGCACAACAAATCCTCCCATCACAAACAACATGAGTTACACGGAGGACCCATCAAAAGGTGATAAGTGGCAATGAATAACTTTCTTTTTCTTTTCTTCTTAAATGGATTAATAAAAGGATTAATAATATAAATAACAATTAATCAATATTCTAATTAAATAATTAAAACAATAAATCAAATTATCAATTGATCTAATTTAATTAAACTAATAATTTGAACAATAAAATTAAATTGAGATTAAATTGACTTAATAAAGATAGGACAAATTAAATATAAATAAAATAAGCCATATTGAAATCAAATTAAAATAAAAACAAATGAAAATATTGAAATAAATATAGAGAAAAATAAATAAAACATCAACTAGCAAGAAATGAGGGTAAAATTTGGGGTGCAACACTTACTTTATTACTAACTGGCTTATGTTTCATCTCATTTTGCATTATCATGTGTGCATATCATTTGGCTCTGTGGTTATGGGATCAAGGTTCTCTGTTCAAGCATCGTCAGGTTGCAACAGACGTTTATTTCGTCACGCAACATATGCGTAAAGTATTTCTCCGGGTTACGTAATCAACGGGTCAGAAAAGCTCTTATCAAACATAATTTTGCATGTCAAGAATCTCAGAGGAAGTTGAAGTTTTCAGCCGATTCAGAACAGTTTGAGCAGAAAATCAGTTTGCAATGCAAATTTGCAGAATTCATAACTCTTGCTCTGGAACTCGTTTTGGCTGGATATTCAACAGTTAGAACCGTCTTGGTATTCTCTACAACTTTTATGTTCGGCTCGGAAGTCAATTCATCAAGGAAAGTGGTGGGAATTATTTGTTTCTGGAATTTCGGTTTCGCTAGATAATTGCGTCAGTGGTATTCAAAAGGGCTTAACTTCTGATTGGATCATCAGTTCTGAGCAATTCCTATGCCAAAAAGTTCCATATTGAAATTATCTGCAACTTTCGTGTTCGGACCGAGGGCTGATTCTTTGAGGAAGATCTCCGAATACGTGAATTCTCTGAGTCGATACAGCAGAAGAACAACGAAAAATAGTGCTGAACCGGTGTACTTCGGACACTAAAAAATTCATAACTCTCAGCTCGTTCGTCGGATTGATGCCGTTCCGGTGCCTAAAGTTCCCTTTAGATGTTATCTTCATGCCGTGAATTCAGTTTGGGTCAGGTCCGAGCGGGAAGACCCCGAAAATGTGAATTACCAGTGGGGTTCTTTGATGTAGTGCACTGTCTGTCAGATTTTGTAAAATTCATAACTCGGTCAATTTTTATCAGATTGTGTCCGTTCTCGAAGCTACGGTTCACAAATTTTGTGCTCTTTAAGATTGAAGACAAGCTCGAGTTCGAACGATGCTCCGAAGATCATCGTTGTTGTTTATTTCGCAAAACGGAAGTGCTGAACCGAAGAAAAAGGCTGAAAGTTGTTTCATGGGAAAATTCATATCTCACTCGTTTTTTGTTCGATCGCGCTCATCTTTTGACGCGAGGTCACTGACTCATAGACCTACAACTTTTGTTGACAAAGTCGAGTCGAGATTATACTCCGAAGAGGTTGACCTCGTCACGTTTTCGAGTAGCGGACACCAAATAAGCTGAAAAAACAACTTATTCAGTGACGTCTTGCAGCTTTAACATATCGATCGCACTCGATTTTGATCGTATGACGTCCGTTTTTTTTGCGTTGCAACCGTGATTCAGAGGCGAACGATGTTGTGGAAGGTTCAGAGTCGAAATTTCTTGCCGAAGACTGTGTTATTTTCACTTAAGCCAAAATTCTACCTTTTGCCCTTCATTTTAGACTCCACTATATATTCAAAACTCTCTCTCATTTCCCATAACTTCACTCATTCTCACAAACACCAAAAACTCTCTCAAATTTTTCTCTCAACTCTCACAAGATCAAAAAAACCAAAAAAACTCATACACTCATTGGAGAAGACACGTGATTTTGAGGAGAACAAGAACTTTCAACCCTAAAGCTTGATTCCTTCGCATCTCACAATCCACAAGGGTTTCTCAAAAGATTCTTTCACAACTTTTATCCTTGGCATCTGCAGAATACAAATCACCCATCGTTGGAGGCTAAGAGCAAAGGAATAAGTTTCTTGATCTCAGGTTAGTGATGTTTTTCATGATCTTAAAACTCAGATTTTTGACGTGCATATTGATGTGTGATGCCCACTGATCATTCTGATATAGTTTTTTTTCTGATTTTGGATGCGTATATTGGTTGTATCGTGTGTTTAAAGTTTTTGAACCCTAACCTTTTTCATTCGAATCTCCTTATGCATTGGTTATTTGTGATTTTTGGTTGGATATTTGAGATCCTGATGATTTTCTGGTCAAGATGATGTACTAGCATGAAATTTCTGGGCAAGTTTTGGTTGCACGTCGCCGGAGAAGACGACCGGAGCTAGGGCTCCGGCGTCTGGTAGGTTCTCCGGTCGGCTAGGGTTTCCACGAGGAAGAGATAATCCCAGCCATTCATTTTGTTGATCCAACAGTCCCTATGCTGCCACGTTTCTTTTAATTTTTGTTTTTATTTATGGTTTGTGTGTTTGTCGTCCACGATTGCTATTATGATCCTTCAATCTGCTTCACCCATCATGCATAATGTTTGACTTGATAATCTAATCTTGGACGTTTGATGCATCTGATGACCACAATTGTGACAACGCATTAAAATAATCACGTGTTGCTCACGTGGGAATGTATGATACTCTGAATGTTTGCGTGTGCGTGAGTGTACATTAACTATGGTGTACTTTTTAATCATGGCTGTTAATCTTGATGACTGCTGGTTTGGTTGACTGTTTGGTAAGCGCAGGATCAATCTAAAGGTGGGTAGTGAGTCAACTGGGATGACTGAAGTCCACGCGTGCCTCTTTTTTTTATTTTATTTTTCTGATGGATTTAAATGATTGGGCTTTCTATTTAAACCCCCCCCCCCCCTTTTCAGCCCATTAGCATTCTCAACGTGTTTTATTGCTTTTCATACCCCCCCACTCATTTTCTTTCTACTTTATTTTTATTTAATTATTGCATTTTCGTTTTTAATTATTAAAAATAGTTTTTTACATTAAAAAATTCCCAGAAAATTCATGAAGCACATTTGGCATTTTATAAAATTTTCAAAAATTTTATTTTATTATTTTATTATATTTTTGGCTTCTGAAATAATTATTTGTTTATTTTCTTTTTGAATTATTCATATCATGCATACCTAAACTTGTTGAATTTTGTTCTCATAGCATACAAAACCTTTTGAACTCATTCTTTTTGCATTTTTTCACCAATAGATTGAATTGCATTAAAATATTTTTCTATCATTTTTAAAATCATTTCATATTGCATTTTAGTCCTTTTCTTTAGCACATTGAACCATATTTCTCATCTGAATTTGCATAATTGTTTGAGTGACCTATCTTGGGAATTTTGGCATGAATTTTGGATATGTTGTTTGCTTCTGGTTGAGATATGTTGATAATTAATTTGGTGATTTTAGAAGATGATTTACTAATTGTTTGATTGCTTTTATTTGAGGTCTTCTCGTATGCATATCTCTGATCATGTCTGGTTACCTGTTTGAAAAGGCACTTGTGCCATTGTTTTGGGATTGTATCTTTGACTTCATAAACCATGTTTAGATTGTTATAGGTCACTAGATTGCCATTATATGTCATTGCCTGGATTTCATTTATCTCATTTCTTTTACGTATGTCTGTTTTGTACTAACCTTTTATGCTGAGGTTGAGGTAAGTTATTTGAGGGTGTGGATAGTTATCCTTGTCCACTCTCACTCTTTCTGTCTCTCATCTTTTCTTTTCTTTAGGCTTAGGTTGTCGTCAAACCTCACTAACCGCAGGTCACCCATGCATGATAACATTAGGACTCTTAGTTTCCCTTTAGAGTTTCCTTTGTGTCTTCTCTCTTCTCATCTCAAAACTTCTTGAAAACACTTAATAAGGATAAAGTGTATTGCGCACGAGGCTTAAGCGTGAGGAATGAGAAATGAGGGGCTTCCTCTCATCTTTCTAGAGTGCTTAGCGAGCGTCCTGTCTTGGGACGATTCGTTAAGTATTCGTCCCTGTGCCCTAGACTTTGGTGCAATGCAAGTTATGAACTAACTCAAGTCACTTCTGTCTTAAAAAAAATACAAACAAACTTCAAACCTTTTTGTCCTTCGGGATTGTCAAACTAAAGGCTATTTTCAAAAAGGGCACGTTACTTTCCGTCTGAGTTGCAAACAGGCATCGACCCTAACTGCCGGACGCGAACGTAACATCGCTCATAAAAAACACAAAAAGAACTTGGTCCGAACTACGTTGACTCTGAATTTCCCATTACACAAAGGGAGTACGTAGGCCTAGGACGTCGACGTCCTACCGAGTCTGTCTTTGTTTCCCCCCGTCTTAGCACAGCTATAGATGATAGGATAACTCACCCTTAGAATAGACAACAAGCGTGGATCCCATCGAGTATGATGGACGCGTGGGGTGCTAGCACCTTCCCCTCGCATAACCGACTCCTGAACCCAGGCTATGGTTGCGATGACCATTCCTTTCCCTCTTCCTCAGGTTTATGCGGTGTTCCCTTTCCCTCTCTTGGGATAAATTTACACGGCTGGCGACTCTGTTTTCCGCGCCACTCTCGCGTTTGTACCTGGATGAAAATCCTGGGAGCGACAGCTAGCGACTCTAGAAGGAGGTTAACCTATGCTGGTTCATCCCCTCTAGCGAGTTGATCCTAGCGCTTGTTTGTTTTTTGTTGGGTGTTTATTTGTTGTGTTATATTATGTTGTATATTACCGTTTTACAGCTTTTACTGCATTGCATTTCATTTTCATTACTGTCATACTGGATATTGCTGTGTTGTGCTCGCTGTTTCTGTTTTGCAGGTTGGGTAGTTCTGAGAGATAAGCCCAATACCCAGGCTTGAGTACACCCTAGGACTAGAGTGAAGAGTAGTGGGACCTACGTGCCCGCTTGGTACGTTTGTGTGTTCACGAAATTCACAACCAGACGAGGCTATCTTGGGACGCATTCTAACGTGTGTGTCTTGTGCATGTTAGGATGTCGATCTAGAGAGCTGTCGACTCTGGTGACCGATCATCGAGGACCTTAGTGGAAACATCCCTCTTTAGTGGTGACAGTGGCAAACCACACGCTGTGGCAAACCCATTCACACCCGAGGGCCCACTTTGGAACTCGCATAGGATGGCCCCTATCTTTTGAAGAGAATCAGTGGAGGCACCCCTCGATTGACGATAGTACTGTACCCCGAGGGATGAATGTACTATTGTTTCTCGACCTCAGTGCCAGAAGCTGAGGACCTTCTATTTTGGAGAATCAGTTGAGGCCTCCTCGATTGATGATGATGCCAAACCAGAAATGGTGAACGTATCATCATTTCTCGACCTGAGAGCCTGGGATGCTGAACATCCTAGTACCCACACGTGAGAGGGGATGGGTGTTTGCAGGTTTGCAGGTAACCAAAACCTTCAACCTACCCAGTTTTTCTGGATTTCTCATCAATGTTTGATTATCTGGGTTCCTAGTTATCTCAGTGGTTCGGTATTTTGGAATTCTGGTTTTCTGGGTTGTGGTTCTCGTTCAGTTAACAGCACAGCACATCCAGCAGTGTTGCCTTGATCCCATGTTTGCATGAGCATATCATTTTTCTTGCATTCTGACATGTTTTACATTTTTCAGGGCTTGCATCTTACTCTTGATTCCGGTTTTCTGAGGTTACCTTGGCATGGATGTCCAGAGAAAGAAGACTGTTACCTATTCATTCCCAGATCTGGCCTTGACGTTGATTCACAAGCTGATTAGTATGGCTAGTCCCGGAGTTCGTACAGAGTTCAGTGGAGGGTATGGGAGACTTATGAAGTTTGTCTACAATATCTCCAAGTATGAGAAGGATGCCATTCATACACTTCTTCAGTTTTACGATCCGTCTTTGCATTGCTTCACTTTCCCAGACTACATCTTGGCCCCAACGTTGGAGGAGTTCTCATTTATTTTGGGAATCCCCATCAGGCATGACATAGTATTCTTTTCTGAAGAACGCCCCGGGATAAAAGAAATGGCTATTGCTCTTCATATTGGTGAATGCGTTCTGAGCAGTAATATTGAGGAAAAACAAGGAGCTAAGGGTTTCTTATTGAAGTTCTTGTTTGATCAAGCTTGCATACATGTTAAAGAGAAGAATTGGACTGCTTTCCAAGCTATTCTAGCTATGTGCATCTATGGGATTATCCTGTTTCCCAATGTTCCTGATCTGGTGGATATGCATGTTGTCAGAATCTTTATTTCAAAGAATCCTATACCTACCTTGCTAGGTGATGCGTATCACTCAGTCCACTACAAGAATGAAAATAGGCAGGGAAAAACCGTAAGTTGTTGTCCACCGCTCTTATCTACTTGGTTTCTGAGCTATCTCCCCGAAGCTGGCGCCTTCGTTGATACGAAAGATTCTCTGAAGTGGTCAAAGAGGTTAATGGGCTTGACTGCTGACAACATTGTCTGGTTCAACCGTGACTTGCTAGGAATAGAGATTATTTGCAAGTGCGGAGAATTCCCTAATGTACCCTTGATAGGGAGAAGAGTTGGAATTAACTATAATCCTTCCCTTGTTATCAGGCAGTTTGGTTATCCTTTGAAAGGTCCACCTGAAGAGCGAGATGTCAGAGAGTCCTTATTCTTCAGTGGTACTGGGGATCAAGAGATGATAAGGAAGATTGTGAATGCTTGGAAGCAGGTGACCAAGAGGGGAAAAACTTCATTCGGGAAATGTAACAACCGGGCTTTCCCTTCCTATAAAGAGTGGATCAAGAAGAGAGTAGAAGAGGAGCTTCTTCCATTCCCGGTAGAACCACCATCTTACCCCTTGCTGATTGAGCCTCCTATCACAGTTGAGATAGAGAAGTTTAACAAGTTGTGGGCTGAAAAGGAAAAGCTGCGAGAAGAAAACAGTGAGCTACTAAGAGAGATTTATCAGTTGAAACATGAGCGGGGTGAAGCTGTTCATATCGCCAAGTCGAAGACAGAGCTTCTCACTAAGGCAGAAAAGGAACTAGCTGACAAGGTCGCAGCCAGACAAAGGATGAAACAAGCTCTAGACGGTATCAGTAAGGTTCTCGAGACTAAGAAGGAGGAATTGGACAAGGCTTTGTTAAAAATTCACAGGTTCAATGCTCACCGAGAAACTGCAATGGCTGAGAATAAGCCAAAGGAAGACGATTATCTAGCTCAAATTGATCAATTGAAGTCGAAGCTCAAGAAGAAAGACGCTGAGATCCTATCAGGGGTATTCCAAAGGCAAGCAGTCGAGGGTCGACTCAATGAAGCCATAGCCTCCATAGAGGAACTGAAGATCCAAGCTAAAGTGAAGAGACCTAGAAATGAGGGTCCTAGCATGGATAGTGTTTCTGGAGAAGATGCTTGGGAGTTGCATTGCCGATACTTGGAAGGGATTATGCATAGGAGAAACGTTCTCATTCAAGAGCTAATTCAGAGGCCGAAGCATCCCGACACCAAAAAGCTGTTCAAGGAAATTCAAGACTGGAGCAAAAAGCATAATGGATGGGGGGATTGACACTTGTGGACTTTAATGACATGCCGTAGTTTCCTATTTTCTTTCATTATTTGGACCACCGTCAGGCTTGTTGGTTGGGATCTATGATTATTATGTTCAGACTTGTTATCTTGGATTTGTGATTGTTGACATTTGGTTTTCCTCTGGTTTTCTCAATATATGAGCAGAAGTTCCGTTCTATCTTGTTGTTAAACTGGAATCAAGGGGTGGATCACCCTGCGGATATTAAAACATGTTCATTTGCATATTCATAATCATCTTGCATAATCATTTTGCATGACAGGTGTTTATCTCTGGCGTTCTTACTTTGTTCTCCTCCGCAGTACAGGATTGCAGATCAGCACATTCATCGGTATTCTACCAGACAAGATCAGAAAAGACTCATGGATCAACTACAATCTGAGATGACTGAGATGAGGACCCGCATGAACCAATTCATGGATTTAATGCAAGGGGTTGCTCAGGGCCAAGAGCAGTTAAGAACTGTTGTCCAACCACTGATTACAAGGATTGATGACGAAGCTGTCCTTCATGGAGGAGTCCATACTGCTGTTACTGGTACTAATGTTCAGAATGGCCCTACGGGCGGAGGTATTCCTATTTCTGGTGTTGTGATCCCTCCGGGCGGGGCTGAAAATGTCGAGGGAGGTGGTATTGGTGTCTGTGCTATTCATGACCGTCAGTTTGATGATATTCAAGATGATGCATTCTCTGTGTCAGGTGGGGATGCTGGTTCCCAGATTGACACTAATCAGAGATTCAGGTTGATTGAGGAACAACTGAGGGGTATTGCCAATCAAGATTCAGTGGGTATGGATTTAGAGGATTTGGGGTTGGTTCCAGGCGTTGTTATCCCGCACAAGTTTCAGACTCCTACCTTCGAAAAGTACAATGGTATGACTTGCCCAAGGACTCACGTCAGGGCATACACGAGTAAAATGGCTGCTCACGCAAAGAACGAAAATTTGATGATGCATTGCTTTTAAGATAGCCTATCTGGGGCATCCCTGGAATGGTATATGCAGCTAGAGAGGAAAGACGTTCGTAGTTGGAGAGAGCTGGCAGGGGCATTTATTAGACACTATCAATATAACACTGATATGGCTCCCAATCATACACAACTGCAGAATATGTCTCAAAAGAACAATGAAAGCTTTAGAGAGTACGCCCAGAGGTGGCGTGAATTAGCTTCCCGAGTTCAACCTCCGATGTTGGAAAGAGAGCTCGTTGATATGTTCATGGATACGCTTCAGGGGCATTATTATGAGAAATTGGTTGGATGTTTGTCAGCTGGATTTTTAGGTCTTGTATTGGCAGGAGAAAGAGTTGAAAACGGCATCAAAACGGGAAAGATTCAAGTTGCTACCGGTTATTCTGAAAATGAGAAGAAACGTTACAGGGGAGAAGGAGGAGAGACTAATGTCGTTCAGTACCAACAACCTTATGCTCCTCAACAACAGAAGTATCAGCGTCAGAATCAGCATAGGCCGCGCAACAACTTGGAAAGAAGGAATGCTCCTCTTCATCCAGTTCCCATGTCGTACAGTCAACTCTTGCCACACCTAGTTCGAAACTCATTGGTGGAGCCTAAGACTTTGAAGCCTGTTCCAGAACCATACCCTCTGGGGTACAATCCCCATGTGCAATGTGGATATCATGGAGGATCTATGGGGCACTCAACCGAAGATTGCAAAGCCTTCCAAGCCAAAGTACAACAATTGATTGACAAAGGGTACATATCATTTCCAGAAGGAGACTTGGTTGTGCATGTCGACCTCTTATCTATTTGAAGACTTCAAGGGTCATCTCCTAAAGCCAGTAGTCCAAGCGGAGTCAAGTCTTCTTGACAACGGCAGTCGTCAGTTTCTTTACTGCATTTTCATTTGTAGTTTTTCATTTCTCGTTAAAGCATTGTATGCATGTAGAAACTTGTTTGTTTTAATGACGATCATAATACAATGAGCATGTTTTCCTTGAAGTAATCCATTCGTGTTCACTCTTAAATGTTTATATGCACTGCAATACCAATTTTCTTGTTTAGAACTCTTGAGGGAGGATGATGAAGTAAAAACGCAAAATCTTCGGTTGTATGCTTCCAGATAAAACCCTGTTGAGGATGTACAGGCATTGTTTCAAATCCCTAAACACTGGAGATATAAGGGAGATAGACCCTCGTTAACCCCTTTGAGCCTTGAAGTAGGAATTTCTTTCATATGGAAAAACCCTTATACTGAACCCAGGGGCAGGGTAGGCGTCAGTTAGTTTGACCGAGCATTCAAATTCCAAGGAGAGTGTGCATCTGAGGAACCATTACCTTCTATCCCACCGTCAAGAGGGCGAGAGATGTGAAACCACAATGGTTATCCATCAACAATCAAGGAGTGAGGCACTCACAACCCTGTCAAGCAAGTAAGACAACCAGTGTCACACGTTTGTTCAAAAAGGGGGAATAAAAAAAAAGAAAAAAAGAAAAGCCCGCTAAGTCGAAACCTGAAAACAAGCGACTTAGGCAAAAGTTAGGGCATCCCGCTGGACTACAAAATCGAAAAAACTCAAAGGAGTCAGTCCAGGTAAAAATTAGGGATCAGAAAAAGAGCAAAAGAAAGAAAAAGCGAAGAGCATTACAAGAGAAAATCCTTGATAAGAACAAATTCGTGTGATTAAAGATAAAAAGGGGTGACTGTCACTCCAAAACTTCCTTAGGTGGCAAACCATTAGTGGCATGGGATTCTTAAAGATCATAAACCTTTTGAGAGATGAGCGTTTGTGTCAGATTAACTGAACATAGGACTGGAGAACATCACGAAGAGTGGGTGGGCACCGATAAATTTTGAGCCATAAATCCTTTTTCTGAAACCGTGAACCAGACCACGTTACAACCCTTAAAAGTCCTAATTGAAACAGGGTTTATTCCGAAAGCGTACTTCAACAGGATAGCGTTCCTGACTCCTACGAGTTGTGCTAATAAGATTTGTTGGTATTGCATGTGTGCATTATTTTGCCATTCAAAAATCAAGGTCGCATCCCAGCAAGTGATTCGTTAACATGAGTGTTGCATTAGAATTGTCAGTCTCATAATAAACTTGTTCTGCTTGCCTACATGTGCCTAAGCATCAAGGAAGCTCACACAGTGAACGTCAGTCAAGAAGCGTGATCTGGCCAAGTTAGGATGGTGAAAACTCCGAAGGACAATCATATCAAAGGGCAGGCTGCCAAAAGACTCGGTGTAGAGTGGGCTCTCCCCAGCAAGTTGTGTTAAGATGTAGCCAATCTGGGGCAGTCATGTCGAGAAATCTCTCCGAAATCCAGTTATCCTGGGGCATTCATTCTAAGATCAGGGGCAAAGTCACTTCAAAGCTCATATTGGGGCAGGCCACCTCTAGAGCGTGGGAGATTGTCCACTCCTGAAAATGGTTAATTGAAAACACCTCCTCAAGGTTCAAGGTACTAAAGAAGAGTATTTTCAAGTCATTACAATCCCTTTCGAGGTAATGTACTTCATGGATTATGAAGACTGGGGCAGTTATGTCGAGATATGATAAATCTCTCTAAGAGTTTGAAGACCCTGGGGCAGTGCGAACGCCCGATCTTCTATAAAATCCCCTTGAGATAATTTCTTCCATTAGACCTGGTGGTTTGGGGCAAGTGAAAAGTTCAAAGAGCCGCTTATGACCTTAAAGACAAGTCAGGTTCCAGGGCAACAGGATTGTGCATCCCCAGCAGTTGGCTCTCCCCAACATTGAGATTGCTCCTTCCCCAGCAGGATAAGCTTTCCTCAGCAGAGCAGACCTTCCCCAGCAGGAGACTTGGGAAGTATTTTCTCCAGATCAAGACGTTGTCTCCCCACAGAATCAAGGTTTTCACTTCCCCCATCCAATCAGGAAGCGTGCTCTCGCCGACAATGTCATATTCTAATCCCCAGCAAGGTGGGAGTAAAGTCATTCTCCCCACCAGCAGGCTAAGTTCAGCAGTATCCCCAAGCAGGATGGTATTATGGACTGTTTTCCCCAAGCAAGATGGTATTATGGGCTGGCACCCCCCAGCAGGTCCTAAGCCCATCTGTTATTGGCAATCCTCAGTAACAGACTTCCGGTTCCGTTATTGGCATTCACTCTCAACTCCCCCGGCAGAGGAGAAATCTCAGGTTTTGGATGTTACCTTCAGTGAAAGACAGGTGTGGCCCCCGGTAGTTCTTTCGGGATGTCATCCCCAGCAGAAGTTGTTGATCCGAAGAGTCGATCAGTATGACCCTTCTCAGCAGAGTTCCTGGAGTCAGAGGCAATTTATTTTTGTCATCCCCAGCTGAATTGGTCTTTTCTCTCCAGCATTTATTTTGCTGGAGGGACCCCTTTTGCATATCATAAGCATTTGCATTGCATCCTCAAACGCGTAGCATTTCCATTTCGTATGGAGCATTACGCCACAATTCAAACATTCGCATTCGAAGCATAAGCCAGGTTTGATGCTTTCCTTGCCAGTTCTCTTTCCTAGCAAAGATGGCATAACTCAGGAGATTTTGGAGGGATGCGTTCCTCATGCTTGTGCTCCCTGGCAGAGTCTTTTATTTAGACTTCTCATTTCCCCAGCGGAGTCATCTTATCTGTGGGTTATAAGTCCGTTGATTTCGCCTCTCACCCTTTCGGTTCACGACCGTATCTTTGTTAGGAGTTTGCCTTGGATTGGCCAATCTCCTTTGTAAATCCAGTTCTCGTCTGGTAGTCAGTTCTCGTCTGACTTACTTGGTGAAACTCAGTTCTCGTCTGGTAGTCAGTTCTCGTCTGACTTATCCAGTTCTCGTCTGGTAGTCAGTTCTCGTCTGACTTACTCGGTGAAACCCAGTTCTCGTCTGGTAGTCAGTTCTCGTCTGACTTATCCAGTTCTCGTCTGGTAGTCAGTTCTCGTCTGACTTACTTGGTGAAACCCAGTTCTCGTCTGGTAGTCAGTTCTCGTCTGACTTATTCTGTAAATCCAGTTCTCGTCTGGTAGTCAGTTCTCGACTGACTTATTTGGTGTAAACCCAGTTCTCGCCTGGTAGTCAGCTCTCGTCTGACATCTCTTTGGTAAATCCAGTTCTCGCATGGTAGTCAGTTATCGTCTGACCTATTGTTGTGGTAAATCCAGTTCTCGCCTGGTAGTCAGTTCTCGCTTGACATATTTTGTTTGCCAGTAGGGGTGGTTTAAACCAGAAGTTTTGTTTCACGTTATCCCCAGCGAAGTCCACGTTATGTTGGTTATCCTTTGAGGGTACAATTGAGGTTGTATTCGTTTTGTGGGTGCGATTGAGGTCGTATTCCTATTTTCTTTGTGGGTAGAGTGATTGAGGTCAGTCTTCCTTTGCGGGTGCAATTGAGGTTGTATTCGTTTTGTAGGTGCGATTGAGGTCATATTCATATTTTCCTTGTGGGTGGAGTGATTTAGGTCAGTCTTCCTTTGCGGGTGCAATTGAGGTTGTATTCGTTTTGTGGGTGCGATTGAGGTCGTGTTCCTTTTTTCCTTGTAGGAGTGATTTAGGTCAGTCTTCCTTTGCGGGTATAATTGAGGTTGTATTCGTTTTGTGGGTGCGATTGAGGTCGTGTTCCTTTTTTCCTTGTGGGAGTGATTGAGGTCAGTCTTCCTCTGCGGGTACGATTGAGGTCATATTCGTCTTATTTTTGTGGGTATGGTTGAGGTCATACTCCTTATTTTTCAGCACGCTCCATTTCGTTATTCTCACCATAAGCAAATTTCCGGGGCTCTTTCGGTATTCAATCCCCGTGTATCCTGGAATGTCTGAGAGCCGTCACTATCATACCTTCAGGACCAAGTTGATTGAATAGGGGCAGCTGTAGCACCCCAAAATTTGCTCTCCTTACTTTAGTACTAACTGGCTTATGTTTCATCTCATTTTGCATTATCTTGTGTGCATATCATTTGGCTCTGTGGTTATGGGATCAAGGTTCTCTGTTCAAGCATCGTCAAGTTGCAACAGACGTTTATTTCGTTAAGCGACATATGCGCAAAGTATTTCTCCGGGTTACGTAATCAATGGGTCAGCAAAGCTCTTATCAAACATAATTTTGCATGTCAAGAATCTCAGAGGAAGTTGAAGTTTTCAGCCGATTCAGAACAGTTTGAGCAGAAAATCAGTTTGCTGTGCAAATTTGCAGAATTCATAACTCTTGCTCTGGAACTCGTTTTGGCTGGATATTCAACAGTTAGAACCGTCTTGGTATTCTCTACCACTTTTATGTTTGGCTCGGAAGTCAATTCATCAAGGAAAGTGGTGGGAATTATTTGTTTCTGGAATTTCGGTTTCGCTAGATAATTGCGTCAGTGGTATTCAAAAGGGCTTAACTTCTGATTGGATCATCAGTTCTGAGCAATTCCTATGCCAAAAAGTTCCATATTGAAATTATCTGCAACTTTCGTGTTCGGACCGAGGGCTGATTCTTTGAGGAAGATCTCCGAATACGTGAATTCTCTGAGTCGATACAGCAGAAGAACAACGAAAAATTGTGCTGAACCGGTGTACTTCGGACACTAAAAAATTCATAACTCTCAGCTCGTTCGTCGGATTGATGTCGTTCTGGTGCCTAAAGTTTCGTTTAGATGTTATCTTCGTGCCGTGAATTCAGTTTGGGTCAGGTCTGAGCGGGAGGACCCCGAAGATGTGAATTACCAGTGGGGTTCTTTGATGCAGTGCACTGTCTGTCAGATTTTGTAAAATTCATAACTCGGTCAATTTTTATCGGATTGTGTCCATTCTCGAAGCTACGGTTCACAAATTTTGTGCTCTTTAAGATTAAAGACAAACTCGAGTTCGAACGATGCTCCGAAGATCATCGTTTTGGTTTATTTCGCAAAACGGAAGTGTTGAACCGAAAAAAAAGCTGAAAGTTGTTTCACGGGAAAATTCATATCTCACTCGTTTTTTGTCCGATCGTGCTCATCGTTTGACATAAGGTCACTGACTCATAGACCTACAACTTTTCTGACAAAGTCGAGTCGAGATTATGCTCCGAAGAGGTTGACCTCGTCACGTTTTCGAGTAGCGGATACCAAATAAGCTGAAAAAACAACTTATGCAGTGATGTCTTGTAGCTTAAACATATCGATCGCACTCGATTTTGATCGTATGATGTCCGTTCTTTTTGTGTTACAACCGTGATTCAGAGGCGGACGATGTTGTGGAAGGCTCAGAGTCGAAATTTCTTGCCGAAGACGATGTTATTTTCACTTAAGCCAAAATTCTACCTTTTGCCCTTCATTTTAGACTCCACTATATATTCAAAACTCTCTCTCATTTCCCATAACTTCACTCATTCTCACAAATACCAAAAACTCTCTCAAATTTTTCTCTCGACTCTCACAAGATCAAAAAAACCAAAAAACTCATACACCCATTGGAGAAGACACGTGATTTTGAGGAGAACAAGAACTTTCAACCCTAAAGCTTGATTCCTTCGCATCTCACAATCCACAAGGATTTCTCAAAATATTCTTTCACAACTTTCATCCTTGGCATCTGCAGAATACAAATCACCCATCGTTGGAGGCTAAGAGCAAGGGAATAAGTTGCTTGATCTCAGGTTAGTGATGTTTTTCATGATCTTAAAACTCAGATTTTTGACGTGCATATTGATGTGTGATGCCCACTGATCATTCTGATATAGTTTTTTCTGAGTTTGGATGCGTATATTGGTTGTATCGTGCATTTAAAGTTTTTGAACCCTAACCTTTTTCATTCGAATCTCCTTATGCATTGGTTATTTGTGATTTTTGGTTGGATATTTGAGATCCTGATGATTTTCTGGTCAAGATGATGTACTAGCATGAAATTTCTAGGCAAGTTTTGGTTGCACGTCGCCGGAGAAGACGACCGAAGCTAGGGCTCCGGCGTCTGGTAGGTTCTCCGGTCGGCTAGGGTTTCCACGAGGAAGAGATAATCTCAGCCATTCATTTTGTTGATCCAACGGTCCCTATGCTGCCACATTTCTTTTAATTTTTGTTTTTATTTATGGTTTGTGTGTTTGCCGTCCACGATTGCTATTATGATCCTTCAATCTGCTTCGCCCATCATGCATAATGTTTGACTTGATAATCTAATCTTGGACGTTTGATGCATCTGATGACCACAATTGTGACAACGCATTAAAATAATCACGTGTTGCTCACGTGGGAATGTATGATACTCTGAATGTTTGCGTGTGCGTGAGTGTACATTAACTATGGTGTACTTTTTAATCATGGCTGTTAATCTTGATGACTGCTGGTTTGGTTGACTGATTGGTAAGCGCAGGATCAATCTAAAGGTGGGTAGTGAGTCAACTGGGTTGACTGAAGTCCACGCGTGCCTCTTTTTTTTATTTTAGTTTTCTGATGGATTTAAATGATTGGGCTTTCTATTTAAACCCCCCCTTTTCAGCCCATTAGCATTCTCAACGTGTTTTATTGCTTTTCATACCCCCCACTCATTTTCTTTCTACTTTATTTTTATTTAGTTATTGCATTTTCGTTTTTAATTATTAAAAATAGTTTTTGCATTAAAAAATTCCCAAAAAATTCATGAAGTACATTTGGCATTTTATAAAATTTTCACAAATTTTATTTTATTATTTTATTATATTTTTGGCGTCTGAAATAATTATTTGTTTATTTTCTTTTTGAATTATTCATATCATGCATACCTAAACTTGTTGAATTTTGTTCTCATAGCATACAAAACCTTTTGAACTCATTCTTTTTGCATTTTTTCACCAACACATTGAGTTGAATTAAAATATTTTTCTATCATTTTTAAAATCATTTCATATTGCATTTTAGTCCTTTTCTTTAGCACATTGAACCATATTTCTCATCTGAATTTTCATAATTGTTTGAGTGACCTATCTTGGGAATTTTGGCATAAATTTTGGACATGTTGTTTGCTTCTGGTTGAGATATGTTGATAATTAATTTGGTGATTTTAGAAGATGAATTGCTAATTGTTTGATTGCTTTTATTTGAGGTCTTCTCTTATGCATATCTCTGATCATGTCTGGTTACCTGTTTGAAAAGGCACTTGTGCCATTGTTTTGGGATTGTGTCTTTGACTTCATAAACCATGTTTAGATTGTTATAGGTCACTTGATTGCCATTATATGTCATTGCCTGGATTTCATTTATCTCATTTCTTTTACGTATGTCTGTTTTGTACTAACCTTTTATGCAGAGGTTGAGGTAAGTTATTTGAGGGTGTGGATAGTTATCCATGTCCACTCTCACTCTTTCTGTCTCTCATCTTTTCTTTTCTTTAGGCTTAGGTTGTCGTCAAACCTCACTAACCGTAGGTCACCCATGCATGATAACATTAGGACTCTTAGTTTCCCTTTAGAGTTTCCTTTGTGTCTTCTCTCTTCTCATCTCAAAACTTCTTGAAAACACTTAATTAGGATAAAGTGTATTGCGCACGAGCCTTAAGCGTGGGGAATGAGAAATGAGGGGCTTCCTCTCATCTTTCTAGAGTACTTAGCGGGCGTGTTGTCTTGGGACGATTCGTTAAGTATTCGTCCCTGTGCCCTAGACTTTGGTGCAATGCAAGTTATGAACTAACTCAAGTCACTTTTGTCTTAAAAAAAATACAAACAAACTTCAAACCTTTTTGTCCTTCGGGATTGTCAAACTAAAGGCTATTTTCAAAAAAGGCATGTTACTTTCCGTCTGAGTCGCAAACAGGCATCGACCCTAACTGCCGGACGCGAACGTAACGTCGCTCATAAAAAACACAAAAAGAACTTGGTCCGAACTACGTTGACTCTGAATTTCCCATTGCACAAAGGGAGTACGTAGGCCTAGGACGTCGACGTCCTACCGAGTCTGTCTTTGTTTCCCCCCGTCTTAGCACAGCCATAGATGATAGGATAACGCACCCTTAGAATAGACAACAAGCGTGGATCCCATCGAGTACGATGGACGCGTGGGGTGCTAGCACCTTCCCCTCGCGTAACCGACTCCCGAACCCAGGCTATGGTTGCGATGACCATTCCTTTCCTTTTTCCTCGGGTTTATGCGGTGATCCCTTTCCCTCTCTTGGGATAAATTTACACGGCTGGAGACTCTGTTTTCCGCGCCACTCTCGTGTTTGTACCTGGATGAAAATCCTGGGAGCGACACTATCGACTACTTTACCAAGTGGGTTGAAGTTGCTTCCTACGCGAACGTTACACGACAAGTGGTTGCTAGATTTATCAAGAAAGAGATAATTTGTCGCTATGGAATTCCTAGAAGCATTATCACGGACAATGCAAGCAACCTGAATAACAACATGATGAAGGAGTTGTGTCAAGAATTTAAGATCGAGCACCACAACTCTTCACCATATCGGCCCAAGATGAACGGCGCCATTGAAGCAGCAAATAAAAACATCAAGAGAATTGTCCAGAAAATGGTCAAAACTTACAAGGATTGGCATGAAATGCTTCCATTTGCACTGCATGGCTATAGAACTTCAGTTCGCACTTCTACTGGGGCAACTCCGTACTCACTTGTGTATGGTATGGAGGCTGTTCTACCCATCGAAGTCGAAATTCCTTCGCTCAGAGTCGTCATGGAAGCATGTCTTGATGAAGCCGAATGGGTTCAATCCAGATAGGACCAACTAAATCTCATCGAAGAGAAGCGCCTTACAGCCGTTTGTCATGGTCAATTGTATCAGAGATGCCTCAAGCGAGCTTTTGACAAGAAAGTTCTCCCTCGAACGTTCTGCGAAGGCGAACTCGTGCTCAAGGGATATTCACATGTTCACTCGGATCCACGAGGCAAGTGGACTCCCAATTACGAATGACCTTTTGTTGTCAAGAAGGCCTTCTCAGGAGGAGCCCTGATCCTCACCACGATGGATGGGGAGGAGTTGCCATCGCCCATGAACTCCGATACAGTCAAAAAATAACATGCCTGAAAAAAAAATGGATAAAAGTCCGTTAGATTGACATCCGCAAGGACAATCTAGACAAAAATGGACGTCCCGATGGACCAAAAAAAGAAATGTCCATGCAAAAGTTAGGGACAATGAAAAAAAAACAATGATAGCCCGCTAAGTTGAAAACCCGAAAGGGCGACTTAGGCAAAAATGGGCATCCCGGTGGACGAAAAAATGTGTGAAAACATGTCCAGGCAAAAATTAGGGATAAAGGCATTGACTGTGAACACTTGAGCCTCCCTTCCTCATGGCTAGACCTCAAACGGTAACAGAACATTCCAATCATCATCGACAGGTGCAAGGCGTTGGAACCTAGACTTACAGTGGACGGTGGCCAATGTTGTAATCAATGCAAAGCATGATTTCCCTTTGCCATTTACATTTGTTTTTCAATTTTATTGCAAATTTTCTCATCAAGGATTTTGCATCCTTGTACACACTTTATGTACAAAAATTTTCACATTCAATAAAATGCATTCTTTGTTATCTCAATTTGTTTTCATTCCAGTATTTTGTTTGCAAAATAAACAATTATTTATGATCACATAATACCAAAAAACGTTGAGAATAATAAAAAGCTAAATCAATCGAGAAAGCAATATGCATTGCGTGTGTTACTAGTAACTCCTGCAGGGTGATCGGTAATGTCTATTGGTAAGCCTAACGTTTGGCCGACAATGTTTTGATTCAGTAAAGAAGCTGTTGTTTCCTCAGCAGTTCCTCAACAGAGTCATCATCCTCCCAGCAAGTTGCCAAGGTGTTCCCAGCAAAGTCGCTTTGTTTTTTCTTCCCCGGCAAGGGTTGTGCATCATCTCTTAGGATCAGGAACTATCTGTCACCAGCAGCAGTGGTTTCTCCTCAGCTGAGTCAACGTGATTCAGGAATCTCTTTTCCCCACGCAGAGCCAGTCTCGGTAAAAAGGATTGATTTGGTTCTTTCATCCCCGACAGGGACAGCCATGGTGATTTAGAAACCCGAGATGTTCTCAGTTTCTTTCCCTGGCAGAATCATCATCCTTTGTGAACTCTCTTCTCCAGCAGAGTTTGTCTTCATCTACGGTTCTCTCCCCAACTGAGGATGTCGAAGTCGTTTTGCTACGATTTCCGCCTGATCACTTCTCACTGTGCCTCATCTCGAGCCTTTGCATTGCATGATATCAAGCATCATGTAGAAACGCATACATAGGAGTTGTATCAACTAGGCTATCCCCAACTTGGAAACAATGAAGCTAGGATATGCTGACGAAGAGAGTTTTGAGATATTGGCCATATATAGTTTGACATACGAAGATTGGAGAAAACCAATAGTAGACTACTTACAAAACCCAACGGCGTCTATCAAACAAAAAGTCAAATATCGCACTTTAAGTTATGTCTTGATGGGGAACAAACTATTCAAAAGACGTCTGAAGGTGTCTTACTCAAATGCCTTAGTGAGTCTGAGGCATACTTGGCTCTCTCTAATGTCCATAGTGGGACATGTGGAGCGCATCAGGTGGGTCATAAAATGAAATGGTTATTATTTCGACAAGGGATGTATTGGCCTACCATGCTTAAAGATTGTATTGAATTCGCCAAAGGATGTCAAGAATGCCAAATACATGCAGGTGTCATACCCCAAATTTTGACCCTAGATTTCATCATCATTCTAGGAGCATCACACATTTCATTGCTAACCCTAACCTTGTACAAGTTGCTTTTTGTTTGTTTCATCCATGATTAGGGTTTTGAATCAAGAGAATCAGGAGGATCTTCATATGATCATCCAATGTCTTGGATTGATCATCAACCTACCAAGTGTGCATACACTCAAGAGACCTCTCTCCATCAAAAATCAAGTGCAAATTGGCCTTGTTACAAGTTCATCAAGATTCAACTTCATCTGACCACCAATTAGGGTTTTATCAGACAAAGTCAACTGTGCCTTTGAACTTTGATCAATGCATGATCCCAAGCCTTGGGACATGATTCAAGATGCTCAAATACATCCTTGGAGTCCATCCATGATGCTCACAAGACTCAAGAATTCAAGATCATTGAGGATCACACAGTTGAATTCATCTGATACACAAGCTTTTAACTGCAAAGTCAACTATTTAACTTTTGAGATTTTTGGTCAAAATTGAAGTCCTCAAGCTAAATTTCATGGAAACATGTTTGCTCAATGAGTTTGACCATGAAAAATCAAGAATTAAGAGGTTTCTTGCAAAAGGGGTAAAGTGGAGGAAGTTGAAATTTTTCTAAGTATGGTGAAAAACCCTAATTTTGTACCAACTTTGAAAGGTCCTAACTATCAATCTAGCCACCATTTTTTGTGTTCCAAAGATTAAATTAAAGCCCTCACAACATACTACAACTTTGTCAATTAGGGTTAATCTCCAAAAAGTGAATAAATTTTGAGTTATGAGGCCATCAAGTTAGTGAAAAACTTTCCACACTTAGAAAAATTTCAAGACAAGTTTTTGTTCTCAAAAGTACCTAACTTTAGGGTCAGTTTTCCTTATGAACCATTGAGAATCAAGAAATTCATCAAACATGAAAGTTTTAGAGCATGTTTGGGGCTTTTCAAAAAGTATAAGAACTCTTTGATACCATTTTGAGCTAGGAGTTTCGAAGAGGGAAAGTTGACCCTCCATACTTGAAGTTTTGGTCATTTTCATGTCAAATGCAAGTTGCAAGATCAAACCAAATATGCAAATCCCTTTATTACAGGTCTTGAGAATTGAAAATCCATCCATAATCAGAAGGTTGTACAAGCTTTAGAGGCATTACACATTGAATTAAGGCATTAACTAAGTGATTATGCCATTTTTGGAAGAAAGTTCACAATGCCATTTTGGAAAAGTGACTTTAATCACAAAATCAACTTGTCTTGAGCTTATAACTTGTTGCTTATGCAGAAACCTCTTCCTTTTCACAGAAGAAAAGCCTCTAAATCACTCAAAAACTCTAAAGGAGTTGGCATTATGCATTGGAACTCAAAACTCCATGAATTGCCAAGTTACATTCCAACCAAACCATGGATTTTGCAAGTTACAATTCTGCAGCACATTGAGCCTCACTCTTTACCTATAAATAGAGGTTCATTTCATGCTTCTAAGACACAACAAAAACCAGAGAAAACATCCCTCAAACCTCCCAAACTCAGCATCTTGCAAACCAAACCCTCCTTTGTGCCAAGAACCTCAACTTTGCACAAAGCCATCCAGAACTTGTTCCAGCTACAAATCCCTCAATCTAACCTTCCAACCACATCACAAAACATCCAAATAAACTGTCCAAACCCTCATCTGCATCCCTAACTTGCAGAATCAAAAAGTCAACCATCGAAACCTCATTTTGTTGACTTTATGCACTTTGCCACTCAAAACCTTATCCAAATCATTTCCAAAACATATAACCCTTCTAACACACTCCATAAATCACACCTAAGTTTTTCCAAGCCTTGTTTTGTATCTGTATCTCCATTTACTTAAAGTTCCATTTTGGCACTTTTCACATTTTTGCAAGAAGGAAGGCATAGCTTGTTCCAAGTGATTCCCTTTGTTTCTAAGCATTCAGAAAGGATCTAAAAGGTGTATCGAAGTTATACAAATCATCAAAGTATTTATGTAATTACTCTTGTGAAGACTTCAAATTTTGCTTCAAGAGGTAAGTCACTACAATCTTGAACTCTTCAAACCATGCTATATCTTGATGTACATTGAACATAAAACTTGTTTGTCATGATATTTATGATGTGTTCCCTCATTTATTTACTGCTTATCATGAATATATGTGACTGTGTCATTGAAATTGAAAATGTAAGCTTTTTGAGGTTTTGGTATCGCGTTTTGAATTAGAAGCATAATTATACAATTCTAATTGCACCACTAAATTCCTTGTTGAAAAATACGCAAGGTTGGTTTTTGTTTCATTTGATTTCGTGGAGTATTCATAGAGTTAGGTTAGGTTTTGCAAATTGAAATGATGAAGATGATGATGCTTCATGCTTCAGCCATGGCGCCTTTGTGGTTTTCAGAATCATGTTTGGTATATATTTTATTGGATGGGGGTGATACAATGAATGTATCACCACCCCAGTGGTTAATGGCCAGCGCGTATTATGTGTTTGTGTGTAAGAACTGGAGTTCGAATCCCCCTCGCCCCAGTTCTTTTTATTTCTTTTCATTTTTTAGTGACTTTTAAATATATATTGACGCTTCCATATGAATGTCAGACGCGCGCAGTAGCTCAATTGGTAATATTTTGTATAGCAAGTTCAGTGGCGTGGGTTTAATACCCACCAAGGCCACTTCCTTATTTTTAAGACTTATTTTTTCTCATTTTCTTCACAAATTAAAACCATTATAACTTCTTCATCCCAAACGATTTTTGATCCCTTCTTTTTCCTAAATGCTCATGAAGATGTCTACTTTTTGTTTGTAAAAATAAATTTCCAAAAATATTTATTTTTCTTGCACTTATGTGTGTTTAAAGTAGTTGACTTTTTAGGGTTTCTTAAGGTATTCCTTTGATTCTTTGATTGATTCCTTTGACTTGCTTTATGTACATTAGCTTGTATGAACCTCTTACACCTTGTATGGACTTTGTATGGTGCTGTGAACTTATACATCCTTGATTTAACTTGAGTTTGATACATTTTTGGAATAATCAAGTTCAACGCCAGAATAATCAAGGTCAGAATAGAAGACAGGGAGGGAGGCCACCTATATCCCCCATCCCTATGACATACACAAAATTGTATCCGCTCCTCATTGAGCAAGGCTTGGAAACTCCAAGGCCTTTGGGTCCTCCTCCAGATCTGTTTCCACCTTATTACAACCCTAACACCCACTGTCCTTTCCATGGGGGGCTGCTAGACATGATCTTGAAGGTTGTTATGCCTTGAAACATATCGTAAGGGAGTTGGTCAAGAAGAAGATTCTGTCTTTCAATGATACAAATCCAAATGTGAAGAGTAATCCCTTGCCCGCCCATGGGGCATCTGTCAATGCCATAGAAGAAAAAAATGATGAAGTCTTAATCGTTGATGTGAAGGATATCAAAACTCCATTTCCAGAATTTCATGCTAAGTTGGTTGAAGCAGGTTTAGCCGAGGTGTGTCACAAGAATTTTTCTGAATGTGCTGTTCATCCAAAAGGGTATGAATGAGTCCAAAGAGATGTCTAAATCTTAATTGACCAAGGTGTGCTTCAGATTAGCAAATGTGTGAAGAAGAATGAAGTAGTTGTTGTCGCGACCGGCAAAATGACAGAGTCGCTAAGTTCGGGAGTCAGTTAAGTGAGTGGAAGGTGTTAGGCACCCCTTACCTCCATTGTACTCAATGGGATCCTCCTTAAGATCTAGGGTATGTTTGCTTGGTATTTGAATGTTTTACTATTTATTTATTTACAAAAATCCTTATTATTATACAAAGAAGATGACTTTGATCTAAGAGGGGGACCCTAAGTTTTTTATTATTATTGTACTCGCTAGGGTTTACAACCCTATGCCTACGTACCCTCAAATTTGAAGGATCATAGTTTCCGTAGTTCACCTCCCTAATTTTGGTTGGTTGATTTTTACCCCTTACCCCTTTATATTTAAGTTGTAATTATCGCCTATCCCTTATCTCTAATCCTTTATTTATACTCTCATATTTTTAGAGTTTTATCCCAAAAGATCTATCCCAATTCTATCCCTTGAAAAAAAGTGAGTTAGATGTTTTTTATCCCTTTATTCCTTTGAATTTGGAAAAATATCCCTTTACGTTTGATTATAAAAAATGATATAACATTAATTATAAAACCCTTATCCCGTATCCTTAATCCTATGTTTATACTCTCGGATCGTAAGAGTTTTATCCCAAAGTTTCTATCCCTAGTCCTATGTTTATACTCTCGGATTTTAAGAGTTTTATCTCATATCCCTAGTCCTATATTTATACTCTTGGATCTTAAGAGTTTTATCCCATATCCCTAGTCCAATATTTATACTCTTGGATCTTAAGAGTTTTATCCCATATCCCTTATCCCAAAATTTATCCCATTAATTATCCCTTGAATATCCCTAATATGTATCCCTTATAATTATCCCTTGACAATTATCCCAATTATTCCAAGAAAATAAAGTTATCCCGTATCCTTAACCCCTATGAGTTTAGGACAGTTATGTACATAGGGAACCCTTATCTGGGAAGGTTCCATAGGGATAATGATAGGTATGGGAAACCCAAACGGATATAGAACCCACATATGGGTTCAAGGGTAATGCCGAATATAAGGACACCTTGTTTAAGAGGGATCCTTATAGATAGGGATAAGGATCGACATTGGAAACCCAAACAGTTTTAGGGATAGGTAAGGTAATATGCAAGCATGACCTAGCTTAGGTAGGCTCCCTATAATTTGGCTAGATCTAAGTTTTGTCTACCCAATCCCCTCACATGTAGGATATACAGTTTTTGACAGCATAATAGCCCTAGAATTTACAGACTATATCCTTGTTTTACCATGAGAAGAAGCAAGCCTTCCTACGGTAATCCTTCGGGATAAGTCTCATCTAGGAGGGACCCTAGTAACAGCCCTTGAGGGTTGAATACGTAAGGTCACCATGAGTTGATAAAGGTAGGCTAAAGGTTCCTAGAGTCATGGACCACATCCAAATCATCATCTATGTTAGGGGCTACCCCTACCATGAAGACACCTTTGGAGGATCTCTTCTGAGTGTAGCATCAATGAATTGTTGGGATGTCACATCCCCCAAAAAAATTTCTGTTCAACGTCCTAATCTAGGGTTGTACTCCAAGCTTGGGTTTTAGCTTCACACGTAATAATATCCCAACCACTGTATGATGACAATAATACATGATATAAATATATAATAAACATTAATAAATATATATAATAACATAAATAAAAACATAGAAGATATATATATTTAAAAACAGTAAACAAGCAAGGCAAACAAATAAGAACCCTAAAACCCAAGGTTAGGATGGACTATTTTCTTAGGGAAGTATAAGAACTCCCCAGCAGAGTCGCCAGCTGTCGCGTCCGACAAAATGGCAGAGTCGCCATCATCCTTTATTCGTCCTAAGGGACAGGAAAATAATGATAAAACCTAAATCCTAAGGGAGAGACGCTAAGTTTGGGAGTCGGTTAAGTGAGTTGAAGGTGTCAGGCACCCCTCACCTCCATTGTACTCAATGGGATCCTCCTTAAGTTCTAGGGTATGTTTGTTTGTTATTTGAATGTTTGACTATTTATTTTATTTACAAAAATCCTTATTATTATAAAAAGAAGATGACTTTGATCTAAGAGGGGGACCCTAAGTTTTTTATTATTATTGTACTCGCTAGGGTTTACAACCCTATGCCTACGTACCCTCAAATTTGAAGGATCAGAGTTTCCGTAGTTCACCTCCCTAATTTTGGTTGGTTGATTTTTACCCCTTACCCCTTTATATTTAAGTTGTAATTATCCCATATCCCTTATCCCTAATCCTTTATTTATACTCTCATATTTTTAGAGTTTTATCTCAAAGTTTCTATCCCAATTCTATCCCTTGAAAAAAAGTGAGTTAGATGTTTTTTATCCCTTTATTCCTTTGAATTTGGAAAAATATCCCTTTAAGTTTGATTATAAAAAAATGATATAACATTTATTATAAAACCCTTATCCCGTATCCCTAATCCTATGTTTATACTCTCGGATCATAAGAGTTTTATCCCAAAGTTTCTATCCCTAGTCCTATGTTTATACTCTCGGATCTTAAGAGTTTTATCCCATATCTCTAGTCCTATATTTATACTCTTGGATCTTAAGAGTTTTATCACATATCGCTAGTCCAATATTTATACTCTTGGATCTTAAGAGTTTTATCGCATATCCCTTATCCCAAAATTTATCCCATTAATTATCCCTTGACTATCCCTAATATTTATCCCTTATAATTATCCTAACTTTGAATTAATCCCAATTATTCCAAGAAAAGAAAGTTATCCCAATTATTTAAAATATTAATTAAATCCCCGTTACTTAAGTTTATCATTTAGAATATCAAGATATAAATTAAATCCAAATTATTTAAGAAATAAAATAAAACCCAAGTATAATAATCCAATTTATTAAACGACCAAACATAAATCGCAAAACTTTATTTCAGATAAATCCCAATTACTTAATTAATTTATAAAATAAATCACAATTATTATGAACCCATAAAATGTCCCAAATGTTTATAATATAAAATATTCAATTATTTAAAAATATAAAATGAATCCTAATATTTAAATAAATTTCCCAAAATTACAATCCTTAATTATTTATAATATCCCAAAATAATAAGAATTTAATTATTTAATTAAACAATTTATAATATCCCTAAATAATAAAAATTAATCTTTATAGCAACCCAAAATAAAAATTAATCATAATTATCCTAATTCACCGATCGCTAATTATTTTAATTATTCTTAAATGACCACTACCTAACCCTTAATTATTTAATTAATCCTAAATATTTTAGAAATAATTAATTCCTTATTAATCCCTAAATTATAAAATCATCTTAATAATTAATCCTAATTACTTATACTATCCCAAAAATATAAAATAATCCCAATTAATAAAAATGAATATCTTATAATATCCCAAAAATGTAAATTAATCTCAATTATTAATTATAAAAATAAATAACCTTTTAATATCCCATAAATATAAATTAACCCCGGTTATTAATTATAAAATGTGTAATATCCCAAAATATAATAATATAATTATTTAATCAAATAATAACTTCCCAAAATATAAATTAAATTTTATTCCAAAAATTGAATTTATTCCAATTATCCCAAAAATATAGAAAGTTATCCCAATTATTTAGACATATGAAATAAATCCCCATTATTTAATCCAATCATCTATAATATAAAATTCCAGTTATTTAAGAAATATAGAATAAAATCCAAATATTTAAATAAAAGCTTATATTATCCCATAAATATCAATAATCCAATTTGTTAAATTTTAGAATATAAATCCCAATTTTTCATTAAATAATCCCAATATAAAGTAAATTCCAACCATTTAAAAACGTAAAACAAATCCTACTATTTAAATAATTTATAAAAATCCCTTAATTATTTAATTAAACAATTTTATAAAATAACCCTTTAATTATTATATTCCTAATCAATTAATTATCAAAGTAAAATAAATGAAACAAAACCCCAAGAACTTAATTATTATAATAAACCCATATTTATTAATTATATCAAAATAAATTAAAGTCCAAAATTATAATAAACCCCATAATATAAATTAAACCCAACTTTATATTTGATAAAAAAAAACCCAACTTTATATAAATAAGCCCCAATTATTATAATAATCCCAAATATAAATTAAACCCGAAATTTTATTAATAAATCTCAATTCATTATAATAACCCCAAATTTTAAATTAAATCCAAAATTCTATTACTAGATCCCAATTTATTTTAATAACCCCAAAACTTTATAATAACCCCAAAAATATCAATAAGCCATTAATCTCTAAATCATTAAAATTAAAAAATATTTTAATTGAATAATTCAATTTCCAATCCTAATATTTGTTATCCTTAGTTATATGCATCTTAATCCCTTTTTAATTAATTTATTTAATTCATAATCCTGATAATGGTTGTGTTGTGAATGGTCGTTGAGATCATTACACAGTGATGTTGAGTTCATATGGATATACCAACTTGGGTAAAGACACGTTTTCCTTTTTTTTTAATTATGTTAATAGTCATATTAACCATAATAAGACTTAACTAAAATTAACCATATACTCCAAACAAAATATATACAAACCCCGAATTATATATATACACAGTAATTAATCCAATCCTCAAATTGCAAGTCAAACAAAATTACAAGAGTGAATATATACAATAGATAATGATACCAACCTGGCGTGTCGTGACCCACTTAAGCTGTATCCTCCCTTATTTTCTTTTCGTTCCTCGCGTTCTCCTTTTCCTATCCCTTATTTTCTTTGATTTCTTTGTGTATTCCTTTTTCCTTGGTGATTTTCTTGTATCCCGTTTCTCCTTTGTGTATCCCTTTTCTCCTTTTTGTATTCCTTTGCTCCTTGATAACTTCCTTGTATCCCTTTTCTCCTTTGGGTATCCCTTTTCTCCTTTGTGTGTTCCTTTGCTCCTTGATAATTTCCTTGTATCCCTTTTCCCTTGGTATTTCTCCTTGGTACTTTTTGATCCACTGGTGACGGAGGTTAGGATTTGGTTATTGTTGTTCTTCAGTGTGAAGAACATCAATTTTTAGGGTAGAATTTGTAAATTGTCAGTGGTCCCCTCAGGTTAGAAAAATATTCTCTATTTATATTAGGTAGAAATTAGGTTAAACTTTAGTTGCAATGAGAAAAGTAAATCAAGGAATAAGTAAATAAATTTAATGTTAATGATTCCTAATTAAAATTAAAATGATTTTTGATTTAGTGTAAAAAAATAGCATATTCTCCTTTTATGATTTTCTTTATTAAAAGTTACCAATAATTAAATAAAACATAAAAATTTAAATTTAAATTTAAAATAAAATATAATATAAAAATCGAAAAATTAAAAATTAAACCCCTTATTTTAAACTTGTTTAATTACCTATAATGATTATTTAAAAAGGAAAAATATAATCCTAAAAATAGAATGATCTAAAAGAGAACAACAATCTTTAAATATTTTTGTATATTTTTATACAAAAAATCAATTGAAATGTTAAATGCTATTAAATTTCTATCCTCAAACAAATTGTGAACAAAATATTTCCAAATCTTTTTATTTTATGATTTTTTTGAGATTTTTTCATTAAAACATGATTTTAATGAAAAAATCAATTTTTTAAAATATTCATTAAATAAAATACGAAAATTAATATTAAAATAATAAAAAAAAACTATTTTTTATGATTTAAAAGTTAAATAGAAAAGTTAGTAGTATAGGAATAAAAAGTTAAAAGTGGAAGAGGTAGGACTCGAACTCATGCACTCTCCCTTATAATCTTTAGGCCTATTCCTCTACCAAATGGACTAATTTGTTTGTTCGAAATGAAATTACATCCAAAGAGTGACATACTAATTAAAATCTAATTTCTAATTTGCACTCTTCTTACTATATTTTTTATTTTCTCTCTCCCCTTTTTTTAATGCATAGAAATGGTATTAAAATTTTTAAACGAAAAATTAGAAATACAAACCATTTATTATCACTTATTTTTTATTTATATAAGTAATAAAAAGGTGAAAAAAAGAAAAGAAATGTGGTCAAAATTTGGGGTACGACAGCTGTGATTGAGCCAGTGTTTAATATACCAACACCTGTGTTTAATTTAGCCGAGCCTACTCACAAAGAAGTTGAACCTGTCTTCAATCTGCCTAAACCATTTTCTAAACTTTTAGATCCAGTTGTTGTAACACCCCAATTCCCATCGCGAATAAATAATACATAAATAAAATCAGAGTAACTAACAATTTATTTTTCCGACAGGAACAGGAATGCCACATTTAAATAGACAAAACATCATCCCTGCTCATAAATTTGATACATAGCATAAAATAGAGTACCCTCAAAGGGGAAACTTTTTTCATAATAAAGGAAATGTCAATTATGGAATAAAGCGGAAAGATCCATAACCGACTTGTTTTACAAAATAAACTGTTTTATACATCAAAATATTCATACAGAATGTATCCTACAAATATATACGTATATAACATAATCGTTCCCCGACTCCCGTGCTACGTATCAGAGCAGACACCAAGACCTAAGCAAAGACGAAGATCTAACTCTTCCACTTGCCTCCACGCCTCTAAAGCTGGCAATCTGCACTATGCCATAAAAAGCATATTCCAGCAGAAGGGTGAGAAATAACAACTATAACAAGATTGCATAATAATATGCCACAACACAAATAAATTCACATATATAGTATTTCTCACCACATACATCACATACTAACACATATAGTATGCCACCAATACATAACATATTCCTAACAATACAACCACATAGCATATAACGATTATACCAATATAATCACAATTACTAACACATATAGCATGCCACCAATTCACATATCATATGTTTATACACAAAACATATCACTCACAACCAATGCATTTATCACCTATGCATAATAATTCACCAAAGCTATCACAAGTTCACCCATAATCAATCCATTCATGATTTATGCAAATGCACAGAGACCGACACAACGACTCTATGCAATGCATATGCGGTACCGACTTCCAATGTCTCATCATCAGTTCACTCAGGAACTACTGGAACCATCGCTCGTTACTGAGGGTCGCTCAATAACTCCCCGTCGGGCCTACGATGTTCACCCGTCGCTTTAGGTCTCCACATGAGCACACGACGTTATGGATTGCTTTAGGTCTCCACATGAGCACACAATCCGATCGCTTTAGGTCCCCACATGGGCACACGATCGTCTATAACCATCGCTTTAGGTCCTCACATAGGCACACGATGTTATAGCGGATTCCCTCTGGAACCAAACTGTCACTCAGGACGTCACAATAATGCATATCATGATGCTTGGCATACAATGACTCATGACATTCACATTGCACACATACATGCAACCACAATCATGCATATAACATCAAAACATAACACATTTTATATTCTTGCCCTTAGGCCACAAATCAACAACCACAACAATTACAACAACTTGTCACATGTTTCAACATCATCACATTCATGCATTGCAAATCAATTCAAATAATGCATTTCATCACAATCCGCAAACCACAACCATACTCATAATAACATACATTTGTAATTCAAATCACCAAAGTATTTTACCATTATGCCACAAGCAACTTACAACAAATTATCACAACATCACATCACAACACCTTATCACAACATCTCATTGCATGTATTCACATCATATAACAGCACACAAGCTATACGTTACATATCAAAAGCATATAGCATGATAACACGTTATTCGCACACCAATACGACGGTAAAAAACTGGCAAACCAACACTTTTTCAAAATCACGACTTAAATAAATCATCTAATGACCTCCAATCCATTTTTAAAAGAAAGAACATTTCATAAGCTTTCTAACGCTTCGAACGGCGACCAAAACGGACTTACGGTTCAAAAGTTATGAAGAAAACAAAATAGAAAAATATCACGTTCGCTCCAGTATTCGCTAGGTGAACCCTAGCGAACCAAGGCAGTAGAAACCATGTAAAAAGTTCGCTAAGCGAGCCTTTGAGCGAACATTCGCCTTCCGCTCGCCCCGGGGTTCGCTAGGCGAACCCTCGACCAAACCTTCGCTTTCGCATTCGCCAGGTTCGCTAGGCGAACGAAGCAGAATTTTGAAATTCGCAGCTGTGCGAACCTAGAAACATTTGGGTCTAAAAACCCAATTCTTCACCCAAAACACTTCCAAACAGCACAACCAAGCATAATCAATGATCATATGCATAATACGATTACACTACGCCATTTATATCGATTTTCAACCGCAAAAACAACGATTTCTATCAATTGCTCCTAATTTGAATCGATTAGAAAAGTCGCGAAATAACCAAAACAATTACAACAAACAACACATATACATACACAAGCGAGATATAATTGAAACTTCTCACCCTTACCCGATTAATCGCGAGTGAAACGGAGAATCTTCGATTTTCCCCTTTTTTCTTCTTCTCCCTTTCTTTCCTCTCTTTTCTCTTCTTTTCCTTTTCTTTCTCTTCTTTTTCTTTTCTTTCCATTTCTCTCTCTCTATTTCTATTTATAACAAAATATCTAACTACCCAAAATGACCATTTTGCCCTTACGCTCAAATATCTCCAAACGCTCTCAAAATGCGATAAAACATAAGCATACCAATGAAATATATTTTGGAAATAAAAGTTGAAAAGAAATAATAATTTAATACAAATATTTTATCTATCTGAGAAATTAACCAATTAGCAGGTAAAATACCATAAATTCACACATTTCATAAAATTCAAATAAATGAAATAAATAAATAGAGTTAAATAAATCGGGGCGTTACAATTCTCCCCCACTTAGACATTTTCGTCCTCAAAAATCTAACCGATACGAACAACTCCGGATACGACTCTCGCATCCGAGTGACAAACCAACATGCCAATAAAAGGCACACCACGAATAACACAACTGACAAACCACCTTGCTAACTACCACAACGACACGACAACGACGACAACTACAACGACAAGATGCAAAGCCCATACAATGTACTTGACGACAAACTCACGACTAAAAGAAAAGCCAAGATACCAACACCCAGGTTCACTCTAGAACCGAAACACAACAAGATCGTTACCCTACCCTAGGTAACACTCCCCTAATTCCCTACACAGGAATTAGCCACACACACTCGAACCATCACCATGGAAACGAGGCAACAACACAAACAAGAACATAAAGTTCCACGACACCACAAGGTCTCAACAACAACAACAAAACCAGAACACCAACAACAATGCTACGATTCACCAATCGAACATGCAACCAAACATCCATCTACATAGTAGCCCATGGATAACATTTAAACCTTTCACCCAACACTTCCATTCTGAAACATCCAATGGTCTCTTCACTCCTACATGTTCCCAATGTTCAACCTATGAACTCTTACAAGTCCCACACGCAAATACCAATTGTGCCACACCACGCATCCGCTGCGCACTCTGATTACTCGTAACCATCAAAACTACCAATCTCACGTCCAAAGTCTAACTCTTCCTCATATTCACCAAAATCACTGTTCACTATTAATATACCCAACCGCACACTATCAGATGTCAATTCACACACCAACCCAAATCTCTAAATTCTCCCAAAAGTTCCCACTCTTTAACCATCAAAGCAGACATAAGTAAAACTTTCGACTTAACTCATCACGCACGACATAAACTTTACCAATAGGATAATTCGAGCCAAGGTCATAAGTAATCAGGAATTCCAACCATCCGACCGTGTCTCAATCCGAGTTACAAATCAAAAGTTATGAAGGAAACAAAACTGCACAAACTGTCATGTTCGCTAGGCGAACCTTCTAGCGAACCCACGCCTTGCTGTTCGCTCCGTGAATCCCTTGGCGAACCAAGGCAGCAACCACCAACATCAAAAACACCCAAACTTCGCTAGGCGAATAACTCAGTGAACCTTCGCTGACCTTCGCTAACTGGTTCGCTAGGCGAATCCGCGAAAACTCAGAATTCCAGCAGTCTTGTTACTCATCCAAAACCATCATTTCCTCCATCCAAACACCTTGAACCTAAAACCCTTAAAATAATACCTCCAGATTCTCCAACACAATACAATCGCGTCCAATTCCAAATCCTGAATAGTATCGATCCTTCTATGAATCCTCAATTGTCGTAAAACATAAGACACGACTTTACCCCCTTGCATTAACACACTGACTAAACTCCTCAAAAATACATCCCAACACCTCACAAACGGTTTATTAGGATCACACAAAATCAAAACTGAAGCCGTAGACAACTTCTACTTTAACCCTCTCAACTTCTTCCACAATGAACATCCAAAGCAAACAACTTACCCTTTGCAAGTCTACCGAAGTAACGAAAATGCTAACTTGGAAAAACCCTCCATAACCTCCAGTAATAACCAACTAAGGTCCAAAAAGTTTCTATTCTCCGCAATTAACCTCGGAGCCTCTCCTTGTAAAACCAGATCTACTTCCAATGGATCCACAACAAACACCATCATCAGAAATAACATATCCAAGAAAACTAACCTTGTTCAACCAAAATTCTCACTTGAATAACTTAGCATACCACTCTGTCTCTTTTCCACACTTGTAATGCAATTCTCAACCACTCTACATGTTCTTCCTCGGAGTTTACAATAGATCCGAATATCCTCAATCAAAGCCATTACGAACTTATCCAAATAAATATGGAAGATACGATTCCTCTACTCCACAAACATTACAGATTCCTTACTAACACCAAATAACATCACTGCACGTTGTAATACCCAAACAAATTCCAAAAGATATAAATTCTTAAAGTTCTTTCAAAAATTCTTTTCCCTGGGTAACTGGTTACTCACACACAAGCTTAACCGAGTACATAACAGCCTATCCCAACGATAACCACCATAACCAGTCACATTAAATCGATCAAAGCCTCAACTCACACCATTCACCACTCTTATCAAACATTCCAACCCATTGTGATTTCACTCAAACTCAACCAAACCAATTCCAGTCATCCGTTCATGAAAGTGGACACTTATTCTCAATCGTTACCTTAATCAACTGTTAGTAATCCATACACAATTTATCCTCTTAACAGTCCAAATTCCATAAATCCCCACGTGTAGCACAACCATCCCAAAAGAACTCTCAAATAGCACATCCACACTTAAGGTTTTTCTCAAAATTTCCATTAATGATCTAAAATTCCAAAGACTCTAAACCTCACCAGAACTCTAAGTTCCGCTTTCCATAGTCTCCATACCAATACCATCATACGCATCATACTTGTTATTCCATTCAACCATCCCTCCTTTTTGTTACTAACCATACCGGAGCTCCCTAAGACAACACCTTAATGTTCCATCTATAACACATCTGAAAACCATGCACAACTGACGGCCCAACACTGTGACTTCCTGCCAATTTCCATAACACTATCATCACAGACCAAACAAACATCTTAGTTTCACGTCCTAAAAGTTCTTCTACTACTTAGCAGATCCAAACCTCAAATCCTTACCTTCGTCCAATTTGAGTTCACACTCTACTCTCTGAGAACAACCTTTAACAATACCCAATCCTTCTCTCCCAATGACTTCCCAACTTGACCAATATACCAAAAACCTCTAATCCGTCTCATCTTCTAGTATAAGAGTCTTCATCAACTCACTAAAGCAATCCGTAATCATTTCCTTAATTCCAAACAATTCATTTCACCCACTATCAAAGCCGGAAAGACACGCCTATTCCATCCAACATAATTTCCGTCTACTATCAACAAGAGATTAAGGGTGATCAGTTCCTCAATTTGTCAATAGACAGCCGACAATCATGATGGGGCATAAACCGTCTTCACCAAACTATAATAGCATTTCTTGTATCTTATGCACAAAACTTCCTAAGGCACAAATCCTTAGTTGACATAAACCTTACCTCCGCATTCATTCCGGAACCGGGAACAACACTGTCTAAACAACACTTACAATCTTGCAATTCACAACACACTGAGCCAACGCTCCACACCTGAAGCAACTTGGAGAAGCACAAGCTTCTCCCCCACTTATCTCAATCTCACACCTGAAGACAAAGGATTAGAAAAACCAGAAAGCACTGACAGTGTTTCACACACATATCACGTACTAAGGAACAAACAACATCGACAGTATTCAACTGTCCCACCAACAGACTCAACAACTTGGCCGGACGGACCAACCTGCTCTGATACCACTAATGTAACACCCCAATTCCCATCGCGAATAAATAATACATAAATAAAATCAGAGTAACTAACAATTTATTTTTCCGACAGGAACAGGAATGCCACATTTAAATAGACAAAACATCATCCCTGCTCATAAATTTGATACATAGCATAAAATAGAGTACCCTCAAAGGGGAAACTTTTTTCATAATAAAGGAAATGTCAATTATGGAATAAAGCGGAAAGATCCATAACCGACTTGTTTTACAAAATAAACTGTTTTATACATCAAAATATTCATACAGAATGTATCCTACAAATATATACGTATATAACATAATCGTTCCCCGACTCCCGTGCTACGTATCAGAGCAGACACCAAGACCTAAGCAAAGACGAAGATCTAACTCTTCCACTTGCCTCCAGGCCTCTAAAGCTGGCAATCTGCACTATGCCATAAAAAGCATATTCCAGCAGAAGGGTGAGAAATAACAACTATAACAAGATTGCATAATAATATGCCACAACACAAATAAATTCACATATATAGTATTTCTCACCACATACATCACATACTAACACATATAGCATGCCACCAATACATAACATATTCCTAACAATACAACCACATAGCATATAACGATTATACCAATATAATCACAATTACTAACACATATAGCATGCCACCAATTCACATATCATATGTTTATACACAAAACATATCACTCACAACCAATGCATTTATCACCTATGCATAATAATTCACCAAAGCTATCACAAGTTCACCCATAATCAATCCATTCATGATTTATGCAAATGCACAGAGACCGACACAACGACTCTATGCAATGTATATGCGGTACCGACTTCCAATGTCTCATCATCAGTTCACTCAGGAACTACTGGAACCATCGCTCGTTACTGAGGGTCGCTAATAACTCCCCGTCGGGCCTACGATGTTCACCCGTCGCTTTAGGTCTCCACATGAGCACACGACGTTATGGATTGCTTTAGGTCTCCACATGAGCACACAATCCGATCGCTTTAGGTCCCCACATAGGCACACGATCGTCTATAACCATCGCTTTAGGTCCTCACATAGGCACACGATGTTATAGCGGATTCCCTCTGGAACCAAACCATCACTCAGGACGTCACAAGAATGCATATCATGATGCTTGGCATACAATGACTCATGACATTCACATTGCACACATATATGCAACCACAATCATGCATATAACATCAAAACATAACACATTTTATATTCTTGCCCTTAGGCCACAAATCAACAACCACAACAATTACAACAACTTGTCACATGTTTCAAAATTATCACATTCATGCATTGCAAATCAATTCAAACAATGCATTTCATCACAATCCACAAACCACAACCACACTCATAATAACATACATTTGTAATTCAAATCACCAAAGTATTTTGCCATTATGCCACAAGCAACTTACAACAAATTATCACAACATCACATCACAACACCTTATCACAACATCTCATTACATGTATTCACATCATATAACAGCACACAAGCTATATGTTACATATCAAAAGCATATAGCATGATAACACGTTATTCGCACACCAATACGACGGTAAAAATCCGGCAAACCAACACTTTTTCAAAATCACGACTTAAATAAATCATCTAATGACCTCCAATCCATTTTTAAAAGAAAGAACATTTCATAAGCTTTCTAACGCTTCAAACGGCGACCAAAACGGACTTACGGTTCAAAAGTTATGAAGAAAACAAAATAGAAAAATATCACGTTCGCTCCAGTATTCGCTAGGCGAACCCTAGCGAACCAAGGCAGTAGAAACCATGTAAAAAGTTCGCTAAGCGAGCCTTTGAGCGAACATTCGCCTTCCGCTCGCCCCGGGGTTCGCTAGGCGAACCCTCGACCAAACCTTCGCTTTCGCATTCGCCAGGTTCGCTAGGCGAACGAAGCAGAATTTTGAAATTCGCAGCTGTGCGAACCTAGAAACATTTGGGTCTAAAAACCCAATTCTTCACCCAAAACACTTCCAAATAGCACAACCAAGCATAATCAATGATCATATGCATAATACGATTACACTACGCCATTTATATCGATTTTCAACCGCAAAAACATCGATTTCTATCAATTGCTCCTAATTTGAATCGATTAGAAAAGTCGCGAAATAACCAAAACAATTACAACAAACAACACATATACATACACAAACGAGATATAATTGAAACTTCTCACCCTTACCCGATTAATCGCGAGTGAAACGGAGAATCTTCGATTTTCCCCTTTTTTCTTCTTCTCCCTTTCTTTCCTCTCTTTTCTCTTCTTTTCCTTTTCTTTCTCTTCTTTTTCTTTTCTTTCCATTTCTCTCTCTCTATTTCTATTTATAACAAAATATCTAACTACCCAAAATGACCATTTTGCCCTTACGCTCAAATATCTCCAAACGCTCTCAAAATGCGATAAAACATAAGCATGCCAATGAAATATATTTCGGAAATAAAAGTTGAAAAGAAATAATAATTTAATACAAATATTTTATCTATCTGAGAAATTAACCAATTAGCAGGTAAAATACCATAAATTCACACATTTCACAAAATTCAAATAAATGGAATAAATAAATAGAGTTAAACAAATCGGGGCGTTACAGTTGTGACTCCTGTTCAAAGTAAGAAGATTGTTCATGTTCCGAAATCATCTGTTGAGCGAAGAACCACTCCTTTTTCTTTCAAGAGCACACAAGTTGTGCCTTGGAATTATGTAGAGGCTGTTGGTAATCAGAAATCTGTGAATCCAGAAAAAGGGCTGAAGGTTGCTAATGATGAGGTGACAAATATAGCAGGGCCGAGCAGAATGACCCACAGTGGTTGAATTTATAACCCTCTGATCCGTGTGATACCTCAAATGTCAATATAAACTGTAACGCCCTAAATTCCCCCAAATAATTTAATCGAAAAATCAGAGCAAAATGAAACAACTCGGAATAAAAGGGTATTACTTTCAACAAGAACTTGCTCACAATAAGACATGTAGCATATAATAAATATTAATGCAACTTTAATCCAAAAATCATCTTTATTACACAGTGGAAATTCTTCATTGTGATCAACAAAATATAACGGTTTCAATTAATCAAAATATTAGTTTTCAAAAATGTAAAGGCAACTGTAATTCTTTAACAAAGTAAAATCATGCATAAAGTGTTCCCGACTCCCAATGTTACATATCAGAGCAGACTCCAACTAAAGTGAAACACCTCGTCTTCACCGATCACGACTTCTACACTACTCCTGATTATCTGCATGTTACCCACGTGGAGGCAACATTCAAATAGAAGGGGTGAGATTTCACATTCATTAATACAAGGTAATAACTCGTATAAAGGAATTAGCAACACATAACATCATATAACTGTCAACTCATCATTATCAATACTTCGCATAAGTCCAACAACAAATCATCACATAACTTCGCTCAACAATACAACAACGCGACTCAACGGATGCAATGCAGTGCAATCATGCATGTGGTACCATTAGAGCAGAACTCCCAACTTAAAATTTGCCAATTAATAGAGGCATCAACAAGGCATAAGCCTTCAACTTAATATTTTGTCAATCCAGGCCAACTTACCGAGCAACAACTCCAGCTTGATATGCTATGCAATGCGACTCAACATGAACGTCAGAATAACAATAATGATAGTTATATATCAACACAACAACAAATCAACATTGGCCATAGGCCCACAACTTAACTCTTGCCAATAATTAGAGGTAATGCAACATATTTCACACCTGCAACTTTATAATTCCCAACAACAATATCACAGCAACTATAACATACTCTGTACCGACTAACATATACTACAAGTAATCACGACTTCACAATTAATCAACATTATTATTCGCAAATAAACAATAACTTCATTCACTCAGTTATAATTACAAAACTCAAGCATGTATACTTTAATCGAAAACGCTTCAAAAGAAGCTCAAGGACATGACGAAATAATTATTAAAATACACCTAAATTCATCATTAAATACAAGAAATCACGTTCTGAATTTATTTCATAATCTGGAAAATTTTCAATTTCGAAATCGCGCTAAAACTCAAACTTTCACTTCGCCAAAAATCAGGATTTTAACACTATAATTCCATTTCAGTTATTCCACACAAGATAACTCACTCCAGGGCCAGACACTATTATTAAAAGATAGCTCGTCTCGTTATCTTTCCAACGCTTCGAGCGGCGTACGAATCGGACTCCCGGAACTCAAGTTACGAATTTTCGAAGTTTCCAAAATTCTGCACTAACATAGCTACGGGTTTGATCACTTTTTGCCCAAAAACTCATCCGAAACTTCGATTTAATTTGCGAGACTCTTATTTTAACTTAGTTATACCTATTAGAACTCATTGGTAGCATAAAAACTAATTTTTGCGACGATGAATTTCGCACCAAAATTTCTAGGTTTCACTATTCCTAACCCAAAACAGAATTTCCTCACATTATTCTCATAGAAACACTACATCATAACGATAACATTATAATTCAATCATTGCAAACTCCTAACATCAAATTGGGTTCAAATTCCTAATATCAAGATACTAAATTAACACGTATCAATCAATTTCATTCATCTATAACAACAACAACTATCAACCAATATCTAACTCAATCCCTTTCATGATTATTGAACCCGTATTAGAGAAAGTTAGTCTCACCCTTACCTTAGATTGGATGACCTTTTTGAATCTCTAAACTCTAGTCTCTTGCCTTCTCACGGTCGTTCTTCTCTTCTTTCTTCTCACTTCTACGATTTCCTCAAAAGTTGTATTCACGTTCTATTGTGTAACTTCCTCAAACTCCTCATAACATATTCCCCTTATTCCAACTTAGCCCCTAGAACCCCTAAGTTCCCTCTACTGTGGTTTACCTTATTTAACCTTACTCATCTTCATAAAATTACTATCTCGCCCTTCAAATCTCTACATATCTAATATTCCATTTATTTTATTTCATTATATTATTATTATTATTATCACCCAATCCAACTAATGGAATAATAATAATAATAATAATAATAATAATAATAATATTAAATATAATAATAATAATAATAATAATAATAATAGTTTCCACCAATTATTTAATTAACTTAATATTCACCTAATATTAAAATTAACTAAATATTAACTAATATCATTTAATTAGTTTTACTCACCACACCACCAATCTCTACGCTTTTGCTCCCACACCCCTAACACCTCAAAATCTTATTCTTAAGGTCACTACCCTTCACTACGGGTACATAAAACATAACAAAAACACAACAACCATACAATCAACTACAATAACTCATTGTTATATTCACAAATAATAATTAAATAAAAACGGGGTGTTACAACTCTCCTCCACTTAGAATATTTTCGTCCTCGAAAATTCACCTGATGCGAACTACCCCGGATACGTCCTCGTATCCGACTAATCAATTCCCATGCCATGAAAGGCAACATCGCGGTTAATACAAAACAACAAACTACCTTATTAACGACAACAACAACAAGATGCAATGCTCACGCAATGCACTCGACGACCAACTCGAGACACAAAGAATAACCAAGTTAAGAACACACAGGTTCGCTAAGAACCAGAACACAACACGATCGTTACCATCACCATAGGCAACACTCCCCTAATTCCCCATCATAGGAATTAGCTACTCGCACTCGAACCATCACCATAGGTAACGAGGCAACAACAAAGATAAAAACATAAAAGTCCATAACACAACCTCAATGTAACCAAAGTACCAACATCGTTGTTACACACGTAGGAACAAACTGCCCTACACCACGTTTTCGCTGCGCACTCGAATTACTCGTAACTATCAAATCTACCAAGTTCACATCCAACTTCCGACCATCAAAGCAGACATAAGAAACGACTTTCGACTTAACTCATCGGGAATTCCGACCAAACAGGTATTCTACACTCTTGTGATTACTAAACACTTCGAACCTAGATTCATAAAAATAATTCCTCCGGATACTTGACACAATTACAACCTCAGCCAATTCCAAATCTTGAATAGGATAGATACTTTCATGAATATCCAACTATCGTAAAACATAAGCTACAACTTCACCATCTTATATTATCACACTGTCTAAACTCATCTTAAACACATAACAGCATCCCAATACCATAACCGCATAAGGATGCATATTTCCAATTAATTTCGACAAAAAAAAATCACCTTTTCCACTCCCAGACCGCGCTAAGTGGGATCCGACTCGCGCTAAGTGCGCTCGCTTCTGCCTCGAGAGGGCGAGAGTCTTCCAGACCGCACTGGGCGTACTCAACGGCGCTAGGCGTCCTTCACGATTCCTGCTACAAAACTCCGTGATAATAACCGACTAAGTCCAAGAACATTATACTCCCCTTAATCCACTGCAGAGCTTCCTCATTGTAGAACTACATCTACTTGGATGGATCCACAACAATACCCTCATCTGAATTAACACAACCAAGTAAACTTATCTCTACTAACCAAAAATCACACTTTGGTAACTTAACATATGACTCCACTTCTTTCAATACTTGTAACTCAATTCTCAATTACTCTACACGTTCTTCTTCCAAATTTTATAATAGATCCGAACATCCACAATGAACACCAGTTCTAACTTATCCAAATAAGTATGGAAGATACGATCCGTACTCCCTACACACACTTTAAGGCGTACTAGTCACTACTATCCTCTACCAAACATCCTTGGTTAAATCATGGTCCCGCGTTTCCATTTATTCCCTCACTAGATCATCTTTCAAATGCTTCAAGTCCCGTGTCTATCAGATTCTCGATTTATCTCAAATCAAAACTCAAGCTACCCCGGACACAACTGTGAGTTTCCATACTACTCACTGATCCATACGCAACCTCATGCTGTCATCCTTTTCTTTACTAATAATAATAAGGCTCTCCACGGCGACAACCTTGGCATATCTTTAGTCAGCACATTGTTCTCTGCTTCTGATAAGTAACTATCAACATCATCTGATCAACATACAAAAGCCTCGAATCCACCTCATCTTCAAATATAGGAATCTGCATCGACTAATCAAATAATCCACAAGCACTTGGCTCGACTTCAAACAATTCAATGTATATACTATACCAGCTGGCAAGACATATTTATCCCATCCAACATGATCCCGTCTACTATCAACAAGAGATTAAGGGTGATCAGTTCCTCAATTTGTCAATAGGTAGCTGACAATCATAACGGTGGTATACATCATCATTACCCAACTACAATAGCATCCTTTACTTCGTTCCCAAAGTTACCTAAGCATAATGCTCCACCATCTCTCTAAGGCTTACAACCGTTTTCTTAATTTCCTTCTTTTCAACCTCGTCAATGATATATAAATGCCCAAAATCCATTACATATTCTCCGATACACGCTTGTAACACAACACAATTGTTAAATATTCTCCCAAAACCAGAAATGCTACTACTTCAAGTACAATCTAAATCGGTCCGCTCTAAATGAAACATTTATCCAAATAGAGGACTTTAACAATACTAATAAATCCTTCGTCCTTTCTTTAATTTCACAATCTCGATGATCCGTATAGTTTCACATTTGGTCTCATCCTAATCACAATCTTAACAGTACCATCTCATCATCTGGTTGGTGATAGAAGCTTTCCAAAATCTTCCTGACACATGTTGACACCATGTCATCAATGACACATAATCCACGTTACTATTCAACCTTCTCCATTCCTCAAAAATATCTCCACTCTAATCATTCTCAACTGGAATACGCCGCATCTCCATGTGCTTCTCTGAGGTCCTCACCTCCGTCCTGTTGCCAAATATCTTATACCTGACCTCATCTTACCCATTTTCAACAAGACTCACTCAACTTCAAACGCAATTATCTCCTTCAATACATACCTTCTTGATACAAAATTATATGCCAAAATGAAGGGAATTTCCTGTAGATTCCAGAAATTCAAGAATCGCTTTAATTCGAGTTTCGATTAAAAAGTTATCACCTGCGCAATGGAGGCTGATCAAGAAATCTCGTATACCTGCCTTCTCAAAAATCAAAATCAGACCCAAATCTTCAAATGCGTTTTTCTCTCTCGTCAAAAACATATAGAAGACAAAGTTTATATGCAAACCGTAGGGAATTTCGTAACCTTTCCAAAAAGTCCAGAATTTCTCCCATCGGAGTTACCAGCGAAAAGTTATCACCTGTTTAGTGAAGACTGTTCCATAAGTGCGAAAATGAAAATTGAAAATGATGAACATGAGTTCCACCTTTTCCTCTTACTCCCAAGATCCTCCAACTATCCTCACTTTTCACCCAAATCTGAAGATAATCCGACTTCAATTCCATTATACCGAAAACACACTAGCCCACCAGTTGGTCCATCAAATCATCAACCCCGTTGAAATGGATATTTATTCTCAACCGTCGGTAATCCATACACCATCTCGTACTACCTTCTTCCTTCTTAACTAATAACACCGAAGCTACACTTGTCTCAACAATACACTACACCACTCATTTAAATAATTGGTAAACACATGGTTTATCTCCACCAATTCGTTCAAAAATGACATCATCTTGTTCTAACTAAAGATAACTGTGCACCTCCTAAGGAAACACGTCAGGATACTCCACACATCACCGGCCTATCTCTAGCACAACATCGCCTTCCCCCTCACAAGGAAGCGAACAACGAAAACACCTGATCGTCTTCCCTCAAGGATCACACCATTCTCAAACAGTTGGACAATCCAACACTGCACTCCCTCATGCGACAACATGATATCCAATCCCTCAACCACTGGAATATCCAAGAGAAGCAGATACTTCTCCCCCACTTGTTTCATTCCCCACCTGCAAATGGAAAACAAAACAAACACCGACAATGTTTTCACACACATGTCGCATACTAGGGAACAACATAATTAGACAACCTGGCCGGACGGACCGACCTGCTCTGATACCACTTGTAACACCCTAAATTCCCCCAAATAATTTAATCGAAAAATTAGAGCAAAATGAAACAACTCTGAATAAAAGGGTATTACTTTCAACAAGAGCTTGCTCACAATAAGACATGTAGCATATAATAAATATTAATGCAACTTTAATCCAAAAATCATCTTTATTACACATCGGAAATTCTTCATTGTGATCAACAAAATATAACGGTTTCAATTAATCAAAATATTAGTTTTCAAAAATGTAAAGGCAACTGTAATTCTTTAACAAAGTAAAATCATGCATAAAGCGTTCCCAACTCCCAATGTTACATATCAGAGCAGACTCCAACTAAAGTGAAGCACCTCGTCTTCACCGACCACGACTTCCACACTACTCCTGATTATCTGCACGTTACCCACGTGGAGGCAACATTTAAACAGAAGGGGTGATATTTTAAATTCATTAATACAAGGCAATAACTCGTATAAAGGAATTAGCAACACATAACATCATATAACCGCGCAACTCATCATTATTAATACTTCGCATAAGTCCAACAACAAATCATCACATAACTTCGCTCAACAATACAACAACACGACTCAACGGATGCAATGCAGTACAATCATGCATGTGGTACCATTGGAGCAGAACTCCCAACTTAAAATTTGCTAATTAATAGAGGCATCAACAAGGCATAAGCCTTCAACTTAATATTTTGTCAATCCAGGCCAACTTACCGAGCAGCAACTCCAGCTTGATATGCTATGCAATGCGACTCAACATGAACGTCAGAATAACAACAATGATAGTTATATATCAACACAACAACAAATCAACATTGGCCATAGGCCCACAACTTAACTCTTGCCAATAATTAGAGGCAATGCAACATATTTCACACCTGCAACTTTATAATTTCCAACAACAATATCACAGCAACTATAACATACTCTGTAACGACTAACATATACTACAAGCAATCACAACTTCACAATTAATCAACATTATTCTTTGCAAATAAACAATAATTTCATTCACACACTTATAATTACAAAACTCAAGCATGTATACTTTAATCGAAAACGCTTCAAAAGCAGCTCAAGGACGTGATGAAATAATTATTAAAATACACCTAAATTCATCATTAAATACAAGGAATCACGTTCTGAATTTATTTCATAATCTGGAAAATTTTCAATTTCGAAATCGCGCTAAAACTCAAACTTTCACTTCGCCAAAAATCAGGATTTTAACACTATAATTCCATTTCAGTTATTCCACACAAGATAACTCACTCCAGGGCCAGACACTATTATTAAAAGATAGCTCGTCTCATTATCTTTCCAACGCTTCGAGCGGCGTACGAATCGGACTCCCGGAACTCAAGTTACGAATTTTCGAAGTTTCCAAAATTCTGCACTAACATAGCTACGGGTTTGATCACTTTTTGCCCAAAAACTCATCCGAAACTTCGATTTAATTTGCGAGACTCTTATTTTAACTTAGTTATACCTATTAGAACTCATTGGTAGCATAAAAACTAATTTTTGCGACGATGAATTTCGCACCAAAATTTCTAGGTTTCACTATTCCTAACCCAAAACAGAATTTCCTCACATTATTCTCATAGAAACACTACATCATAACGATAACATTATAATTCAATCATTGCAAACTTCTAACATCAAATTGGGTTCAAATTCCTAATATCAAGATACTAAATTAACACGTATCAATCAATTTCATTCATCTCTAACAACAACAACTATCAACCAATATTTAACTCAATCCCTTTCATGATTATTGAACCCGTATTAGAGAAAGTTAGTCTCACCCTTACCTTAGATTGGATGACCTTTTTGAATCTCTAAACTCTAGTCTCTTGCCTTCTCACGATCGTTCTTCTCTTCTTTCTTCTCACTTCTACGGTTTCCTCAAAAGTTGTATTCACGTTCTATTGTGTAACTTCCTCAAACTCCTTATAACATATTCCCTTATTCCAACTTAGCCCCTAGAACCCCTAAGTTCCCTCTACTGTGGTTTACCTCATTTACCCTTACTCATCTTCATAAAATTACTATCTCGCCCTTCAAATCTCTACACATCTAATATTCCATTTATTTTATTTCATTATATTATTATTATTATTATTATTATTATTATTATTATTATTATTATTATTATTATTATCACCCAATCCAACTAATGGAATAATAATAATAATAATAATAATAATAATAATAGTTTCCACCAATTATTTAATTAACTTAATATTCACCTAATATTAAAATTAACTAAATATTAACTAATATCATTTAATTAGTTTTACTCACCACACCACCAATCTCTACGCTTTTGCTCCCACACCCCTAACACCTCAAAATCTTATTCTTAAGGTCACTACCCTTCACTACGGGTACATAAAACATAACAAATACACAACAACCATACAATCAACTACAACAACTCATTATTATATTCACAAATAATAATTAAATAAAAACGGGGCGTTACATAAACCACTGCTATTGTTCCTTCTAAGGACAAGGATGATGTCTCTTTCGATGAAGAAGAAGATTTCCTCAAGATCATCAAGAGAAGTGATTACAAGATTGTTGACCAGTTACATCAGACACCATAAAAAACCTCAATACTGTCTCTCCTTATGTGCTCCCTAGCACATCGCAATGCTTTGCAGAAGCTTCTTGCTCAAGCTCATGTGACACAAGATATTACCGTGGAATAATTTGATAATGTGATAGCTAACATCACTGCCTGTAACACATTAAGCTTTGATGGAGGGGAATTGCCCAAAGAAGGTAACAATCACAATCGTGCCTTGTACATTTCTGTTAAATGTCAAGAGGACACTTTGGTTAGGGTATTGGTAGATACTGGATCATCCCTCAATGTGTTACCCAAAAGAACTCTTGCAAAGCTTGCATGTGAAGGAGCGAAGATGAAACCTAGTGCTCTTGTTGTGAAAGCATTTGATGGTTCAAGAAGGACCGTGATTGGTGAAGTGGAGTTGCCCATTCTTATTGGTCCCTATGTTTTTTATATAACCTTTCAGGTTATGGATCTCAACCCCAATTATAGTTGTTTGTTGGGAAGGCCATGGATCTATGCCGCTGGGGCAGTGACGTCAACCTTACATCAGAAAATGAATTTGTTGTTAACAACAAGCTGGTGACTGTATTTGGAGAATAAGATCTCATGGTGAACAATATTTCTTCATTCAAATACATCGAGGCATATGAGGACGCGTTGGAAACTTCTTTCCAAGCGCTTGAAATTGCAAACGCAGTCTTGTTGGAGGTAGAAGAGCCTGTGCAGAGGGTTATTCCATCTTTCGCATCTCTGAATAATACTATTTCCACCATTGAGGAGGGTAAACTAGAAGGTTGGGGGTGAAGTGATCAACGTCAAAGTCAAGATGGACCGCTTTGGGCTGGGTTACAAACCAACTGCCAACAAAGCATCAACTCCAATCAAGGTTCATCCAAAAGAAATCCAAGAAGTGTTCGTTAGTGTTGGCTTCCAAGTGAACGCAATTGACGAAGATTCTGAAGATGAAGGCTTAAGCAATTTGGTGTACCGTTCTGATGTGGCTTTGAGCAATTGGGACTCTGTGGAGATTCCCCAAATCCTCCCTTTATCAAAGTAATTTTGTTGTTTTGTCATTTTAATGTTTTCAAAAATCCATAGCCATGGCCAGGGCTATAGGATTGTTTTGTAGGGCCCCTTCTGATTTTCAAATCTTAATGAATGGAGGCATTTTGTTAAATTCTTGTTTTGTTCATTTCCTATTTTTCTCTTTTAAATGAAAATGGCAATCTTTCAGAAAACCACTAAAAAAACATTCTCTCATTGCATTACCTTTTGTTTTTCATTTTAATAAAAACAACCATCTAAAACATGCAGAATCATTGATACCCACATTGAATCCAATGACTCTCCAATCTCTCCTAACTTTAACGCACCCATTAATCAAGTCGAAGAAGAGGGTGAGGAAGATTGCGATATCCTAGATGAATTGGCTAAGATGCTTGAATATGAGTACACCAATCTCTAACCTCACCAAGAGCAGGTCAAAACCATCAACTTGGGCAGTGAAGAGGAGAGAAAGGAAATCAAAATTGGCACCACACTTGGGGCAGATGTTAGGGCAAGGTTGGTAAAGCTTCTCCAAGAATATGTGGATGTGTTCGCATGGTCATATCATGATATGCCCGGTTTGGATACAAACATCGTTGTTCATAAGTTACCACTCCGACCCGATTGTCCTCCTGTGAAGCAAAAACTCTGAAGGACGAGACCAGACATGGCCTTGAAGATCAGAGAAGAGGTAAAAAGACAAATTGATGTCAGATTTCTTGTTGTTGTAAAGTACCCTCAGTGGGTGGCCAATATTGTTCCCATACCAAAGAAGGATGGAAATGTTCGAATGTGTGTCGACTATAGGGACTTGAACAAAGCCAGCCCAAAGGATGACTTCCCTCTTTCGCACATTGATACCTTGGTGGATAATACTGCTAGATTTGCTGTTTTTTCTTTCATGGATGGCTTCTCAAGTTACAACCAGATCAAAATGGATCTTGATGACATGGAGAAAACTACATTCATCACACCTTGGGGGACCTATTGTTATAAGGTCATGCCATTTGGTTAAAAATGCAGGTGCCACCTACCAAAAGGCGATGGTTACACTTTTCCATGACATGATGCATAAGGAGATAGAGGTCTACATGATCGCTAAATCCCAAAGCAAAGAGGACCATGTGGATCATTTGTTTAAACTGTTTTAGCGCCTCAGAAAGTTCAGATTGCGGTTAAATCCAGCTAAGTGTACTTTTGGAGTTCGGTCTGGAAAGTTGCTTAGATTCATTGTTAGCCAACAAGGGATTGAAGTTGACCCAGATAAGGTTAAACCCATTCAAGAAATGCCCGCTCCGCAAACTGAGAAGCAAGTCAGAGGTTTTCTTGGAAGACTGAACTACATCTCCAGGTTCATCTTCAATATGACTGCTACTTGTGAGCCTATATTTAAGCTGACCTGAAAGGATCAAGCAGTTGAATGGAATTCTGATTGTCATCTAGCTTTCGAAAAGATCAAGGGTTATCTACAAGAACCTCCAATCCTGATTCCGACTGTGCCAGGGAAACCTCTCTTCACGTGAGAGAAGGAGCATGAAATCTACTATTTGAGCGAGAAGTTTACTGATTGTGAGAGAAGATATTCACTCTTGGAGAAAACTTGTTGTGCTTTAGCGTGGGATGCTAAGCGTCTCAAGCAGTACATGATATGTCACAATACTTTATTGATCTCCAAGATGGATCCAATAAAGTACCTTTTTGAAAAGCCTGCTCAGACTGGAAGACTTGCCCGTTGGCATATGTTGTTATCCGAATACGACATCCAGTACGTAACTCAAAAGTCTATCAAGGGAAGTATCTTGTCAAATTACCACACATAGCAACCAGTTGAAGAGTATGAGCCTCTAAAGCTTGACTTCCCCGATGAAGACATTATGTTGATAAAGAGAGATTGTGAAGAATCTAGTCCAGATGAGGGTCCCGAGCCAGGCTCTCGTTGGAAGATGATGTTCGATGGTTCCTCTAATTACACTGGGCATGGCGTAGGTGCTATTTTGATGAATCCAGATGGTGGTTATACTCCGTTCACAACAAGGTTATGTTTTGAGTGCACAAATAACATTGCCGAATATGAAGCATGCATTCTAGGCCTTGAAGCAGCCATTGACCTTCGAATCAAAATTCTTGAAGTGAATGGAGATTCAACTTTGGTGATATACCAAGTTAAGGGTGAATGCGAGACCCGAGATGAAAAGTTGATTCCATACCGTGCTTATATTGTGGAAATGATCAAATACTTTGATGAGATCACTTTCCAACATGTCCCGAGGTCTGAAAACCATATTGTCGATGCTTTGGCTATGTTAGCCTCCATGTGGAAGATCAGATACCTCAATGAATCACCGCTCATCCGGATTATGCGAAAGACTGAGCTTGCCTATTGCCACTTAGTTGAAGAAGACTGGTCCTGCTTAGATGTGTTGGCAAATGTGAAGCAAACTTGTTAATTCAGGAAATTCATGAGGGACCATTTGGAACTCACGCCAATGGTCACGTTATGTCCAAGAAGATTTTGAGAGCTGGTATTACTGGTTAACCATGGGATCCGATTGCATCCAATATGCCAGAAAATGCCATAAATGCTGATAAGGTGCACGTGCCTCCAACGCTGTTGAATGTTTTATCATCGCTGTGGCCTTTCTCTATGTGGGGCATTGACATGATTGGAGCAATCCAGCCTAAAGCTTCCAACGACCATCGCTTCATCTTGGTTGCCATCGACTATTTCACAAAATAGGTAGAAGCTGCTTCCTACGCCAACGTGACAAAGCAAGTGGTTGCCCGCTTCATCAAGAAGGTGTTAGACGATGGCTAGGATCTAGAAGGAGGGGTTGAATAGATCCCACAATTTTATACACGCAAATGGTGTTCCAAAATTGATTTTAAAAATATTTTTACGGAAGCAAACACTGAATCACTCGTCTACAACGAACCACTACCGAAAAGATCGGATATCCGCAACTTTTCTAGGAATGATACGACGGAAGAGAAAAATTACAGAAAAATCAACAAACACACAATGGAACCAAATTTTATTAACTTGAAATTTGTCCAATTACCAACGAGATAAGATGACAAAATTTAATGACAAAGTGCGTTAGAGATTGCGCTTAATCAATTTATCGAACACTTGGGGTGTGCGACACTCCAAGTGTGAGTTTCTAATTAATGTGAATGTAGAGCTTATTCCAAATGCAATCCAAGGGATTGTATCGTTTTTACACGTTTATTTTCAGCTCTATATTACACTATATCAAAAATTTTGATCAATTGATATTTCTCAGTTGTGATTAATATCAAAACATAAAAGAGTAGGGAAAGAGAGAACAAACACGATTTGATTAGGCAGTTCCCCAATCGTCCTCGCTATGGGTACCTCTACCCCCAATTCTGAACATGGAATTGAGATATATATATATATATATATATATATATTTATTTATTTATTTATTTATTTATTTATTTATTTTCTGTTTGCAAATTTTTGTACAAGAGAAAACTGAACAATCAAACCCTCAAACGTCTTTGATGTCGATGCAAAGTCTTCTCTCCCCTTGATTCAAGATGAATTAAGTGCTTCGAATTTGGTCGAACAAATCACCGTCTCACGCTACTAGATTGAAGGAACCCACCGTTCTTCAATCACCTTCACTCGGTCGATTTTGATCTTCCACAATTCGAACCCAAATCTTTGTCGTACGATCCTCTGACTGTGGCTACTAAACTGAACCGAACCTTCCGTTCTTCAGTTACCTTCGCACGGCTGAATCCTTGCAGAGAAACCGATTTGTGCAAAAACCCCCCAAGATCACCCGGATCCTTGGAGGACAAAACCAGAGGTTTTATTCAAGAAAAACCTATTGATTCTTAACCCAGAACAGAGGATACAACACACCTAAGTCTGAACGTTATCACTTCACACAATGCACGACACTAACAAAAATGATTATGTGTAGTTGTTAGAGGACACAAGGTTGAAGATGAAGATGAAGATAAAAATTAGTATATATTTTCACGTTTCTTGTTGTTTAATGAAATGAGATGAACGAACTATATATAATGCAAGAATAACCAACTAAATGAAATAACAGCAAAAACAGAAAAAACAGAATGCAGAAAAATAGCTCAGACCAGTGAAGGGTCAACCGCTCGCTGGATGAGGGTCGGCGGGAGCTAACCCGTGAAAATATCTATGCGAAATAATTAACCATGCGTCGACCGCTCATGACCTTGCGTCGACGCAAAGACGCTGAATTTGCAGAAATACAAAACCCAGAAGCATGCGTCGATCGCATGCATCAGGGAGGTCAACGTGCGCTTTCTCGGTTGTTTCACAGGATTTTGACAAACTGCATGAGTCGACTCATGCTTAGTTTAGGTCGACTCAAGACCTGTAAAAAACTCAGAAATTCATTTTTCTGCACATTTTGACCAACTGAGACTCGATTCATGCACATCAAACACTAAAACCATGATCATGCACATGTAGAAATTATGTAGGCCCCTTCCTATGTGTTTAGACATATGATTATTAATGGTTAAATGCAATGCGACCGACAACAAAGTGATACCGTCCAAATTACAAAGTAAAGACCATTCTACTTGTTACATCATTAAAACAGAACTAGATGAAAAGCACTTAACCCTCACATACTCCCCCTTTTTTATGATGGCAACATTTTCTGTCTTTCTCTTGATTTGTAATTTGAAGACTACTCCCCCTGTCTTTGTGATGTCTTTAAAAATCCAATTTCTAGCTTATAAAATCCAATTTCTACTGTTAGTATATAGATGTATCCTTATCCCCCTTTGACAACATCAAAAAGAGAAATAGAAGGTGGTCAAAGATAGAGCATTATAAAATGTAAAGATCTACTCAACAATTTGCAAAACAGATACACTAACATTCATCCACATATAATGAAATTAATGTGAGAATAAAAGTGGATAAATACAGCACACGAGATGCAAACATAATTCATTCCATAATAGTGAAAAATGGAGTAACATAGTCCAAATTTAACACAAAATAAAGCATAATGCAAGAAAAGAACAAAGTATACAATCAAAACACAAAAGATAACATGCACTAAAAATGATTCTAAGTCTTATGGCCTCCTCCCCCTGAATGGATGGCCTCTGCCTCGAAAGTGATGTCCTTGTGGTGGAGGGAGCAGTTGTTCCTCTAAGTACTGATTCAATTCAATCACGGCCTGATTCAGAATGCCTAAACTGTTGGTCAGATTCCGAGTTTGAAGTTCAAGTGTATTATCCAAAGCTGTAAACCTGTTCATTGTAGCATCCGCAAATCGGTCAAAATTCTGAGTGTGTGCGTCCAGCTGATTTGAAAGAGAAGTGACCCTCTCCTCCTGAGCTGTATACCTCTCTTCTTGTAAGTTCATGAATTCCTCTTGTTCCAGCTGCATCTGATTCAACATGGCCAGGATTTCTTCAGTGTCCTGGAAAGCTTGTTGTGGCTGTGGAGTTGTGGGAATCGAGGACTCAGGCTGTTGCCATTCGGAGTCATCAGCTTGTTGTTGCCAGCCATAGGTGGGAGGAACATAGGCAGCGCCAAGAGACATCCAACCTGTGTGTTGCCATTCTCCCCAGCCCTGATTATCATAAGTCTCCTGCGGTTGAGAATAACCCATCCATCCCTCATTATCTTCATCCATCATGTTGACGTCATAATTGTTACCAGCTTGAGCTTCCTGCACATTTTTTTCCTCGACAACTTAGTCAGTAGGAACATTATAATGAGGGTGAGTTGCTTTGGGTCTGTATTTGTACTCATTGGCGACAGGATCCCAAAAGTAACCCATCATTGTCAGGGTCTTTTGTTGGAACTCATGCTCAGATGACATAGAGATATAGCGAATGCCCGGAACCTTTATACCAGCTTTATTCAAAATGCACTGAATAGACGACGCATAGCACAAAGACGTACCTCTTGTAGAATCTCGTAGGGCGAACATTCGGTACGTAAAGTAGTATGGCCAGTTAATATGGATTTTGTTCTTCAGTATATAGATTAGATGAACCTCTGCTTGATCAACCCTAGAAAACCCTCATTTCTTGGGCCGCAAGATGTGAGCGACAATCCATTGCAAAATACGATCAACAAAGTTCAGATGACCCGTTGTGACAGATTTTGGAAATAGATCGCTCCTTACAATAGCGTCCGAATACGGCTCACGCAACATTGAGTTCAATGCAGTTTTAAACTCATAGTTGTTGACCAACTTGGTATCAGTTACTTCAGGAAGATCTTGAGTTTCCAATTTGAACAAACTATTCCATACAGCAGCATTCATAGAATAGGACTTATCATCCATAGAATACTTAAAATCCGTACTTGTGAACTTATCCTGAATTCCAGTATAGAACAATCGAACCAGGTCTCCATTATACTTATCATCATAGTCCAGAAATTCATCAAATTTCTGAACCTTGAGCATTTCAATAACCTCTATGAGATGATAATCTGTTGCTCTCCGAGGGTAGTATGCATATTGTCTGATAACTGAGCGGGTTCTGAAGTCGTCGTGAAAAGACTCAGATAATGCCTCAGAGAGTAAGGATAGAGCATTTACCGGAGTTGAAGAGGGTCCAGCCCGTGATGTTGAGGCTCTGGTAGACCTTTTTCCAGTTACCCTTTGAGAAGCCATTGTTGAGGAACTTGATGAGAACAGATGAACAGTGACGAACAAATGAACAGTGCGCAGATGATGAATAGTGCGCAGATGATTTTGAATGGAGAGAGTCTTGATTCTAAAGTGAAAAGAAAAAACCCTTTTAAAGACTTTGTGGATTGAATCTTTGTGGGTTTTGAAGAATTTGGGAATAATGGAGTTTTAATGGAGGAAGTTTGAAAGGGAAGAAGATGAGAAGACTAAGAATCTGATTTTATGACATGCAAAATGGGGAATGAAAGAAATTAATTTCATGCAGCTACTTTTCTAAACATTGAAGCAGCGCGCGTCTTCCCAAGAAATTCAGAATCTAGGTTTGTCAGCGATGCGTCGACCTAAGCATTTCATGCGTCGGCGCACGATGACGAAATTTTTGAAAAAATTTAAAAAATCTTGGGATGCGTTGACCGTAGGTAGGCGCGCGCTTACCCGCGCCTTGTCTTGAAAAATTGAACAATTCATGAGTCGACCCATGACATGCTTTGGTCGACTCATCCAAGCATAAAATGGAAAAAAAATCATATTTTCACATACAAATGCACCAATACATGATAAATAAACATGCTAACACATAAATCAAACATTCAAATGAATAAGATATGCTTAAATGTGTAATAAACATCATTTTCAACATTCAACATGGTACATATATTTAAGAGAGACTTATGAAGCGGAACGATATTACCTTAATCATGATTGACGATGAGAGCCCTCACATATAGCTCAATAACTCTTTGCATTGTTAGTTAAAAAAATAAACAAGCATATATATATATATATATATATATATATATATATATATATGTGTGTGTGTGTGTGTGTGTGTGTGTGTGTGTGTGTGTGTGAAGAGCTACTATATCAAAGAATTATCAAACACGATCTGAGATGTCGAGAACGCCTAGTTCCCTACGGATGTGAAATAAAGGCTCTGTAGCTAGTGGTTTTGTAAAGATGTCAGCAAGTTGATTTTTAGTATCAACATGCTCAAAGACCACATCACCTTTCTCAACATGATCCCTAAGGAAGTGATGACGTATTTCGATATGCTTGGTGCGTGAATGTAATACGGGGTTCTTAGTTAGGTTAATAGCACTAGTGTTATCGCATAAAATAGGAATACGCTCAAGCTTTAAATTGAAATCGAGCAATTGTTGCTTAAGCCATAGGACTTGAGCACAACAACTGCCGGCGGCAACGTATTCCGCCTCGGCTGTTGACAATGCAACGAAAACCTGTTTCTTGCTATGCCAACTCACCAAGGAATTTACGAAAAAGTGACACGTGCCACTAGTACTTTTCCTATCCGATTTTCATCCGGCAAAGTCGGAATCGGAATAGCCAACTAAGGAACAAACACTACCTTTGGAATACCACAACCCATACTTTGGAGTACCAAAAAGGTACCGAAGTATGCGCTTAACTGCTTTTAAGTGGGATTCCTTGGGACGTGCTTGATACCTCGCACACATGCATACACTGAACATAATGTCGGGTCGTGATGCGGTAAGATAAAGAAGAGATCCAATCATACCTCGATACTTCTTTACCTCTACATCCTTACCATTTTCGTCACGATCAAGATTGGCACAAGTAGGCATCGGAGTATCAATTGCCTTGCAGTTTACCATGTCAAAACGTTTGAGAAGCTCAAGACAATATTTTGTTTGACTCACAAACGTGCCCTCTTCGAGTTGTTTAATTTGCAATCCGAGGAAATAGTTGAGCTCCCTCATCATGCTTATATCAAACTCCCCATGCATCAAACTAGAAAACTCCTTGACCAAGGACATGTTAGTAGACCCGGAGATGATATCGTCAACATAAATTTATACCAAAATTAAGTGTTTTCCTTGACGTTTAATAAAGAGGGTTGTGTCAACCTTGCCTCTTGAATACCCTTGATCAAGTAAAAATTTGCTTAGACGTTCATACCAAGCCCTAGGGGCTTGTTTAAGTTCGTACAAAGCACGTTTAACTTTGTAGACATGATCGGGATATTCATGGGATGAAAATCTCGGAGGTTGGGCTACATAAACCTCTTCATTGATATATCCATTAAGGAAAGCACTTTTAACATCCATCTGAAACAGTTTGAAATTTTTAGTGCAAGCATAAGCAAGTAAAAGGCGTATAGCCTCGAGTCGGGCAACCGGCGCATAAGTTTCCTTATAGTCGATTCCTTCCTCTTGGTTATACCCTTGCGCTACAAGCCGCGCTTTGTTTTGAGTTATAACTCCGTTTTCATCAAGTTTATTCCTAAACACCCATCGGGTGCCGATTACTCGATGACCTCGCGGAGAGGGTACAAGGTCCCAAACCTCATTTCTCCTGAATTGATTTAGTTCATCTTGCATTGATAAAAACCAATGCTCATCGAGTAATGCCTCCTTTGCGTTTTTAGGTTCAACTTGTGACACAAAAGCGGAGTAATAATAGAAGTTACTAGGTTTAGAGCGGGTGGTTACTCCCTTAGAGATGTCACCGATGATATTATCGATTGGATGGTCTTTGGAAGACTTCCATGCTGGAGGAAGGTCATCTTCATTAGTTGGATGATCCTCCTCACTCTTCATAGGTTGGTGATCCTTTTCCTCCTCAATATGCACTACTTCAGGCTGATCAGTTCCTTTATCAGTGTCCTTGAGTATGTCTTCAGAAGATACACCTGCACCATGAAAAGAACTACCTTCTCCGACATTTTTCAGATAAGACTCATCAAAAGTAACGTGTACCGACTCTTCAACAATACGTAACCTCTTATTATAAATCCTATATGCTTTACTTGACTGAGAGTATCCAAGAAAAATACCCTCGTCGGCCTTGGCATCAAACTTACAAAGTGTCTCTTTACCATTGTTCAACACGAAACACTTGCAACCAAAAACGTGAAGGTGAGAGATATTGGGTTTTCGCCCTTTTAAAAGTTCATACGGTGTCTTGTTTAGAATAGGCCGGATGAGCACCCTATTCAAAACGTAACAAGTTGTACTTATGGCGTCGGCCCAAAAGTATTTTGGAAGTCCACTTTCATTGATCATAGTCCTTCCTAATTCTTCCAAAATTCTATTTTTACGTTCCACAACCCCATTTTGTTGAGGGGTACGTGGTGCGGAAAAATTATGATCAATTCCATGGGATTCACAAAATGCTTCAAACAAATGATTTTCAAACTCACCCCCATGATCACTTCTAATTGACACAATGTTCTTGTTTAACTTGTTTTGAGATAACTTAGCAAATCTTTCAAAGGCCGAAAAGGTATTACTCTTATTTGCTAAGAAAATAGTCCAGTAAAACCTAGAAAAGTCATCGACTATTACAAAACCATAATAGTTACCACCTAGGCTTTTAACCCTAGATGGTCCAAAGAGGTCCATATGGAGGAGCTCAAGGGGTCTCATGGTTGAAACAATGTTTTTAGATTTGAATGAGATCCTTGTTTGCTTCCCCATTTAACAAGCATCACAAAGATGATCCTTTGTGAATTTGATTTTGGGCAAACCGATGGCTAGGTCTTTAGAGACTATTTTGTTAAGCAAATCAAAATTGATATGAGCCAACCGTCTATGCCACAACCATGAATCTTCATTCATAGTGACTAGACACTTGTCTCCATTCAACGATACCTCATTTAAGTCTAGCATATAGACATTATTCACCCTCAAGCCCTTAAACACATCCTTTTTGTCACTATCTTCAACTATGCAACAATCCTTTGAAAAAAATACTTTATAATTTTTGTCACATAGTTGACTAATGCTTAAAAGGTTATGCTTAAGGCCTTCCACAAGAAGCACATCAGAGATAGTAGTAGATGAGGGGTTACCTACACTACCTTTGCCGAGAATCTGTCCCTTGTTGTTGTCTCCGTAGGTGACAAATCCCTTTTTCTTCGCCACAAAGTCGATGAAAAGAGATATGTCTCCTGTCATATGTCTTGAGCAGCCACTATCCAGAACCCATCTTCTTTCGGTGGTCTCAAGACTTTGTACCTACAAAGTCAATCAAGGGAAAGTAGGTACCCAATTCTTATTGGGTCCTATATGGTGAGTGAAACCAGGGTTGCATTTGGGCAACCATTGATAAATGCCTTTTGAAACAAGAAATCTTCTAAAATGACATTTAGCAATAGTATGACCAGGTTTGCAACAATATAGGCAATTACGGTTCATTTGTGGTTTACCTTTGCTATCTCTATCTCGAATCAGATACGTATACCTTTGATACGGATTATTCATACTTTCTCGATAATGTGATCGATCAATAGAAAACGTAACTTTAGGCTTTAGAGCCTTGTCTAATTTGGCCTTAAGGGTTCTCACCTCTTTTTTCCAAATATGACAAGTATCACAGCCCCAATTGAACCATGGAGACTTATTCTCATTAATCTTAGCTTTTGATGTATCCACCGTGGAGTTTTTAAGAGCTTCCAATTCCTTTTCGGAATCAGAAACCTTTTTCTCCAAGTATGAAAAAATCTTTTTGTTCGAGGCTAAACGTTGAAAAGCTTCCTTAGCCTCATGGTGCAACATATCAAAAGCTTTTTGTAATTCTAAATGAGACATATTATTGGAGTGGTGGTATTTAGAGTGTTTTACCTCTTTCTTCTTGTTTCGATGTGCCATAAGACATAGATTGATGAATTCACTTTCGTCACTTGAGTTGTCATCTTTTTCCGACTCGTTATCGCTCTCCCAAGCGATGTATGCTCGTCTAGATTTGTTTGACTTCTTGTGTTGACGACTCTTATCCTTATCCTTGTCTTTGTCTTTCTTAAGTGATGGATAATCCGACTTGTAGTGCCCGGATTTTCCACAGTTGTAACAAGATCCTTTCAACTTGCCACTCTTGTTGCCTTCATTTCTAGATTGCCTTCTAAATTTGACGAGATTTTTATCCGAGTGCTGAATTTCATTCTTTCGAACATACCTATTGTATCTCTTCACAAATAGCCCCATGTCATCACTCGAAACATCATCTTAATCATTGTTGGTTTCATTATCACTTTGCTCTTGAGATGTGGACTTTGAACAAGAAGTCTTAAGAGCAATCGACTTCTTTTTCGTTTCCTTTTTTTCTCCTTCTTTACACTCTTCTCGTGTTTTTCCAATCTGATGAGCACTTGCTCATGCTTATAGAGTTTGTCAAATAGTGTCGTGAGGTCTAGAGTAGCTAGATTATTGACCTCCTTGATCGCGATGACTTTCAGATGCCATTTCCTGTTAAGACACCTCAAGATCTTATTAGAGCAACCTCGTTGGGAACTGGTTTACCAAGTACATGCAATTTGTTAATTATATGAGTGAATCATTTTTGCATATCCACAATGGTTTCCCCTTGCTTCATGTAAAAAAGATCAAACTCTTGCGTTAGTGTGTTGATTCGGGCCATTTTCACATCATTAGTGCCTTCGTGAGCTACCTGTAAAGCATCCCACATGGCTTTGGCCATTTCACAATGAGAGACTCAATAATATTCGTCAACTCCCAAAGAGGAGATCAAAATATTTTGAGCCTTCCAGTCATAGCTGTACTTTTTCCCGTCCTCCTCATTCCATTGAGCTTCGGGTTTGGGAACAACAACACCATTTTCACCGGTCATGGTTATTTCCATAGGACCGTTTAAAATGACATTCCAAATCTTCCGATCAATGGAATTTATATGCACGCGCATACAATCTTTCCAGTAGCTATAATTCTCGCCTGTAAAAATTGGAGCTCAATTATAAGCCCCTTTAGGTTCGTTCGCCATTTTCCAAGAAGTTTTACCGAAGCACCAGATAAATCGGAGCTCGTGATACCACTTGTTAGACGATGGCTAGGATCTAGAAGGGGGGTTGAATAGATCCCACAATTTTATACATGCAAATGGTGTTCCAAAATTGCTTTTAAAAATATTTTTACGGAAGCAACCACTGAATCACTCGTCTACAACGAACCACTACCGAAAAGATCGGATATGCGCAACTTTGCTAGGAATGATATGACGGAAGAGAAAAATTACAGAAAAATCAACAAACACACAATGCAATCAACCAAATTTTATAAACTAGAAATTTGTCCAATTAACAACGAGATAAGATGACAAAATTTAATAACAAAGTGCGTTAGAGATTGCGCTTAATCAATTTATCGAACACTTGGGGTGTGCGACACTCCAAGTGTGACTTTCTAATTAATATGAATGTAGAGCTTATTCCAAATGCAATACAAGGGATTGTATCATTTTTACACGTTTATTTTCAGCTCTATATTACACTATATCAGAAATTTTGATCAATTGATATTTCGCAATTTCGATTAATATCAAAACGTAAAAGAGTAGGGAAAGAGAGAACAAACACGATTTGATTAGGCAGTTCCCCAATCGTCCTTGCTATGGGTACCTCTGCCCGCAATTCCGAACATGGAATTGAGATATATATATATATATATATATATATATATATATATATATATATATATATATATATATATATATATATATATATATATATATATATATATATTTTTTTTTTTTTTTTTTTTTTTTTTTTTTTTTCTGTTTGCAAATTTTTGTACAAGAGAAAACTGAACAATCAAACCCTCAAACGTCTTTGATGTCGATGCAAAGTCTTCTCTCCCCTTGATTCAAGATGAATCAAATGCTTCGAATTTGGTCGAACAAATCACCGTCTCACGCTACTAGATTGAAGGAACCCACCATTCTTCAATCACCTTCACTCGGTCGATTTCGATCTTCCACAATTCGAACCCAAATCTTTCTCGTACGATCCTCCGACTGTAGCTACTAAACTGAACCGAACCTTCCGTTCTTCAGTTACCTTCGCACGGCTGAATCCTTGTAGAGAAACCGATTTGTGCAAAAACCCCCAAGATCACCTGAATCCTTGGAGGACAAAACCAGAGGTTTTATTCAAGAAACACCTACTGATTCTCAACCCAGAACAGAGGATACTTCACACCTAAGTCTGAACGTTATCACTTCACACAATGCACGACACTAAGAAAAATGATTATGTGCAGTTGTTAGAGGATACAAGGTTGAAGAGGAAGATGAAGAGAAAAATCAGTATATATTTTCACGTTTCATGTTGTTTGATGAAATGAGATGAACCAACTATATATAATGCAAGAATAACTAACTAAATGAAATAGCAGCAAAAACAGAAAAAACAGAATGCAGAAAAATAGCTCAGACCAGCGAAGGGTCGACCGCTCGCTGGATGAGGGTTGGCAGGAGCTAACCCGTGGAAATATCTATGCAAAATAATTGACCATGCGTCGACCGCTCATGACCTTGAATCGACGCAAAGACGCTGAATTTGCAGAAATACAAAACCCAGAAGCATGCGTCGACCGCATGCATCAGGGAGGTCAGCGTACGTTTTCCCAACTGTTTCACAGAATTTTGACAAACTGCATGAGTCAACTCATGCTTAGTTTAGGTCGACTCAAGACCTGTAAAAAACTCAGAAATTCATTTTTTTGCACATTTTGACCAACTGAGACTCGATTCATGCACATCAAACACTTGATCATGCACATGTAGAAATTATGTAGACCCCTTCCTATGTGTTTAGACATATGATTATCAATGGTTAAATGCAATGCGACCAACAACAAAGTGATACTGTCCAAATTACAAACTAAAGACCATTCTACTTGTTGACATCATTAAAACAGAACTAGATGAAAAGCACTTAGCCCTCACAGAAGGAAATTATATGTTGTTACGGAATTCCAAACAGAATCATCACAGATAATGGAACTAATTTTAACAACAAGACTATGAAAGAACTGTGTGAATCCTTCAAGATCGAGCACCATAATTTTTCACCTTACCATCCGAAGATGAATGGAGTTGTTGAAGCTGCCAACAAGAACATCAAGAAAATCCTGCAAAAGATGGTCAAGACTTACAAGGATTGGCATGAAATGCTACCCTTCGCTTTGCATGGATACCGGACCTCATTCCGTACTTCAACAGGGACACCCCCATTCTCCTTAGTTTATGGCATGGAAGTAGTTCTCTCAATGGAAGTGGAGATACCATCCTTGAGGATTATGATGGAATCCAAGTTGGAAGAAGCAAAATGGATCCGAAGCAGATATGGTGAGTTGAAACTCATCAACAAAAAGTGAATGACAGCCATGTGCCATGGGTAGTTATACCAAAAGAGGCTTAAGAGAGCATTCGACAAGAAGGTTCGCCTGTGTGAATTCAAAGAGGGAGATCTGGTACCCAAGAAAATCTTGCCATCACAGAAAGATGCCCAAGGGAAGTGGGCTCCCAACTACAAAGGCCCATTTGTTACGAGGACAGTCTTCTCAGGAGGTTCCCTAATTATCACAACAATGGATGATGAACAGCTTGCACATCCCGTAAACGTCGATGCAGTCAAAAAATATCATGCCTAAATAAAACCCGCTAGGTCGAAAACCAGAAATGGCGACTTAGGCAATAATGGGTATCCCGGTGGATCTAAACCTATGAAGGAGATCCAGGCAAAAGTTAGGGATAAAAATAAAAAATAAGAGCTCGCTAAGTTGAAAACCTGAAAGGGCGGCTTAGGCAAAAATGAGCGTCCCGGAGGATTAAAAACCCGAAAGGGCGATCCAGGCAAAAGTTAGGGACAAAGGCATTTGACTGTATCAGATGGTGTTTACCAATACTGAAGAATCAACAGAAGATCAATCCAATCCCTCTCGCCAAAAGCAAGAATTTGGGGCATCTTAGTTATTAGGGATTATAATAGTTGTTGGATTCAATTTAAACCTTTCCCTATTTCCATTTTCACAATTGTAATACTCTATGGAGCTTTTTCCATTTGTAATCTACCATTCTTTAATAAAATACAAACTTTGCATATCATCTGTTGTCATTTATACGTTTTCTACCTTTTCTTGTTATGCAAAAGGCCATTTATTTGTTAATAAAGATTTTTGAAAATACGAAGGTTTTTGAAAAGAAAATGTTTTGAAAACATCTTGATAAGACATAAAATCTCCTTGACATATGGGAGGGTAAAATGGAAATCCTAGTAACCCCAAGAAGTCCCAAGGTTGCAAAAGTATTGTCATACCAATTGCAAACTATGAATCCCCACTGAAATTCTAAAATGATAATACTCTTGGATTGATTCGTTGATCAAGTATGTAATCATCAATGTTTGAGGATGCTTCCCCAGTGTCCATCCCATGGCTTTTTTATCTGAGTTACTGATGTTGAGGATTCATTTCCCCATAATAGTCTCTCCAGAAAATCTTCGTATCTCCAAGAGTCAGCATTTACATGCCATGATCATTCACATCATGTTCAATCATGCGCATTTAGCATTAGCCTCTTATCTTGGGTTTGGTTATCACCAGTTTTCTTTTCCCATGAAGTCCAGCTATCACTACGCTTCGCGTTTGTTAAATCTATTCCCCTTGGTCGTCACCACATATTTTTTCCCCAGTTGTCACTGGCTTTCACTAATCTGTTTATTCTTGGTGTTTTGAAGTATTGTTTGTTACCAATATTTTCTTCCCCAGTATAGTATGCTTAAGATCCAATTGTTATTGGTAAGCTGCTTTTGGTTGTCACCAATATTCCTTTGAAGTCTAGTTGTTACTAGCACCAACTCGTTAAAGCTGGTCTTGATACCTTTGCCCGCGGTCTAAGTCCAATTGATTTGGCACATACAGAAGAGTTTGATTACCCTGTACTTTCCTGATGGTTCCTGAAGATCATGTTTTAATTCTTCATTTTAAGGAATTTCCAGAAGATTGGATGTCATAAAACTCCAATAACTTGTGTCATTGATCCTATTGTTATAAGGATCCTATTTGGCTCAGTAATCCTATTGTTATGAGGGTTCCTTCTTTGTCTGCCATTCCTATTGTTATAAGGATATTGCCAACGTATTCCTATTGTTATGAGGATTTTTATCTCATTGTTATGAGTGATTCTATTATTATAAGAATTTGTTCTGTTGATTCTATTGTTATAAGAATTTGTTTTATCTCCTATTGTTATGAGGAACCTATTTTGTTGATTTTATTGTTATAAGAATCTGTTTTGCCATTCCTATTGTTATGAGGATTTTACCCTGCTTTGTATCCTATTGTCATGAGGATTCTTTCTCCATCAATCCTATTGTTATGAGGATCTTGCTTCTTATCATATTGTTATAAGGATATTATCCCGCTTTGCATCCTATTTTTATGAGGATCTTTGTTTGTCTAATCCTGTTGTTATGAGGATCTTGTTTTGTATCCTATTATTATGAGGATTCCTTTTTGTCTTTGAATCCTTGTAAGAAGGTCTTGCTTTTGTTTGATATTCTCAGTAGCACTCGGTCATTTCTAAACCTGTTGATTAATCACTTTGAGTATCCCCATTGTTGTCTTTCTTCTATCCCCAGCGAGTCTTTACTCATTGTCGTCTTTGTCTACATTGTGCATTTATCATAAATCATCATACTAGAGTTCATTGCATGTCAGCATTGTCCTTAGCATTGTTGAGAGTGTCAGTTTTGTCCATAGCATAGCATGCCATTGCATCTAGGGGCAAAATTTTCGGTTATTTCTATATTTAAATACCTTTCACTTTGAATCCATGAGGTTTGTCACCACTCATGCCATCCAGTAAAGTTATTTAAATATGGGCAACTGTCATACCCCAAATTTTGACCCTAGATTTCATCATCATTCTAGGAGCATCACACAATGCATTGCTAACCCTAACCTTGTACAAGTTGCTTTTTGTTTGTTTCATCCATGAATTAGGGTTTTGAATCAAGAGAATCAGGAGGATCTTCATATGATAAGCCAATGTATTGGATTGATCATCAACCTACCAAGTGTGCATACACTCAAGAGACCTCTCTCCATCAAAAATCAAGTGCAAATTGGCCTTGTTACAAGTTCATCAAGATTCAACTTCATCTGACCACTAATTAGGGTTTTATCAGACAAAGTCAAATGTGCCATTGAATTTTGATCAAGGCATGATCCCAAGCCTTGGGACATGATTCAAGATGCTCAAATACATCCTTGGAGTCCATTCATGATTTTCACAAGACTCAAGAATTCAATATCATTGAGGATCACACAGTTGAATTCATCTGATACACAAGCTTTTAACTGCAAAGTCAACTCTTTGACTTTTGAGATTTTTGGTAAAAATTGAAGTCCTCAAGCTAAATTTCATGGAAACATGTTTGATCAATGAGTTTGACCATGAAAAATCAAGAATTTGGAGGTTTCTTGCAAAAGGGGTAAAGTGGAGGAAGTTGAAATTTTTCTAAGTATGGTGAAAACCCGTAATTTTGTACCAACTTTGAAAGGTCATAACTTTCAATCTAGACCACCATTTTTTGTGTTCCAAAGATCAAATTGAAGCCCTCACAACATACTACAACTTTTTCAAGGGTTAATCTCCAAAAAGTGAATAGATTTTGAGTTATGAGGCCATCAAGTTAGTGAAAAACTTTCCACACTTAGAAAATTTTCAAAACAAGTTTTTGTTCTCAAAAGTACCTAACTTTGGAGCCATTTTTCCTTATGATCCATTGAGAAAAAGAAATTCATCAAACATGAAAGTATTAGAGCATGTTTTGGGATTTTCAAAAAGTACAAGAACTCTTTGATACCATTTTTGAGCTAGGAGTTTCGAAGAGGGAAAGTTGACCCTCCATACTTGAAGTTTTGGTCATTTTCATGTCAAATGCAAGTTGCAAGATCAAACCAAATCTGCAAATCCCTTGATTATAGGTCTTGAGTCTTGCAAATCCATCCATAATCAGAAGGTTGTACAAGCTTTAGAGGCATTACACATTGAATTAAGGCATTAACCAAGTAATTATGCCATTTTTGGAAGAAAGATCACAATGTCATTTTGGAAAAGTGACTTTAATCACAAAGTCAACTTGTCTTGAGCTTCTAACTTGTTGCTTATGCAGAAACCTCTTCCTTTTCACAGAAGACAAGCCTCTAAATCACTTAAAAACTCTAAAGGAGTTGGTATTATGCATTGGAACTCAAAAACCCATGAATTGCCAAGTTACATTCCAACCAAACCATGGATTTTGCAAGTTACAATTCTGCAGCACATTGAGCCTCACTCTTTCCCTATAAATAGAGGTTAATTTCATGCTTCTAATACACAACAAAAACAAAAAAAAAAACATCCCTCAAAGCTCCCAAACTCAGCATCTTGCAAACCAAACCCTCCTTTGTGCCAAGAACCTCAACTTTGCACAAAGCCATCCAGAACTTGTTCCTGCTACAAATCCCTCTATCTAACCTTCCAACCACATCACAAAACATCCAAATAAATTGTCCAAACCCTAATCTTCATCCCTAACCTGCAGAATAAAAAAGTCAACCATCGAAACCTCATTTGGTTGACGTTATGCACTTTGCCACTCAAAACCCTATCCAAACCATTTCCAGAACATCTAACCCTTCTAACACACTCCATAAATCACACCTAAGTTGTTCCAAGCCTTGTTTTGTATTTGTATCTGGCACTTTTCACATTTTTGCAAGAAGGAAGGCATAGCTTGTTCCAAGTGATTCCTTTTGTTTCTAAGCATTCAGAAAGGATCTAAGAGGTGTATCGAAGTTATCCAAATCATCAAAGTATTTATGTAATTACTCTTGTGAAGACTTCAACTTTTGCTTCAATATGTAAGTCACTACAATCTTGAACTCTTCAAACCATGCTATATCTTGATGTACATTGAACATAAAACTTGTTTGTCATGATATTTATGATGTGTTCCCTCATTTATTTGCTGCTTATCATGAATATATGTGACTGTGCCATTTCAAATGTAAGCTTTTTAAGGTTTTGGTATCGTGTTTTGAATTAGAAGCATAATTAGACAATTCTAATTACACCACTGAATTCCTTGTTGAAAAATACACAAGATTGATTTTTATTTCATTTGATTTCATGGAGTATTCAGAGAGTTAGGTTAGGTTTTGCAAATTGAAATGATGAAGATGATGATGCTTTATGCTTCAGCCATGGCGCCTTTGTGATTTTCCGAATCATGTTTGGTATATATTTTATTGGATGGGGGTGATACAATGGATGTATCACCACCCTAGTGGTTAATGGCCAGCGCGTATTGTGTGTTTGTGTGTAAGAACTAGGGTTCAAATCCCCCTCGCCCCAGTTCTTTTTATTTCTTTTCATTTTTGAGTGACTTTTAAATATATATTTATGCTTCCATATGAATTTCAAACGTGTGCAGTAGCTCAGTTGGTAATATTTTGTATAACAAGTTCAGTGGCGTGGGTTCAATACCCACCAAGGCCACTTCCTTATTTTTAAGACTTATTTTTTCTCATTTTCTTCACAAATTAAAACCATTATAACTTCTTCATCCCAAATGATTTTTGATCCCTTCTTTTTGCTAAATGCTCATGAATATGTCTACTTTCTGTTTGTAAAAAGAAATTTCCAAAAATATTTTTTCTCTTGCACTTATGTGTGTTTAAAGTAGTTGAATTTTTTCTCTTTGATTGATTACTTTGACTTGCTTTATGCACATTGGCTTGTATGAACCTCTTACACCTTGTATGGACTTTGTATGATGTTGTGAACTTGTACATCCTTGATTTAACTTGAGTTTGATACATTTTTTGTGCATGTTTACATGTTAAAGTGTATGCTTAAACTTCAATCATACCATGAGATTCTTCCTTAGTCTTGTGTCTTTGACATGTGATTTTCCTCCATGTTTACATGAACTTTGATGTGCATATGTGCCTTGTGTGGATCATAACATGTTTAGGTGTTCTTAAATACTTGATTGTTGTCTTAAATGTGACTTAGTATACATGATTGTATGTCTAGACTTTTGTGATGTTTCCATCTTGTTTAAGACCATGTTTGAATCCTTAGCATGTATGTTTGGTTGTTACCTACTTGTCCTAAACATGTTCAACTTGTATCCATGATTGAATATTCAAGTAATGTCTTAACTTGTTCATATGATGTTTAAATTATGGTTTGTCATCTATAAGTATGCTCATATGTCATCCATTATATCTTTGCATCCTCCATCCACGTGTTATTGTCATAAACATGTCTCTTTGCTCAAGTATGCTTTGGTTCTTACCTTTACTTGTCCTAAATGTTTAAATTGTATTCATGATTAAGTGATGTTTTAACTTATACATGTTTACCTTGAATCTTGATTGCTGCCATGTTAAGTAATGCTTTAACTTATACATGCCTTATTTCAACTTTTGAACCTCCATACATGTTAAGTAATGTTTTGACTTATGCATGTTTGTTTTAAAATCCATGATACCTTGTTAAGTGATGTCTTGACTTATACATGTTTTACTTCATCTTATCTATGTCTAAGTGTTGTTATAACTTGTCCATACTTGTCTTGTATTCATGATTAAGTGGTGTTAATAAACCCTAATGCATGCTTTCCCTAATCATGTGCTTAAACTTGTCATCCATGATACTTTAGTCTTGTTAGAACTATACCTCATGTATGTTTAGGTGTTGTAACATCTTTGCTTGTATGTACTTACCTTGGTTGTCACCGTGTTTATTTGTAACTTCATTAAACTTTGAATGTGTTCATGGTTGTTACCTTGGTCTTTTGTGACTTTGTCAAGTCTTTTCTTTAGATGTTGTCACGTTTATCTTTATGCTTTGGTTGTAACCATATGCTTTAACTTTAACATACCACAATTAGAATCATGTTTGAATTTTACCTTTTGTTACTTGCAATTGATATCATGTTTGAATATCCTACTTGTTCATATTGTTCATACTCTTTTAACTTTGTCAAGTTATTCCCCAAGTGATGTTAGCTTGTTAGCTTTCATCTTCCTTAGTTGCCTTTTGTTTCCAAATCCAAGGGGAAAAACACTTCATTGACTTAATGTTATAGGTAGTTTAGCAACACTCAATTCCCCTTTGACCTTGTTAGAGTCATTAGGTCTTTCAACTTAGACTTAAGGTAGAATTTACAACTCTTTTGACTTTGTTAAGTCATGTAAGTGTTAAAACTATAACACTTACCTCCCCCTTTGAACCTTGATCATAATCAAGTGTTCATTCATCCCTAGTGAAGTGAACTACAAATGCTCTGATTTCATCCTTGTAAGGATATGTAGGCACAAGACCGTGAAGTTTTGGCGAGCATACTTAGTAATAAACCCTTAGATCCCTATCTTCACCAATAAAACCCCAAACACAAAACATTTCAAAAGAAATAGCAAACAATAACACAAATATATTCAACAGGTTCCTATAGAGTACTATAGATGCTTAGGATTCTAACACCTTCCCTAGGTATAACCATCTGTCACACCCTAATTTTTAACCCTAAGATCCCACCTCTTTGTGCATCATCTTGCATAACATTTATAGGTCAATCATACATGCATAGCTAACCAAGTCTTTATGCCTTGTTTTGTTTGTTTGTTCACTGATGAATTAGGGTTTACTTCAAAGGGACCTCAAGGGTTAGTCAGTCTAATTTTGAGTGCACCATCAACCAAGTACACTAGATTCAAGTGAATACTCATTCTCACAAGTATTCCAAGATGCGACTAACTGATCCTGATCCTAGGGTTTTCTACTGGTCATTCTACTTAAGATTTCTTAGAAGATTCGAGAAGAATTAGGGTTTCCATCCCATTGATACTAAGCTTGGGCATGTGAGGATTATTTAGGGTTTTTATAACAAGTTACATTAGAAGGATTCCTCAAAGCATGGTCCATGTATCGAGTTTATCATCGTCAATCTTTAATTGTACGAGTAATAAGAATCAAATTTAATTCAAGAAAGGCCTTGTTCTTATCCATGAGGACTAGATCATCATTTGTTCCCTTTGGATTTTAAAGGAAGGAGTTTAGATTTTATTATTGGTGGTATGTGAGTAATATGCTTTGAAGTGGTAAAATTTGGATAAAAATCCTGAATCGAGTTTAGGAAAGTTTGCATTGATTTATTACTTTACAAAGTCCAAGTTCCATTCAAGCTATGACTAGATTCATTCAAGTTGCCATATTCTCAAATTCCAAGATTTTTTGTACAAAGATGTAAGAAGTGATTCAAGTTTCATCATGAAAATTTACAAAGAGATTTTAATCAAATTTTAATCCTAAGGTTCAAGGTTGCAAGTTAAGCTCAAAAATTCAAGATCTTAAGTTTAAAACTTCAAGTCAATGTCATTGCATCACCATTCAAAACTCAAGTGTGATTTTCTTGTCAAAAAAGAGTTCGTCCAATTTTTTTAACCAAATGGAAGAATTGAAAAAACTCATGACAGTACAAAATTCAAGAGTGTTCAAATATCCTTTACAAGCTAAGTTCATAATATTCGAATCATTAAAATGTGAATCCAAAGGAGTTGCAAGTTCAAGTAAAAAAAGTTCAAAGTACCGAAAAGGTCTCAGCATTCAAAATTACAAATTAGAACTTCAAAATTCAAAAAGAGTTGATCCTAATCCTAAAAGGTTGACCAAAGTCATCTCAAGCTATCACAATCCCTCGTTGCAAGACAAGAAAGCCAAAGGTTGTTGTTGCTTTTGAGTACATGCCTGAGGAAGACTTGGTTCGTTGGACTACAATCATTGTTGGCTATGCACAATATGAATGTTATCTGGAAGCAGTTTGAAATTTGAAAGAGCTCATCGAAGAAATTCACAGTTACAAATGCCATTGTCAAATGTACACCGAGAAGGTACGCAAGACATGTATCAAGTATGATTACTTTCTGTAATCATAATGGTCTTCCAAATAACGAGGGTAGGGGTGTACAAAAAAACTGGTTCACAAGAACCAAATTTAAAAATATGATGCACCAATTTCAAAAGTCCATATTATTTGGTTTAAGAACTAGTCTAAATTCATTTTACTAAAACCATAAAAAACCAATGTCCACTTTTTAAAACCAATACATAGATGGTTAATCTACTTTTTAAACATAATTTATTTTTTGTTTTGTTTTTGTTTCATAGTCATAAGTGACAACTACATGTTGTTTCATAGTCAAAATATATATATGAATTAAAGAGATAGTCAATAAAATAAGTAGCTTTAAAATATGATTAAACTCACCATCCTACAGGTTGTTTTTGTTTCATAGTCATAAGTGACAACTACTGGTTGTTTTGACTGGAAGAGTTTGTTGGGGATCATCTTTTGTAGGGTAACCCATTGGTGGTGGTGGAGCAATTTGGTGGTGGCTACTTAATAAAACATAGTTGTTTCAGAGACATAACTACCTCTTTTCATTCAGTATTAAAAACACCAACTAGTCTATCTCAAATAGTAATTTGGTATAACAGATTATGATGCATTTTATAAATATATTTTTTTTATAGGATAACTCAAAGCTTATCATTATATAATAGGATTTGGTCTAAACTTATTATCTCCATTCAGTATAAAAATTCTCACGGAAGAGCACTTAATAGTAATACTCAATTGGAAATCTATTCTTAGAAACATATATATTCCAATTATGATTTTAGAATCAATTCTTAAAACCAGCTACAGTATCGGTGCATATATATATATATATATATATATATATATATATATATATATATATATATATATATATATATATATTGATTTCTAAGATAAGATAAATAAATATACATTAATTACTTTTTTAATTTAATTCAATTTTATTGTCAATGAATGGTTATTAATTTCAAAAATGGTTAGATGGAGTTAAGAATAAGTTGTTAAAATGAGAATTAAGTTTTATTCAAAACAAGTTTGAGGGAAATTTGGTTTTAAAACTGGTCCAAACAAAAACTGGTTTTTTGGTGCAAACCGGTTATTAACCAAACTGATCCAAACTTAAACCGGTTTTACAAAAATAAACCAGTTTTGTCAAAGTAGTTTTAAAAACTAAACTGATCCATATATTTGGTTCAATTTGGTTTGGTTTTAGAACCATGCACACCCCTAAACGAGGGGCTGCTGATTATGTAGACTCCTACAAGCATACGGTTGTAATAGTTGTGTTAAATACTGTGGAAATGATGGTTGATCTTATGCGCTTTCTTGGCCAACTGTTGCCGGGATTAATCAAGTCAGTTTTGTAGTAGGGGAGTGATGAGATAACTCCAATATTGACAACATAATAGTCCTTTCGTGTTAATACATTTCATCACTAGATTTTTAGTATTGGCAGCATAATGATTATTTCGAGGCATTCAATAAGTTACTAAATTTTCATCTTGATGATGAGTTGATGGTACGGCCTACCAAATATGCAGAAATATGGTCCAGTTGCTGGTAACTGTGTTTATTGGTCCGGCTACCGCTAGGATTATCAGTGTGAATCAGGTGAAAGTAATGTTCACTTGCCCAAAGCCTAGTGAGCAAAAGATGAAGTGACTCGTAGAGCACTGGAAACTTCGGAACAAGATGAACCTGCAGGCACGAACCGAAATAAATGATATAAGTAAAGGTCATTAAAGAGGTTTCATGTGAAGTTCAAGAGAAAAAAAGAAATAACGGTCTTCCATAGGCGACACGACCCATTATTTCTTTTTAAATTGCTAAGGCCATAGATTATCTCCAACCCATCCATCAAGTTTTTCACCTAAATAACAGTTGCACAAAGATCAAATCAGTCAAAAGGAGTGATATCGAAAGTATTCTAATGAAGAAGATAGGGAAATTGGTTGCAAGTGGGTTCGCTAGCACAAAAAAAAATGAACTTATAGATGTTAATCCAAGGGAGATGAATGCTACTGTAACAGATTTAAAGAGAAAAATTCAGGAAATTAATTTGTGCAAGACCTTCATTTCTTTATAGTTGATGGTGATGGAAATAAGCTCATCTTGGTGTCCGTTCTTCAAGGATATCTCCAATACAGAGGTGAGTTCTCGGTTGACGGTGAACTACGCGAAGCACTTAGACCAACATCTTGGAAAGGGAGTAAAATGTTTCGAGTTGCTGACATAGGAAGCGATGGCGGCAATATCTGTCACGGTAGAAATAATGATGAATCAGCATTTTTATAAACCAAGGCAATTAAAAGAAAAAACTGAAGTTTCTATGTGCATACTGTTAACCCAGAAAGCTATTCAAGGTATCACCCTCAAATGGTTAACTTTAGGAATTAGTGAGTTATTAAGCTTGTTGGCAAGATGATTCACTCGGGAACGCTGCGACGGGCTTAGCCTAACTCTAGTTTCCGCAGTAATCCAAGAGTCCATGGGAAATTTCTATAATTTGTAGCAGTTACGAACATGATCCGCTAGCCAATACCCAAAGGACGACTCACTATGACCTGGCAAATAGCAAAACATTTCACAGCAATCAGATCAATTCTCAAGCACACTATGAGGTAGTAAATGCTCCACTCACCATAATTAACAGAAGGAAATGCTCCAAAGTTGCAGCCAAGTTGCTATGAAGCTTGTTGCTGCTACTTAAATGGAAAGCTGAACCTACAATAGAAGCAGTGAAGAATGAAGTTTGAGATTTCAAAGACAAAATTATTTTAAAGTGCCTAAAACATGAAGCATAGCACCAAACACAATCACAAAATCCTCATCATCATCGAGTAAAATCATAAAGTTAATGGCAGGATCAGATTTCTAAACAAAGTCAGATATTTAGGGAAAGTTTTTTTTGCAAGAATTGAATATGTTGTGACCTTGTCTCAGACAACAATCAAACACAGTCAAACACGATCAAAACACAATCAATGTCAGTTCAATTTCTTTCCAAAACAAGTCTCCAACATAAATTAAACATTCATAGACAAGAAATCAAATTCATAATAAGTTTCCAAAACAGAATCGGGACAGCAATAAACAACATTCAATTTGGAATAATACAGTCTATAAAAGAGGAGAAAATCATCAGAAAGGAGACAAGTACACGCATACGGTTTCATACATAGTATTCACACGGAGACAAAAATATGCAGCAGTAAACAAAAAGTAAGCCACATACATTCACATATATACACATTGCAGAGAAAATCAACAACAGGCAGGGCAGCAATACAACAATACACGAAGAAGAAAAATAACACTAAGAAGGAGAAGGAGCAACATTGAAGACGCGTCAGACGAACTCCGATGGGTAAATTTCTTTCCCTTTCTTGCTTAGGAAATGTTGCCACCATGTAAATGTTGATGTGAGGAGTTGAGGCCCTAACTCGAGGGACTTTAATTCTTCTTGCGAGGCCTCTGATTTGTGAATTCAAGACTTAGGGTTCTTGAGGTCATCACCTCGTTTTGCTTATTTGAATAGGAATTGCATGAAATTAACACATGATTAGGCTTTAGGGAGTGAGGACGAGCATTTTGATGTATGTTTGGTGTAGTTTCGCCCTACGCCACCGCCTTAAGCGATTTCCGACGCGACAGGAGATGTTACTCTCCGGCGAGGTATTCAAGTGAGAGGGAGAGAGTTGCATTAGAGAGAGAGAGAGAGAGAGAGAGAGAGAGAGAGAGACAGCGGGGAAATGGGAAGCTCCTCTTTGTTTTTTTTGGCTTCTATATTACTTCATGATCATACGCGCACGCATATACAGGTCTCACCATGCACCCCATATCTGGGCCGTTGATCAGAGTCAAAGGTCTGACTCGTGTGGATCAGACGCCCATGATGCGTCCGATGGACCCCACCTTTTTTATTTTCTTTTTTGATATTATAGTTTTTCCATTTTGAATTATTTTTGAAAAAAATATAAAAAAGGTTTCTATTCATTTAAAAATAAATGTATTTAGCTATTTCAAAATTAGGCTATCTTAATAATTTTCTTTAAATAAATTTAATTAATTTAAATCTTTAATCCAATAAATATTTTATTTTTGTGGGTTTCCTTGTTTTGATTGTATTCATTTTCTATTTATATTTTGTATTGTTTTGATTAATTTATAAATATATATATATATATATATATATATATATATATATATATATATATATATATATATATATATATATATATATATAGTATTAATTATTATAAACAAGCCTATTTAATTTAATTAATTAAATTACTGATTAGTTTTGTTAAGTGGATTTATTTAATTTAATTAATAATCTAGTGCTTTTGTTTGATTATGCGACCTTCGACTTTCATGCTTTTCACCTTCAATTCTGTGTTGGTTGTACTTATGCTTTAATTATATGAGCTTGCACACTAGTTGTCGGTTCTTGAACTTATATGATTGTTTGTGTCTGTGTCCAAGGGAAGAACTTGTGTTTGACCATTCTGTCATATGCATTGCATTTAATTTGCATTTATCCTCTCCCCCTTTGTGGCTTCTATGCCCTTTTTAAGTTGAATACCTCAGATAATGCTTAGTTTGTTTTTCCCTTAGGTTGATTCCCCTTAGGATGTTAATTTAAGACAACTTACAATTAGGCCCCATTTTCTCCCATGAGAGAATTAGACATAAGTCATCCCTAGCTGAGATGTGATTCTCCTACCCCATGACATAGTTGAGAAGGATGTAGATTCTTTTCCACTTACGAGAGGTATGTGGCATACTCGTCGATTCTATATCTGAGTTGGAGCCCTTCTCTTAATATGAAGCAAAGGTCCATCTTCCACATGTTTGTGGTGGTTTAAGTTGAGTATTCTCCTTAAGATGACAACTTATCTCTTCTCATAAAACTAATCAACAAACATTGTTTACCCTTATCGAGGGGAACTACGAATACTCTGATTCCATTCCCGTCAGGATACATAGGCACGAGATGCGATATCTTGGCGAGCATACTTAGGACTAACACCTTAGGTCTCTCCCCCTTTACCTTTTCACCCTTTAGTAGACAAAATAACAAATAACACAATAAAACAAGAGGTTCCTGTAGAGTACTACATATACTTAAGATGTTAGTATCTTCCCTATGTATAACCAACCCCCGAACCTTAGATTCTTTTTTTCTTTGCATTGCATTGCATATTTTAGGTTATTCGTTCTTTTTCCCTTCCCGTGGATAAATTAAAGATCAGTGGTGAATTAAGATTTGTGATTCAAGTTAATCCAATAGCTTGATATATGATTCTCACCACGACAGAAATAGCGACTTCACTGGGGAATTGTTAGAGGGTTAAGCCTAACTTGCTTATTTGTGATATTTATTTGCTTGCTTGTTGTTTTGTTGTTTCATAGGTTGTTACCTTTGTGTGGTGAGATAAGTCTTAACTCGGACTTGAATATACATCTATGATAGTATTGTGGTATAATCAATAGTTAACTGTTGGGAGTAGTCCTAACATGATTAACATAAGATATAACCACGCTCAGTGGAGTCCCCTTTGGGATTACTGATGTCATGCGGGTAGTCGTATTGGCATTACTTTTTCCGACCTGGGAGTCTGTGAAGCTGAGGACCTTAGTATCCCTTCACCCCTCTTAGCCTTTTTAGGACATAGTGCAATGATCATCCAGGTGTAGACATGTGGTGATTTTTATGCGATACTACACTCAGACGAGTTTATCTTGAGAATATTATTAGCCCGCATGAGTAGTCGTGCAAGTCGGTAATAGCCAAAAGATTTATCGATGACTCTAGGAACTGTGTAGAACCCGTTGTGCATGTACAAATGAACTCATGGTACACACCTTTTGGGAAGGGTAGACCATGACTCCATGCTCGTGACCTTCAAACCTAGGCCTTTGCTTGTTTGTATGTATATGTGAATATGTGAATATATGTATATGTGCGCTTGTGCATTGCATCCACCCATACATTCATGCATTCATGGCATCCTTTTGGTTTTAAGGAACTCAGTTGTTTTTTCCTTTGCAAAAATCATAGGTATCATGGATTTTGGGAAGATAGACACTAAGAAATACAATTTCAAGAAATTTGACTTAGTAGAGTTGAGAAAGCTGGGAGCTTTGGTGTCATGTCCTTAGGATTTCAGAAAGCGTCATGGAAGACTTTTAGGCATTATCAAGATGGAAGAGGGAGTTCTCGACACGCTTATGCAATTTTATGATCCCATCTATCATTGCTTTACTTTGCCTGATTATTAACTCGTCCCGACTTTGGAAGAGTATTCGTATTGGGTCGATTTGCCAGTCTTGAATGAGAAACCTTTCGGTGGTTTAGAGAAGATTCCATCACCCAAGGACATTGCAGATGCCATTCACTTGGAGACATCCGAAGTCAAAGCCAACTTTACTACCAAAGGAGGAATCAAGGGTTTGCCTTCCAAATTATTGATAAAGAAAGCTTTCTTCTTAGCCAATGAGAACAGTATGGACGTTTACGAAGCTATCTTTGCACTACTTGTCTATGGGTTGGTTTTGTTCTCGAATGTTGAAGAGTTTGTTGATGTTAATGCCATTTGAATCTTTTTAAGTGGGAATCTTGTGCCTACTCTGCTTGGTGATACTTATCATACTCTCAAGGGAGCTGGAACTATTCTGTGTTGTGCGTGTTTGCATTACAAGTGGTTTATTTCACACTTGCCTCGAACTGATATTTTCAAAGAAAATCCAAACAAGCTTCGATGGTCTCAAAGACTCATGTCTCTTACTCGCATCGATATGCATTGGTATGACCTAATTTACGACAAGGGAGTCATCATTGATAGTTGTGGCCAATTTCCCAAAGTACCTCTTCTTGGTATCCGAGGTGGAATTAGTTACAACCCTATTCTGGCGAGGCGCCAATTTGGGTTCCCTATGAAGGAAAAGCCTAGCAACATTCTTTTGACCAGTTTCTTCTATCTTAATGAGGAGGCTAGTGCAGAATCTAAAGACAGAGTCTTGCATGCTTGGGGAACCATTCACAGGAAAACTAAGAATGATTTAGGAAAGAAGAACTGTATAGCCTTCAAGCCTTTTACTCTGTGGGTTCAATCTAGGGCTTGTGATCTCAAGATGTCATATCCCCTTGAAAAACCTCTACAACCAGTTGTATTGTCATCTACTATCCCCGTCGAGCGTATGGAGGAATATCAAGAGGTATTAGCAAGGATGAAGTTGGAACGAGATACTTGGGAAGGCAAGTACCATGCCATCTATGCCGAGCAGATGGAAATGAAGAAGTAGCTTAAGGAGAAAGATGATTTGATTGAGCTACTTGAGAGGCGTGTTGTGGAAAGGCATGTGACGCAAGAGAATTTATTTTTCTCTAGCGTACATCCAACTACTAGTACTCATGAGTTTTCTAACATTCCACCAACGTCAGGTGCTTGGAAAGGAATCGTCGATCAGCTTGTGTTGGAGAATACCGAGTTGAAGAGACAGAAGAGGAGGCGTGGAGTAGAATCTTCTTAGATAGGATTCCTTAAGACCCTTAGGACTAGCTTTTTTCCTCTTGTATTTTGGGTTTCTTTGATTTGTACTTCAAAGTTGTAACTTTTTCCCATTATTAATGAGGTGAAGTTTTCGAATTTGTTTCCTTTGCAATTTACTTATTGAGTTCCTTAAAACCAATTGCATTTTGCACTGCATTTCTGCATTTTTCTGACCCTTCAAGGAACTAAAATTGTTTTGCATTGTGAAATGGATTTTTGGAGAAGAAGAACACAGAAATACACCTTCAAGAATTCGAAGCTTGAAAGCCTAAAGGAACTAGGAGGTCTAATCAAGGATCCTTTGACATTCTCGGACAAATATGGAAGGATCTTCCCATTGTTGAGACTCAAAATGACAGATAGGTTGCTAGATACACTCGTCCAGTTCTATGACCATCTATACCATTGCTTCACATTTCCAGACTACAAACTGATGCCTACCCTAGAGAAGTATTCTGCCTTGATGGGACTGCCTGTCACGTCTCAGCCTTCTTTCTCTGGATCAGAAGACACGTCAAGTGAGCAAGATATTGTGAAAGCTACGCGCCTGAGTTTATCTGATATTCAAGCTCACATGACTACTAAGGAAAGGCTCCCTGGATTGTCGGCCAAATTCTTGATAGAAAATGCTCATTATCATGCTGATGAGAAGAACACCGAAACTTTTGAAGCTACCTTTGCATTATTGGTCTATGGGATCTTCCTATTCCTAAATATTGACGATTTCGTTGATATGAACACCATCAAGATCTTCATGCTCAAGAATCTGGTTCCCACACTAGTAGCTGGCGCATATCATTCCATTCATTTAAGGAATTCTCATGGAGGAGGTCAGATAACTTGTTGCGCCACTCTCCTCTACAAGTGGTTTATTTCTCGCTTGTCGAGGTCTGCAACTCTCTGGGATTTGAAGGATGGGCTTTGTTGGTCGAAGATAATCTCTCACTCACGCACTCTGACATTGTGTGGTACAATCCCATGTATGGTGGAGTGGTGATGATTAACAGCTGTGGCGATTTCCCTAACATGCCTCTTCTTGGCACGAAAGGATGTATCAGCTATAACCCTATCTTGGCTCGCCGACAACTTGGGTATCCGATGAAGGAGAGACCTGACCCAACCCTTTTGGCAAGAATTTTTCTCAAAGAATGAGAAGATCCAGAACTTAAAGCTAAAATCGTGCGCCCCTGGTGTCACGTACATAGAAAAGGAATGAATGCATTGGGATATCTTGATTGCATTGTCTCGGAACCTTATCTGCGATGTGTACGAGAAAGGGCTCTTGAGCTAGGGATGTCTTACCCTCGTCATGAGCCCATACCGTTGGCTCCTAGGGACCCTACTTTGACCGACACGAGTGAAGAAGAAAAGCTGAAGATTACGTTGGATAAGGCTGAAAGGGAGAGGGACGCCTAGAGGAACAAATATTTTGTCATCAGTTAAGAGAATGAAGAGCTTCAGAAGCTTCATCGGCAGAGAGAAGAGGAAGAGTCTTCTAAGAAGAGGAAAGTGCAAGAGGATTTATTTTCCTCTCATGCATCATCAGTACCAGCTGCTAGCTCTGGTATCCCTCTGACTTCTGTGGCATGGAAGCAATATGTGGACAAGCTTATTCTTGAAAAGGCAAAGATGCAGGATCGGATTGGCCAGGTTATGAAAGAGCTTCATGGAGAGGAATGACCGTAGTCAGGAGGATTAGACTCCTAGTTTCATTTGCTTTATTATTTTTGTATTTTGATTATGTTGTATTGGCTCTTGAAAGTGTATTGTTTGTTTTGTAAAACTTTCTGGTTTAATTAATAAAACGAGCCTTTTGATTATTCAAAGTTATACTCTCCATGATTACAATGTTTTCAAATGTACTTTTGAGTTCCTTGAAATCCATTTGCATTATGCACTTGCATGCATCATTAGCATTGCATTCCAGGTTCTCACTCTTGCTTCTTCCTTCAAACAAGCTGAATCACCAGTACAATACTCGAGCAGGCCATCAACGAAGAATGGACCAGTTAGAACAAGAGAACAGGGCACTTTGTGAAGAAGTCACAACACTGAAGGAAAGCTTGGAGAGACTCAATGGGATGATGGAAGCGTTGGCGGCTGCCTAGAATCAGTCGTCACACAGCTCGCAAGAACATATCCAAAGGACTGTTATCTCAGAAGTTGTATCTACCCCGATCCCAGTGGTGCCAACAACAAGTGAACCACAATACACTATACCTCCTAGTTATTCGTGGGGAATGCCTTCTAATTTTGTTCCAGTTGGATACCGCCCACCAGTTTCTGAAGTTCCAGCCCTAACTGCTGTAATGACTGCACCACCACCCGTGGTGAATGTTGTTCCTTACAATCTGGAAGAGCCTGTGTTCCATACTGCACCTAGTGAGAGTGTTGGGTTTGATGAAAGGATGGATGAGTTCCAATATAAGTTCTTGGAGATGCAAAAAGAGATTAAGGCCCTTCGTGGGAAAGAGCTATTTGGGAAGAGCGCTTCTGATCTTTGCTTAGTCCCGAATGTCAAGGTTCCTCTTAAGTTTAAGGTTCTTGACTTCGAGAAGTACAAAGGTAGCTCTTTCCTTCAGAGTCATCTTGTCATGTATGCCCGCAAAATGTCAACTCAGACAGACAATAATCAGTTGCTTATCCACTACTTCCAAGATAGTCTGACAGGCGCGACTCTTAAATGGTATATGGGGCTGGATAGTATGAAGATTCGTACCTTCAATGATCTTTGTGATGCTTTTATCAAACAATACAAGTATAATGTTGATATGACACCTGACAGAGATCAGTTGAGGGCCATAACTCAGAAGGATAGGGAGAATTTCAAGGAGTATGCCCAATGCTGGCGCGAAGTGGCTGCTCAGGTCACACCACCCCTAAAGGAAAACGAGATGACTAGGATTTTCTTGAAGATCTTAAGTCCATTTTTCTATGAAAGAATGGTAGCAAGCACTCCCAGTGATTTTACCGAGATGGTAAACATAGGGATGCGTCTAGAAGAGGGAGTTCGTGAAGGTAGGCTGACTAAAGAAGGAGGTACTCCCAACAGTGCAAAGAAACATGAAAGTAACTTCATGAAGAAGAAAGAGCAGTAAGTGAGTGTCGTACATTATGGTCGATAAAAAAGAAGATACCAACAACATCAACATATTATCGCTGTGTCACCAGTCATCAATACTCCCGCCTATCAACCTCAGTTTGCATAACAATATCAACCACCACCACAGGCTTCACGAGTTCCACAACAACAACAACAACATCGTCAACAAAATCAACACTCTCCTCAACAGGCTCGACAACCGTTCAACAACCAGGGTTGTATGTAGAGAAAACCAAGTTTTAATCTTATCCCTATGTCCTATGCAGATCTGTTTCTAGCTTTGTCGCAGAAAGGACACATTCAGACGAAGTCTCCACCATAAGTGCCTAAGAACCTTCCTTATTGGTACATAGCAGATCAGTTTTGCCCATATCACCAAGGTGCGTCAGGCAATAATATTGAGAACTGTTATGGGTTGAAAGCAGATGTTCAGAGATTAGTCAAATGTGGGATCATATCCTTCAAAGACTCAAATCCAAATGTACAAGCCAACCCTCTACCACAACATGGGTCAGCTAGTGTGAACATGGTTCAGGGATGTCCTAGAAAGTATGTTGTTTATTTTATCTCAAGTACATCTGAGAATCTTTAGTCATAATGCATGGTGGATTGACCAGAATGGTTTTCTTCAGTCATGAGCGCCACAATTATGCTACTTGTCGTGTTTGTTCAGTGAATTCTCGAGGTTGTCGTCTTGTGAGGGAAGATATTCAAGACTTGTTGGATAGAAGGGTTATTACAATCATGTATGATAGGAATCCAGATCCTGTGGATGAAGACGAAGAGGTGTTTGTAATAGTACCCCACTTCAAAGAGTTAGAGCGTATCACGTATGATAGCAGGAAGTCTTCTACAACTACTTTAGTCATCAATGTGCCTGGCCCAATGCCATACGCCTCTGATAGGGCGGTTCCCTACAAATATAATGTCACTATGCTAGAGAATGGAAAGGAGGTGCCTCTGCCTGTTTTGCCATCTATTGTTAACATTGCAGACATTAGTAGGGTCACGAGAAGTGGTCGAGTTTTCTCTTCACCAAAGGATAAAGATATTTCTTTTGAACAGACAATTGTGAAGGATACAGTTGTGGGGCAGTCCAGTGGGACCGATTCCTTTGATAAGTCTAATGAGTTTTTGAAGATAATTAAAAGAAGTGAGTATAAGATTGTGGATCAACTTCTGCAGACACCGTCCAAAATCTCAGTGTTGCAACTATTGATGAGCTCTGAAGCCTACAGAGAGGCGCTACAGAAAGTTCTTGAGCAAGCTTACGTCGACCATGACGTGTCCGTCGATCAATTTGATGGAATCATAGGCAACATCACCTCATGCAATAGCTCTTTCAATTATTGGCGGTAGTGCCAAGAAGAGTGGGGTTTCTATTTTATCTTTCAAGGATGCACAATGTGTCGTGGAGAGTGGTTCTCAGGAAGGGTGGGGGAAAGTTCTGTTGTTGCCCGAAAACAAAAAGAAAGAGGGTCTCGATTTTTCAGTTGTCAACTCCAACAAGCCTGCTACAGGAAGTATGACTATTCCACCTATTAAAAAGGTTTTTCATAGCGGATGGGTCATTCATCCATCAAGAGTCAACGCTATACTTGGAGACGAGTCTGATGAAGATCAACTGAACTTTATGACGCATGGAGCAGTGGCCCAGAATTGGAGTGATGTTAATGTTCCTGTTGTTGTCCATTTATCAAAGTAATTGTCTTTTGTTGTGTTTTTAGTTCTTCGCTCTGCCCAAGGCGAAAGAGTTGTTGTGTGGGCTTATTTTCATAATTCCCTTTTGCTCTGCCCAAGGCAAACGTGATCTCATGTTAGGGGTTTTGTTTAAGACTACTATCATTAATAAAATTGTCATTTGGTGATTCCATTTTATTTGTTTTTTTTACTTATCTGCTTTTCTGGAAAAAACAGTAATCATGAAAAACCCATTTTTATCACTTTGCATGTTTTGTGCACACACTTCCACTTTCATAAAATCTAAAAAAAGCCACATTGCATGTGCAGATTATTGTTCGAACAAACCATAAAAAATAATGACCCAATGCCTTCTCCAAACTTTGAGTTTCCTGTGTTCGAAGCCAAAGAAGAAGAAGAAGAGATCCTTGAGGAAATCTCCCGGTTACTCGAGAATGAAGATAAAGCCATTCAGCCTCACAAAGAGCCAGTAGAGATTATTAATCTGGGTACAGAAGAAATCCGTAAAGAGGTGAAGATTGGAGCTTTACTTGTGTCTGATGTGAAAGAAAGGTTGATTGAATTACTCAGAGAATATGTTGATGTGTTTGCTTGGTTGTACCAAGATATGCTTGGTATCGACACCACTATAGTGAAGTATCATCTGCCTTTGAAGCTAGAATGTCCGCCAGTCAAGCAGAAACTCAGGAGAACTCGCCCTGACATGGCTCTGAAGATCAAGGAAGAGGTACAGAAGCAAATTGATGCAGGTTTCCTCATCACATCTGAGTATCCACAGTGGTTAGCCAATATCGTGCATGTTCCGAAGAAGGATGGTAAAGTTTGCATGTGTGTCGATTACCGAGACTTGAACAAGGCTAGTCCGAAGGATGATTTTCCTGTACCCCACATTGACATGTTAGTAGATAGCACTGTGAGGTATAAGATATTCTCTTTCATGGATGGATTTTCAGGTTATAACCAAATTAGGATGGCTCCCGAAGATATGGAGAAGACGTCATTTATCACGCCATGGGGCACCTTTTGTTACAGAGTTATATTGTTCGGTCTGAAAAATGCCAGCGCAAAGTATCAAAGGGCTATGAATACTCTTTTCCATGATATGATGCACAAAGAGATTGAAGTTTATGTGGATGACATGATATCTAAGTCCAAGACTGAAGAGGAACATGTTGAGTATTTGTTGAAGTTGTTTCAGCGATTGAGGAAGTATCAACTCCGTTTGAATCCTAACAAGTGTACATTTGGTTTTCGCTCAGGAAAACTTTTAGGTTTCATTGTTAGCCAAAGAGGAATCGAAGTAGATCTTGACAAGGTTAAGGCCATACAAGAGATGCTAGCTCCCACTACAGAAAAGCAAGTCAGAGGCTTCCTAGGACGTTTGAATTATATCTCTCGGTTTATCTCTAACATAACTGCCACTTGTGGACCCATTTTTAAGCTCCTAAAAAAAGACTGGGGCTGTGTTTGGACTGAGGATTGCCAGAAAGCATTTGATAGTATCAAGGAATATCTTCTTGAACCTCCTATTTTGATCCCTCCGGTTGAAGGTAGACCTTTGATCATGTATTTGACTGTTTTGGAAGACTCCATGGGATGTGTACTCGGTCAGCAAGACGAGACAGGGAAGCAGAAACATGCAATCTATTATCTGAGCAAAAATTTCACTGAATGTGAATCTCGATACTCGATGCTAGAGAAGACTTGTTATGTTTTAGCATGGGCGGCCTGACGTTTACGTCAGTACATGCTAAACCATACTACTTGGTTGATTTATAAGATGGACCCCATTAAATACATTTTTGACAAACCTGCTTTGACTGGAAGATTTTCCAGATGGCAAATGCTGTTGTCAGAATATGATATCGAATACCACACTCAGAAGGCTATCAAAGGGAGTGTTTTGGCTGACCACTTAGCTCATCAGCCTATTGAGGATAATCAGTCTGCCCATGATGATTTCCCTGACGAAGATGTTTTGTACTTGAAGATGAAAGATTGTGAAGAGCCTTTGCCGGATGAAGGGCCTGAACCAGATTCTCAGTGGGGTTTAATCTTCAATGGTACTATCAACGCCTATGGAAAAGGGATTGGGGAAATCATTGTAACTCCTCATGGATCCCACATCCCGTTTACTGCTAGACTGACTTTCACATGTACAAATAATGAAGCTGAATACGAAGCGTGCATCATGGGCCTAAAGGAGGCAATGGATTTGAGAATCAAGAACCCGCACGTGTATGGTGATTCTGTTTTAGTGATCAATTAAATTAAAGGAGAGCAGGAAACTCGCCAAGATAGATTGCTTCCTTACAGAGATTATGCGAGGGACTGCTCCCTTTCTTCAACAAAGTTGAATTCCATCATATTCCTCGTGACGAGAATAGAATGGCTGGCGCTTTAGCAACTCTGGCTTCTATGATTGTGGTGAACCATTGGAATGACTGTCCCAGGATTGATGTCATGCGCCTCGACAGGCTTGCTTATGTGTTTGCAATAGAGGAGATCAGTGATGTCAAACCCTGAAATTATGATATTGAGTTGTTTCTTCGAAAACAATAATACCTATATGGGGCATCTAACAAATATAAGAAGACGCTGAGGAGGTTGGCTGGCAACTTCTTTCTGAATAATGATGTACTCTACAAGAGAAATTTTGACATGGTCTTGCTAAGATGTGTTGACAAGCGAGAAACAGACATGTTAATGACAGAAATTCACGAGGGATCTTTTGGCACTCATGCTAATGGACACGCTATGGCAGAGAAATTCTCGAGAGTAAGTTACTATTGGATTATGATGGAATCTGATTGTTATAAGTTTGCTAATAAGTGCCACAAATGCCAAATTTACGCTGACAAAGTTCATGTACCGCCAACTCTTATTAATGTCATTTCTTCTCCGTGGCCTTTCTCAATGTGGGGAATTAACATGATTGGTATGATAGAGCCAAAGGCTTCTAATGGGCATCGCTTTATCTTGGTGGCAATTGATTACTTCACCAAATGCGTCAAAGCCGCTTCATATGTGAATGTTACCAGACAAGTAATGGCCAGATTTATCAAGAACCAGCTCATCTTCCGTTATGGTGTGCCAAGCAAAATCATCACCGGTAATGGGTCAAATTTAAACAACAGAATGATGAAGGAGTTGTGTGAGGAGTTCGAGATTGAACACCATAACTTTTCTCCCTACCGACCGAAGATGAATGAGGCTGTTGAGGCGGCGAACAAGAACATAAAAAAGATCATTCAGAAAATGGTGATCACCTACAAGGACTGACATGATATGCTCCTGTTTGCTTTGCATGGGTATCGCACTTCAGTACGCACATCAACAGGGGCAACTCCTTTTTCACTTGTTTACGATATGGAAGTTGTACTCCCAATAGAGGTTGAGATCCTTTCTATGCAGGTCCTGAAGGAAGCAAAACTCTCAGAGGCCGAATGGTGTCAAAGCAGATATGACCAATTAAACTTAATCGAAGAGAAGAGGATGACGACTTTATGCCACAGTCAGTTGTACCAACAAAGGATGAATAAGGATTTTGATAAGAAGGTTCGACCTCGTGAGTTCAAAGAGGGAGATCTTGTGCTTAAGAAAATCCAATATTTCCTCACTGATTCTATGGGCAAGTGGACTCCTAACTATGATGGTCCATACGTTGTCAAGAAAGTCTTCTTAGAAGGTGCTTTAATTCTAACAACTATGGATGGGGAGGAGATCACTCGTCCTGTGAATATGGATGTAGTCAAAAAGTATTATGCCTAAAAATGAAAAAAACGGCTAACTATGTCGAGAACTCGAAAGGGTAATCTAGGCAAGTTAGGGATAAGGCCAGTCGATTGTAGCTAACCAGATTGGATTATCAAAATTTTACTTCTACTATCCAAGACTCATCAGTCAGATCTGAAGAAGCCTAGAGCATAGGAAATTCAAAGTTGTTTAGGAGGATATTGGTTGTTGTTCTTTGATGTAACCCTTTCCATTTTATTACCATTTTCCAACTTCATAATGATCTATGGAGTCATGCCATTTGCTGACTACCATTCAATAAATAAAAATTTGAGCCTTTTCTATTTTGTTGGCAATCTTTATGTTTTTATTTTTTATAGCAATTTTTGAAACAATTTTAAATTGTTTTCTAAAAATTTGTGTGTGTGTTACTTTGGTTTATGAACACTAAAAGGATATTAATAATTTCTTTCAAGAAGGGTAGACTTTGAAATGCAGAACTAAATTGTCTTCATGCTCTCTTTACCTATGCCCCAAAGAGTTTATGTCTCAAGTGGTATGATAACTCCCCAACAAGTCTCTACTTCAGGTGGTCATAACCATTCCCCGGTGAATCTCTACTTCAAGCAGTTACGGCAGGTTTGATGCAAGATTTCCCCAGTTGGTGACCTAAGAATTCCCCCAGTGAATTTCCTTGTCTTCAACCTCCCCTCAATGAAGTAGATGTTATTTCACTCCTTAGTGGATTTCTTATAACTTCAATCTTCCCCAACGAAGTGGATGTTTATTTCATCCCCATAAAGTCTCAGCTCTGACATCTATAGCTGCTATGTTGATCCAAGCTTCCCCATGGAGGTGGATATTTATTTTATCCCTTATGAGGCCTCAGCTCTAGCATTTCCAAACTGTCATTCAGACTACTTTAGTATGCAGTGGATATTTATTTTATCCTCTATGAAGTCTCTCCAATCATGAGTTTGATTCTTTTCCCAGTAGATCTTCCTCCTCCCCAACAGAGTAACGGGATTCATCTTAATAGACCCCTAAGTGAAGTCATGATGTCCATCCTCAAATGGAGTGCTCTCTTTCCCCAGAGAATTTTGAAGTCTTGATGCAGGACTGTGATCCCAGATATAGCTCTACATTCATCCTAGTGATGCTTCTATCTCGCGAAGATTGGCCGAGTATCCATGTCGAGATGTTTATTTAATCTCCAATTTACTTCTTCTTGTTTATTTTGTCAGCATACGCATAACATGCCATACATTCATTCATATAGATACATGGCATATGTGCATTTCTCATTTTTGTGATGTTTGTTTGTTCTTTTACTTTGGTCGTGTTTATCCCCAATTGACTGGGTTTGTCTTCTCCCTCCAAGTAGAGTCGTCAACCCTAGGCAGAAAAAGCGCATCCTTTCTAATTCCCCACTGAGTTCGATCCTCGTGGAAGATGGTTGCTTTAGTTTTCTTTTCCATTATTGGATAGGATAAATCCCATTTGAGTTCATTCCTCAATGGATAGAGTCTTGCTTGACTGTTTCTTTTTAGTTATTTCCTGGATTGAACTTTGGTCCCTGACAATCATGATTGTTGAATCTCTCTAGGCTGTTGAACCTAAATTGAGTGTGCATTTATTTTGCACTTTGTTTCCCCAGAATGAATCTATTTGAAGATCACCATGGAATACAAAATCCTATTCTCCAGCAACTTCTACCCAGACATCAAGTGGCAGCTCTTTATTTAAGCAACTTATTTATTCTCAATTTTCTATTTGGATGGCAAATGACAGTCTCTTTTCAAGACAGTTTGTATATCCCCGGTAAGTTATCAAGATTATCAACTTGTTCTCTATCAAATGGCATCTCTCCGGAAATCTGTCAGAGAAGTTTGTTGAAGACTTTACAAATGTTTCTCTTTATTTGAGAATTCCTGTTGCCAGATTTTATTTGCTCTAGGGCAATTTCAAACTACAACAATATTGCTCCTCAGTGATGTTCTCCTCAGTGAGTCCACTATTCAATTTGCTTCCATCCAATGGCATCTCTTCGAGAAGTTTGATGAATATTCTTACAGTTGATATTTCTCTTTATTTGAGAAGACATGTTTATAAATCAACCGACATACATCTCTTTTGAAGATCCCCGATGAAGTTTCCTAATCTCAAGTAAGTTATGGATTCCCGATGAAGTCCTCAATCTCCAGTGAAATTCCAATACCCTGTGAAGATACTCTCCCATAAGTATTCACTTTCCCAGGAAGAAACTGAGACCCGTTCGTGGCTTGTGACCCGAGGCGTGGGGAAGTTTATTTACCCTTTCTAAATGGATCATTTACTTAAAGAAGAAGTTGAATCATATTTTGATCATGGAAGCTTATTTTGGACAGATGCCTTTGCTTAGGCTATCATATACTTGGTAGTAGGTAATCTTTCCTGCAGGTTCAGACACCTTTCCTTAGGCTACCGTGTTTGGTAGTAGGTGATCTCCCTTTTTCAAGTTTATTACCTTTGCTTAGGCTATCACATGTTTGATAGTGGGTAATATGTTTATCTATTCTGAGTGATTACCTTTGCTTAGGCTATCATATGTTTGATAATAGGTAATGCATCTCGATTTTTGGTCAAATACCTTTGCTTAGGCTACCGTGTTTGGTAGTAGGTCATCTTTCTTTTTGTGTTTGCCTTTGCTTAGGCTATCATATGCTTTGATAGTAGGTAATACACCTTTCTTTTGGTCAGACACCTTTGCTTAGGTTGTCGTGTTTAGTAGTAGGTGATCTCTCCTTTCTAGTCTATTACCTTTTGCTTAGGTTATCATGTTGTATAGTAGGTAATACACCGTGTTTGGTAGTAGGTGATCTCTCATTTCTAGTCTATTACCTTTTGGTTAGGCTATCATGTTGTATAGTAGGTAATACACTACATATTTTCGGTCGGAGGTCTTTGCTTAGGCTACCAGGTGTTGGTAGTAGGCCATCTTTCCCCGAGTCTATTACCTTTGCTTAGGCTATAATATGTTTGATAGTAGGTAATATATCTATTTGATTCTGGTCAGATACCTTTGCTAAGGCTACCATTTGTTTGGTAGTAGGTCATCTTTCCTTATGAGTTTATTACCTTTGCTTAGGCTATCATGTACTTGATAGTAGGTAATATACGTCCTTTCATTTCAACTAGATACCTTTGCTTAGGCTACCATCTGTTGGTAGTAGGTTATCCTTCCTTTCAAGTTTATTGCCTGTTGTTTAGGCTAACATATCCTTGGTAGTAGGCAATACACACCTCTGTTCTATTTGGAGATACCCTGTGTTTAGGCTACCCTATGATTGTCAGTTAGTAGTCTCTTCCCCAGTAGAGTTGGACCTTTCCCCGTGGATTCTTGCTTTCCTAAGTTGTTCCTCGCCGGGTCTTCCATTCGTTAACTGTGTTTCAGCGTTTTTTGTATACAGTTATCCCCTGTGACATCATTCCTCACAGGATTTTTGTCTTGCATTCATTTCATATCATATCATTTCATGTCATATCATGTGCATTTTGTGGCATCTTAGGGCAAAAAATTGTGCATGTTTGTATTTAAGTTTCTCCTCTCTCGTCAAGACAAAGATTTCAATCTCCATATCTCCAGATAGAAGAAACTTAAATAGGTGCATATGTCACACATTAATTTTTAACCCTAAGATCCCACCTCTTTGTGCATCATCTTGCATAACATTTCTAGGTCAATCATACATGCATAGCTAACCAAGTCTTTATGCCTTGTTTTGTTTGTTTGTTCACTGATGAATTAGGGTTTACTTCAAAGGGACCTCAAGGGTTAGTCAGTCCAATTTTGAGTGCACCATCAACCAAGTACACTAGATTCAAGTGAATACTCATTCTCATAAGTATTTCAAGACGCGACTAATTGATCCTGATCCTAGGGTTTTCTACTGGTCATTCTACTTAAGATTTCTCAGAATATTCGAGAAGAATTAGGGTTTCCATCCCATTGATACTAAGCTTGGACATGTGAGGATTATTTAGGGTTTTTATAACAAGTTACATTAGAAGGAATCCTCAAAGCATGGTTCGTGTATCGAGTTTATCATCGTCAATATTTAACTGTGCGAGTAACAAGAATCAAATTTAATTCAAGAAAGGTCTTATTCTTATCCATGAGGACTAGATCATCACTTGTTCCCTTTGGATTTTAAGGGAAGGTGTTTAGATTTTATTATTGGTGGTTTGTGAGTAATATGCTTTGAAGTGGTAAAATTTGGATAAAAATCCTGAATCGAGTTTAGGAAAGTTCGCATTAATTTATTGCTTTACAAAGTTCAAGTTTCATTCAAGCTATGACTAGATTCATTCAAGTTGCCATATTCTCAAATTTCAAGATTTTTTGTACAAAGATGTAAGAAGTGATTCAAGTTTCATCATGAAAATTTACAAAGAGATTTTAATCAAATTTTAATCCTAAGGCTCAAGGTTGCAAGTTAAGCTAAAAAATTCAAGATCTTAAGTTTAAAACTTCAAGTCAATGTCATTGCATCACCATTCAAAACTCAAGGGTGATTTTCTTGTCAAAAAAGAGTTCATCCAATATTTTTAACAAAATGGAAGAATTGAAAAAACTCATGACAGTACAAAATTCAAGAGTGTTCAAATATCCTTTACAAGCCAAGTTCATAATATTTGAATCATTAAAATGTGAATCCTGATAAGTCCAAGCCTTTGAGGTTGGCATTAATTTTGGTAAAACTAACTTAACAGAAAGATGTTGGACAAGATGTCCTAACATGTTGAACTAACTAAAGGTTAAGTTGTTAGACAAGATGTCCTATCATGTTGATTCGACATCTTTGTCTGTTACAGTTTGGAATAATTGTTTTCTGATTTCCAGCTTTTATGGGAACATGTATTTTTCCTAAGTGGCATCAGAGATTGAGGAATCAGAGATTCTGATTCTAAATGGAATATGCTGTTTCTAATTGTGGAGGCACTTTAGGAAACTTAGGATTGAAGAAACTATTCTAGAGAAGAATAAGTCGCAGATTCTATGGAGCTGAATTGCTGCGACTCTGAAGCTCAAATCAAGTTTTGTTTAGGGTCCGTTTGGTTCAATCGAGGGGAGGGGAGGGATTTTAAATATATATATATATATATATATATATATATATATATATATATATATATATATATGTATATATATATATGGTACAAGAGAGGCTCACAAAAATACAACCCTAGTATTCACGCAATACACGGTTGTTAGTGAGTACTAGGGTTGTACTTTTGTGAGCCTCTCTTGTATTATGTGAATACCTGAGTTGGACAGTCTTATTGAGTTATAATTGTTTCAGTCACTATTGTGATTGAAAGGGAATTGAGAAGGGTCTCATACCTAGGAGTGTCTTAGGTAGAAATCTAGCACGGGTAGTTTTAGGTGACAAGTTGTAAACGGTGGAGTTTAGCTTAGAACTAACACTGCTTAGTAGATTTCATTCCTGGATTGGTAGCCCCCAGACGTAGGTGTTTGTTGTTCACCGAACTGGGTTAACAATTCTTGTGTGTCTCTTTGTTTTTTTGCTATTTATTTTTTACTCCTTGTTATCCTTGTGTGAGAAGCAGAGATCAAGTGTCACGACATCCTGTCCGACATCTTAGTGATCTGCTTAACTAGAATTTTAATTGGTATCAGAGCAGGCATCCTGCTCTGTATCTGAGTAAGATTCAGGGAAGATACTTTCTAGTTCAATGGATAAGGAAGGAGGAATTTTAAATAGACCACCCATACTTGATAGTTTTAATTATGAATATTGGAAAATGCGCATGGTGGCGTTCATCAAGTCCATGGATGGTAAAGCTTGAAAGTTTGTGGTTAAAGGGTAGGATCCACCAAAGACCAAAGACAAGGATGGGAATATTACTGATGAGCTGAAACCAGAGGAAGACTGGGATGATGAAGACGATAAGCTTGCTTAAGGTAATTCCAAAGCCTTGAATGCCTTGTTCAATAGTGTGGACAAGAACAACTTCAGGCTGGTCAAGAACTGCACTGTTGCAAATGATGCCTGGGAAATCTTGAAGACTGCTCATAAAGGAACCTCTAGAGTTTAATCCTCAAGACTTCAACTTCTCACCTTCAAGTTTGAGAACTTGAGAATGAAGGAGGATGAGAGTATTCAAGAATTTCATATGAATATTGTGGATATTGCCAATACTTCAAGTGATCTTGGAGAAAAGATTCTAGAAGCAAAGCTTGTCCAAAAAATTCTAAGATCTCTTCCTAAGAAGTTTGACATGAAGGTGACAGCCATCGAAGAGGCTCAAGATATCAATACCTTGAAGGTAGATGAACTCATGGGTTCACTAAAAAAATTTGAAATGGCACTAAATGAAAAGACTCAGAAAAAGAAAAGTTTAGCCTCGGTGTCTAATCGTGATGAAGGGAAGGCAAACTCGAAGAAAGAGATGTCTAAGGCTGTTGTGATTCAAGGAAAACAGTACAGTCAATTACTGAAACAGATAGAGGGAGAGTCAAGAGCTAGTGTCAAGGCTCAGCCACTCAACAACCATAAAAGGAAAATTTTTGGAAGGAATTCCAATTATGAAGAGAAAATTGGCAAAGAAAAGGGGATCAAGTGCCTTGAATGTAAGGGATTTGGACACATTAAATCTGGGTGTCCTACATTCCTCAAGAAAGAAAAGAAAAGCTTCTCTACATCCTGGTCTGAAGATGATTCTGCAAGTGATGAAGAATCACCAAAGCAGGTCTCTGCTCTCACAGGAGTGTTTGACTCTGATGTAGAATCAGACATTGAGATCTCTCATATAATGATCTAGTCAACTCTTACAAGGAGTTGTACACAAGAAGTGCAGAAATTTGTCATCTAGGAGAAGATCAACATAAGATTATCATGCTCCTTGAGGCTGAAAGATTAAAGTATCTTGGAATCATCTCTGATCTTCAAGAGGAAGTTGTCCTGCTCAACTCCAAACTTGACAATGTAACCAAAACTGTTAGAATGCTCAACAACAGCTCTGACGTGTTAGATGAGATACTGTAATTTGGGAGGAATGCTGGAGATGTCAAAGGACTTGGATACGATAACCAAGTTGTGATGAGCAAAAGAAGAGATACAAAATCTAGTTCTCCTTAGCTAAATAGAAAAAGGCTGAATCAGAAAATGTCACATGGGATGTCTCAATGTCAACGTAGACATCAAAGACATGCTACAGGAAAAAAGAAACAAGACTGGAAATGACATCACTGTGGTAGATATGGGCATATTAAACCCTACGGTTACTAGTTACATGGCTATCCCAGGTCTGGTTCTCAATCCAGAAGGATGCAAACTGGTAAAAATGGAGAGAAGAGGAGTCTGAAGAATGAGTCTATTGCTCTGATAGTCCATTCCTCTCTAAAAGGGTCTGCTGAAGAGAAGTGGTACTTTGATAGTGGTTGTTCAAGACACATGACTGGTGTCAAGAACTATTTGGTAAATATAGAACCCCATGCCTCCAACTGTGTAACCTTTGGAGATGGATCCAAAGGAAATATTAAAGGGATTGGAAAATTGGACCGTGCTGGGTAACCTAAACTTGACAATGTATTGTATGTCAAATGACTAACCGTTAATCTAATTAGTATCAATCAACTTTGTGACCAAGGTCTGAAGATTAACTTTACAAAATCTGAATGTTTGGTTGTAAATGATAAAAATAAAGTTATCGTGAGGGGTGCCAGATCAAAAAATAATTGCTATGTATGGACTCCATTACAAACAGAGTCAATGTCAATTAGAAAGCATCATAAATCCTCCTCGGAATTGAACATTGATAAATGGCAGAATGGAAGGTTAACCAAGATGTCACAAAGAAAGTTACAACATCAGACCATCTCAAGGATTCAGGGCCTTCTTCATAAGGTTTCTATGATAGATGATCTTGAAGGAAATAGATGTGCCTATGTGGCCACTATTGACCCAGTAACAGAGAATGGTTATACAACTACCATGATTAATCGCTCTCAGTACACATGACTGAAGCAGATGCTAACAAGGGAAAATGTCACACAAGATGTTGTGACATTATCCCATGACAACCTGAGCACACTTGATGTCCTTAAAAATCAGTTTAAGAAGATAAAGGGTAAATTAGGGTTTTACATAACTAGGGTGTAGCGCGATTTTTATGGTTTCGAATCACTATCGCTTTGGTACTACAATTCGATTCATTTTTTATCCCATGAAGCTGATTAAGGAAGGGAAATAGATGTCTCCAATTAACCCTGCTTGCATACTGAGCTTAAACAGATGACTGTTGGTTTACATATGCTATCAAAAAAGGGGGGTCTGTCTTAGGTTATTTTGCTTAAGAATACAGTGTCTGGACTATTTGCGAGGCTTTTGGTGAGGTATTAGGGTTGATTCTTTTTTATTGATGTATGGAGGTACTGGACTTTGAGTTTTTTGTTTAGTATGTTCGCTAAGATTTTGCAATCTTATGCCTACGTATTCCCGTTTAACGAAACAGGGAAATCAGAGCGATCGTAGTTCCCTCCTATTCTAAGGGAGGAAAAATATGTTTTGGTGTCTTGTTCAAAGCCCAAGATTGAAGATAAAAGGGTATTTGTATCTTGTTCAAAGCCCAAGATATGAAGCTAAAGGGTTTTTTGTGTCTTGTTCAAAGCCCAAGATTAAAGCTAAAAGGGTTTGACTGAGAGAGAACTTGTCATCTCTAAAGAGGAACTGTTGATGTTCGTATGCATTAATTAAAGCACAAGTTTGATGCTAAAAGGTTGACTGACTCAACCGGGGATTTCTCTATACAAAGCCTAAGAGGAGGCTATTGACCCAACAAGAGGGTGTTTATTATTTGTCTCGTACGAAGCCTGAGATAGAGACTAAAAGGGTTTACTCAACAAGAGAGTACTTTTATCTGTCTTATACGAAGCCCAAGACGGAGGCTAAAAAAGGTTGACTCAACAAGAGAGTCGGACAAGTTGATTGACTCAACAAGAGAGTCTTTTATATGTCTTGCACGAGGCCCAAGACGGAGGCCAAAAAGGTTTGACTCAACAAGAGAGTACCTTTATCTGTCTTATACGAAGCCCAAGACGGAGGCTAAAAAGGTTGACTCAACAAGAGAGTCTTTTATACTCAACAAGAGAGTGATTTGCTGTCTCGTACAAAGCCCGAGATAGAGGCTAAAAGGAAAGTGACTCAGCAAAAGAGTCTGAAAATTGATCCATTTACAACAATGGATTGATCCAAGAAGCTTGATTCACAAGTTTCAAGTTCATCAGAACCACAGTTAGGGTTTCGCGGAAAAAAGTCAACTGTGCCTTTGACTTTTGACCAGGACATGCTCCCAAACCTTGGGACATGATTCAATACACCCTATAACACCTATGAAATCAAACCATCAAGTTTGATTTAGGTCAAGGACTTAATCTCATAGAGGATCACACAGTTTGAAATTCATCTGATAAAAAGTTAACTGTTCCCAAAAGTCAAAGTTTGACTTTTTGATTTTTTGATCAATTATGGTTCCATAACCCTAAAATGATGTTAATGTGTGATTGGAATCATCATTCATCAAGAAAAATCAAGAAAAGTGGGATAACTTGTAAAAGGGGGTAACCATAAAAAACTTAGAATTTTTCTAAGTTATGGAACAAAGTGGCTAGGGTACCAACTTCCAAGGATCATAACTTGTGATCCAAGCAACCATTTTGGCTGATCCAAAGATGGATTTGTAGCTCTCATGGCATACTTTAAAAGTGTCAACTACAACTCATTCCAATTCTTCATGGATTTTTAGTTATGGAGTGACCAAAATGACAAAAACATGAAAATGCCACTTTTTCCAACACTTAGTGAAATTTTCACTAAGTCAGAATCTGTTTCACTTTTTTCAAAATGTAGGGAAATTTTTCACTTGGATCCAAAAAGTGTCAAGACAAACTATGATCACACATATGTTGTATCATATGAGAGCTTTCCAAAATGGCCAAGAACTCCATCAAATTCCATTTGAGCTAAGAGTTATGACAGTGGTAATATGCCTTGCTGCAACTGTCATGGCAAGGCAGATTTGTGCATTTTGCTCGATTTGATCAAATTGTGCAAATGACAAACAAGTTTATCCATCTGAACACCTCAGGGGGAGACCAAGGAGGAACAAACACTGATCCATAAGCCTCCCAAGTCTTTGGAACTAAAAGTAGCATGCCAAACCTAAAAATGCCTAAAAGGGGGACAAGACTCCAATTTTGTTTTGGAGCATTCAATGGATGCACCAAAGTGGCATGAACTGAGACTTTTCCAACTGAATGAGTCAAGGATGATCTCTAAACTTGGGAACCAAAGGCCTGTGCTCTAACCTCTAGTCAATGGCTAGAGGAGACTTGAGATTCCAAAGTGATGCAATTGGACAATGAGTTGCTGCAGTTGCCATTCACTATTGCTTGCAAAACAAACTTGCTCTACTATAAATAGAGCTCATTTGTGCTCAGTTTAAGTACACCAAAGGCCTACAACACTTGCCTTTCTCAAAATTATCTTCTCACTCTAAAAAATGCCTTTCTTAGCAAGTCACTATCGAATTTTTCAATAGAGAGCAATTCCACTCAAACCAATTGCTCTAACACCTCATAAACATCATTTGTAAGTTGATCAAACACTAAACACACAACTCTAACACTGATTTCTCAGAATCACCAGCCAGTTGCTCAAGTTTTCAACCAAGTTACAGTTGAGATGCCATGAAGTGATCCTGCCATTTCCAATCAAGTCCAAGCATTCAAACACACTCCATATGGTGTAGGGAAGCTGTTCAGATCATCACAACTCATCTGTAACACCTTCAACTCAAAAATCACATTGCTCTTGCTGTCACGACCTTCAAGTAAGCCTAAACTTGGCCATCTCTTAATCTATGCATATTTCCTCGCACAATCCTTTGCAACAGTTTGTTTCTTAATATTCCTGTATAAATAATGTTTAATTCAAACGATTCCCTGAAAACAAATGCATACCATCCTGCATACATATCATTGCATTCGTTTTCCAAAACACTTAGCAATAAACTCATTTACTATATCATTTCTCCAAACAGAAAACCTGACTACTCGACACCGATACGAGACTTGCCAAAGCTTCAATATGACGCTGGAACAGATTGAGGAGAATCAGAACACGATGAGGAATGATATCGATTCGCTGAAGGCTAAAATGGATCAGCTACTGGAAACTATGATGTTGCTTGCCCAGAAAGAGAAAGATGCTAAAACAGTGGCTAATGTCAAGAAACTGGTTGAAAAGATAGGCACTTCTGGAGTTAAGGGAATCCCTCCTCCTGTTCACATAGACTTGTCAGAACACTCGGCTCATCATGGATTCGTGAGCGACGCGGACGAGCAAGTTGATGCCTTCAACATACCACCTCCATCTCTTCAACTTGTTGGATCTGATCCATCTGCTGACCGGTTGCACGTACTAGAAGAGAAATTCAAGGCCTTGGAGGTTCAGGCAACTCCCGACTTGGATGTTGTCGACATGTGCTTGGTCCCTGGACTAGTAATCCCTCATAAGTTTCAAGTGCCGACGTTTGACAAATACAAGGGACTTAGCTGCCCTATGACTCATTTGCGAGCATATTGTCGCAAAATGGCTGCCCACGTTAAGGACGACCCTCTTCTAATTCACTACTTTCAGGATAGCCTTAGTGAGGCATCATTGGAATGGTACATGCAGCTAGAGAAGAGACAGATTAATACTTGGAGGGATCTCTCTGAGGCGTTCCTCAAACATTACCAGTACAACACTGATTTAGCACCAAACCGTACTCAATTACAAGATATGACTCAGCGCAACAATGAGTCATTCAAAGAATATGCTCAACGTTGGCGGGAATTGGCTTCTCGTGTTCAACCACCCTTGTTGGACAAAGAATTGATGGATATGTTCATGGGAACTTTGCAGCCTCAGTATTCGGACCGTATGCTGGGATCTAGCTTCCCCAACTTTGCTGAGATTGTGTCAGTAGGAGAAAGAATCGAGAGCCAGTTGAAGAAGAAAGCTGCTATTGCTTCTACAAGCGGAGTTAAAAAGCCTTTTGTGAAAAGGAAGGATGAAGAGACTAATGCTGTCATGAGAGGACGAGGGGGTAGAGCCCTAGTGAATATACCGTATCAGCAAGTGGCTGCAGTTGCACAAACCCCACTTCAACCACCTGCTCAACAGCCGAATTATCAGAATGTTCCTCCGCCGCAATATCAAAATGCCCCACCACAGAGGCAGCCAAGACCAAGAAGGCATATCGATTCTGTGCCAATGCCGTATAGCCATATTTTTTCTCAACTGTATCAGAGTGGGCATTTGAAACTCAGGGATTTGAGACCAGCAGTCTTCCCATATCCTCTCGGATACGATGCCAACGCCCATTGTGAGTTTCATAAGGGTGCTCCCGGGCATAGTATAGAAAACTGTTATGCATTTCAGAACAGAGTTCAAGATTTGGTTGAGTCCAAAGATCTTACTTTCACTCAGCGTGGCGCTAATGTTAAACACAATCCCATGCCCCCGCATGGAGGACCGTCTGTTAATGCTGTGGAAGAAGGCAATAGACAAAGGTTGATTACAAGGGTTGAAGATATTCAGACTCCTATGGCGGTTATAGGAGAAAAATTGAAGAGATGTGAGATGATTCCTGAAGATGAGCTTGATAATTTGACTGATGAGGTGGTTAAGAAACATTTGCAGAAATTCCTGGATCAAGGTGTGATTCAGGTTGAACGCCGGGATGCAAGAGAGCAAAGTGTGGCCGTCATTAATATTCAGTATGATGCACCTGAAGGTCGTCGACAAAGACAAGTTTGTCCTGCTCCAGTAATTATTGAATATGATGGAGCTAATGTTTTCCAACAGAGACCAGTTCGTCCTGCACCCGTGGTTATTCAGTTCGATGAGGCAGATGTTAGCAAACTAAGGCCAGTGCGCCCTGTTCCGATAACTATTGAGTATCCTATTAGTGTTGCTGAGTCTGAAGTTTTTAAACAAGGGCCAGAAAAGGTAGTCGTTGAATATGGTGGTGCTAAGTGTGACGCTGTAGTAGGACCAAGTGTAATGACCCGTAGTGGTCGAATCTTTGCAGCAAAACCAGTAGATGTGCCAAACAATGACAAAGGAAAGGCGGTTGCTATACCAGTTGAAACTCCGAGTGCTGAATTACAAGAAGGGTTGTCGTCTCCAAGAGGGGCATTCACACAAAAAGAGGCTGAAGAGTTTCTGAAGATTATAAAGAAGAGCGACTACAAGGTAGTCGATCAGCTGAACCAAACTCCTTCCAAGATATCTATGCTCGCTTTGTTGCTCAGTTCCGAGGCACATAGATCCTCCTTGCTGAAGGTGTTGAGTGCTGCACACATTACCAAGGATATCACTATAGCACAATTCGATGATGTGATAGCCAGTGTCACCACTGGCAACTTTTTGGGGTTTAATGATGACGACCTGACTGCTGAAAAGAAGAACCATAACAAGGCTCTTCACATTTCCTTTAGGTGTGAAGACGTTTTGATATCTAGGGTCTTGGTGGATACTGGATCTTCCTTAAATGTGCTCCCGAAGATAACGCTGGAGAGGATGCCTGTGAATGGAGTAATCATGAAGCCAAGTACTCTCATAGTGAAGGCATTTGATGGAACTAGGCGTGCGGTTATTGGTGAGGTGGACTTGCCAATTAAGATCGGACCTACTATTTTTACCATTACTTTTCAAGTGATGGACATTTATCCTAGTTACAGTTGCTTGCTAGGAAGGCCCTGGATTCACTCAGCAGGGGCAGTTACATCCACTCTTCATCAGAAGCTGAAGTTTATTACCAATGACAAAATGGTTGTGATAGGCGGTGAAGAGGACATTCTAGTAAGTCATTTGACATCGTTCCACTACATCGATATCGAAGGTGAAATGGTTGAGACACCTTTTCAGTCCTTTGAAGTAGTGAGTACACTGGCTGTGCAGCGAGTACCAGAGCACCAAGAACTAAGATCATCGATGGCCTCATACGAGGAAGCTAAAGCTGTTGTGGAAGAGGGAAGTGCCCAAGGCTGGGGCAAAGTGGTTGAGGTTACTGAAAAGCTTGATAAGTTTGGGCTAGGTTATCAGCCATCCCGCAATTCAGCCTTTATTCCATACAACGGAAATCAAATCCCTCCTGTTGAGAAGACTTTTATAAGTGTTGATCGTATCTTTGATTCTCCAGTAGCAATGATCATTGAAGACCATGATGCTGATGAGCAAGCTTCTACAAGCTGGATCCGACAAGCAAAGCCTGGTGAAGAGCTCCAGAATTGGAAGACCATTGAAGTCCCTCAGTTTTTCACACACCAAACGTAATTTTACTGTTTATCAAAAACCCTACGCTCTGCCCAAGGCGTAGTGGAGCATTGTATGGGCCACCTGATGTTTTATGACTTTGTTTATCATTAATGAATTTCAGTTTGCATTCAATTTTCGCTCACTTTCTTTCATTCTTTTTACTTTACAATAAATGGCAATATTTTTCGTGCACACACTTTCTTAAATAAACTCCATAAATCATGAACATGCAGAAACACCACCGAGGTCCTTGACATAGACGCTGCTGCGGGTCTATATGACTTTGATTGCCCAATCTACCAAGCTGAAGAGGAAGGCATGAAAGATTGTGAACTCCCCGACGAGTTGGCAATGCTGCTCAAGCAAGAGGAGAAAGTCATCTTGTCGCACCAAGAAGACATTGAAGTCATCAACCTGGGTACTGAGGAAAACAGAAGAGAGGTAAAGATAGGTGCATCTCTTCAAACTGAAGTCAAGACCAAGTTGATAGAGCTCCTCCATGAGTACGCTGACGTATTCGCCTGGTCGTATCAAGACGTGCCTGGGTTGGATACTGACATGGTTGTACACAAGTTACCGCTCAAGGAGGAATGCCATGCTGTCAAACAAAAGTTAAGAAGGACCCATCCGGATATGGCTCTCAAAATTCGTGAAGAAGTCTGAAAGCAGATTGATGCTGGATTCTTGGCAGTAGCAAAGTACCCACAATGGGTTGCCAACATTGTGCCTGTACCGAAGAAAGATGGAAAGGTTCGTATGTGTGTGGATTATAGAGATTTGAACAGAGCTAGTCCTAAGGATGACTTCCCATTACCTCACATTGACGTATTGGTTGACAACACAGCCCAGTTCTCCGTATTCTCTTTTATGGATGGATTTTCTGGATATAATCAAATTAAGATGGATCCAGAGGATATGGAGAAGACTACATTTATCACACCATGGGGCACCTTCTGCTATAAGGTGATGTCATTCGGACTTAAGAATGTTGGGGCAACGTATCAACGTGCAATGGTGATGCTCTTTCATGACATGATCCATAAAGAGATTAAAGTGTACGTCGACGATATGATTGCCAAGTCTCAAACTGAAGAAGAGCACTTGATCAATCTGCAAAAGCTATTTGTTCGATTGAGGAAGTTTAGACTGAGACTCAACCCCAACAACTGCACATTTGGGGTACGATCTGGAAAATTGTTGGGCTCCATTGTAAGTCAGAAAGGAATCGAAGTGGATCCTGATAAGGTGAGGGCAATTCAAAATATGTCTGCGCTTAAGACAGAGAAAGAGGTTTGTGGCTTTCTGGGAAGATTAAACTACATCGCCAGATTTACTTCACATCTTACTGCCACCTGCAAACCTATTTTCAAGATGCTAAGAAAGAATCAGTCAATTGTGTGGGATGATGATTGCCAAGGGGCATTTGATAAGATCAAAGAGTATCTGCAAGAACCACCGATCCTGATACTGCCTGTTCCTAAAAGGCCACTTATTATGTACCTGACTGTACTTGACGAATCTATGGGTTGTGTGTTGGGGCAACAAGATGAGACGGGAAAGAAAGAACATGCCATCTATTACCTCAGCGAGAAGTTCAATGACTGCGAGACAAGGTATTCCTTACTCGAGAAGACTTGTTGCGCATTAGCCTGGGCTGCCAAACGCCTCAGGCAGTATATGTTGACCCACACTACTTATCTGATTTCCAAGATGGATCCCATTAAATACATCTTTGAGAAACCTGCTCTCACCGGCAGAATAGCCCAATGGAAAATGGTTCTGTCTGAGTACGAAATTTAATACGTCACTCAAAAAGCCATCAAGGGTAGCATACTGGCGGACCATCTTGCCCATCAACCGGTGGATGATTATCAGCCCTTGAAGTTCGATTTTCCAGACGAAGACATAATGGTACTAAAAGATTATGAAGAGCCAAGTCCAGATGAAGGGCCTGAACCAGGGGAGCGATGGACTCTTATGTTCGATGGTGCCTCAAATGATCATGGGAGTGGATTTGGGGCAGTGATTACATCACCCAAGAATTTCCACTTGCCGTTCACCGCTAAGCTTTGCTTTCCATGCACCAATAACATGGCTGAATACGATGCTTGTATACTCGGGCTGGAAGAAGCCATCAACTTAAGAATTAAGACTCTTGATGTGTTTGGAGATTCTGCTCTTGTAATACACCAGATTAGAGGTGACTAGGATGCCAAACATGCCAACTTAGTTCCATACCGGGACTACGTGGCAAAGTTACTTCCCCGATTTGATGATATCACCTTTACTCATGTGCCTAGAGAAGAAAATCATATGGCAGACGCTCTGGCAACTTTGGCCTCTATGTATAAATTGATATGGCCCAACCATCAGCCGCATATTGATCTACAGCGATTTGAAGAGCCAGCTCACTGTTTGGTTACCGATGAAGAGTTAGATGAAAAGCCATGGTTCTATGACATCAAACATTATCTGGAAAAACAAGAATATCCAGAGGGCGCTTTGGCGGTGGATAAGAGAACTTTGTGCAGACTGGCATCAAATTTCTTCCTCAATGGGAATGTGTTATACAAGCGTAATCATGATACTGTACTATTCAGATGTGTGGAAAAGCATGAAGCTGAGCAGATTCTGAAAGACATTCATGAAGGTAGTTTTGGTACCTACGCAAATGGGCATACTATGGCAAAGAAGATATTGAGAGCAGGCTATTATTGGCTTACCATAGAGGCTGATTGCTACCATCATGCCCGAACATGCCATAAATGCCAAATATAATCTGATAAGATTCATGTACCTCCCACTCCTTTGAACGTCTTGACTTCACCATGGCCATTTTCCATGTGGGGAATAGATATGATTGGGATGATCGAGTCGAAGGCCTCAAATGGACACCACTTCATATTGGTTGCCATAGACTACTTTACCAAATGGGTTAAGGCTGCATCGTATACGATCGTTACCAAGCAAGTGGTCGCTCGCTTCTTGAAACACAACATTATATGCAGATATGGAGTGCCTAACCGTATCATCACTGGCAATGGGTCTAATCTCAACAACAAAATAATGGATGAATTGTGTGCTAGTTTCAAGATTGAGCACCATAATTCGACGCCATACAAACCCAAGATGAACGGAGCCGTTGAGGCAGCCAACAAAAACATCAAAAAGATCATTCAGAAAATGGTGATCACTTATAAGGATTGGCATGAGATGCTACCTTTTGCGCTGCACGGCTACCGTACCTCAGTGCGAACTTCAACAGGGGCAACTCCTTACTCATTGGTTTACGGCATGGAAGCGGTCCTTCCGATAGAAGTCGAAATCCCCTCATTGAGAGTATTGATGGAAGCTCAGCTTGATGAAGCAGAATGGGTGAAGACGAGGTTTGATGAACTCAACCTTCTTGAAGAAAAATGCTTGGCCGCAATATGCCATGGCCAGCTCTATCAAAGACGCATGAAGAAAGCTTTTGACAAGAAAGTGAATCCTCGGACATTCCAGGAAGGTGACTTGGTGCTCAAGAGGATCATGACCATGTATAATGAATCCAGGGGCAAGTGGACGTTGAACTACGAAGGCCCATATGTTGTAAGAGAGGCATTCTCTGGTGGTGCCTTGAAACTCGCAACTATGGACGGTGATGAATTACCATACCCGATGAATGCAGAGTACGTTAAGCGATACTACGCCTAAAAAAGTGGAATAATAAAGCCGCTAAGTCGAAAACTTGAAAAGGCGACTTAGGCAAAAAATGGCAATCCCGGTGGACCTGAAAAAACAAAATCAATCCAGGCAAAAATTAGGGATAAGATAAAAGATATAGGCCCGCTGAATCAAAAACCCGAAAGGGCGGTTCAGGCAAAAAAGGGCGTCCCGGTGGATTGAAAACCCGAAAGGGCGATCCAGGCAAAAGTTAGGGACAAATTCCAAGGCAAAGTATCTAGTACGCACGTCCACTTGATCATGATGCACCGCTGAAGAGAGAATTCAACCCAGCCGTCTTCCTACGAAGCAAGGTGTTGAAGTTATCAAAGTCATAGGGACCATAGCAGTGTTGAAACTCAATGGAACCTCATTAATTTATATTGCCATTATGTTTTTTCTTGCACCACAATTACCTCATTAAGGAATTGCATCCCTGTACATACTTACCCATTCCAGGGGCAAATCAATACAAAGAGAGATTTCTCACCAAATTGTGCTCATTTTTTTACTTTATCTGTTTGTTTGCAAACTGATTTTGTTTTTTATAAATTGTGTTTTGAAACTTCGGTTAATAAAGACAATATTTGAAAACAATAAAATTTGTTTTGGTGTTGGGAGAACTACAAAGGAGTTAGATAGTCTCCAAAAGAACTTCACCACATGAAAGCATCAAATCAGTTGTCAACCGTCTTGGCTCCTCACCACAAACAGTGTAGCTTTTCAGGGATGTATTTAATATAATCCCTAACAATGAATCTTTCAAGCCCAACAGGGGCATTCATGCTCCCTAGTCATCTTTGGCTTGTTTCAAAAAGGGTCGAGTAGTCGAACACTCTCACCATCCCCATAAAACCCAAAGTCCAATCCTTTATTGGCAACTACTCAAAAGTCCACACTCGTTGGCATCTTCAAATCTACCCTTTAAAGTCCAGTCTTCATTGGCAACCATCAAAGGTCCACCATCATTGGCATCCTCATAACACCAAAATAACCCAAGTCCAATTCATTGGCAAACACAAAAAAAAAAACCAAAGTTCAATTGGCAAATCCAATCCTTGGTGATACCCACGACGAGGAAACTTATCCCCAGCGCGCCCGATTATTTGCATCGTCATGTGCATGGCATGCTAGCGTAACATTAAATATTCATATCAAGCACTAGCATATCTTGTGCATTCATACGTGCATTAGATTCTCTAGCAGTTGCATCTTAGCATGTGTTTCAGTGCATTTTGCAATGCATGGCATATTCATCCCCAGCAACATAGCATAACAGGATCCAGGATCTATTCGCAAGCATCTTGGCTAGTCCTCCACCAAAATCGGCAGTATTTCTTCAAAAGAGAAGTAGATACCCCGCACGTACTCAAGGAATTCTATTCCCCAGCAAGTCATTCTTCAGCCAGACAGTTGATATTAACAATCCCCAACAGCTGTCGCTATTCTTACTCCCCAAGCAAAGGATACCATAGAAAGTTTCTTGTGAGCTTTCCCCTGCAAAGCCAGCACATTTCCTCCGACAGGAATCTTGCTCAACTATTATTCAGCAAATTTACTGCAGAGATACTACTTTGGTATTATCGAGGAACCTTAACGGATAAGGGACTGCTTCGACGACCCAGAGAATCGTCTGCCTTCAGAGATACTGTTTTGGTACCGTTGAGGAACCTTAACTGATAAGGGACTGCTTCGAAGACCCAGAGAATCGTCTGCCTTCAGAGATACTGCTTTGGTACCGTTGAGGAACCTTAACGGATAAGGGACTGCTTCGACGACCCAGAGAATCGGCTGCCTTCAGAGATACTGCTTTGGTATCATCGAGGAACCTTAATGGATAAGGGACTGCTTCGACGACCCAGAGAATCGTCTGCCTTTCAGAGATACTGCTTTGGTATTGTTGAGGAGCCTTAATGGACAAGGGACTGCTTCGACGACCCAGAGAATCGTCTGCCTTCAGAGATACTGCTTTGGTATCATCGAGGAACATTAATGGATAAGGGACTGCTTCGATGACCCAGAGAATCGTCTGCCTTTCAGAGATACTGCTTTGGTATCATCGAGGAACCTTAATGGACAAGGGACTGCTTCGACGATCCAGAGAATCATCTGCCTTCAGAGATACTGCTTTGGTACCATTGAGGAACCTTAACGGATAAGGGACTGCTTCGACGACCCAGAGAATCGTTTGCCTTCAGAGATACTGCTTTGGTATCGTTGAGGAACCTTAACGGATAAGGGACTGCTTCGATGACCCAGAGAATCGTCTGCCTTCAGAGATACTGCTTTGGTATCGTTGAGGAACCTTAATGGATAAGGGACTGCTTCGACGACCCAGAGAATCGTCTGCCTTTCAGAGATACTGCTTTGGTATCATTGAGGAACCTTAATGGACAAGGGACTGCTTCGACGACCCAGAGAATCGTCTGCCTTTCAGAGATATTGCTTTGGTATCGTTGAGGAACCTTAATGGACAAGAGACTGCTTCGACGACCTAGAGAATCGTCTACCTTCAGAGATACTACTTTGGTATCATCGAGGAACCTTAATGGATAAGGGACTGCTTCGACGACCCAGAGAATCGTCTGCCTTTTAGAGATACTGCTTTGGTATCATCGAGGAACCTTAATGGATAAGGGACTGCTTCGACGACCCATAGAATGTCTGCCTTTTAGAGATACTGCTTTGGTATCATCGAGGAACCTTAATGGACAAGGGACTGCTTCGACGACCCAGAGAATTGTCTGCCTTCAGAGATACTGCTTTGGTATCGTTGAGGAACCTTAACGGATAAGGTACTGCTTCAATGTTCCAGAGAATCTTCTACTTTCAAAGATACTGTTTTGGTATCGTTGAGGAACCTTAACGGATAAGGTACTGCTTCAATGTTCCAGAGAATTTTCTGCTTCCAAAGATACTGCTTTGGTATCATCGAGGAACCTTAATGGATAAGGGACTGCTTCGACGACCCAGAGAATCTTCGACCTTCAGAGATACTGCTTTGGTATCATCGAGGAACCTTAACGGATAAGGTACTGCTTCAATGTTCCAGAGAATCCTCTGCTCCCTTCATAGATACAACTTTGGTATCATCGAGGAACCTTAATGTGTAAGGGACTTCTTCGATCACCCAAAGAACCTCAAGTTATTCTGTTAATTTTGTACTCCGCTACCTCATTCTGCCAGGTCTTACTCCATAAGTACATGTCCCTCTTGATAGACAAATTTTGGGGTCTTCTTATATCTAATTGACTTCTACCCTAAAAATGAACACCATGCAGTATTCATTCTCTCGGGTTCAAGGCAATTAGATAGGGGTATCTGTCATACCCCAAATTTGTCCTACCCTCTCATTTTTCTTATACCAAGCATTTGTGTTGCTTCTTGACCTTTCTCGGGGTAATCATTTGGCCTTTGACCGTAATCCTCTATAATTTAGGTAATAACGGTTTTGTTTGTGCTCATTGTGATTAGAGGCTCTTGCAAGTGTGTTTGATGTAAAGTGGAGATAAAAGAAGAGGTGCCCTCATTCTCATAGTCAAAACATGGTCCATTCATTCTTAGGCCAATGGTTAGTTTCAAGATAAACGTGTGGCAAGCTGTGGTTTAATTTGTTTCAAGTTGGTTTTGAGCCTTGTGATCAAATTAGTCAAGCTATGGTTGGTTTCAAGATCCACTTGTGGTCATATTCCAATTTTAAGTCATGTTTCAAGTGGTTCAGTCCTATTTTCAAGCCATGGTTAGAAGAATTGTTTCAAGCTTTGTTGGTTTGTGACTAAGTTTACGCCGTGGTTAAAAAAAATGCAAGTTGTGATCCTTCATTTTCATGTCGTGTTTAAAAAATTGTTCCAAGGCATAATTTTGATTGTTCCAAGCTATAATGAGAAAGCCATGATTAAATGGTTTCGTGCCATGAGTAAGGTTTATGCCTAAGACTTGTTTCAAGTTTGATTAAAATCTTAAGGTCAAAGTTTCAAGCTATGTTTAGTTTCAAGGTCAATCGGTGGCAAGCTTGGATTTAATTTGTTGCTTTCAAGTTGTGATAAAATTATCCAAGATATTGATTCAAGTTGTTTCAAGATAATGCAAGTGGTCTCAAGATGATTCTAAGGCGTATTCCAAAAGATTTTTTTGCCATTTTTGAGTCATGTATGTGGATTATTTCGCAATCACGTGGGAGTTATTCTTAAGCCATGTTGGAATTACTTGAAGGCAAAATTGGAGGGTATTTCAAAGTACCATTGGAAGTTATGGTCAACATTGGTTCAAGTGTCTAAGTGCTAGCTTTGGAAATTCAAATTATTAACATTCAAGGATGGCTCCAAATTCAATCCATGATGGATACATGTTGAAATTTCAAAATGAGAAGGGTCGTGTAATTTATAAATGGTCTTCAAGCTATTTTCAAGGAAAATTCAACTTTCACAAGAATGAGATTTTATTGGTTTCAAGGTTCTCAAGATCAAGAATAACCAATTTCCAATTGATTGAGTTCCAAAAAGTCAATTACAAGATTCAATTAAACTACAAGATTCAATTACATCACACATGATACTTGGTTACCAATTACACAAACTACAAATCATGGCGAATTACAAAAGTATCATTGGTACAAAAGAAAATTCAAATTCAAATGAACTTAAAGTCAATGAGTACAAAGAGTTGATTTAACACTAAGAGTGAAAAGATGCAATTGAGTTTCAAATACTTGAGCATATTTGTGGCATGAAACCAAGCCTAATTTCCATAAAGTCGCAAAGCATAGGCCTAAAGCAACTAAATGCCACATTATTTTCTCTTTGAACCAAAACCTTGGTACAAGATCTCCTTCCAAGTCGCCACACTTCACGCCAAAAGCCAACAACACATTACTCACCATGACCCCCCATAGTACAATTTTTAGTCACTCTCCAAAAACCTACAACAAATAAAAAGCATCAACAAAGTCTTGTGCACAATTAAACCAATTTGCCTTATCAAACCAATTTCAAAAGAAAAATAATACAAAAGGAAAGTAGGATAAAGGACTTGCTACTACGGTGAAACTAGAATGCGTCTGCTCCAAGACAAACACAAACTTTGCCTTATGCCTCCTGCTACGGTCATCTGCTGCAGAACAGTAAGTCAAAACCATGTTAAAAACTTCATCACAAAGTCAAAGCTGACAACTGTACAAAGCCCATAGCAAAAGTGATTCAGAGCAGGAACAGGGTTTATAAATCATTAAAAAGTAAAAGAAAGTAAATAAGCAGGTCCCTGTACAAAAAGTAGTGACACGAATAAGGGAAATATCAGCAGCCTCAGAAAAGGAATCGAAACAGTAGAGGAAATGGTGCAATTCCTAGCGTAGTAGAATTTATCAGAAAAAAGCTTCAATAACTAATTTGGAAAGCAAACAATTGAGGATCACAGAGCACAACAGTCAAGGCGTTGATTCAAGTTTGAACTTTACTCAAAGAGAAGAGGAGTCTGAGCTATAAAAGGGACAAAAAATCAGAAATAAAAAAAGGACCCCGGAAAAATTTTCGATTCTGCAAAAATAATCCCACAAACCCTAATTCACCAAAGTTCTAAGAATTCTAAAAAAATTTACTCAGAGTTTCTCATTGAAACTCTGAGCTAATTTGAGCTTAGCCCCACGATTTTTCTGCAATCATACAAGAAGAAGATCAGAAACGTAGAAAGGGGAGTGAACGAAGGAGAAGCATAAAGGGAGGAGAACGGAGACGAAGCATAACTTACCTTTTTGGGATCACGCCGGAACTTCACCAGACTTGCTCCGATTAGGTAAGTTCTGACCTCCTTTTCCATTTTGAGTTCGCGATCTAAGTTGAGCTTCTTTTGTTGCTTCGTTTTCCTCTTTCAATTGCTCCATCTGAGTTGTATTTTGTAGATCTAGGGTTTTTATGTGGTGTTTGATTTTAGGTTTTTGGGGAAGATTTAGTTTAATCTAAGGACGGATTTAAACTCAGGAGGTAAAATAATGGGGGTTTAGGGTTTTGATTTGGTGGTTGGCCGGAGAAGAGGGGTGGCGCCGCCGCCAACCACCTTCTTCTCCGGTGAAAGGTAGGTTTCCGGCGGGATGTTTTGTGAGAGAGAGAAGCGTGAGAGAATAGCATAGAGAGAGAACGAGAGTGGATTGTGATTTGTTTTTTTCTTGTTTCCTTGTTTTACCGTTTGAGTGGAGTGGCTGGACGGTTGTACCGGTGACAAGTGTCACCGGCCTTGACACGTGGTCGTATCTCGTATGCTAATCTCCGTGCGTACCCACTGTGTGCATGCATCTCGGATCCTTAGATCTAGGGTTTTGTTGGCCCTGTGATGATCAGACGTTCTAGAGTTCCTGAGGGTCCATGGTGGACTCTCACTTCAGCGTACGGGCTTATTTTCTTTGGGCCTGGGATGATTCATAAACACACCCCCTATTTCTTTTAATTTTCTGGCCCATTGTTTTTTTCTTTTTTTTTTAGTTTTTAATTGAAACTTAATTTTTAATAATACTTAATAATAGAAAATCCAAAAAACATTTTATTTTCTTTTAAAAAAACAGAACTTATGAAATATTGTTAACAAAATCAATTTAGTTAACTTCATTAAAATTTTGCATTTAATATTAATTAATCTTTTTATGATTAATTTTATTAAATATTGAATTTTAATTTAATTAATTATTAATTTTGTTTCAATTCTAAAAAAGTTCTAAAAAATACTTTTATTTAATTAGTCCTCAATTCTTATTTAATTAATTCTATTAAATTATTTTATTTAATATTAATTAATTTTTGATAATTAATTTTATTAAATATTTTGATTTAATCTAGTTAATTATTGGAACTTTAATCTAAGAAACCTAGAACTTAATTTTAGTTTAGGAATTCCCTCCTTAGAATTAACTTTAGAGTTAGGTTACTAACCTAACTAATGTGCTTGTTTTTATCCCATCATTTTATTTTGTGTGTACTCTATTCATGTGGACTTTATTTCATGCCTTAATTATATGTATGTTATTCATATTATACTTGTCCAAACCAAAAATCTTTTTCAAACTAATATTGTGACTTTATGTCAACCATTTTCATACCTTGTAAGTCGATCGTTTTCACGATCGCAATCGACCTCACAATGCCTCCTCTTGGGCTTTATACAACGATAATTGTTGCATATTTCACTTTGGTTTGTATGCGTGTATGTGATTGGCTCACTTTAATCATGGCTCGATTATTCCCACGTGATTAATTACACCCCTCTCCCAAAAGATTAAAATCAACCCCTTTTTACAACAATAAACAAGCTTGATCCAACGTCAAGTATTTTCCAAATCAAATTCAATTAATCTCCAACATTCACTTGATCCATATATCAAGTTCCTTTACCTCTTGTAAGTCGAGCGCTTTTGCCTCGCAATCGACCTTACCTTAAACCATAGGACCCCCTTTCCGTTAGTCCTCAACCATTTCGCACGCACATTCAAACCTCGATCAACATCGACTATTTTTTTAAAATCAAATTAATACATTTAATTATACTAAACATACTTTCATAAAAGGTGAAAAAGATGGGGATCAAGTCTTTGGTCTTTCTCTTCAATTGTTCGGGTGCGAGTTTTCTTACTCGTGTGTGGACAATTGACGCCTTTAAAACACACGAACTCGACAAACATTCAAACCTTTTCAAATCAAATTATCAAAACACTTAATCCTTACTTAAACATTTTTACCAAAGGTGAAGTGAGGGGGATCAAGTCTTTGGTCTTTCTCCTCAATTGTTTGGGTGCGAGTTCTCTTACTCGTGTGTGGACAATTGTCACCTCTAAAAACATCCAATACAAATAAAACTCCTTTCCTCGCCCACGTGCGACCGAAACCTTAAAACACATACAAATCAAATTATTTCTCAATCAAACCTCTTAACATACTTAATAATATATCCTAACAATTTTCTAAAAGGTGATATGAGGGGGGCCAAGTCTTTGACCTTTCTCCCCAATTGTTTGGGTGCGAGTTCTCTTACTCGTGTGTGAACAATTAGCGCCTATAAAAAATACAAACCAAACGACCGTAGTCCCACAAACTACGAATGCTCTGACTTTCCCATTGCATGAGGGAATACGTAGGCACAAGGATTCTAATCCTTGCCAAGCACCCTAATAATAAAATCACCCCATTTCCCCCTTAAAAAACAAACCCTTTAGAAGATAACAAACAAACCTAGCAAACTTTCTCACGAATCGAATCAAGAGGTTCCCGTTGAGTACAACGGACGTAGAGGGTGTTAATACCTTCCCACTTGCGTAACCGACTCCCGAACCCGAATTTGGTTGCGTTGACCATTTTCTTATCCCTTTAAAGGTTTTAACGATATTTTCCTATTCCTTCCTTGGAATGAATAAAGTTCGATGGCGACTCTGTTTCAAACAATTTTTTTCCGCGTCCATCGCGAGGATCGTATTTTTCGAGGTACGACAGCAGGATCATTGGAATCTATCTCCCAGGCAGAGTTGTCGTAGGAGGATTCCTCAGTTGTATTTTGCATAGTATTTGTGCTCTCAGGTAAATCTCCCCATCTAGTTGGCTGGATGTCCTCGAGCCTGATACGAGAGCTTTCAGGAGCAGTGTACTTGACCAAGAAGTCACACTTGCCACTCGGTTGTCCTAGAGTGTCCCATATTTCCTTGGAACTGGAGGAGTCATCTCTCTCGATGACGTTGACCTCGGGAAAAACATAGTTGATGAATTCTAGTCCTGCAAGCTTTGCGAATTCATCGTTGTACTGGATATTTTCAGAATGCCCTGAGTGTTGATCCCATGACATGGTGGGGACACAGGTATTCTTTTCAATGATGTTGAGCTGATTTTCATTGTTCGACTAATTTTCTTGCCCCGAGTCTCCGGGGTACGGCTGCCAGATAGGCAGGCCATCCATCGGGCCATTATAGTCGTGGTCAAAGTAGTCTTTCATCAGAGTGTCTTCCTCTAATGAGTTTGGTGGAGCACGACATCCTTCCGGATCACAATCTCTGTATATCATCTTGACATCTGACCTTGGTATATATCTCGGACTTTGTGCAGGATAGCAAAATAGCGTAGGCACCTCTTCCTGAGACATATAACCGTCCTCGTTAAGATAGGATTTCCACTCTTCATCTGTATAGGAGGAATCTCCCTCGTTGATGGTATGTACTTCTTGAGACACTGGATGAAGGAAACCTCCACTATGGAAGAGGTTCTGAATGGGATAAAGACTTTCATTGTTTGTAGCAGTTTGGGTATAGGTTGAGGAAAAACCAAGACCTTTCTTCGCTTTGTTATCAGTAGGAATGACAAGCTGTCCCCATCCTTTTGCACTGTTATTCTCGATCACCTCGAGAGCGTCTTTGTACGAGGGAATCGATGTTCCTTTTTATGATTGATTCTTGTTGCTCACCGAAAGAGCCTGGAACTGAGTTCCAACAACCTCCTCTGGTTCTACACAAGTGGATGACGATAGGTTACTCACGATCAAGGCTTGCTCTCCGCAGACTGTGACGAGTTGGTCATTATTGACAAACTTTAGTTTTTGGTGAAGTGTCGAAGTGACTGCCCCAGCCTCGTGTATCCAGGGTCTTCCCAACAAACAACTGTATATTGCTCGGATGTCCATGACCTGGAAAGTGTGAGGATCGATAGTTATGGGAAGGTCGACTTCACCGATAACTATTTTTCGAGATCCGTCAAATGCTTTGATAACGACCTCATTGCCCCTCATCAGAGGTCCTTTGAATGATAGTCACATTAAAGTGGACTTCGGCATAACGTTGAGAGCTGATCCGGTATCTACCAGTACGCTGGCCAAAGCATTGTCCTGGCAGTTAACTATAATATTGAGCGCCATGTTGTGACTTTTACCTTCTTCTGGAAATTCCTCATCACTAAACCCCAAGTTGTTGCAGGAAGTGATGTTGTCGATGATGCTGTCGAATTGTCTTATTGTTACATCCTGTTCCACAAAGGTATGTTCTAAGACTTTCTGTAGAGCCTCTCTGTGGGCTTCCGAACTGAGTAAAAGAGATAACACAGAGATCTTTGAAGGAGTTTGTAACAACTGATCAACAATGTTGTATTCACTCCTTTGGATGAGCTTCAGCATCTCATCATCGTTCTTTGAAAGGTCGGGATCACTGGATTGACCGAATGGTGGATTGGAAGCTTTTATCTGAAGTTCATTTTCTCTGTTAGGTTCTTCAACTCCTCTGTTGAAGATTCGACCGCTCCGTGTTACTCGACTGATGTCTGCAATATTCACGACGGAGGGTAATGGAATTTCCTTTCCATTCTCAATTGTTGTTGCACCGTATTTGTAAGGGATAACTTTATCAGACTTGTACGGCACTGGTCCCGGTAGATAGATAACTACAGGAGCCTTCTGATTTCTCTGACTGTTGTAAGTAACTTCAACCAGTTCTTGGTTAAGAACCTTCGATTTGTCAAGTAGAGGGATGATGGTACAAATATCTTTGGTCCTTTCGCGATCAGAGATTACAACAACATCCTTGATCTGGTCAGCGAAATAGTCAGGCATCAAGTTGATGGACCCCAAAACTGGACACGGTTGAATCTCTTTGCGGTCCAACTAACTCTGAAAGGCTGCTCGTACGAGGTAGCATCCTTGGTTATTTTTCGAGCAGACTCTACAGCGCTCGTAGTTATGTGGTGGCACCTGGCCACATCCGCTTTGAATGCAGTGTAACCTCACTAGGTCCGCTTCCATAGATCGAACATCCTGACTTTGATGCCTAGTAGGGTTCCCATTAATCATGCTGAGTTGTTGCGTGTCTTCGTCTAGATAAATCGGAAGCCACCAATGTTTTAACAAGTGTTGCAAAGTTCTTTGAATAAGAGCACATCCTTGGTCACTCTCAAAGCATACTGTACAATTCCGATACTCATGCGAAGTCAGAAAACCGAGCTGGACTTGCTTAGCGTGTAATTCTACCAAGCTAGTATTCATCAAGCGAATATTAAAGATCTGAATCATGTTGATCTGATAAGGATTTTTATCATGGTAGTCCTGAATCCATCCAAGATCCACCTGACGCTGGAGGGCCTCTTGTATAAAAGAGCATCCCTGATTGTTTATCGAGCAAATCAGACAGGAATTGTAATCGTGCCGCGGCAGATTATGATATTGGCTTTGCCTTGAGTGCATTGCCACTAAGTTGACATTCATCGCACGGATGTCGTGGTTCTGAATGATGTTGAAATTTGCATGTCATGTTAACTCCACGAACTCGATGCTCTTGGATCCACCCGAGATCCAATTGTTCCTGTAGAGCTGATTGCACCACAAAACATCCTTGATTGTCTTTAGAGCAGATATCCCACTGGTGATAATTGTGAGGTGGTATATGTCCATACCCGCTCTGTCTGTGATGCATCTTGACCAGATTGGTCCTCAATAAGAGTACATCATGAATTTGATAGCTGTTATTAGACTCTCCTTCTATCAAATTTACTGCAGCTTTCTCGTGTTGAGGCAACGGGTTCGTGAGAACATTCAGATTCGTATCTTTGAAAGATAAGACCCCGCTCCTAACAAGCTTTTGCACATCGGATTTGAAGTTGAGACAGTTTTCTATGTTATGCCCTGGTCCTCCTTGATGGTAAGGGCAAGTCTGATCTGCTTTAAACCAAAAAGGCGGATTCTCTGGTACTGTAAGAGGAGACCTGGTTTGGATGTGTCCCTTGACCAGTAAGAGTGGAAACAATTCTCCGTACAACATCGGTATAGGGTCGAACCCTGGTGGTCGCATTGTACGGTTGTTGTTATATTGGGGACGAGCCTGCTGAAAAGGCTGTTGTGTCCTTTGCTGATATTGTTGTTGATTCGGTTGGCTCTGCGCAACCTGAGGTTGATACATTGGAACAGGCACAGGGTTGATAGCAAGAGTTACAACTGCTACTAGTTGGTATCGTCGCCTTTACTTTCCGAGAGATATTCCCAATATCCTGCTATTTTTTCTTAGGGAGAGCACTACCGTATCATTTTGTACTACTTGATAATCCAGCGTCTTTAACTAAACGTCCTTCCCGGACTGCTACCTCAAGACGAACTCCCATGCCCACCATCTCGGTGAAGTCACTGGGTGCACTGGCGACCATTCTGTCATAGTAAAATGAGCTCAAGGTATTCAAAAAGATCTTTGTCATCTCCTTTTCCTCGAGAGGTGGACAAATCTGGGCGACAATTTCACGCCATCTCTGAGCGTATTCCTTAAAGGTTTCCTTGTCCTTCTGCGACATGGCTATGAGTTGATCTCTATCCGGCGCCATGTCCAGGTTATACTTATATTGTTGAACGAATGCAGTGCCGAGATCTTTGAAAGTAGCGATCTTAGTGCGGTTTAAACCCATGTACCACTTGAGTGCGGCACCGGTTAAACTATCTTAGAAATAGTGGATCAGTAGCTGGTGGTTTTCTGTCTGTGTTGACATCCTCCGAGTGTACATCACCAAATGGCTTTGAGGGCAAGAGTCACCCTTGTACTTTTCAAATTCGGGCACTTTGAACTTGTGCAGAACTTTCTCATTGGGGACCAGACAAAGGTCTGCGGCGTCTTTTCCAAATAGATCCTGACCGCGAATGGCTTGCAGTTCCTTCTGCATTTCCAGGAACTGTTCCTGGAACTCCTTCATTCTGTTATCCATATTTTCATTTCCACCAGAAGGTATATGTGGAATCTGTCCTTCCGAGACAGTGTGTACCACGGGTGGTGGTATAGTCATTACGACAAAGACTCTTGGCGCCTCCCGAAGTTTGTAACCATCAGGATTTGCTGTCATGCCCCTGGCATCTTCGCTTTCCCGAAGTTTGTAACCTTCAGGCCCAGCGGTTCCTGCTGCAGTTTCTGGATCTTCAGTGATCGGCGGAATATATCCTTCCGGGATATAGTTGAGTGGCATGCCCCAGGGACGATCTTTAGGCATGGTATACCGAGGGTCATACTTTTCCACTATGGGCGTCGATGTGATCTCTGAGATCACAGTCTGTTGTTGTTGCCTCTGAGCTGTTGCCAGAGCTTGCATGTCACCGTGAAGTTTTCTCAGATCCTCTCTCAGAGCGTCGATTTCTTTTCTTAGCTCTCTGTTCTCTTCCTCGAGATTATCCATTTTATTTTGTTGACTAGCCCGAGTATTGTACGAATGAGACAGTTTGACGCTAGAATCAAGACACAAATGTGAGATTCGCAGGGAAGAAGAATGCATTTATGCGAGAATGATGAATGATATGCAATGATTATATTCAGCTTTTTTTATTCAAAGTAAACTTCGACAATTGGATTGCAAATATCAAACAGTGGGGAAACCCCATTTTATTGAATTCAAAGATTGAGGAAATGGAAATACAGTAATTTACATAGTGCTGTAAAAGGAAATCTAAACTTATGGGTCCCGAGTCCTCTCTGAGGAGAGCTCAGGTGCTGGTTCTAGTACTTTCCTTTTCTTTGACCGGGGCTCTTGAGCCGTTGTCGGGTTGTCATTCCTTTGCCAAGTGAAAGGAGCGAGCAAATTCCTTTGGTCTTCCTAATTCTCTACAGCATGTTGCTCTAAAATCTCGATCAGAGCATATTTATGTTTCAATAGTTGCTGTATTTTCTTACACTCCACATTGAGAATACGTACTTGTTCTTCCAAGACTTCTTCTCCTGTTGAACTTTGTTGAGCGTAACCTGAAGTTTTTCCGTATCAGACATAAAATAAAGGACAGGGTCCCTTAACGGAAGAACTTCCTGACGAGGGTAAGGCATCCTCAGCTTGAGAGCTCTAGTTTGTACCTAGTGGAGATAAGGTTCCACAGAGACACAGTCTAGTTTTCCTAGAGACTCCCTTCCTTTCCTGTGAACATGTTTCCAAGCATGCATTATTTCTATCTTTAGTGCTCTGTCATTTTCTCCTTTCTTGAAGAAAAGAACTTCTATATGAGCATTACGCGGGACATGCCTCATCGGTATCCGAGTTGACGACGAACTAAAACTGGATGATAATTGATTCCTCCCTTAGTTCCTATGAGGGGTACATTGGGGAAATTTCCACAGCGGTCAATGATTCTGATCCCGTCATAAATTCGATTGTACCAATCGATGTCAGAGTTGGTAAGAGACATGATTCTCTGCGACCAATGTAAAGTACTCTTTTGATCCCAAAATGCAGCAGACTTTGGCAAATGGGAAATGAACCATTTGTATAGCAGGGGTACACAGCATGTGATCATTCCTTCGCTGTACAAATTCCTTAAGTGTACAGAATGATATGCATCTGCGAGCAGGGTCGGTACGGGGTTTCCAATTAGAAAAATCTTAATGGCATTGATATCAACGAAGTCATCAATGTTGCGAAACAGAAATAACCCGTAGGTGAGCAAAACAAAGATGCTCTCGAAAGCAGTCACGTTCACTATACTAGCAAAGTACAGAGCCTTTTTTATTAAGAACTGGGCTGGCAAACCCTGGATGCCACCCTTAATGGTCATGTGAGTCCTGACTTCTGACTCGTCCAAATAGATTGCTCTTGCAATGGTTTAATCTTTTGGAATTTCTTCCAGTCCAGAAAAGGGAGCTTGATCAGTGATAGCTAAATAAGTCAGGTGAGAGTACTCCTCCAGTGTTGGAGCTAGCTGATAATCCGGGAATATGAAATAGTGATAGACCGGATCGTAGAACTGGATTAGCGTGGACAGGATTCCTTCAATTACATGGACCCTTAACAGAGACAGCAGTCCTCCATACTTAGCTCTGAAAGCCTCAGGGTTGGTAATCATCCTTGCCAACCCCCTTAAATCCTCTAGTTTTGGAACCTTGAAGGTGTACTTGTGAGTCCTCCTTATACCAAAATCCATAACACAATCTCTTTCTCTGACATTTGCAATCATTGTCTTAGTTTAATTTGAAAAAGGAGAGACTAGAAGAGAAAATTTTTCTTTGTTTTAATATTTTTTAAATGAATGTATGAATGCAGCACACAAAAACATAGAAAAAACATGGGGTCAAAGGGTTCGGTGTCATGAAGTCAAGGCTCTACCCATCCCCAAAGGTTTATACTGGTGATTTTTGTACATGTCCTCAAAATCACTGACCCCTCTTGGGATAACGACAGCAAGCGGATCACCAAGCGAGCTGTAGCATCTTAGAGTAATCTCAAATGAGGGTAGTATCGCGTGACAACTATTTCCGATAGCTTCCGCACTACAAAATGGTTTCAGCCTACTAAAATCCTCAGCTTCTCAGATAACCCAATCGAACAATCTGCTTTCAACAACCGAAGTCGTATAGGCATTGAATCCGCAAAGGGCATCTCCACTGATTCGATGGTCGACCGGGACCTCTTATTTGGGAGTCACTCCCTATAAGATTACCCGTCTAGTGCCATCACTTATCTTAGGTGTATACTCAATCTTTCCATATGCGGCATCACACACATTCCCATTAGGAGAAAGATAAACACGGATATCAATTAGGAAAAGCGCTATATATATTTGTCCTACCATCCTAGACCTCCAGTCCTATGATCCTATATAGACAATGACTCCCTAGCAGAGTCGTCATTTCTGTGGTACCTGGTGAATTTAAGGCTTTCTACCTAAGACTGTGAGAGAGAAATGCCTCCCACTGTAAGTTTGCAAGAGATAAATACCTCCCACTGTGGTCGTCATTCTTCTGAAGCACAATTTTTGTGGTTTCGAATCACTATAGCTTTGGTACTACAGTTCGATTCATTTTTTATCCTGTGAAGCTGATTAAGGAAGGGAAATAGATGTCTCCAATTTACCCTGCTTGCATACTGAGCTTAAATAGTTGACTGTTGGTTTATAGATGCTATCAAAAAAGGGGGGTCTGTCTTAGGTTATTTTGCTTAATAATACAGTGTCTGGACTATTTGCGAGGCTTTTGGTGAGGTATTAGGGCTGATGCTTTTTGATTGATGTATGGAGGTACTGGACTTTGAGTTTTTTTGTTTAGTATGCTCGCTAAGATTTTGCAATCTTATGCCTACGTATTCCCGTTTAACGTAACAGGGAAATCAGAGCGATCGTAGTTCCCTCCTATTCTAAGGGAGGAAAAAGATGTTTTGGTGTCTTGTTCAAAGCCCAAGATTGAAGCTAAAAGGGTATTTGTATCTTGTTCAAAGCCCAAGATATGAAGCTAAAGGGTTTTTTGTGTCTTGTTCAAAGCCCAAGATTGAAGGTAAAAGGGTTTGACTGAGAGAGAACTTGTCATCTCTAAAGAGGAACTGTTGATGTTCGTATGCATTGATTAAAGCACAAGTTTGATGCTAAAAGGTTGATTGACTCAACCGAGGATTTCTCTATACAAAGCCTAAGAGGAGGCTATTGACCCAACAAGAGGGTGTTTATTATTTGTCTCGTACGAAGCCCGAGATAGAGGCTAAAAGGTTTGACTCAACAAGAGAGTACTTTTATCTGTCTTATACGAAGCCCAAGGCGGAAGATAAAAAAGTTTGAATCAACAAAAGAGTCGGACAAGTTGATTGACTCAACAAGAGAGTCTTTTATATGTCTTGCACGAAGCCCAAGACGGAGGCCAAAAAGGTTTGACTCAACAAGAGAGTACCTTTATCTATCTTATACGAAGCCCAAGATGGAGGCTAAAAATGTTGACTCAACAAGAGAATCTTTTATACTCAACAAGAGAGTGATTTGCTGTCTCGTACGAAGCCCGAGATAGAGGCTAAAAGGAAAGTGACTCAGCAAGAGAGTCTTGAAAAGTGATGGACTCAATAAAAGAGTCTGAAAAGGTTAACTCCGCTAGGGGGAATCATTGTACAAAGCCCAAGAGGAGGCTGACTTTGCTGAGGAAAGATCATTATACAAAGCCTAAGAGGAGGCTATACTTCTGCCGGGGATTGTTGAGATCCAGAGGCAAGTCCAAGAAGGGAATCGATCCTTGCAGGGGAATGCAAAAGGAATTAATAGATCAGAAACCTTGAGGCTCTGGTTTGAGATAGTGTTATCTGACTCGGGTTAGGGAATTTTGGGAGAAGGATGGGGTCTTAGAACCCGCAAAGTTCTAACTGGGCTGGAGATTAATCAAGAATCCGGGGTTTCTCCTATGTTTAAAAGGTGCTTGAGAATGTCTTCGAGACTCAAGGGAATTAGACTGTCCAAGTCTACTGGTAGAGTTTTATCTTTTGTATGATGCCCAAGAGGAGGCCGACTCGTTTAAGGGATGAGTATCAACCCTAAAATTGGTCTGAAGGTTTTGACTCCTTTTAGAAAGACAACTCTAATGAAGGATGACTAAGTTCTGTCCTATACCTTTAGGAGGTCGTGAAGGTCCTTGTACGAAGCCCAAGAGAAGGCATGAGAATTTTTAAGAAGCCAAAGGGTCCTTGTACAATGCCCAAGAGGAGGCGGGGATGCTTTTAGGAAGCCTATGGGTCCCCAAACCAAGAGAAGTTCAAGAAATGCAATTCACAAAGAAGAGATCATTCCAGGAAAGTTCGAGAATTTGGAAGAAACTCAAGAGATGCTATTCACGGAGAATAGATCAACTCTGGGGAGTAGAGTTTCTTTGACAATTTCTAAGGGTGACAGTTTGAGAAAAGGGTCACCGATAATACTGCCTTTCTCTTTGTTCCATATTGTTTAACCCCAAGAGAAGGGAAGAATGTATCTGGAATCCTATGGGGATCTAGTTTTGTTTGTATTCGAGAGTGACCAACAGGCTTTACCTAGTTCTAGACGTAGTTGCCGGGGAAAACTCTAAATAACTATACTAGTATTACCCAGTTGATATGTGACAAGTATATAAAAGGATGTGAAAGAAGACTTATAGTGAAACAGCCCCACAATACAGTTATATACATATGAAAGCGGTAAATGAAAGCGGATAAACACTTACCCGTTGTAGAGCTTCCATGTTGTTTTGTTAGTTGTTAAACAAAGAAATTAAAGAAAGTTTTGATAACAACATATATTTGAATTCAAAATCAAAGGAGAAAGTGCTTTGAAAAGATTGTTGGGGCTTACAGCTCAAGGAGAGGCCCAAGTTTTAACGATGATCGCACCGTTGTCTTGAAAACTGTACAGAGGGGCAATATGTGAGGCTCAAAAAGTTTTTATGTACAAGGGGATGGGTCTTACACTCTATTAGAGGCCCAAAGATTTATTTTTGTACAAGAGATGGGACTTACAACTCAAGGAAAGGCCCAGGGTTATTTGTTTGGCAACGACGATCGCGCCGAGGTTTTTGAAAACACAGTGGGTCTTATACAATATCTGAGGCCCAAATCATTTTGGTTTCAAAAAGGGGTTGGGTCTTACACTCTATTATAAAGATGGGTCTTATAGCTCAAGGAGAAGCCCAGTTGATTTTGTTAAAAAGGCGACGGCCGCGCCGAACGTTTGAAAATATACAGAGGGACTTATACAATGTCTGAGGCCCAAAGGTATTATTTACAAAGGGGTTGGGTATTACATTCTATTAGAGGCTCATGAGTGTTTAAAAATGATTGATGAGGGTTGAATTAATCAAAACCCTAATTTTATTTTAAAAAGGAATTAATTTTGTTAAAAAAATTAATAAAAAGTATTGAAAACATGTGAAAAATGAGTGGTGATCTTGGATCAATGTTTCAAAAATCATGTTTATATCCACATAATGATTGGAAACCAATTAAATTTGAAAAATCAAGGAGGAAAAATATTTTAAATGTTAAAAAACAAATAAAAGGTTAATTCTTTGCAAAAATATCAAGTATATGAAATAAATAATATTTTTGGGAATTTTTGGCAAAATAAAATATTTTAACATTTTTGTGAATTATTAAAAAAAGAATAAACTCAAAATCATTAAAACTCATAGAGAAATTAATTTTTGAATCAATTAAATAAAATCACAAAATTCAAATATTCAAATTTGTGAAAAAAGGCGCTAAGAACATGGGCCAAGAACACGCGCGAAGGGAATTTTGCTCAGATTTTCATTTTCTATCAAATCTCACTGAATACTTGATGAAATCACACAATCCACATATCAATCTGCTCGTTTTCACCTTACGATCATGTCTATGGTCTTTAATTTCATTTATTTTAAGCATGGAATAAGAAATCAAGACAAAACCTCAAGAACCCTAAAATTTGCATGAAGGCTGAGAATTTTGATACACGATTCAAACAAAGTAATTAATTGAGGGGAAACATTATATGCATGATTGTGAACATTTGGCAAAAGTATTGTGCGAGGAAATATGCATAGATTAAGAGATGACCAAGTTTAGGCTTACTTTAAGGTCGTGACAGCAAGAGAAATGTGATTTTTGAGTTGGAGGTGTTACAGATGAGTTGTGATGATCTGAACAGCTTCCCTACACCATATGGAGTGTGTTTGAATGCTTGGACCTGATTGGAAATGGCAGGTTCACTTCATGGCATCTCAACTGCAACTTGGTTGAAAACTTGAGCAACTGGCTGGTGATTCTGAGAAATCAGTGTTACAGTTGTGTGTTTAGTGTTTGATCAGCTCACAAATGATGTTTATGAGGTGTTAGAGCAATTGGTTTGAGTGGAATTGCTCTCTATTGAAAAATTCGATAGTGCCTTGCTAAGAAAGGCATTTTTTAGAGTGAGAAGATGATTTTGAGAAAGGCAAGTGTTGTAGGCCTTTGGTGCACTTAAACTGAGCACAAATGAGCTCTATTTATAGTAGAGCAAGCTTGTTTTGCAAGCAATAGTGAATGGCAACTGCAGCAGCTCATTGTCCAATTGCATCATTTTGGAATCTCAAGTCTCCTCTAGCCATTGACTAGAGGTTAGAGCACAGGCCTTTGGTTCCCAAGTTTAGAGATCATCTTTGACTCATTCAGTTGAAAAAGTTTCAGTTCATGCCACCTTGGTGCATCCATTGAATGCTCCAAAACAAAATTGGAGTATTGTCCCCCTTTTAGGCATATTTAGGTTTGGCATACTACTTTTAGTTCCAAAGACTTGGGAGGCTTATGAATCAGTGTTTGTTCCTCCTTGGTCTCCCCCTGAGGTGTTCAGATGGATAAACTTGTTTGTCATTTGCACAATTTGATCAAATCGAGCAAAATGCACAAATCTGCCTTGCCATGACAGTTGCAGCAAGGCATATTACCACTGCCATAACTCTTAGCTCAAATGGAATTTGATGGAGTTCTTGGCCATTTTGGAAAGCTCTCATATGATACAACATATGTGTGATCATAGTTTGTCTTGACACTTTTTGGATCCAAGTGAAAAATTCCCCTACATTTTGAAAAAAGTGAAACAGATTCTGACTTAGTGAAAATTTCACTAAGTGTTGGAAAAAGTGGCATTTTCATGTTTTTGTCATTTTGGTCACTCCATAACTAAAAATCCATGAAGAATTGGAATGAGGTGTAGTTGACACTTTTAAAGTATGCCATGAGAGCTACAAATCCATCTTTGGATCAACCAAAATGGTTGCTTAGATCACAAGTTATGATCCTTGGAAGTTGGTACCCTAGCCACTTTGTTCCATAACTTAGAAAAATTCTAAGTTTTTTATGGTTACCCCTTTTGCAAGTTATCCCACTTTTCTTGATTTTTCTTGATGAATGATGATTCCAATCACACATTAACATCATTTTAGGGTTAGGGAACCATCATTGATCAAAAAATCAAAAAGTCAAACTTTGACTTTTGGGCACAGTTGACTTTTTATCAGATGAATTTCAAACTGTGCGATCCTCTATGAGATTAAGTCCTTGACCTAAATCAAACTTGATGGTTTGATTTCATAGGTGTTATAGGTTGTATTGAATCATGTCCCAAGGTTTGGGAGCATGTCCTGGTCAAAAGTCAAAGGCACAGTTGACTTTTTTCCGCGAAACCCTAACTGTGATTCTGATGAACTTGAAACTTGTGAATCAATCTTCTTGGATCAATCCATTGTTGTAAATGGATCAATGTAGTGTATTAGGGACCCTCAAATCATGTCCTGAAGCTTTGGCTCATGTTTTGTCCCAAAAGTCAACTTAGGGGTGAATTAGGTCAAGAAACCCTAATTCCTGATTTTTTGGATGAATGCTTCCCCTGAGGTTAAATTGACTTGATGATTGAGTTCATGATGTCCCTTGGAGCATCTTAAGTTGTGCTTTGAAGTATTGGCTCATGCCCAGAGGAAAATTCCCATCTGGAGGCCTTGGTCGACCAAAACCCTAATTTGGTGACACTGGCGATCCTGAGGCTTAATCCACTTGGAAGGTTGCAGCCTTGTGCTTGATCCTTGACGTGGGAGTCATCTTGATCCATTGTGGATGTTTGAGAGGTTAGACAAGTTGAAGATCATGTCATTTCTTGATTTATCATTTGTCTAAGTACCCTGAGAGAGGTTAAAACCCTAATCTCTGATTGTAGTGAATGCTCAACAATTCCTTGAGGAGATTGATGAGGCACAAAGGTACATCCATATTGTGATGATAATTTACACAATGATGGGAAATCTTAGTGGTCAAAATTTGGGGTATGACATAGGGGTCTAGAGAAATTAATTTGTGGGGATACTGGTCAAGAAGGTGTATTTTCCCAACAAACAAAGGGAGGGTTTCAAAATTAATCATTTCAAATCAAGTTAAACCGCTCTCACTTTGTTCTCTTCTCCACAATCTACTCATTCTCCCAATGTGAAGAAAAATACAATCTTGTTCTCTCTATGATGTCTCAACAACAATCGTCAAAAGGAGGAGGCATGAAGGAGACCGTTACATCTTCCACTACTGGGGCAAAACCTGGAAAGATGTCTACTAGAGATGCGATCAATGTTGTTCCCCTATCTATGGTACCATGCAAGCCTGAGAAATTCCTTGAAAGAAGGTCTAGGAATTTCTTTGCATGTAATACTTCTAAAACTACTGATGCCTCTTTTGATCCTAGAAGTAAGAAAGAAGTTGTTGAAACAGATAAAAAAATAAGGAAAATAGTGGTTAAGCAATTAAATATAGGGGGTAGACTGAATACTGATGGGACTATGCCAACCACCTCTGCTCCTGTTGCTGAACCGGAGGAGGTGACTGAACAAAAGGGTGATAGAGATACTAATGAAGGAGATGGTAATACAATGTCAGAAGAGAACCTTCACACCTTTGCTAATTCTGTTGAGAAAAATGTTAGACCAGATAATGGAACATCCTCGGAGGAATCACTAGAACAGGCATTAAAGGGGACTGCTGAAGAAGTAACTTACAAGGTTATTAATGTTGATGACCTACCTTCTGATGATAAGATCATTGCTAAGAGTCCCAATCCTAGTGTGGTCAAGAGATTGAAGAGTAGAAAGGGTAAAAGTGTGGATACTGAAAACACCACTATCAGAAGAAATAAGAAATTTGTGGTTGGACCTCAGAAACTTTGGAGCAAGGTTGCGGTTATGTCCAAGAAGAGAAAGGCTGAGCCTGACACTGAGTCTGACTATGTTGTTACAGAAGATGTCTAGGACATCATACGTCTAAAGAATCAGTTGCTAAGAAGAAGATTGTCATTATTCCTAAAGTTTCCTTGGATAATATTTCTTTCCATGCTCCCGAGTATGTAACAGATGGCCATATGTGTACCAAAAAAGAGTAGCATTGGAAAGGGAACTAGGGAAGGATGCATTAGAATGCTAAGAAGTGGTGAAACTGATTAATGACGCATGGATAATGAGGAAAATCACTAAACTTGGATCCTGATATGAGAGGCTGGTCAAGGAATTTGTAGTAAACATTCCCGAAGACTGTAATGATGCAACCAGTAGGAGAGTGTATGTCAGAGGTAATGTTGTGACATTTTCCCCCACCGTGATTGATAGGTTTCTGAAAAGATTTGAAGAATCTTAACCTGAATGTGAAGACACTAATGATCAAATATGTCAAGAGATCACCTACAACACTGTGAAACACTGGCCAAGCAATGGGAAACTTTCAGCTGGGAAGCTCAGTGTGAAGTATGCAATTCTGCATAGAATTGGTACTGTCAACTGGGTGTCCACCAACTATACTTCAACCATCTCAGCTGGTCTAGGAAGATTCATTTATATTGTTGGCAAAGGAAGAAAATTCGACTTTGGAACTTACATCTTTGATCAAATCTTGAAGCAATCTACATCAACTGCAGTTAAACTTCCTATATGTTTTCCTTCACTTATTTGTGGCATAATTCTGGATCAGTACTCTAGCATTCTATTATCTACAGATCATGCAATGAAAAGGAAATATCCCTTGACATTGCATTATAAGTTGTTTGCTAGAATTCATGTCCCATACATAGTTTCAACATCTGCTCCTACATCTGTTGCAACAACTTCAAAGGAGGAAACTATTGCTCAGCTGAAGGAGACCTGTAGGGAGCTTGATTCCATCATCAAGACCAGTACAACCAGGAAGGACAAACTGGAATGATTGATACAAGCCTTGTCTACTGAGCGCAACAAGGACATTGAAGCTGACACTGGAGATGCTGAGAAACATGTTGCTGGCATTAATAAGGTGAACAGTGATGAGGATGTTGCTGCTGATGATGGTTCTGGTGATGATGCAGAAGAAGAGGATGATGAGGAAACAGAAGATGACTACTGAAAATTGTCTTCCTTTTATTATATTTGTTTTGGTTTGTAAGAGCTTAATGCCCAGGATAATTTTTTTTTTGTTTTGGGTGTGTACTTTAAATACTCTATACTGTTTATTTGGTTATTTAGTTAGTCTTTCTGCCTTTGTCATATTATGGCTAAAAAGGGTGAGTAATACTAACTTTACTAACCACTACTGACTGCTACTAACCATTGAGGGGGAGTAGTGATGCTTGCAGAAGAAGGAACTGGTTGAGGGGGAGACAAAGTTTTTTTTCCGTTGTTGTCCTGATGATTTAGTCTCCCTGTTTTGATTAACTCTGTCTGCAGGATTAACTGTAGTTAGTTTTAGCCAAAATCTGCCAAAGAGGGAGATTGATGAGTCCAAGCCTTTGAGGTTGGCATCAATTTTGGTAAAACTAACTTAACAGAAAGATGTTGGACAAGATGTCCTAACATGTTGAACTGACAGAAGGTTAAGTTGTTAGATAAGATGTCTTATCATGTTGATTCAACATCTTTGACTGTTACAGTTTGGAATATCTATTTTCTGATTTCCAGTGTTTATGGGGACATGTATTTGTCCTAGGTGGCGTTAGAGATTGAGGAATCAGATATTCTAATTCTAAATGGAATATGCTATTTCTAAGTGTGGAGACACTTTCGGAAACTTGAGATTGAAGAAACTATTCTTGAGAAGAATAAGTCGCAGATACTGTGGAGCTGAATTGCTGTGACTCTGAAGCCCAAATCTAGTTTTGTTTAGTGTTATAAATAAGTTAGATTTAACCTAGAATAGGCAGTGAAGATACATGGCTGTTAGTGAGTACTAGGGTTGTACTTTTGTGAGCCTCTCTTGTATTGCGTGAATACCTGAGTTGGACAGTCTTATTGAGTTGTAATTGTTTCAGTCACTGTTGTGATTGAAAGGGAATTGAGAAGGGTCTCATACCTAGGAATGTCTTAGGTAGAAATCTAGCACGTGTAGTTTTAGGTGAAAAGTTGTAAATGGTGGAGTTTAGCTTAGAACTAATACTGCTTAGTGAATTTCATTTCTGGCTTGGTAGCCCCCAGACGTAGGTGTTGTTGTTCACCGAACTGGGTTAACAATTCTTGTGTGTCTCTTTGTTTTTTTGCTGTTTGTTTTTTGCTCCTTATTATCCTTGTGTGAGAAGCAGAGATCAAGTGTCACGACATCCTGTCCAACATCTTAGTAATCTGCTTAAACAGAATTTCAAATCCAAAGGAGTTGCAAGTTCAAGTAAAAAAAGTTCAAAGTACCGAAAAGGTCTCAACATTCAAAATTACAAATTAGAACTTCAAAATTCAAGAAGAGTTGATTCCAATCTTAAAAGGTTGATCAAAGTCATCTCAAGCTATCACAATCCCTCGTTGAAAAACAAGAAAACCAAAGGTTATTGCTTTTGAGTACATGCCCGAGGAAGACTTGGTTCCTTGGACTACAATTATTGCTGGCTATGCACAATATGAATGCCATTTGGAAGCAGTTTGAAATCTGAAAGAGCTCATTGAATAAATTCACAGTTACAAATGCCATTGTCAAATGTATACCGAGAAGGCACGCAAGACATGTATCAAGTATGATTACTTGTTGTAATCATAATGGTCTTCCAAATAACTAGGGGTTGCTGATTATGTAGACTCCTACAAGCATACAGTTGTAATAGTTGTGTTAAATTCCATGGAAATGTTGGTTGATCTTATGCGCTTTCTTGGCCAACTGCTGCCGGGATTAATCAAGTCAGTTCTGAAGTAGGGGAGTGATGAGATAACTCCAATATTGATAGCATAATAGTCCATGCGTGTTAATACATTTCATCACTAAATTTTTAGTATTGGCAGCATAATGATTATTTCAAGGCATTCAATAAGTTACTAAATTTTCATCTTGATGATGAGTTGATGGTACGACCTACCAAATATGCAGAAATATGGTCCAGTTGCTGGTAACTGTGTTTATTGCTCCGGCTACCGCTAGGATTATCAGTGTGAATCAGGTGAAAGTAATGTTCACTTGCCCAAAGCCTAGTGAACAGAAGATAAAGTGACTCGTAGAGCACTGGAAACTTCGGAACAAGATGAACCTGCAGACATGAACCGAAATAAATGATATAAGTAAAGGTCATTAAAGAGATTTCATGTGAAGTTTAAGAGAAAAAAAGAAATAACGGTCTTCCATAGGCGACACGACCCATTATTTCTTTTGAAATTGCTAAGGCCACAGATTATCTCCAACCCATCCATCAAGTTTTTTACCTAAATAACAGTTGCACAAAGATCAAATCAGTCAAAAGGAGTGATATCGAAAGTATTCTAATGAAGAAAATAGGGAAATTTGTTGCAAGTGGGTTCGCTAGCACACAAAAAAACGGACTTATAGATGTTAATCCAAGGGAGATGAATGCTACTGTAATAGATTTAAAGAGAAAAATTCAGGAAAATAATTTGTGCAAGATCTTCATTTCTTTGTAGTTAATGGTGATGGAAATAAGCTCATCTTGGTGTCTGTTCTTCAAGGATATCTCCAATACAGAGGTGAGTTCTCGGTTGACGGTGAACTACGCGAAGCACTTAGACCAACATCTTGGAAAGGGAGTAAAACATTTTGAGTTGCTGACATAGGAAGCGATGGCGGCAATATCTGTAACAGTAGAAATAATGATGAATCAGCATTTTTATAAACCAAGGCAATTAAAAGAAAAAACTGAAGTTTTTATGTGCATATTGTTAACCCAGAAAGCTATTCAAGGTACCCTCAAATAGTTCACTTTAGGAATTAGTGAGTTATTGAGCTTGTTGGCAAGATGGTTCACTCGGGAACGCTACAACGGGCTTGGCCTAACTCTAATTTCCACAGTAATCCAAGAGTCCATGGGAAATTTCTACAATTTGTAGCAGTTACGAACATGATCCGCTAGCCAATACCCAAAACACGACTCACTATGACCTGGCAAATAGCAAAACATTTCACAGCAATCAGATCAATTCTCAAGCACACTATGAGGTAGTAAATGCTCCACTCACCACAATTAACCGAAGGAAATGCTCCAAAGTTGCAGCCATGTTGCTATGAAGCTTATTGCTGCTACTTAAATGGAAAGCTGAACCAACAATAGAAGCGGTGAAGAATGAAGTTTGAGATTTCAAAGACAAAACTATTTTAAAGTGCCTAAAACATGAAGCATAGCAATCAAGGCCAGTTCAATTTCTTTCCAAAACAAGTCTCCAATATAAATTAAACATTCACAGACAAGAAATCAAATTCATAATAAGGTTCCAAAATAGAATCGGGACAGCAATAAACAACATTCAATTTGGAATAATACAGTCTATAAAAGAGGAGAAAATCATCAGAAATGAGACAAGTACATGTGTACGATTTCATACATAGTATTCACACGGAGACAAAAATACGCAGCAGTAAACAAAAAGTAAGCCACATACATTCACACATATACACATTGCAGAGAAAATCAACAACACGCAGGGCAACAATACAACAATACACGAAGAAGAAAAACAGCAATAAGAAGGAGAATGAGTAACATTTAAGAGAAAGAAGGATATCACCTGGAACACTGAGGAACTCTGGGTTTCTATCTCCGCTTTGCTGCCATTGAAGACGCGTCAGACGAACTCCGATAGGTAAATTTCGTTCCCTTTCTTGCTTAGGAAATGTTGCCACCATGTAAATGTTGATGTAAGGAGTTAAGGCCGTAACTCGAGGGACTTTAATTCTTCTTGCGACGCCTCTGATTTGTGAAATCAAGAATTAGGGTTCTTGAGGTTGTCACCTCGTTTTGCTTATTTGAATAGGAATTGCATGAAATTAACACATGATTAGGCTTTAGGGAGTGGGGACGATCATTTTGATGTATGTTTGGTGTAGTTTTGCCCTCCGCCACCACCTTAAGCGATTTCCGGCGCGATAGGAGATGTTACTCTCCGGCGAGGGATTCAAGTGAGAGGGAGAGAGTTACGTTAGAGAGAGAGAGAGAGGGGGAGAGAGAGAAAGAGACGGAGGGGAAATGGGAAGCTCCTTTTTGTTTTATTTTGGCTTCTATAATACTTCATGATCATATGCGCACGCATATACAGGTCTCACCATGCACCCCATATCTGGGTCGTTGATCAGAGTCAAAGGTCTGACTCGTGTGGATCAGACGCCCATGATGCGTCCGATGGACCCCCACCTTTTTTATTTTCTTTTTTATATTATAGTTTTTCCATTTTGAATTATTTTTGAGAAAATATAAAAAAGGTTTCTATTCATTTAAAAATAAATGTATTTTGCTATTTCAAAATTAGGCTATCTTAATAATTTTCTTTGGGTAAATTTAATTAAATTAAATCTTTAATCCAATAAATATTTTATTTTTGTGGGTTTTCTTGTTTTGATTGTATTCATTTTCTATTTATATTTTGTATTGTTTTGATTAATTTATATATATATATATATATATATATATGTATATAGTAGGCAAAATATCCTTTTTGGTCCTTTAACTTTACCTCGGGGATCATTTTGGTCCCTTAACTTTAAAAAGTGTCATTTTGGTCCCTTAACTCTTCAAACGTTCCATGTTTGTCCTTTTGCCTTATTAGCGACGGATTTTTGAATTTTTCCGTCGCTAATAAGACGAAAAGGACCAGTAGGGAACGTTTCGAAGAGTTAAGGGACCAATATGACACTTTTTAAAGTTAAGGGATCAAAATGAACCCCAAGGTAAAGTTAAAGGACCAAAAAGATTATTTTGCCTATATAGTATTAATTATTTTAAACAAGCCTATTTAATTTAATTAATTTAATTACTGATTAGTTTTGTTAAGTGGAGTTATTTAATTTAATTAATAATTTAGTGTTTTTTGTTTGATTATGCGACCTTCGACTTTCTTGCTTATTACCTTCATTCCTGTGTTGGTTGTACTCATGCTTTAATTATATAAACTTGCACACTAGTTGTCGGTTCTTGAACTTATATGATTGTTTGTGTCTGTGTCAAAGGGAAGAACTTGTGTTTGACTATTATGTCATATGCATTGCATTTCATTTGCATTTCTCCTCACCCCGTTTATGGCTTCTATGCCCTTTTTAAGTTGAATACCTCAGATAATGCTTAGTTTGTTTTTCCCTTAGGCTGATTCCCCTTAGGATGTTAATATAAGATAACTTACAATTAGGCCCCCTTTTCTCCCATGAGAGAATTATACATAAGTCATCCCTAGCTGAGATGTGATTCTCCTACCCCATGACATAGTTGAGAAGGATGTAGATTCTTTTCCACTTAGGAGAGGTATGTGGCATACTCGTCGATTCTATATCCGAGTTGGAGCCCTTCTCTTAATGTGAAGCAAAGGTCCATCTTCCACATGTTTGTGGTGGTTTAAGTTGAGTATTCTCCTTAAGATGACAACTTGTCTCTTCTCCTAAAACCAATCAACAAACATCGTTTACCCTTATCGAGGGGAACTACGAATGCTCTGATTTCATTCCCATCAGGATATAGGCACGAGATGTGATGTCTTGGCGAGCATACTTAGGACTAACACCTTAGGTCTCCCCCTTTACCTTTTCACCCTTTAGCAGACAAAATAACAAATAACACAATAAAACGAGAGGTTCCTATAGAGTACTACAGATACTTAGGATGCTAGCACCTTCCCTAGGTATAACCAACCCCCGAACCTTAGATTCTCTTTTGATTTGCATTGCATTGCATATTTTGGGTTATTCGTTCTTTTTCCCTTCCCGTGGATAAATTAAAGATCGGTGGTGAATTAAGATTTGTGATTCAAGTTAATCTAATAGCTTGATATCCGATTCTCACCACAACACCAACCCCCGAACCTTACAATCTCTTAGCTTTGTTGTTACATAGCGCACTTAGGGTTTTCTTTCGATCTTTACCCTTTCCTTTGGATAAAACAAAGTTCGGTGGTGAATATTCAAAGATTTGTGATTCAAGTTAATCAATAGCTTGATATCCGATTCTCACTGCAACAACGAGCATTTAACATGTTCCTGCAAGCGAATTACATTCCATAGTAAAGACTTGGCCCTTTCGAGGGTAGGCTTTGGATTTAGTTGGAGAAATTCGACCACCGTCATCCAAGAGTAAAAAATACATTTTAGTGGGAATGGACTATTTCACTAAGTGGATTGAGGCTATACCATTGGTAAATGTTGACCAGGATGCAGTGATCGAATTCATCCAAAAACATATCATTTATAGGTTTGGAATCCCAAAAACCATTACAACAGATCAAAGATCAGTTTTCACTGGTCGAAAGATTCAAGAATTTGCTAAAGAAATGGGGTTCAAACTTTTGACATCCACACCTTACTATACTCAGGCTAATGGTCAAGTCGAAGCAGCAAATAAGGTAGTGATTGGTTTAATAAAGAAGCATGTGGGGAATAGGCCAAGGAATTGGCATAAGACATTGGACCAAATTTTATGGGCATGTTGAACCTCCCCTAAAGATGCTACAAACATTACACCTTTTCTACTAACATATGGTCACGATGCAGTGTTACCAGTCAAAATTTACCTACAGTCGGTTAAATTCAGAGACAACAAGAGATCCCATCTGAATCCTATTGGAACATGATGTTGGACGAATTAATTGACTTAGACGAAGAAAGATTGAATGCCTTAGAATTATTAAAGAGGCAGAAGAGAAGAGTAGAGAAGTCATATAATAAAAAGGTCAAAAATAAGTTATTTTTGACTGGAGATTTGGTTTGGAAAGTAATTTTGCCCCTGGATCGAAAAGATAGAACTTTGGGTAAAGGGTCCCCTAAGTGGGAAGGTCAATTTCAAATCATCCAAGTTTTCTCAAATGGCGCATATGAAGTCAAAAAGTTAAATGAGGATCGAAGAATCTTGAAAGTGAATGGGAAATATTTGAAAAAATATAAACCTGCACTTCAAGAAGTAAAAATAACTAAGGAATAATTCATGCATAAACAGTCGAAGCCAAAATGGTGGATCAAGATAAAGAGGTTGCCAAAATGGCTAAGTCATTACATCAATTGCCATGAAGGGCTTAACATCATTACAACAAATAAGCAAGTTCATCAGTTACAATCAAATTAAAATGGGAGGGAATTTTTCATCTTTTTGTATTTCGACCTTTGGAATATCAAGCGTCACTCACAGACAGATTTGTTGGTCGAGATTTCTTCAATTTCTTTCCCAAGCTTTTGAGCACGTTCGACGTGGTGCACGCCTAATTCAATTTCTTTGGCTAATTCATCATGTTCAAACTTCAGGAGTTCTTCTTTGCGCTCCTTGGCCTTTGAAATTTTGGCTTGCAAATATTTGATCTGCTTCTCCCAAGCTTTGACATTTTTGTCGCAGGCTTCGATTTCCTTTTTATTCTGTTCAAAGGCCTTTTCCAACTCTGCAACTTTTGTAATGGATTCAGTGGCTGCATCCTATTCAGCCATTTGGATCTCTGACTTTTTCTGAATTTTATTCGAAGCATCCTTGATGCGGTTAAGGTCTGCAATGACATGGTCAACCAACAAGCCCAAATCCATTATGACATCTGCAAATTCTGGAGAAACCTTCAAGACATTAACTTGTTTTAAGATATTTTTGATCCCAAAGAAAGCTGAAGTATCTTTCTCCAAAAGTTGAAACAAGTCAGCGTCGAAGACCTTCTCTTTAATCTTGAAGAGCAAGTCATCCCCAGGTTTGTTGGCATTTTTATCACCTAATGCAGTTGAAGCGCTGGTGCTTTTCTTAGTCGAACTACATCTTGCACTAATCATAGCCTTCAGGTATTCAAGGGGTCTATGCTGCTTTAGTGACTCTAGCTCCTCATGAGAAAGGCTAGTAGTGGTTGTTCCAGTCGAAGCTGCAGGTTTTAGGTCATCCTTGGTTTGGTCATCTTGTTGTTCTTTGTCTTCCTCATTGTCATCTTTTTCTTCTTCTTCTTCTTCTTCCGCATGAACTTCCGTTTCGAAGTCAAACATGGAACGATCCTCTTCCTCCTCTTCTTCCTCTTCTTCTTCGTCATCTTCACCACTAATGCCTTGTTGTGCGTTGATTGGAGAGCCATCTTCATATTTTTCTTCTTCCTTCTGTAGTTGGCATTGCTGTGTCACCTTCCACATCAACTAAGACATCTTTCTTTGGTGGGCCCTTGTCATGATTTGAATCACTAGTTTGAGAAAGCTCATTCGTGACTTTTGGTGGCGAATTCTTTTGATGTTCGCCAACCAGTTGACTTACCTTATCTGTGGATTCTTTGGTGGAATCCTTAGGAGAAGTTAGTTGATGAGAGGGAGTGCTTGTAGGATGGTAAGAAGGATCATTGCTGGTTGTAGGAAGAATTTGTTGAATGAGGGGTTGTCCCTTGTCATCTTTAACACCCTGAAAAAAAAATCAAAAGGAAAGGATCAGAAATTAGTAAGTCGAAGATGATTAAGAAGAAAATTTGAGACTCCAGAGATTAAGGAAGAACTTGTTACCTTAGGACCCTCAGCCCCGGGGCTAGAGTTGCCACTCTCGACTTGGTCAGGCTTTGTCTTGGCAGTCTGTTTTTTGGTGGCTGGATTGACATCAGTTTCGACCACCTTTGGAGTGGAAGGTTTCTTCACAGGGGGTTTAACAACTTTTGGTTTGGGTTGGGAACTGACATCAAAAAAAATTTCTTGTTTCTTCTTCTTCTTTGGTTTCTTAGAGGTGTCTGGAGAAAGATCTCCATCATCTGATTCATTTACCTGGACCTCAAGCTCTTTTTGTTTCCTCTTCTTGGGTGTCGGTGGTGGTCTTCGACTACCCTGAAAGGAAATATACTTTAAATGTTAAAGTATAAAGACAATACATGGAAAAGAACAATAATTACAAAGTTCACCTTTGTTGTTGTCTTAGTGGTGTTGTCTTCGCCATCTTCTTCGACAACATCCTTCTCAGTAAGTACAGGTTTCTTAGCAGGAATCCTCACTGCTGTAATAAAATTAATGCAATTAGTACAAGTCAAGTAAAAATAAATAAAGAAAGAATGGATAAGAGAAGTGGTGTCGAAAAACCTCCCATTCCACACCTTCATATATTGGAGACTCTACGCGAACTTGTTCTATGCCAATATGAAGGTGGCCTTTGAAACTGTCTAGAGTGTGCTTAGTCAGAACCACTCGCTTGGCATGTTTTTGTGATTCTTGTCGAAGGATTTTCACAAAATCCCCACAGACGAACCAGTCTGGAAATGGAGGACTAAAAGCCACCCCAAAATCAGCATTGGGCAGTCAAGAGAATTTTGGAGGATATAAGTTAAAAGCTAACTTGTACCGTTGTTCACGTTTAACGTACGAAGGTATCTTTAAATCCTCTAGTTTCTTTGTAAATTTTTCTTTCAATGTGATTGCTGCTTCGTGAATGGTTCGACTTAGATCATCATTCTGTAAGTAGTTTCAAAGTACTTTTGGAATGCTTGGATCTCTTTGATATATGTCGAAGTACCTTTCTTCACTCTTTCCTGCACAAGGGTAAAGGCATGAGTTAGGTGCTGGTTGAAAGCAGTTACATCAAAAAATTCTGTAGTGTAATAATCTTTCCACCAAGGGTCGAATTTTTTAGTTCAGAGGAAAGATGGTTTGAAGGCTACATGGGCGAATTGTGTAATGCCAACATATTTGGACGCTTCTTTGTTACACTCGGCTTCATTGTGGATCATATTGTAGTGAATCAAGGAGTCTTTCTTGGGAACAAGTGGTCGAGGTTTAATCTGAATGAGACCAAACTGTCGAGAGATAGGGTTTGGTTGATAGCTAACGAGAGTAAAGCGAAGTCTTGAAGGAGTAAGTCTTGTGGCTAGAAGTCTGGGAGTGAGGAAAGATTCCCATATATCAAGAGATTTTGCTTCCTGGTCTTTCGACGGAGCAGGGAATCTTCTGGTAAACCACTCAGGGCCAACCATCTATCAGCAAAGGGAGCCATGCTTGGTGAAAAATTATAGTGTTTGGCAAACATCATCACATAACTAATGAATGTTTGTTGGAGATTCAACCCTTCATCACTTGGGGTCAGCAAAGCAAGCCTTATGCCTTCGACTCTCCTGTTCTTCACTTCATTAGCCTCTGCATTGGTGGGGTTCCGAACAGGAAGAGACACTTCGAACGTGGCATTTAGCAATAATTGTAGTAGCCAAAAAGGGCCAGAGAGCAGTAGGTTTCCTTTTGGATTTGGTAGTTTTTATTGTTGTAACGCCTTCTCCTAAAGACTCATCGAGGTTGGCTAGGATCATTTCGCCAAGGCCAAGGTTGTGCCCAGCGTGCAGTTGGTTTGCCATTGTTAAATATCTCTTCGCCACTTGTAAAGATCTCGATCAAAAGACACAACGAGATAGCCAGAGAGCTATAAATGCAACATGCTCTTGATCAGATACTTCCTTAGAGTTGTTATCATGGTAATAGGCGATATAAGTGGTGAAGGCTACTTTGGTGGTGTTGAAGCCTATGGAATCTTCAGCAAGGAAGTTAGGGTCATAGGTTTCTCCAGTTGGCTTAAACCCGGTGATGGTAACAATGTCAAATAGGGTTGGGGTCATCATTCCACAAGGAAGATGAAATTTGTTATGGGTGTTATCCCAGAAATATATAGAAGCAATCACCATGAACCGACAATATCCAGGTCCCACCTTCGACAGCTGAATCATGTCGAAGATGCCCATGTCTTTCTAAACTTGGGATTTTGCTTTCTGCATTTTCTTCAGCCAAGCAAGATAATCTGATGGGTCTTTGAACAAAGGGCCTGACCTAAATACCCTAAAGCTATTGTTCATATATTCTAAGATAATAGGGTCTTTGGAAGCTTCAGTCAAAGGATAACCTTGACCATCAACTTTTAATCTTTCATCGGCCTTAATGTCCTCGCTAGACCTAGGTTTTTGCCCATTGGCTATAGGTTTGTAACAATGATATGCAGGGAAAAATTCCCTAACCCTAGCAGGATCAGCAGAAAGATTTGAGAGACGACCTAACATGGCATGTATTTTACTAGTAATAGAGACAGGAATAAGTACCTGAGATTGGTATATTCTGCATTTCTCTTCTTCAAGAGGTGGTTCAGGTACATATTGTTGGTTACCATACCATTGTTGGGCCCAAAAGTTTGTGAACTGGAGCAAGCTCTGCAAATTTCTTGGACTCCTTGGTGTTCTTTCTTGAATCCTTGGAAGTCTTAGTAGAAGATGCCATTGATGAAATAGATTTGGAAGAAAAAAGGTTTCGTGAAAGTTGAAGGGTTAAAGAAGTTTGTTCTTGCTCAAAAGAAGTTCAGAGAGTGAAAAGATTGAAAAATGGTGATTTTCGTTATTTATAGATTGATGAAGTGGAAGCGATTTACTATACACATTAATGGTGGAAGAAATCGTGGGACACGTGTCGTACAGAGGGTGCGTGATGAGACGATAGCAGTTGATCTGACCCACAATCTCCTAGGGACTAGATGTATGATGATTAAAAATATTCATGCATAGGTTTTTGAGGAGACGTTTGGAAAAAGTTGCCATGATGATGATGACGTCATAGCAGACAAAGGGTTTATGGCGTCGAATGTGAGTTTCAAAAATCCCCTTTTTCCATTTAGTCGAAAATGACATTTTTGGGGGTTAATTTGTTGGCTGGGAATTTCGACGCCAAGCTTTGTTTGAGGATAATAAGCAAAAAGCAAGTGTTTCTTGAGTTGTTGCTGAATTTGACAGGAGCATGTGCAAGGATCCTAGTCGAAGAGGTTTTCATGAGAAGGACATGCTGGAAAAACACTTAGAAATATTTTCGAAGTTTGGATAGCAACTTCGACGGAGGGTGTACAAAGCTCTCCTTCGACAGAAGTTTTGAATTTCAAAATACGAATAATAACTGTCTTTTGTCCTTATCCATTTCTCAGAAAAGACGCGTGGAGAGCTGTGGCGAAATAAAGACATGCAGAGCAAAACGTGTCAATTTTTGGAGGAATATCTGTTGAAGACAGTTATTTTCGACATGTTATAAATAGGAGTCTTAGTGCATTGGATTTCTGTGTGTTTAATTGTTGTACAATACTCATAAAATCACTCAAAGTATCTAAGTTAATTGAGAAAAGAGTTGTCATTGAGAATGTACGTCTGAAACACTACATTATTTCATTTCAATAGAAATTTATTTCCAGTTATCAATTTCTTTTTTCATTGCAATTTTACTTTGAAGTTTCTTTATTGCAATCTTTTACAATTTTGTAAATTTACATCTTTTAAAACTTTAAATAAACTTTTACAAAGCATGAATGTTGTCGAAGTGTTCTTAAAATTTTCAAAAAAGATTTAAACAATAGTTATGTCCTAGGATTCACTGGTTGATCCTGCAAGTAAACCAATTTTTGAGAGACCAACGGTTGTTTACTGAATTTCACGGTAAACAAATTGGCACACATGGTGGAACAATGCTATTGTTTCAAAACATTTTTTCTTTTCTGGAATTTTTTTTGCATAAGTTCTGCATTTTTACTATCTCTCTAAACTTCGTTGCATGAGACTTAGGAGTGGTAGAATAGCCACAAATAACAAAGAGATAACAAGGAGAAGATACATAAGGAGGATGGTGAATCAAAATCCACCAAACAATCAAAATCCACCAAATGATGGAGAACCACCTCTTCTTCTTCGACAGGGGGAAATACGGTTCCACCGTCAGTGTCTGAAACTGTACCATCCACGACAAGTACAACACCTGTGCAGTCAATTACCCAAAGTGGTCAAATTTTGTCCTATGTGGGAACACATGGTCCACCAATGACCCCCCCTCCAGCGGGGAATAATTTATTCAGGCCTTATATGCCTGGATTCTCAATGCCCCCAATAGGTCGTTAACAACCTTATGGCACGCTAACATCAATGATGGCTAGTTTGCACAACACAACATCAGCATTTACAGACCTAGTGGTGAATGTAACTTCACCATTGCCAGGATCTGGTTCAGGCATCAATAACATGGGTTGAATTAGTCAGCCCTTAGGGACATGATTTCCTACCTAAATGCCTAATATCACCAACAATTCTGCAGCAGTGATAAGGCAACAGATGGACGAAAGTAATCATGAGATGGTCCAAATGCTTTCCCAATAAATGGGTGTCATATTCAACCCCTTAATCCAAAACATTACCCAAATGAACCAAAAAATGGCAGCATAAATGACGCACATTGCAAATTTTTTTGGTGTTCCACAACCCCCTCGACAGCCCCAGAGGGAGTGGATGGTGGAAAACACAGGGGTAGTCTTAGAAGAAGACCCCGCAATTAACCAAGTTTGACGAAATATACCCTAGGCGAACGTGTTAAACCAGGGAGCAGGAATCGAACTACCTAGGGTCAAACCTCCTAGAATTGAACAACCAATCCCAAGGGAACCAAGGGTAGAAATGGTGAATAGGAACCAGAATACTGATGAAGTAATAAATCAGGTTCGACGTGAGGATATGGCAGCAGATAACAACCTAGAAGCCATGGTCGAAAGAATTATGGCTAGGAATGGGGTGAATATTGGCCTTCATAAGCCAAATTATATATCACCATTGTTTGAGTATATTCTGCAAACAAAATTACCCCTAGATGGAAAGTCTCCAAGTTTACTAAGTTTTCTGGGGATACTAAGGAGTCCACAGTCGAACATGTGGCTAGATACCTGATAGAGGCAGGGGAAATTTCCAATAATGAGAATCTAAGGATGAAATATTTCCCGAATTCACTTACAAAACATGTCTTTACTTGGTTCACCACATTAACAGCAAATTCAATTCACAATTGGACTCAACTGGAGAGATTGTTCCATGAACAGTTCTACATGGGACAGCCGAAGATAAGCTTGAAGGAATTGGCCGACATTAAGAGAAAATTCTATGAGTCAATAGATGATTACTTGAATAGGTTTTGACTGCTTAAGGCCAGGTGTTTTACACAAGTGACTGAGCATGAGTTGGTCGAAATGGCAGCTGGTGGCCTTGACTACTCCATTAGGAAGAAATTGGATACCTAATACCTGAGAGACATGGCCTAGTTGGCCGACAGAGTTCAACAAGTAGAATGCCTGAAGGCTGAGAAAGCCCATGGCAAACAAGAACAGAAAGGAAAAGGTAGCATACGTCGAGTTCGACGAAGACGAACAAGAAACAAGTAGTGATCCTTTTTTCGACGAGAGCGAAATCGACCCTGTTGAACTAAAGCAAGCCCCACTTTTTTCCTGTAAAGTTGTAACACCATCGAATGGAAAAAGTCCAGTCGAATCAGAGAAGAGTGATAGGTTCCTTAAGAGAAATTATACCTTCGACGTTACTAAGTGTGACAAAATCTTTGATTTATTAGTTAAAGATGGCCAGATGATAGTGCCTCCTGGCGCTAAAATGCCTCCTTTAGAACAAAGAAAAAAGAGAGGTTTTTGTAAGTATCATAATTTTTTGGGCCATAAAACTTCTCAATGCTTTCTTTTCAAGGATCTTGTTGAAAATGCTATCAAGGAGGGAAGGCTCAGGTTTGCTGACAAATCAAAGAATCAAATGAAGATAGACTCTGATCCTCTCCCAGTGGAGGATGCATATTACTCTGAACCATCCATGGTCAACATGGTGGAATTTGCTGAGGACTTCACCAATGACGCTGTGATGGTTAAAGTTACTGAAAGCTTCGCCAGAGGAGTTATTGAAGACTCCAACAAAGAAACCACTGAAGGTTTCATCCAAGAAGTTACTGAGAACTTCAACCAAGAAGTCACTAATGACTTCGACGAAGAAGCTACTGAAGGCTTCGCCAAGGAAGTCACTGAGGACTTCAAAATGGAAACCACTGAGGGTTTCGTCAAGGAAGTTACTAAAGGCTTCAACAAAGGGATCATTGAAGGTTCCAACCAAATAATCACAACACATGATACTGCTGAAGGTTTCATACAAGTTAACAACGAAACTAAGGCTACTAAAGGCCTTAGAATCAAATTGCAAGAGTTGGACATCACTGAAGGTGCCAACTTAGAAGTCAATATGGTCGAAATGACACGGGAATCTGCAATGGAGGTTGACGAACACAGCCTCAAGCAGGAAGAATATGTCAAAGTGGCTTATCCTAAGAAGGATGAGAACCTGGTCGAGTTCCTCCATATATGCCATAGAAAAAACTCTGAAGTAATGATGTGCCCATGGTGCAGCGCAGTCTTTGATAGGAATGCTGCAGAGAATGTACAGGGAGTTTGAAGAGCAAGGAACAAAAAAAAATTGAGGGATTCTAATAACTGTGGGGCTTTCGACAGGAAGGGAGCGCCCAGGAGACATGACCAAGGTGGACAAGGGTTGCGTGGAAATAAGCCAGCCACATTCAAACCCACTGCTGATGTCCCTAGGGGAAAATGGGTGAAACCAGTCAAAAAGAGGGAACAAGGCCAGAACAAATTGCAAAATTTTGAAGTGGAAAGAGGTTCGTCAATAGCATATCGTAGAGAGTTTCAAGCCTCCAAACAGTCTGTGTGACGCTCTGAGAATTTTAAGGGTAAAAACCCAACGTCAAGGTCTCAATGTAGGAGACAACAAAGGAGGCGAAAAGCTGAAAGAGAGGCTGCAGAGAAGGAAAGAGATGAGTCAAGCAGCAACATACCCATCAAGAAGGACATGAAGGAGGACAGGAAGCCTGTCGAAAAGATGTCAGTCGAAAGAAAGTAGATTGCTGATCAAAAGGAAGAAGTGAGAGAGAAATCTGACCAAGTTCCTGCAGATGACGACATGATGACGGATGACTTCGACTCAGGTTCAGAGTCGTCGTTAGATATCATCTGCAATGTAGTGTCCGTACTGCCCAGAGAATACGATAGGGTTACGGAGATGGACGAACCAGAGGATGAAGTCGAATTGGAGTTGGCCAGTCACATGTCAGTCTGTTATTACATTCTGAACAATGGTTGCGTCGAAGAACAAAATGCCTTTTTTGAAAGGCCTGAAGAGACCATGAAGAACCATCTAAAGCCTCTATTTATTAGAGGCAAAATAGAAAATATTGGAATAAATAAGATACTAGTTGACGCCGGAGCGGCTGTAAACTTGATGTTGCACTACATGATGAAGAAAATTAGGAATAATGACTCTAATACCAAGCCCCACAACATGGTTGTGTCGAAATATGAAGGGAAATGGGTACTACTATGGGAGCCATTCAAGTGGATTTCACCGTTGGCACGATAACAAGGCCAACAATGTTCATGGTAATTGCGTCGAAGGCAAACTATAATCTGCTCCTTGGTCAAGAGTGGATTCATGGATTTGGCGTAATACCCTATTCACTTCACCAACGCATCTCCACTTGGCAAAATGATGGGATTGTGGAAAACTTAGAGGCTGACCAAAGCTACTATATGGATGAGGTCAATCAGGTTAATGGGCGACATTTCGACAAGAATTTAGCCCACATAGCACCTTGCAATCCTGCAGGGTTCGACGTCACACCTACAGATAATGCATTATGTTTCTTATACCTACGTCCAACCCATGGCTTCCAGTGGGATATGGAAGTATTAGGTGAAGAAGACTATGTGTTTGGAACAGAAGGAATCCAACCAACTGGTTGGGGGTAGCAAGTTTGGTGACGATGACTGAGTCATTTGCACTTAGAAAGATTTCGGCTTACATAGCTAAAAATAAATTAAAAGCGGCCCTAGAGGCTGAAGTAAAATACATGGTTGTCGAGGCCAAAAACAATGAAGAGCACTTTAAAGGTCCTGGGAAGGACTTCGATCCAGAACTAACAGACAAGAATCAAGGCAAAGAGTTGTCATTGAGAATGTACGTTTGAAACACCATATTATTTCATTTCAATAGAAATTTATTTCTAGTTATCAATTTCATTTTTCATTGCAATTTTACTTTGAAGTTTCTTTATTGCAATCTTTTACAATTATGTAAATTTACATCTTTTAAAACTTTAAACAATCTTTTACAAAGCATGAATGTTGTCGAAGTGTTCTTAAAATTTTTAGAAAAGATTTAAACAATAGCTATGTCCTAGGATTCACTGGTTGATCCTGCAAGTAAACCAATTTCTGGGAGACCAGCTGTTGTTTACTAAATTTCACGGTAAACAGCACGGCGGCAAGAAAAATTGTTTGATTGGTTGGATATATTTTAAGTGAATGACGAACGTTTGATGAGAATCAAATGTTCAAAAAAATACGCCAGAATGCTAGATCCCAATGTCCCTTTTTCATTCAAGGTTATTAAGAAAATTGTTCGATGGACAATGAACCTTTGATAAAAATCAATTGATCAAAGAGTTACGCCAGAATGCTAGATTCCAACGGCCCTTATTTGTCCAAGTTAATTAGAGTGTTTTAATGAACGAAAGAAAAAAATGAACAGCTAACCCAAGAGGTGTGCCTCGAGACCGATCATTCGAGGGTTCCACTAGAATGTTAGATTCCAACAGTCCTCTTTTTTCGTGTTTGTTTAGAAAAATATTATTACGTTTGATTTGATTAGGAGAAGATTTGACTTGTAGTGAATAGAATTTAACAAGGTTTGAGAAAGAATCACTTGGCATTGAACCAAGGTTTGCTTATTGAAAATGTTCATTTTAAGTCGCTTATTACTTAATAAAGTCATGAGTAAAATGCGAAGCTAGCCGTAATGTACGCAAAACCGATTTGCGCATAATGACAACATGAGTGGAATGTCATATGCAAGGTTCATAATGCGACGAAAATATCCTATCAATGTATCGAAAGATTCATAAAAGGACCCTGCCATTTGGGGCGAATTCGAAAAAGGACCCTGTAAAAAAAAACACAGATTTCATCCCTGCCATTTGAAGATTCTTTCATTTTGGACCCTGACGCTGCTGCAATTTGAAAAAAGTTTCATTTTGGACCCTGACGCTGCTTTGTTGGCTTTTTTATTTAATTTTTATTATTTTAATGTGATGTGGCTGCTTTGTTGGCTTTTTATATATTTTATCTTTTTATTTTAATTACATGTGGCTTATTTATTATTATTTTATTATTGTAGTTTAAATTGTTAAATTTCAAATGAAAAAAATTTTGCTTCCAAGAAGTGTTGAACCCATGTCCTTTTGCTTGCATGAAAGTCCCTTTACCACTAGGCTACTTGTTTCTTCTACATAAATGTTTGCATAAAATAGTTTTAGTTTACTTTCAGTTTACTATTTAATTTAATTTTTAACTTACTTATAATATACATCAAATACTTATTTTAATTTAACATACTTATGGTATACATAATTAATGTTAACTAAAATATTAATTTTACCATCATTATATTAATATTAATGTTAATAATTTAATTAAAATATTAATTTTAATTAAAATAGTCATTTTTAATATTAGAAATTAATTATAAACTGAAAATAAAAATATTTTTAATTAAAATAGCAGTTTTTAATATTAGTGATTAATAATAAACTGAAAATAAAAATATTTTAATTAAAATAGTTATTTTTAATATTAGTGATTAATAATAAACTGAAACTAAAAATATTTTTAATTAAAATAGCAGTTTTTAATATTAGTGATTAATAATAAACTGAAAATAAAAATATTTTTAATTAAAATAGCAGTTTTTAATATTAGTGATTAATAATAAACTGAAAATAAAAATATTTTTAATTAAAATAGCAGTTTTTAATATCAGTGATTAATAATAAACTGAAAATAAAAATATTTTTAATTAAAATAGCAGTTTTTAATATTAGTGATTAATAATAAACTGAAAATAAAAATATTTTTAATTAAAATAGGAGTTTTAATATTAGTAATTAATAATAAATTGAAAATAAAAATATATACGTAAATTAAAATTAAATAATTATCTTAACATTAAATATATACGTGTAAAGTGTAAATAAAAATATATACGTAAATTAAATAGTTATTTCATTTCATTTCATCAAAATACGTTAATATTAGCTTATTATAATTTAATTAAAATGTTAATATTAATTTAAGTTAGTTTTTTATTAATATTAATTTAGTTAAAACATTAAAAAATAGTTTAGTTTAATTTGGTTTATATTGATATTAATTTAGTTCAAATGTTAATATTAATTTAGTTCAGTTTATTAAAACATTAATATTAATTTATAAATAAAATATAAAAATAAAATATAGTTTATTAAAACGTTTAAAATGCTGTAATTAAATAAATTTTAGATTAGTTTATATTAAATATTAAATATTAAATAAATAAACAAATCATAAATATTTTAACATGCATCTAAATTTAATTTAGTTTAGTTTATATTATATATATCTAATACAAAACATAAACAATAAAAACATAGTAGCCTAGTGGTAAAGGGCCTTTCATGCAAGGCAAAAGACATGGGTTCAACATTTCTTGGAAGCAAAATTTTTAATTTTTGAAATTTAACAATTTAAACCACAACAATAAAATAATAATAAATAAACCACGCGTGTAATTAAAATAAAAAGATATCTGTGTTTTTTTTTTACATAATCCTTTTTCAAATTCACCCCAAATGATAGGGTCTAAAATGTGTATTAACCCTAAAATTATTAAATCCGCAGATTAAGAATCCAATTTATTAAGAAAAACATTGTTTAATTATAAAAAATAACTAAAGTATACTTTCGACATAAAACTAACCCTGAAGTTTCAAAAACGTTGCAAAAAGAAATACGAGATAATTATCGATGGACCAAAATCTAAACCGCTAAGGAATAGACCGGGATTTGTAGATTAAATTAACCTAATACTTAAACCCATAGAAAATCACCCAATAAATAAATGGATGATAAAAACTCAACTATAAAAAAAAACTTGATGATTTCTAACTTTCAATTATTTTTTACTAAACAAAATGCTTATTTTATTATTAATGAAATGCTAGTAATCAAGAAAGAAAAAGAACAAGAAGTGAAAAGTCAATCATGTATTTTCCATCACCAAGCCATTAATACTACAGTATGCATCATGATAAAAATTTAAACACAAACTAGTATCAACATCCATTATGATAAAAATCTAAACACAAATTCACACCATCCATATCGGTATCCATTATGAAAAAAAAATCTAAACACAACTCACACTATCATATCAATATCCATTATGGAAAAAATCTATACACAAAACTCAATATTCATATCAATATCCATTATGAAAGAAAAAAAAATAACTCACACTATCAGCAGACAAATCTCTAACAGATCCAAAAGGAAAGTCCAGGGAAAAAACATAGTTTCATCATTCTTCATCAATGGGAATCAGAAAACAGAAATTTAAATCCTCCATTAACAGAATCCCTAAATCAAGAAGTAGCAACCAATTGCGGCATACACATTTAAACCATGAAGAGAATCAAACTGAAAATGATACGAGCAGCAAGAGTCACTTATCTAATCACAAACAGCACGACATACAAACACCGTCACGAAATCGAATCGAAAAAATCAACACAAAAAAATATAATACAAAAATAATTCATGTCGTTACCACGACGTCGAATGCCGCTGCTGTGAATGGTTTGTCAGTGTGTAGAGAAGCTGAGTTAAATTGTGCGTGAGAAATCGTCTCTGTTTGCACAAACATCAGCTACCCTTATTATTTCCTTTGGAGCAACAAGGTGAAGACATGGTGGTTAGTTTGGTAGTACCTCTGTTTTGATGAAGGGTGTTGGTGGAGGATCGAAGTTGGTTCGGTTTGAAGACGATATCCGATGGTGTAGATGGATCGAAGTTAGTACCTCTGTTTTTATTCTGAATTGTTCAGAGGCGGATTATGGAAGAACAAGGTGGAGGTGATTTAGTACAAGAGTTTTCTTGAAGGAAGCTTTAGTGGTCAGTGATGGTGACGGAATGGTGGCTGGCTGGAAGTGAGGAAGGGTTGAGCGAAATGGTGACGACAGTGGAGATCGGTATCGATTGTGGTTGAGTTTGTGCTTGGAAATTTTGAGAGGGTGAAAGAAGAGCAACGGAAGATCGAAGGGGGAGATCGGTGTGAGGCGAGTGAAGAGAGGAAAATGAAGATTAAGAAGCTGGAATTTTTTCTTGAAAGATGGAAGAAGTTGTTCGCTCCCGGCTGTTGTGTGGTGCTTTCAAATAAAATGAGAATGGGAGGAACATATTTGAGAGAGAGAGAGACCAAGGAAAACAATGAAAGTCAGAGTTTTTGCTTTAATCCCTCCAGGCTACGTTTTGGTTTTCTATTCCCTAATTGAGAAAGACATTGAAAGCTAATCCTATGAGGGGAGGACAAGCGTTTCTTTTTTTATTGGAGGGAGCAAGAAATCTGAATTTCCCTATTTGCCATGAGCGCCAATATTCCCTTCTTCTTCTAAACTCTTTTTATTTCTTAATTCTCTTTTATTTTCTGATTGGTTAATTTTTTTTTTGAAGCAGCAAAATTAAATTATATATTAACTGAAGGCATAAGAAATGCCATAAAGCTAATACAAAGATACAAACAAAAAACAGCTAACAGGAAAAACAAACACCAGTACAACCAGAAGCCCCAAAACCCACAGCTAAAAACCACAGTACAATGAGAAATAAAGCACCCAAACTAAATGAAGATCCTACTGATACACCATAAAAACGAACTTATTTCTTTCCAGCCAAAAAACACTGCAGAAGAACTAGAAACCACCACGATACGCTGCACACTTTGAATTTCGACAATCCGAACACCTAGCCAAACTCCAAACCACAATCTCAGGAAAAGCTTCAAATTTCTACGAGAAAACTGGAACAGCGGAATTCTCAAATACTACACACGCCAGCGCTGAAAAAAAACCAACCAAACGGTACCAAAACTAGCCAACATCGAAGGATAGCCAACACCATGACGCAAGGAGCGGAAAAAAAACCAAACCAAAATCATTAAGCTTGATGCTCGGAGCTGAAGACAATCCTGAGAAACCTACTTCGAACAAACTACGGGAACACCCGAAACAAGGAAGCAGGAGCACTTGGAACAGCCTGAAATCTGCTACCGAACCCACAAAGACATTAAGCAAAATACCGCCAAAACCACCCAGATGCTCCTGAGCTCAGACCTGATACAAACAGAAGAGCAGAAGGTTAATAGGTTAATGGGAGAGGATTGGTTGCCTTTACTTATGTGTGCCTTTCATGCCTTTAGTGTATTTAGGAGACAAATGAATACATAAAAATAATTGTTTATGAAAGGCACCAAAGTTGAAAGGTAGCAAATCCTGGTCCTAGGTTAATAGGGAAAGTTGAGGATTGAGATTCATGTGGTTTGTGTGAATTGATTGTGAGATGCTGATTAAATTGATCCAATGGTTCAAATTAAAGATAAAGAAACACACATTGCTTTTGGATATTTAAAATGATTAAAATGAAGTTCAATGTAAATAAAATCAAATTTTTTAAAAATATACTAGCAAATAACAATCAACCGATTATTTAAATAACTCTATTTAATTTTTTTGGATATTTTGACGAAAAAATAAAAAATAAATGGACTTGAAATCAATAAAAGTCGAGCGTGAAAGTGCTCGAAAAATTAAACTGATTGGACCAAAATGATTAGTGCGAAATATTACTCTAAAAAAAATACAGCGATTGATCAATTTTTGAAATAAAATTTCACTTGTTAAAAGGCTCAGATTGATCAAAATGCGACAGAAAAAAATAGTCGAAAAATTAAAACGAGCATGTCAAGTTAAACTATGCGAAACGTAGTTAATATAATTGACGTATGCAAGCTTGATTTTGAAATTTTTCGTCCACTGATTTTACGCATAGTTGAGATTCAATTTGACCGGTCTGTCTGTAAATTCGAAAAAAATTATTCTGACTGACAATTTGGGAATTATGCAAGATGAAATGCATGCCATCACTACTACGGAAATGCCATTTAACAACGGTTGGTAAAGATATATAATCATGCGGGCCCAGACGTTGTTATGTAGAGTGTGGTTGTATATATGATACTTACAATCATGGCTCAGTAACTGTTGTAATAAACTGGAAAGCGCGCGCCCTATCACAACGGGTTTTCAAAAAGACTGTTGTGATAAAAATAATGGTCCTAGGTTCGATTTCCAGCTGCGCCGTTCTGATATTTATTTTTTTCTAGACAACGCGCAAGATATTATAGCGGTTATGATATATAACTATTGTTACATTTTCTGCAAAATTAACAAATATTATCCTACTTTTATAATTAGTCCAATTTTTTTACCTGTATTATTGTTCACCATATCACAGCAGAAAATACAACTCACATTTGTGATAAAGTTATCATAATAATATTAATTGTATCATATTCATAATATCACATAATTGTATCATATTCAATACACCATAACATCATCACCTGAATCCAACTATAACATATTTCGTCATTGTTGCTACAACAAATGCAATGAACACTACAAATAAAAAAATTTAGGTAATCTTCAACTGTTTCTTCAGGATCTTCACCTTCAACTTCAATTCGTCCTCTTTGGCTTTGTAGGTGTTAACCATCTCCTTCTCCTCATTCAAGCTCTTTACCAGTGAAGAAATTATTTGTTTTTCCCTAGGATCCATCTCCTCATCCAATCAAGCAAAGTGAGAGCATTTTTTGTATCCTTGAATCTTATACATCCCACAGCCATAGAAACGGCAACCTGGGTTCGAATTGGTCCATTTCGTCATCAACAGAGCGTCGAGACCACACTTGCATACGTACCTTGAACGACTTGAGGACCTACTTCCATGGCTATAACCGGACTGCTGAGACATTTTAATGGAAGGATTTGATGGAAACTTGAAGAAACTGGGTGTGAAGAAGACGAACAATGACTAGAGGGAAAAGAAGACGAAAAGTGACTGAGAACATTAATCAGCATTAATAAAAAACAACAACATACAAAAACATAAAATAACACAAGATATTATGTAAAGTTTCAAGAATGCACCTTTTTTTAAAATAATCGTGGTTCTCGAACAAATTATGAAGTTCATCTAGTTTATGAAGCTATGAAGAAGAAGTACAAGGTGAATAAAGTTTACACAATAGCTTCATACTTCTTGTATTTTTCTTCATAGCTACACAAATCATATGTATTATAGCCAAAGTATGCGCTTTGTTAAGGTGGTGAAGACGAATCTGAAAAAATGAGAACATTCAGCAAATGAAAAAAAGAGAACCCATTGTTAAGTTTAATGAACGAACCTCAAGTTAGCGATTGGTGAAGACGAATCTGAAGACATATCTGAAGGTTGAAGTATGTTTAAAGAGTGAGATGGATGTTAAGGTTATGTTATGAGAGAGAAGAGTGAAATATGTTAGGGTTTTCTTTTGAGAGAAACGGCTGTTATGTACTGAACGATAGATACTTTCGCTTATATGCTAAAAAATATCACTTTTCATCACGGTTAGAAAGAAAAACCGTGATGCAATTTTCATATTTTACAACGGTTGTATTGTAAAACCGTGGTTAAATAACTTTCAATTTTTTATTATTTAAAAAGCGATGGTATTGTAGTACATTACAATTTATAAGTCCTCTAACAACGGTTGGTTTACTTCACCGTTGTAAAATCATTTACAATTTATTTTTTAAAAAATGGACTTAAATGACACACGCTTAATGTACTCTAAAAAATGGAAAAAATGTAGTTGCTGGGAATCAAAGCTTGCTACACATAATTTATTACTATGGTTTTTTAAGACAACCGTCATTAAATTACTTTTATAAATCCAGCAACTCACTGGGCCCAAAAATTTTAACCTATTACAACGGTGTATATGAATCCATTGCAAACCTGGCGTTGTTGTTTGTGCGTTTTGTAGTAGTGCATGTTATGCAGATGATGCAAATGCTATGATAACTGTATTGATTCTGGGATTCAGAATCAAAATTGGGGTATGACAGTTGCCCCTATTTAAGTATCTTCAACTAGAGAATATGAAGAGGGTTAATCTTCGTAGGATCGCAGTGGGAGATAGTTAAATATTAAAAAGACCTGAATTTTATCCCTGAATGCAGATGAAATGATATGATATACAATGTTATGAATTTATGTATGAAGGACTCTCTCTTTTTTAAGTTTGCTGGGGATATGAGGTGAAATTATATGAAACCTAACATGATTTTTTTATGATGGATGATAAACAAACTTGTGGGGAATGATGAAAATATTCGGTAATGGTGATCTGTGGAAATGATAATGAGGTTGACGACTCACTGGGGATAACAACATATCAACTCGGGGGTTTAAGAAAATAAATATAGTATCGACCCGGGGGCCGAGAACAAGTCAAGACAAACAAATCAACTCGGGGGTTGAAGATACGCCAAGATAAAACAGACATCAATCCGGGGGTCAAGAAAAAAATAAGGATATGATATTAACAACTCAGGGGTTGAGGAAATAAAGACAACGACATCAACTCGGGGGTCGAGAACACATCAACTCGGGGGTTAAAAACACATCAACTTAGGGGTTGAGAAAATAAACACAACATCGACTCGGGGGTCAAAAACATAAAGACAATAACATCGGCTCAAGGGTCAAAAACAAATCAATTCGGAGGTTAAGGAAACAATAAAACAACATCGACCCAGGGGTCGAGAAAATCAAGAAAATATCAACTCAGGGATTGACAGACGTTCGACAGTTGGTTATGAAAACATCCTAGAAAGTACTTCTCTAGGAGAAACTTTACTAAGAAAAACTTTGCAAAGGAAACATTTCTAAACAAGACATCTACTTGGGGAGCAAAATCAGCAAATGTGTTGGGGAATATTCATCGTCAGAAGGTTGATGGAAAAGATGCATTGGGGAAGATGAGTTGCTGGGGAAAGGACATTGGGGAATATTCAAAGTATGTTTTATCAACAGGTTCAGATATGGTCTGACGACACCTTAAAATAGATCTGACAGTTTTGGAGTCTTCATATTAGAAGATCATCCATACAAACATGACATTGGAGTCTCCTTATTAGAAGATCATCCACACAAACAAGACATTGAAGTCCTTTTATTAGAAGATCATCCACACAAACAAGACATTGGAGTATTCTTATTAGAAGATCATCCACACAAAACAAGACTATGACGATTCTTTATAAAGAAATCAATCAAAACAAACATCATTGGAGTTTTCCAACAAGAATAAAATCCAAGCTTCTGGAAATTCCTTAAAATGAAGAGTCACTCATGACCTTTTACGAACCATCAGGAAAAAATAGGGTAATCAAACTCTCTGTTTGCGCCAACAACAATTGTACTTTAAGAACAGAATGCGAATAACAATTTGAGTTTCTGAGAATTCCAACAACAACTGGACTTTAAAAATAGAATGCCAGCATCAACTGAAATTTAAAACGAAATGCCAGCAACAATTGGACTTTTGAGAATGGAATGCCAATAATAATTAGACTTAAAAAATAAAATGCCAGCAACAACTGGACTTTAAAAACAAAATTCCAGCAACAACTAGACTTAAAAACAAAATGCCAGTAATAACTAGACTTTAAAAACAGAGTGCCAACAACATTTGGACTTTAAAAACAGAATGCCAGCAACAAGTGGACTTTAAAAAAAGAGTGTCAGCAACAACTGGACCTTAAAAACAGAATTCCCGCAACAACTGGACTTTAAAATCAGAATGCTAACAACAACTGGACTTTAAAAACAGAGTGCCAGCAACAATTGGACCATAAAAACAGAGTGCCAACAACAACTGAACTTTAAAAACAGACTGCCAGCAATAACTGGACTTTAAAAATAGAATGTCAGCAACAACTGGACTTTAAAAAATAGAGTGCCAACTACAACTGGACTTAAAAAATGGAATGCAGTGTCGTAACCCGAAATTTGACCTCTTTTTTATTTTTTGCATGAGCATGTGCATTCGCATCGCCGACATACGCATTCGCATTTTTCCCTACGTGTTTCTTGTTGCAGGATATTCAGGTTTTCCAAGCCCGATTAATCACATTCTCACAAGATCACCACATTATCAAGACATGCAAAAAATAAGGGTTTCCATGGTTATTCATCAAAGCAAGAGGTTGAAAATTGGAACCGTGGCCACAACACAATTTTTCAGGCAAATTTGGGGAATTTTGGTCTGGTTAATCGATTAACCATTTGGAGTTCAAATGTGTTAATCGATTAACACATGCAAATTTGGCAGATTCTGCTGCTTTTCATGACAATAACCCACCACTCCACATTTTGGGATTCTACATGATTCTAGCAGTGTGTGGAACATTCTAGACATCTCTAGACATTTCAAGACTATTCAAGACATTCCAAGTGCATTTATTCCAATGCATCACTCTAAGTTAAGTGCACCATATTCCTTGGTTTCCAAGCATATCAACCTTTGGATGACGATTGCCTTGGGATCGCTATCGAGTTAACTTCCTAACTAACTGAGTTAACTGCTTGACTCGGTGAGTTAAGTGTAACTAACTCCTAGCCTAATTCCAAACCACCCAAAGCTAGCTCCTAGCCTAATTCCAAACCTCTCACACTCCAAACCAAAAGTCTATATAAACAACCCTTCAATCCTTTTTCAAGGGATCAACCATTTCACACAAATTTCTCACACTTCACTATCTATTCTCTCACATTCTCTTTGAATTTTTCTGCTACTTCTTCATCTTCATCTCAATTTTCTTCCCAAACCTTACTATAGCTCTTCACCATTGAAGATTAATCACTTCTACATTGGAAGTGATTATTTCTTGAGCTTAACCTTCATCCTCTTGCAATTATACTTGGATTTCTAGAGTTTACAAGCTTTTGGATTCATCTCAAGTGCTTATTTCAAGGTTCAACGGTTCGAATTCGTATTTTGGAGTTTCGTCGCAATTTGCTCGGTTTCGATACGTTTCGTCTATAATTGAAGATTTTCTCTGGTTTTCTTTGATTATATTTATCAATATCACTTTGCAACAATCACCATGCCAAATCTCTGGATTGTAGGTTGGTAGATCTCACTCATTTTTCTGTTTCGAACATTTTCGTATCTTTCGCAATGTAGTTTCGATGTTTTTGCGTGTGAATTGATTATTCCATTGCTTGATCCATGATCTTGATGAGTTAATTGATTCCATTGTTGAGCATTTGCTGGTTTTAAACTTGATTTTTCGTGCATAATTGTTTGCCCTAGCATTGGAGTGATTGCACAATCAATAAGTGGCCAAAAGTACTTTTTAAAACTGTTTTTTCTGCCCCTGTGCTAGTGTTAATCGATTAACACTTTGCAGTGCAAAAGTGTTAATCGATTAACCAATGTATTTTTGCTATTTTTTAAGTGTTAATTGATTAACACTTTGCAGTGCAAAAGTGTTAATCGATTAACACTGAACCAGAAGGCCATTTTCATGATTTTTCAAGTGTGTTTGCCATGCTTTCTCCTTCTAACTTCCATGGATTGATATGCTTGATTTTATGGATGTTTTAAGTGTCATGTAACCTCTGTTTGAAGCATATTTATGAACTTTCAATGCATGATTTCGATTATTCAATTTGATCATATTCTTGGCATTGTGTGAACATGATCTTTCTTGCACTTTCTTTGATCACAATAACATGATTTTGTGTTGCATTTTTTAGTATCATTTGGTACTGTTTTGCACTTTCTCTCATTGTTTTACATTAGGTTTGTTCTCAAAAGAATAAGCTTAATCTTGTACAATCCATAATACACCCTGTGCTTTATTAATTTTTCATTCATTTGGAAAATTATTAGCATATTCCTCCCTTTCGATTAATTAATCGAAACTTTGTTTCGATTATTAATCATCCCTTTGGCGCTTCTCTTTAGGCTTCCTTTAGAGCTTTCTTTCTTGATCCCCTACTGAGTCAGAGATTCGCACACCACACGACACTGGAGCACTGTACAACTTGGAGCTGTTACGTTGTCCGTTTCAACTTCTGCACTACACCCTGTGTGTTAGAGAAGGAATGAGAAGGGAGAATTCCTACTCTCATTCTAACTACTTCAGGTAGGGGACGAATGACCCTGTGTCTGGCTTAGTCACCTCTATTCTCAGTAGGTAGTGTATCTCCTTTCCCAGTCGAGTTGATCCTTGATCACTCCTATCTCTTGCAATCTCTTTTAATCAATCCCCATATTCTTGGTTAAGATCATTGTTCTTTGGGTTAGCAAACTCTCTTTGTTTCAATACCCTACTTTCTTTTCTTGTGGTCAATCATCACCTTTTGATTCCCCAGAAGAGTCTCAAATCCCTTTTCTTCGGTTAAACACAGTCATCCTGTTAAAAACTGTATTTCCCAGAGTTCGCAACCTTCTCTTGGTTCTTCTCATTTGCTTGGTTAATCACTACTTGTCAGTTAAGACAACAATTTGCACGCCTTCTCAGTTAACCACAGTTCACCTGTTAATACACTGAGTTTCCTTTGGGTTAATCACCTTTTCTTGGTTAATCACCCTTTTCTTCAGTTAACCACAGACATCCTGTTAAAACACTGAACCCCTTTTGAGTTAATCACCTTCTCTTGGTTAATTACCCGTTTCTTTTCGGTTAATTACAGTTTCTCTATTAGCATCGATTCCTCAGCGGTTAGCAACCTCTTTCGGTTCAATACCCCTTTTGTTGATCAAGTACTGCTTGTTCAGTCAATATCGACATCCCCTTTGGGTCACAACCTTCGCTTGGTTCTACACCCGTTCTTTTGGTTGATCACAGTCTATCTGTTAAAACCTTTCTTCCTACAAAGTTGCAATCTTTTCTTTCCTCGGTTAACCACTGTTTATCAGTTAATATACCGAAACCCTTTCAGAGTCAAACACCTTCTCTTGGTTCAGTATTCTCTCCTTTTTGGTTCATCACAGTCTGTCTGTTGACACCAAGTCTTTTATCCCCTCTAGAATTGTTACCTCTTTTTCTTCGATTAATCACTGCCAGTCAGTTAATATGCTGAATCACGTTCTCTTGGTTTAGACGCCGTTCCTTTCGCTTTTCCCCAGCGCGGTCACCCTTTCTGCTCGGGTTTTCCCCAGTAGAATTCCCTTTTCCCCATCAGAGTTTTTTTATCTCTTTTCCTCTCCGGTTAACCACTGCCAGTCAGTTAATATACCGGGCTTTTATCATTTCGATCCCCAGTAGGGTCACTATCCTCTGGTCCCCGGTCTGTCACTTTATTCTCTTACCTCCCCTGTGGAGTCTCTTCTACTCTTTTTCTTCATTTTTCCTTTCTTGGTTTTGACACCATTTCCTTTGGAATCCCCAGTGGAGTTTCCTCCTTTCTTTTGTTTTTGGTTTTGACACCACTTTCCTTTCCTTTTCTATTTCCGTCTTAGTTCCCCAAACTACAGAAGCTCTGATTCTGCATTCGTTCGAATGTATGATACGTAGGCACGAGATCGCAATGATCTTGGCAAGTACCCTTCCACCTTCTTCCATTCCTTTCTTTTTCCTGGTTCCATGAACTACGGCGCTCTGATTTCCTCATTGCACTATGAGGGTACGTAGGCACGAGGGCCCTAATCCTCCACGAGCACTTTCTTTCCCTTTTTCTTTCTTTCTCTTTTCTCTCCTTTCTTTTAGCTAGAAGCCTTTAGATAGATAACCCATCCAAGCCTAGAAGCAAGCAAAATGGTTCCCGTCGAGTACGGCGGATGCGTAAGGTGCTAGTACCTTCCTTTCGCATAGCCGACCCCCGTTCCCGTTTCTCTTCCCCTTGGGTTTTATCGATATTTTCCCTGTCCTTTGGGACTAAATAAAGTTCGGTGGCGACTCTATTGTATCTTTGAGTGTGCGATTCACTCAGGTATAAACCAGCCATCTTCAGCTGGCGACTCTGCTGGCGACTCCTTGCTCTTGCAAGTTGGGGTCTCGCCTAGTTTTGTTTGCTTTCTTGCTTGTTTGGGTGTTTATGTTTTGCGCTTTACTAGCTTTATCTTTATGCTTTTATTTAGCTTTATGTTTATTTACTGCATTTCTTTACTGCTTTGAATATTCATATGCTATATATTCTGGATATCTGCTATATTCTGCTGCTGTTGGGATGGGTAGATATTATTGGAGAGAAAAGTCCTAACACCGGGCTTAGCATACACATAGGCTAGAAAGTGGATAGTCGTGAGGCCTGCGTTTCGCGCGTTGGGTTACCACGAGAGCCATATCCCAGATCGTGATTCGCTTGAGAATACTTCCGTCCTGTGAGAATTCACTACGGAGGAGTGTTTTCATTCTGAGTCCTATGGTTTGGGCGACCTTTCTAGGGACCACCTTGTTGTGTCTAGATCACACATGTGAGGGGGATGGGTTTTTGCAGGAAACCAAGCCACTTCATACCTTTGTTCTCTCATACACGTTAGATTTTGCACCGACACATCAGATTATGTTGCACCGACACATATTTATATGCAGATATCCAGATTGTTCAGATTTGATTATTCAGACTTTGCTAGCTTCTTGTTGTTTGTGTTGCATATCATGTCATCATGTAAATTAATTTTTGCATGTGCATTTCCAGGTTATTCGAAGACTTATTCTTTGTTGACATTATCATAGAGATGAGTGCTGGTTGTCGAGGCATCTTTAGCTACAAGTTTGTGGAGCCTAAGCTGGGTACTTTGAGAGGTCTAGCATCCCGTGTGGTTGAAGATAACATAGGGGTTTTCAAAGACAGTTATGGTAATCTGTTATCTATCCTCAACACAGAAGTCAACATCACCGCCATTCATACTCTAGTTCAGTTCTATGAGCCGCCACTTAGGTGCTTCACATTTCAGGATTATCAGTTAGCACCTACACCCGAGGAGTATGCTTACATTCTGGGGGTTGAGATCAAGAAACAGGTTCCTTTTATCTACACCAGTGATTGTCCGAAGTTTCCTCTTATTGCTGATGCTCTTTGCATTAGTAAGAAGGATGTGGAGGATAATATTAAGACCAAAGGGAAGGGTATTCGAGGGTTTGCTTCGAAGTTTCTGGTTGACAAAGCCACGTCCTTTGCTACAGATGGAAACTGGAAGGCTTTCAACGCCGTTCTTGCTTTGCTGATATATGGGATTGTCTTGTTTCCGAACATGGAGGATTTCGTAGATCAGGCTGCCATCAGTATATTCTTGTCTAAGAACCCTGTTCCGACGCTTCTTGCTGATACCTATCATTCTATTCATTTGAGGAATGAAAAGAAGAAGGGAACCATTGTCTGTTGTGCTCCTCTGCTGTAACGATGGTTCATGTCTCACCTTCCACAGAAGGGTCCCTTTGTTGAGAATAAGGGTAATCTCAAGTGGTCTCAACGGATCATGTCTCTTACTGCTAATGACATTTCTTGGTATTCTCGAGTCTTCGATTATACTATGATCATTCTTCATTGTGGGAAATTCTCCAATGTACCTCTCTTGGGTACAAAGGGCAGAATTAACTACAATCCGAGACTTGCCTTCCGTCAGTTGGGATATCCTATGGTTGCTGAGCCAGATCCTAAGGTAGTGGAAGAGTTCATCTTTCATGAAGGGGTTGACGACATGGGATTGCTGAAGAGGTTTAGTGTCGCTTGGACTCAGATTCACTCCAAAGGAAGAGCCGATTTGGGTAAGAAGAATTGCATAGCCAAGGAAGCTTACACACTTTGGGTCAAAGAGCGCGTCAAAAAGATCCTGTTGCCATTTTCTTTTGAGCCATCCATGAATGCCAAGCCTCCTGAACTTGCCATTGTTCCTCCATCTGAAGTCGACTAACTCAAGCTGACTATTGAGAAGTTGAAGAAGGAGAGTGCTGATCTTCGTCTCAACCTTTTAAAGTCACTTCCGAGAAGGATAGGCTACAGATTGAGCTCCACCAGAAGCATGAGCGCATGCTCAAAGAGGTGGAGGTTGAACAGAACAAGCGAAGGAAATTAGGTGATGCTTTGAAGAGTACATATGATGGACTTGCTTCAAAGAAGAGACAACTCACCGATACCCAATATCAAGCCTATAAGGACGAGTTGAGCTACAAAAAGTAACTTGAAGAGCTTCGAGGGAAGTTATCCGAGTTCAAGACGAAGTGGCAAAGTGAGCAAGACCGTGCTAATCAGTTGGCAAAGGACTTTTCTCAGTGTCAAGCTAAGCTCGACAAAGTCTTCGGTGAGATTCAGAAATTGCAAGATCAAGCACGTCAGAGCCGAGAGCAGATTAGTCAGCTCAACACAGAGAGCACTCATTGGGAGCAACAAAGTCGTCATCTGCAAAACCTCTTGGATCAGAAAGAGGTCTTTCTTCAGGATATGCTTCAGGGACCTAACCATTCCTTACTACGCAACCTCAAGAAGGATGCAAAGTATTGGAGTGAGAGGCATGGCCGCCTAGCCAGATTTGTTGAGCATGCACTAGAGGACTTACCTAGGTTGTTGAGGGATGCATATGCTGATGTGTTGCCACAACAGCTTCCTTGGGTAGTTTTCCATTTCTTGTCTGTTTGCAGGGTGGTCTTTGATGGGATCCATGCTGATTTCATTATAGCCCAAAAGGCAAATATTTGATGTTTACTTGACTTGTACTTCTTTCTTTTATTGTTGAATGAATGAATGAAGTTTCTCGCCAATCTTATCTTTTGCGCCTTTACTTGTATGCTTTATGATTTTTGTCAACAAAGATAAGTTTAAGAATTCCTGGAATTTAAAAACTTTATTTTTGCATGCATAACATACATTCATTTGCACACATATACACGTCCCTTCATCCGGAAAACCATTGCTCATCCTTGTCCGTCTTCCGTTTGTAGCAAGACGACGACGCGACATCGGTATTTCACTTGCTCAAGCAAATCCAGAATCATGGCTGATTTCGAAGCTGAGAACGCTGCTTATAAGGAAACTCTGGCTCAATTCCAAGGTCGGATGGATCAGTTTCAGACAAACATGGATGTTATTATGGAACTCCTTCGTGCTCAGAAGGACGCTTCTGCTGCTGCCGCTGTTGCTGCAACTGTCACTGATGCAACCATTGTCACTCCTGTTGTGACCATTCCTCCTGTTGTTACGGCTACTCTTGCTATTGTTCCTTCTCCTGCTACGGTTGAAGTGCCAGTCGTGCCTGTGTTTCAACCTGTTATTCATCCGTCAAATCCTCAATCTGGTTTGAACAAAATTCCTGCTGCTTTTCCTTGGGGTATGCCTCCGAATTACACTCCTCAGATTGCAAATAATAGTAGTAATTTTGTACCATATCAGCCTTTTTTTGTGCCCATGCCTAATGGGAATACTGCTGCGTATCCATGGGGTATGCCTACTCCGGTTCCACCTCCGGGGGTGAGTGATGATCATGAGAATCTTTAGGTTCAGACTCGTCAGACTCCTGTATTGACTGATATTGAAATTCTTGATGAAGAAGAGCATGTGTATAGGGGTCCTCCTATTCATGTTTCGGTTTCATCTCAAGCTGCTCAAACTGTTGTTCAGAATGTTCATCCTGGAATGTTCTACCCTGGAGCATCTTCATCCGCTGCTATGGTACCTCCTCTGAATTATCCGTTTGGTGTTCAGATGGGTCAGAATGCTGGTCAGATGGTTAATCCGAGTTTGGTATATCCTTCTCAGTTTGCTACTCCGCAAGTGCACGCTTCTGCCGCATCTCAGCTGCCAAATCCTCAGATTCTTGTCAGGCCTACTAATCAGAACAGACCTACTGACTACAAGTTATTAGAAGACCGTATCAGAGCTATTGAAGGGTTTTCTGCTTTTGGCATGGAGGCCAAGGACTTATGTTTGGTTTCGAATGTTGTACTGCCACAGAAATTTAAGATACCTGAGCTGCCAAAGTACAAAGGTTTGAGTTACCCACGTAGTCACATCACTATGTACTGTAAGAAGATGGCATCCTATATTGATAATAATGATTTGCTAGTTCATTGTTTTCAAGATAGTTTGTCTGGTGCTTCGTTGGATTGGTACATGGGCTTAGAATGCAACAAAATTCGTACTTGGAGGGATTTGTCTGAAGCATTCTTAAAACAGTACAAATACAATCTTGATCTGGCGCCTACCAGATTGCAGTTGCAAAACCAATCTCAGCGCTCAGCTGAAACGTTCAAAGAATATGCACAAAGATGGCGTGAGATGGCATCTTATGTGAGGCCTGCTCTCTCTGACAACGAGTTGGTTGACATCTTTATGGGTACATTACAAGGATCCTACTATGAGAAAATGGTGGGTAGTTCTTCATCGAACTTTGCTGATGTTGTAACCATTGGTGAACGGATTAAGAACGGTTTAAAGACTAGAAAGATTCCCGGAGCTGCTTCCCAACAGCCAGCCAACAGAAAATCTCAGAACAGTCACTCAAAGAAAAAGGAAGGTAAAGCCAACGCTGTGACATCTCAAGTTTCTCCTCAGTATCAAGAACCCATGGCTCCCATGCCATATTATCCGTATCCATACATTACTGCTGCACAATATCAACAACTTCCATACCAGTATCATCTGCAACAACCAGTTCAGAATGCTCAGAATCAGCAACAACCGCAATGTCAACAACAGACTCAACAAAATAACAAAAATCAGCAGAATCAAAACCGGCAAAATAACAACAACCAAGGAAATCGTAAGCGCCCGTATTTCAACAGAATTCCGGTGTCATACACTGAATTATTTCCTTATATGGTTCACCAAGGGGCAACTGTTCCCAAAAAGATCGCACCTGCAATTCCTCCATTCAACCTGAAGCATAATCCAAATGCATCTTGTGCCTATCATGCTGGATACATAGGGCATGCGGCAGAAGACTGTTTCGTTTTCAAAACCAAGGTTCAGGAACTTATTGATCGAAAGATTTTAACTTTTGCTGAAGAAGGTCCTAACATTCAGCATAATCCATTGCCTAATCACGGTGGACTTGCGGTGAACATGGTTGAGGATAACTCAAGGGCTGAAGTGATCATGGATGTCGATGAGGTAAAGACTCCGATGATTGTGATTTTCAAGAGATTGAATGAGCATGGGCTGTTGAAAGGATTGCACATTAAGTGTCAGATTTGCGACGATAATCCCAACCAGTGTCGAAAGTTGAAGAGTTGTGTCCAAGTTTTGATGAATCGAGGTGAAGTTCAATTTGCCAGATCTAAACCTGTTGAAGAGGTTACTACTATCGAGCCATTCACCATTGTCTATAGGAAGGTTCTTGTTGAAACTCCTAAACAGAAGAAGATACAACCTATCGTGGTTTGCCCACCAAAACCGTTTCCGTATCAGAATTCCAAGGAGGTACCTTAGAGATATGGGTCTACTGTGTTTTTTGGAGGTCAAGAGATAAGGTTTGCTGAGTCTGAGATTGTGAATGTTACAGCCGCTGGAGGTATGACTCGTAGTGGACGTGTATTCGCTCCAAAAGTCACTACAAAGCCTGTTCAAGTTCCAACTACTGTTCCTCCCAAGGAGAAGCCTGCATCTGTAACCCCTGTTATTCAACAAGGGGCATCTACTATAATACCCGTGCCATTTGTTCCGTCTGAGGATGTTACAAAGAACAAGGAAACAATTGATGATCAAGAGTTCCTAAGGTTGATTAAGAAATATGACTTCAAAATTGTGGATCAGCTGGGGCAGACTCCCTCAAGGATCTCAATTTTGTCCTTACTCATGAGCTCTCCTGCGCACAGATCAGCTTTGTTGAAAGTCTTGAACACTACTCACGTTATGCATGATATATCCGTTGTCGAGTTTGATGATGTAGTGGCCAATATAACAGCAAGTAGATACTTGGGCTTTAATGAATCAGAATTGCCTCTTGAAGGAGCTGCCCACAACAAAGCACTGCACATATCCGTAACCTGCACATACATCTTCTTATCTCGTGTTCTGGTGGACACCAGTTCTTCTCTCAATGTGATACCCAAGGGCACATTGAGTCAATTACTGGTAGAGGGAAGCGAGATGAGGCCGAGCGCCTTAGTTGTCATAGCCTTCGACGGTTCTCGAAGGCAAGTCATTGGAGAAGTGGATTTACCCATCAAGGTTGGACCACACTTGTTTACCATTACCTTCCAAGTGATGGACATCAATCCCGCGTATAGTTTCCTATTGGGTCGCCCGTGGATTCACGTTGCAGGCGCAATTACTTCCACTTTACATCAGAAATTGAAATTCATGTTCGACGATCAGTTGGTTATCATCCGTGGTGAAGAAGATCTGATTGTGAGCGAGTTATCGTCTTTCTGATACATCGAGACCGAGGAAGGCATAACTGAGGTGCCGTTGCAGTGTCTTAAGTTCGAAGACGTCAGCTCTGCTTCAGCTAGTCAAAGTAGATCACCACAAATGACTTTAGCATCTGCCAAGAATGCTAAAGAGACCATCGAGAAAGGTGCCTTGCCAGGCTAGGGGCACGTGATTGATGTGATTGAAAAGCATGATCGATTTGGTTTGGATTAACGCCCTGGTCGACAGTATAGGTCACTTGGTCAGAAGCAGTGCAATTTAATCAAGTTCAGTAGCGCGGGTTTTCAAAAGGGTGACATCGTGGCTGTTATTGATGATGCTGGTCCTAGTACCCAGATTTCCAGCTTTGTGCGCAAGTGCTCGTCGGGTTCCAAGCTCAACAACTGGACATCTACTGTGATTCCTGTGGTTTTTCCATATAACATGTAATGCATTTTGCTTTCTCATTCCCTCATCCTCGCCCGAGACGAGTGAATAGCTTGTAAAGGGCCTCACACTTTTGCAATATTATGTGATCAATAAATAAAAGTTTTTGCATTCAAAATCTTGCTCTATTTTCGTTCTTTATTTTACTTTTTCACAAACAAATGGCAAAAGTTTCTTTTTATTTCCACTTTTCAAAATAGATCATTCTAAACATATTCATAAACATGCAGAACTAATAAATGCATTGATAACAACATGGCAAACATCCATTGTAATTCTGGGATTCCGATCAACCAAGCCGAAGAAGATGGTGAGGAAGATTGTGAATTACCGGATGAACTAGCAAGGCTCCTTAAGCACGAGCATAGAGAGATTGAGCCGCACAGAGAGCCAGTGGAAGTTGTCAATCTTGGTACCGATGAGGTCAGAAGAAAAGTCAAGGTTGGCGCATCCCTCACAAAGCATGTACACCCCGAGTTAGTCAAGTTATTGAAAGAGTATGTTGATATCTTCGCCTGGTCTTATCAAGATATGTCTGGGTTGGATACCAACATTGTTGAACATCACTTACCACTCAATCCCGGATGTCCTCCTGTCAAGTAGAAACTCAGGAAGACTAGACCCAACATAGCACTTAAAATCAGAGAGGAGGTGAAGAAGCAGCTCAACGCTGGGTTCCTAGCAACTTTCGAGTATCCTGAATGGATCGCCAACAACGTCCCCGTTCCAAAGAAATACGGGAAGGTCAGAATGTGTGTGGATTATCGAGATCTTAACAAGGCAAGCCCGAAAGATAATTTTCCTTTGCCTCATATTGATGTCTTGGTGGATAACATAGCGCAGTTCTCTGTCTTTTCGTTTATGGACGGTTTCTCAGGATATAATCAGATCAAAATGTCCCCAAATGACATGGAGAAGACTACTTCCATCACGCCATGGGGTACATATTGCTACAAAGTAATGCCTTTCGGTCTGAAGAATGCAAGGGCAACATACCAACGTGCCATGACAACCCTTTTTCACGACATGATCCATAGAGAGATTGAGGCTTACGTGGATGATATGATTGCCAAGTCAAAAACTGAAGATGATCATCTGGTTCATCTGAAGAAACTATTTGATAGACTCCAGAAGTTTAGACTACGGTTGAATCCTGCGAAGTGAACCTTCGGAGTTCGATCTGGTAAACTATTGGGCTTTATTGTGAGTCAGAAGGGCATTGAAGTTGATCCCGACAAGGTTCGAGCAATTCAGAACATGCCGCCTCCCAAAACAGAAAAAGAAGTCCGTGGCTTTCTGGGCAGACTTAATTACATCTCAAGGTTCATTTCTCACTTGACAGCTACCTGTGAACCAATGTTCAAATTACTAAGAATAAATCAATCGGTCGAATGGAACAATGATTGTCAAGAAGCATTTGACAAAATAAAACAATACTTGCAAGAGCCACCGATCTTAGTACCGCCGGTTCCTGGTAGGCCTTTAATCATGTATCTCACCATTCTCGATGAATCAATGGGATGTGTATTAGGTCAACATGACGACACAGGCCGAAAAGAACATGCAATTTACTATCTGAGCAAGAAGTTCACTGATTGTGAGACTAGATACTCACTTTTGGAGAAAACTTGTTGTGCTCTGGTCTGGGCTGCTCGATGCCTAAGACAATATATGATTTGCCATACTACTTTATTGATATCCAAAATGGATCCGATAAAATACATATTTGAAAAGCCTGCTGTCTTTAAAAGGATTGCTCGGTAGCAAATGCTGTTGATTGAGTATGATATCCAACATGTTACCCAGAAAGCAATAAAAGGGAGCGTTTTGTCTGACTACCTTGCTCATCAACCTGTAGAGGGTTATCAACAAATGAAGTTTGACTTTCCCGATGAGGATGTTCTGTTTATCAGAGACTATGAGACTCCAGACTCTGACATAGGACCCGAACCAGGGGCGCGATAGACGCTCGTGTTCGACGGTGCCTCCAATGCTAAAGGTCGTGGAATTGGTGCTATCCTCATCTCTCCAACGGGTTTTCACCTTCCCTTCACTGCCAGATTATGCTTTGCATGCACCAAGAATATGGTTGAATACAAAGCATGTATCTATGGTATTGAAGTGGAAATTGACATGAGAATCAAGATTCTTGAGGTCTATGGAGATTCTGGTTTGGTCATCGGCCAAGTCAGAGGGAACTTTGTGACTCGGGATTCCAAGCTGGTTCCGTACCAAAAACACATAGCGAAATTGATTCCTTACTTTGATGAGATCTCTTTTCATCGTATCCCCAGGGAGGAAAATCAACTAGCTGATGCACTTGCCACTTTAGCATCCATGTTCAAAGTCAAGTGGAAGAATGAAGCTCCTTCTATCCGCATTGATCATTTGAACGAACCAGCACACTGTTTAGCAATCGAGGATGAGTCTGATGACAAGCCTTGGTTCTATGACATTAAGAGATATCTGGAAAAACAGGAATATCCCGAGGGTATTACTATCACTGACAAGAAGGCTCTTAGGCGGCTTTGCGCCAAGTTCTTCTTAAGTGGTGGTGTACTGTATAAGAGGAATTATGATTCCCTGTTGCTCAGATGCGTGGATAGACACGAAGCAAACACGATCATAAGGTCCATACATGAGGGCTGCGAGGGTGTACATGCTAAAGGTCCTGTCATGGCTAAAAATATCCTTCGAGCCGGGTATTATTGGACAACAATGGAGGTAGATTGTTACAACTTTGCCAAAAGATGTCACAAGTGCCAAATCTACGGAGACAAGATTCATGTGCCTCCAACTCCATTGAATGTTTTGACTTCACCCTAGCCGTTCTCTATGTGGGGTATAGATATGATTGGAATGATCGAGTCGAAGGCTTCCAACGGTCACCGATTCATTCTAGTTGCGATTGACTACTTCACCAAGTGGGTTGAAGCTGCTTCTTACGCAAATGTTACACGACAAGTGGTTGCCAGATTCATCAAGAAAGAGATAATCTGTTGTTATGGCATTCCTAGCAACATTATCACTGACAATGTAAGCAACCTAAACAATAAGATGATGAAGGAGTTGTGTCAAGAATTCAAGATCGAGCACCACAACTCTTCACCATATCGACCCAAGATGAACGGTGTCGTCGAAGCAACAAACAAAAACATTAAAAGGATTATCCAGAAAATGGTCAAGACTTTCAAAGATTGGCATGAAATGCTTCCTTTTGCACTACATGGCTATAGAACTTCAGTTTGCACTTCTACTGGGGTAACTCCGTATTCACTTGTGTATGGTATGGAGGCTGTTCTACCCATTGAAGTCGAGATTCCTTCGCTCAGAGTCATCATGGAAGCAGGTCTCAATGAAGCCGAATGGGTCCAATCCAGATACGACCAGCTGAATCTCATCGAAGAGAAGCGCCTTACAGCCGTTTGTCATGGTCAATTGTATCAGAGACGCTTCAAGCGAGCTTTTGATAAGAAAGTTCTCCCTCGATCGTTCCGTGAAGGCGAACTCGTGCTCAAGAGATATTCACCTGTTCACTCGGATCCACGCGGCAAGTGGGCTCCCAATTACGAAGGACCTTTTGTTGTCAAGAAGGCCTTCTCAGACGGAGCCCTGATCCTCACCACCATGGATGGAAAGGAGTTTCCATCACCCGTGAACTCTGATACAGTCAAAAAATATTATGCTTGAAAAAAAAAGGATAAGAGCCCGCTAGATTGATATCCGAAAGGACAATCCAGGCAAAAATGGGCGTCCCGATGGACCAAAAAAAAAGAAATGTCCATGCAAAAGTTAGGGACAATGAAAAAAAAAAGAATAACAGCCCGCTAAGTTGAAAACCCGAAAGGGCGACTTAGGCAAAAATGGGTATCCCGGTGGACCAAAAAAGTGGAAATATGTCCAGGCAAAAATTAGGGATAAAGGCATTTGACTGTGAACACTTGAGCCTCTCTTCATCATAGCTAGACCTCAGATGGTAACAGAATAGTCGAATCATCATCAACTGGCGCAAGGCATTGGAACCTAGACTTATAGTGGATGGTAGCCAATGTTGTAATCAATGCAAAGCATGATTTCCCTTTTCCATTTACATTTGTTTCTCAATTTCATTGCAAATTTTCCTCATCAAGGATTTTTTCATCCTTGTACACATCTTATGTACATATTTTTCACATTCAATAAAAATGCATCGTTTGATTTCTCAATTGTTTTCTTTCCAGTATTTTGTTTGCAAAATGAACAATTATTTGTGATCACATAATACTATAAAATGTTGAGAACAATAAAAAGCTAAGTCAGTTGGGAAAGCATTATGCATTGCATATTTTACTGGCAATTCACGCAGGATAATCAGTAATGTTCATTGGTAAGCCTAACGCCCGGCCAGTACCGTGACGTTTCTTTGGAAAGGTTGTTGTTTCCTCAGTGGAGCCATCATTACCTCAGCAATCGCCATTGTGGTTCTCTGGAAAGGTTGATTATCTTCCATTTCCCCAACAGATCCATAATGTCCCCAGTAAATCTGCCATGATGTACCCTGAGAAGAGACACGGTTGTTCTTTTCCCCAGCACGGGTCGTGCATCATCCCCAGCGTGTCAATTTGTCACGCACCAGCAGCCGTACGATTTGGTTCCTCATCTTCCTCAAGTAGAGAATATCCTCTGAGCCTTGTCAATTCCCTGCAGCAGAGTCAGTGGTAGCTAAGAAATCAGAGTTTTCTGATTTCATTCCCCAGGCAGAGTAAGTCATGATGGAAAGGTTGGCCTGATTCTCTTGTCCCCTGCAGTGTCAATGGTGATGGTTTGGAGATTTGAGACTTCTCAGTTTCTTCCCCAGCGGAGTCTTCACCATATTTGGACTTTTCAGCAGCAGAGTTATCACCCTTTAGAGGCCGTTCCTCTGCAGGTTCTGTCTTCATCTGTGGGTTCTCTCCCCGACCGAGGATGTCGAGGTCGTTTTGCTACAATCTCTGCCTAACTCTCGCACATTACCTTAACCTGCACCTTTGCATTGCATGATATCAAGCATCATGTAAAACACATACATGGCATATGCATCAAGTATGCTCCCTTTCTTTTGGCATGATTAATCTCCCTAGCAGATATTCAGCCAAACTTCAAACGCTCTCTATGCTTGCAGCTCCTTTTTGGTCGTCGTCGGCCAAATTTTCGAGCTACTCTTTTATATAATCCCTTTTTACCTCGAATCATCGAAAAGCTAGTGTAATTTGTACATTCAGGTCCAAGAAGATTAAATAGGAGCAGCTGTCATAACCCAAAATTTGACCTTTTTTTTTTCTTTTTTGCATGGCATGTGCATTCGCAACGCCGGCATACGTATTCACACTTTTTCCTATGTGTTTCTTGTTGCAGGATATTCAAGTTTTCCAAGCCCGATTAATCACATTCTCACAAGATCACCACATCATCAAGACATGCATAAAATAAGGGTTTCCATGGTTATTCATCAAAGCAAGAGGTTGAAAATCGGAACCGTGGTCACAACACCATTTTTTAGGCAAATTTGGGGAATTTTGGCCTGGTTAATCGATTAACCATTTGCAGTGCAAATGTGTTAATCGATTAACACATGCAAATTTGGCAGATTCTGCTGCTTTTCATGACAGCAACCTACCACTCCACATTTTGGGATTCTACATGATTCTAGCAGTGTGTGGAACATTCTAGACATCTCTAGACATTTCAAGACATTCCAAGTGCATTTATTCCAATGCATCACTCTAAGTTAAGTGCACCATATTCCTTGGTTTCCAAGCATGTCAACCTTTGGATGTGAAGCTTGCCTTGGAATCGCTACCGAGTTAACTTCCTAAATAACCGAGTTAACCGCTTGACTCGGTGAGTCAAGTGTAACTAACTCCTAGCCTAATTCAAAATCACCCAAAGCTAGCTCCTAGCCTAATTCCAAACCTCTCACACTCCAAACCAAAAGTTTATATAAACAAACCTTCAATCATTTTTCAAGGGATCAACCATTTCACACAAATTTTTCACACTTCACTCTCTATTCTCTCACATTCTCTCTGAATTTTCTGCCACTTCTTCATCTTCATCTCAATTTTCTTCCCAAACCTTACTATAGCTCTTCACCATTGAAGATGAATCACTTCTACATTGGAAGTGATTATTTCTTAAGCTTAACCTTCATCCTCTTGCAATTATACTTTGATTTCTGGAGTTTACAAGCTTTTGGATTCATCTCAAGTGCTTATTTCAAGGTTCAACGGTTCAAATTCGTATTTTGGAGTTTCGTCGCAATTTGCTCGGTTTCGATACGTTTCGGCTATAATTGAAGATTTTCTCTGGTTTTCTTTTATTATATTCATCAAGATCACTTTGCAACAATCACCAAGCCAAATCTCCGGCTTATAGGTTGGTAGACCTCACTCATTTTTCTATTTCGAACGTTTTCGTATCATTCGCAATGTAGTTTCGATGTTTTTGCGTGTGAATTGATTATGCCATTGCTTGATCCTTGATCTTGATGAGTTAATTGATTCCATTATTGAGCAATTGCTGGTTTTAAACTTGATTTTTCGTGCATAATTGTTTGCCCTAGCATTGGAGTGATTGCACAATCAATAAGTGGCCAAAAGCACTTTTTAAAACTGTTTTTTCTGCCCCTGTGCCAGTGTTAATCGATTAACACTTTGCAGTGAAAAAGTTTTAATCGATTAACCAGTGTATTTTTGCTGTTTTCAAGTGTTAATCGATTAACACTTTGCAGTGCAAAAGTGTTAATCGATTAACACTGAACCAGAAGGCCATTTTCATGCTTTTTCAAGTGTGTTTGCCATGCTTTCTCCTTCTAACTTCCATGGATTGATATGCTTGATTTTATGGATGTTTTAAGTGTCATGTAACCTCTGTTTGAAGCATATTCATGAACTTTTGATGCACGATTTCGATTATTCAATTTGATCACATTCTTGGCATTGTGTGAACATGATCTTTCTTGCACTTTCTTTGATCACAATAACATGATTTTGTGTTGCATTTTTTAGTATCATTTGGTACTGTTTTGAACTTTCTCTCATTGTTTTACATTAGGTTTTTTCTCAAAAGAATAAGCTTAATCTTGTACAATCCATAATACACCCTGTTCTTTATTAATTTTTCATTCATTTGGAAAATTATTAGCATATTCCTCCCTTTCGATTAATTAATCGAAACTTTGTTTCGATTATTAATCATCCCTTTGGCGCTTTTCTTTAGGCTTCCTTTAGAGCTTTCTCTCTTGATCCCCTAGTGAGTCAGAGATTCGCGCGCCACACGACACTGGAGCACTGTATAACTTGGAGCTGTTACGCTGTCTGTTTCAACTTCTGCACTACACCCTGTGTGTTAGAGAAGGAATGAGAAGGGATAAGTCCTACTCTCATTCTGACTACTTCAGGTAGGGGACGAATGACCCTGTGTCTGGCTTAGTCACCTCTATCCTCAGGCGGTAGTGTATCTCCTTCCCCAGTCGAGTCGATCCATGATCACTCCTATCTCTTGCAATCTCTTTTAATCAATCCCCATATTCTTGGTTAAGATCATTGTTCTTTGGGTTAGCAAACTCTCTTTGTTTCAATACCCTACTTTCTTTTCTTGTGGTCAATCATCGCCTTTTGATTCCCCAGAAGAGTCTCAAATCCCTTTTCTTCGGTTAAACACAGTCATCCTGTTAAAAACTGTATTTCCCGGAGTTCGCAACCTTCTCTTGGTTCTTCTCCTTTGTTTGGTTAATCACTACTTGTCAGTTAAGACACCAATTTGCACGCCTTCTCAGTTAACCACAGTTCACCAATTACCCGTTTCTTTTCAGTGAATCACATTTTCTCTGTTAGCACCGATTCCTCAACGGTTAGCAACCTCTTTCGGTTCAATACTCCTTTTGTTGATCAAGTACTGCTTGTTCAGTCAGTATCGACATCCCCTTTGGGTCACAACCTTCGCTTGGTTCTACACCCGTTCTTTTGGTTGATCACAGTCTATCTGTTAAAACCTTTCTTCCTACAAAGTTGCAATCTTTTCTTTCCTCGGTTAACCACTGTTTATCAGTTAATATACCGAAACCCTTTCAGAGTCAAACACCTTCTCTTGGTTCAGTATTCTCTCCTTTTTGGTTCATCACAGTCTGTCTGTTGACACCAAGTCTTTTATCCCCTCTAGAATTGTTACCTCTTTTTCTTCGGTTAATCACTGCCAGTTAGTTAACATACCAAATCCTGTTCTCTTGGTTTGGACACCGTTCCTTTCGCTTTTCCCCAGTGCGGTCACCCTTTCTGCTTGGGTTTTCCCCAGTAGATTTCCCTTTTCCCCATCAGAGTTTTTTTATCTCTTTTCCTCTCCGGTGAACCACTGCCAGTCAGTTAATATACCAGGCTTTTATCTTTTCGATCCCCACTAGGGTCACTACCCTCTGGTCCCCGGTACTGTCGTTTTGTTCTCTTACCTCCCCTGTGGAGTCTCTTCTACTCTTTTTCTCCATTTTTCCTTTCTTGGTTTTGACACCATTTTCTTTGAAATCCCCAGCGGAGTTTCCCCCTTTCTTTTGTTCTTGGTTTTGACACCACTTTCCTTTCCTTTTCTTTTTCCGTCTTAGTTCCCCAAACTACGAAAGCTCTGATTCTGCATTCGTTTGAATGTATGATACGTAGGCACGAGATCGCGATGATCTTGGCGAGCACGCTTCCACCTTCTTCCATTCCTTTCTTTTCCCTGGTTCCATGAACTACGGCACTCTGATTTCCTCATTGCACTATGAGGGTACGTAGGCACGACGGCCCCAATCCTTCGCGAGCACTTTCTTTCCCTTTTTCTTTCTTTCTCCTTTCTCTCCTTTCTTTTATCTAGAAGCCTTTAGATAGATAACCCATCTAAGCCTAGAAGCAAGTGAAATGGTTCCCGTCGAGTACGACGGATGCGTAAGGTGCTAGTACCTTCCTTTCGCATAACCGACCCCAATTCCTGTTTCTCTTCCCCTTGGGTTTTATCGATATTTTCCCTGTCCATTGGGACTAAATAAAGTTCGGTGGCGACTCTGTTGTATCTCTAAGTGTGCGATTTACTCTGGTATAAATCAGCCATCTTTAGCTGGCAACAACTGGACTTAGAAAACAGAATGCCAACAACAACTGGACTTTAAAATAGAGTGCCAACAATAATTGGACTTTAAAACTAGAATACCAGTAACTATTGGACTTTAAAACAGAATGCCAGCAACATTTGGAATTTAAAAACAAAGTCCCAATAACATCTAGGCGTTAAAAACAAAGTGCCAACAACAACTGGACTTTAGAAACAGACTGCCTATAACAACAACTGAACTTTAAAAACAGATTGCCAACAACAACTGGACTTTAAAAACAGAGTGCCATCTACAACTAGACTTAAAAAACAGAATTCCAGTAACAACTGGACTTAAAAAATAGAATGCCAGCAACAACTGGACTTTAAAAACAGAATGCCAGCAATAATTGGACTTTAAAACAGAGTGCCAACAACAACTAGACTTTAAAAACAGAATGCAAACAACAACTGGAGTTTAAAATAGAGTGCCAGCAACAACTGAACTTTAAAAACAGAATGCCAGTATCAACTGAAATTGAAAACGGAATGCCAGCAACAACTGGACTTTTTAGAATGGAATGCCAACAATAATTGGACTTAAAAAATAGAATGCCAGCAACAACTGGACTTTAACAACCAAATGCTAGCAACAAATGGACTTAAAAAATAGAATGCCATCAACAACTGGACTTTAAACACAGAGTGCCAGCAAGAACTGGACTTTAAAAACAGAGTGCCAGCAACAATTGGACCTTAAAAACAGAATTCCAGCAACAACTGGACTTTAAAAACAGAATGGCATCAACAACTAGAATTTAAAAATAGAGTGCCAGCAAGAACTGGACCTTAAAAACAGGGTGCCAGCAAGAACTGGACTTTAAAAACAAACTGCCAGCAACAATTGGACTTTAAAAATAGACTATCAGCAACAACTGGACTTTAAAAAACAGAGTGTCGGCTACAACTGGACTTAAAATACAAAATGCCAACAACAACTGGACTTAAAAAATAGATTGCCAACAACAACTAGACTTTAAAACAGAGTGACAACAACAACTGGACTTTAAAAATAGAATGCTAGCAACTACTGGACATTAAAACGGAATGCCAGCAACAACTGGACTTTAAAAACAAAGTCCCAACAACAATTAAACCTTAAAAACAAAGTGCTAGCAACAACTGGACTTTAAAAACAGACTGCCAACAATAACAACTTGACTTTAAAAACAGACTGCCAACAACAACTAAACTTTTAAAAACAGAGTGCCATCTGTAACTGGACTTAAAAAGAAGAATACCAGCAACAACTGAACTTAAAAAATAGAATGCCAGCAATAACTGGACTTTAAAAACAGAATGCCAACAATTACTGGACTTTAAAATAGAGTTCCAATAACAACTGGACTTTAAAAACAAACTGCCAACAACAACAACTTGACTTTAAAAATAGATTGTCAACAACATTTAGACTTTAAAAAACAGAGTGCCATCTACAATTGGACTTAAAAAACAGAATGTCAGCAATAATTGGACTTTAAAAACATAATGCCAACAATAATTGGACTTTAAAAACAGTGTGACAACAATAACTGGACTTTAAAAACAGAATACCAGCAATAGCTGGACTTTAAAAACAGAATGCCAGTAACAATTGGACTTAATGGCCAAGGGACTACAATCAATGACAAGACCTGGGTCAACGCAAAATGAGCACGAAATACAATTCGGCTATGCATGGTTGAAATTTTGCTTTTATGCATATGAATGTTGACTCTACGTAGGCTGGGAGCTTATGAAGACTCTTTATGGAGGTTTTGATTCCTCAGCACAAAGACTCAACCAAGTATGTTATGGTAGATGTAATTAAAAGGAAAACTTATCAAGCTTGACAATTATATTGGCCAAGGGTCCTCTCAGAGGATTTCTGGGTTGTGCTAGCATGATTTCCCGATACCCTTTCTGAACTTAACAGTTGCTGATGCATGGTAGGATTTGCTTGAGAAGCTTAAAAGTATGGAGAGGACTTTCCTCTCTGTGGCTCATGTTGCCCCAGTCAATGGGCCTTTGAAGATGTTACCTCAAAATGAGTTTGGAAGTAGCTTGCTTAAACCTTGAGGTAGTCTTGTAATGAGATGACCTCGAGATGACCTGCCCCAATATTCTAAACTTTGAAGATGTCTTCCCCTAATTAACCAATTCTTGGGATAGTTTGCTTTTGATTGACTGACCTTTGTAGAGTGGGCTCACTTGTGCTCTTAAGGTAGCTTTCCCCATTATAAGTCTTGAAGAGTTTTATCTTTTGATTAACTAACTTTTGTGGTGATTAACTTAGATTGACCGAAGCTCAAATTAACTTACCCCTGACTGGACTTCTTACATCTGATCAAGTTTCTCAATTGACTGCACATTGTTGGGATTCTTTGCTGCTAAATTCTGATTTGCAAATAAAGTTATTTATTAAAAAATGGTAATTTTAATGCAATGCAAATGCAAATTTTGAAATTAATCATTATTAAAATGATGGTGATACACAGTGAAAACTGGTCAATGGTCAAAACAAATGATTAGAAAAGATCTTTGTTGAGTCAGGTTAACACAACCTTGCTGAAGTATGCTTTCAAAATAAACCATGCCTTAATTAGGTCTTTTAAAGGTTGTTGTCGTACCTCGAAAAATACGATACTCACGGAAAAAACTGTTCGAAACAGAGTCGCCACCGAACTTTATTTATCCCAAAGGAGGGAAAGGAAAATATTGATAAAACCTTTAAGGGAGATAAGAACATGGTCGTCGCAACCAAATTCGGGTTCGGGAGTCGGTTACGTAAGAGGGAAGGTATTAGCACCCTCTACATCCGTTGTACTCAACGGGAACCTCTTGAATCGATTCGTGAGAAAGTTAGTTAGGTTTGTTTGTTTATCTTCTAAGGTAAAAGGATTTATTTTTGAAAGGGAAAATGGGGTGGGTTTTTTTATTAGTGTGCTCGGCAAGGATTAAAATCCTTGTGCCTACGTATTCCCTCGTGCAATGGGAAAGTCAGAGCGTTCGTAGTTCGTGGGACTACGGTTGTTTGGTTTGTGTTTTTTATGTAGGCGCCAATTGCCCACACACGAGTAAGTAAACTCGCACCCAACCAATTGGGGAGAAAGGTCAAAGACTGGGCCCCCCTTCACATCACCTTTTAAAAAGTTGTTCGAATATGTTATTAGGTATGTTAAAGAGTTTGATTGAGAAAATGATTTGATTTGGACGTGTTTTAGGGTTTCGGTCGCACGTGGGCGAGGAAAGGAGTTTTAGTCGTATTGGATGTTTTAGAGGTGACAATTGCCCACACACGAGTAAGAAAACTCGCACCCAAACAATTGAGGAGAAGGGTCAAAGGCTCGACCACCCTCACTTCACCTTTAGTAAAAATGTTTAAGTAAAGATTAAGTGTTTTGATAATTTGATTTTGAAAGGTTTGAACGTTTGTCGAGTTCGTGTGTTTTAAAGGCGTCAATTGTCCACACACGAGTAAGGAAACTCGCACCCAGACAATTGAAAAGAAAGACCAAAGACTTGGTCCCCCTCCTTTCCACCTTTATAAAAATGTATTTGAATATTGATTACATATCTTAATGTTTGATTAAAAAAAGAGTTTGAAGGTGATCGGATAAAATGTGTTTTAAAGGCGTCAATTGCCCACACACGAGTAAGGAAACTCACACCCAAGCAATTGAAGAGAAAGACCAAAGACTTAGTCCCCCCCCTCTTCACCTTTTAAGAAATGATGTTTAGATATGGTTAAGTGTATTGATTTGATTTGAAAAATACTCGATGTTGATCGAGGTTTGAATTTGCGTATGAATTGGTTAAAGGGACTAATGGAAAGGAAAACCTATGGTTTAAGGTAAGGTCGATTGCGAGGCAAAAGCGCTCGACTTACAAGAGGTAGAGGGACTTGATATTTGGACCAAGTGCGCGTTGGAGATTAATTGAATTTGATTTGGAAAATACTTGACGTTGGATCAAGCTTGTTTATTGTTGTAAAAAGAAGGGTTGATTTTAATCTTTTTGGGAGAGGGGTGTAATTAGTCACGTGGGAATAATCGAGCCATAATTAAAGTAAGGCAATCAAATGCACGCATACAAACCAAAGTGAAATGTGCAACAATTATCATTGTATAAAGCCCAAGAGGAGGCATTGTGAGGTCGATTGCGATCGTGAAAACGATCGACTTACAAGGTATGAAAATGACTTGACATTGAGTCAAGGTATTAGTTTGAAAAAAAAGATTTTTGGTTTGGACAAGTGTAATATGAATAGCATACATATAATTAAGGTATGAAATAAATCCACAAGAGAAAATTATACACACCATACAAAGATTGTAAATCAAACAAGGTGGGGGCTAAATATAATCAAGAATGTTAGTTAGTTAGTATCCTAAATTCCTAAGATTAATCTAAGGAGGGGAAATCCTAAACTAATTGTTAAGTTCTAGGTTTTTTAGAATAAAATTCCAATAATTAATTAGATTAAATCAAAATATTTAATAAAATTAATTATAAAAAATTAATTAATATTAAATAAAATAATTTAATAAAGTTAATTAAGTAAGAATTAGGAATTAATTAGAAAAAGTATTTCTTAGATTTTTTAGAATTAAAATTCAAACAGTTAATTGAATTAAACTAAAATATTTAATAAAATTAACCCTTAAAGTTAATTAGTATTAAGTAAAATGGTTTAATAAAATTAATTAGGAATTAACTAAAGAAAAGGATTTTAGAAATTAATTAAAAAGTAATATGTTTTTTAAGAAATAAGTTAATAAAATATTTTTGAATTTTCTTATTATTAAAAGAGAAAAAAAAAAAAAAGGTTTTAAAAAGAAAAAGGATGGGCCAGCAACAAACAGCAAACAGGGGGTGTGATTAGAAATCACCCCAGGCCCACAACCGGAAGCCCACACGCAAGTGGGGGTTCACCATGAACCCTAGTTGACTGAAGGGTGGATCTGGAGCGTTGGATTAATTAAGAGTCAACCTGACTCTGGATCAAAAGGCCAAAACGCGTGTGTATGGTGGGGATTCAGAAACCCAATGGATGGTATCATGAGGGTGATTACATGCACTGGTGACAAGTGCCACCATCACCTGCCTACACCCAAATACTCCAGCCATGATTAAAACGAAAGAACAAAAGGGTGGATACGTCCCTCACTTCCAAATCTCACTCTCTCTTCTGCAAGCTTTCTACACGCCTCTCTCTCAAAACTCTCACGCTTCTCTCTCCATTTACATCCTCGCCGGAAACCTGAGCCACGGCCAGAGAAGCGGCGGCGCGCGGCGTCCGCCACCGTCTTCTCCGGCGACACCACCACCAAACCTCAAACTATAAACACAAACCCCACCTATTTTCTTCTCCTCTTCTCAAATCCCAAGTTAGATTTTCCTAAAACTCACCCTAAATCTCTTAATCAAAACCACTAAGAAAACCCTAGATTCGTCAAAAATAAACAAAACGAAACAAATAACGGAGGGGTTCAACACACAATCGCATGGAGATTACTAATCAAGCATCAAGGAGTAGAGAAGAAACGAATGATACCTAGATCGGAGTAATTCCGATCCGAAGCTTTTCCAGTGAAGGTGAGGTTCTTAACTCCTCCTTCTCTTTTCCTTACATTCTTCTTCTTCTCCTTCCCACCCTTCTTGCCGCTTGCATTGTTGTCACGAATTAGTGAAGGGGTTTAGCTTTTTTTTTTTAAAAAAAACCTTGAGTAAATTTCTTAAGATTTTCTTTTTTAGAGCTTTGGTGAGTATAGTGGATTTCTTGCGCCGTGTAGGGTTTTTTTTTCCTCCTCCCCTCTGATTCATTGCTCCTCTTTTATATTGTGAGGATTAGGGTTTGGAAAGGTGGTGTCAACATTGCTGAGTGATCACGTTCATGGAATTGTATAAGGTAACTTTCCCTAATTCAGAACATGTTTTTTTCCAAAAAAGTGTTACTGCTTTGCTGAACCTCTGCGATGCTTTTTTTCTGCCATTCACTGTTGCACTCTGCTTTGTCCTTTTTCACTTTTATGTTAAGGTTACAGTGCTGTGAATTTTTTTACTGTTGCTCTTATCCTTCCATTTTTGTGAATTCTGAATCTGTTCTTAATGTGGTCCCCACTGAACTCGTTACATATTTTCAAAATTTACTTTAAACATGATAAAACTGATGAGCTCAATTACTGCTACCAAAATTGCTCTTTGGATATGTAATTTTTGAATTTATGGCACGGTTTGAAGCTTAGAATTGAACTTGGAGTTTTGTTTTTTTTTTTGGTGTGAATTGATTTTGAACTTTGAATGAATTATGTTTTGTTATAGATTGAATGAGTTTGAACTTTAAATGTGAACTTGTTTTTGCTTGTAGGAACATTGATGCCATGCTCTCTATGACAAGAATCAAGTTGGTCGTGTGGCCCCATAAGCTTATGACTTATGAAATTTTGAAGCTTGCTTCAGCCAAGAGTCCAGACTTTGGTCCCTGTGAAGTGAGCCACCCCTTAATTCAACATCAGTAAATTATTCTCTTTCTTGTTCTCCTTAAAACTAAGACTTCTTTTAATAAGAGAAGCCAAGCATGTAAATCAACCAGAAGCGAACATCTCAGCCGGTTCAGCTCCAGGATGTCTAAAATCACGTTTCTCGGCTCGGCGGTCACATGATAGTCCATTTTTCCTCTTAAATGCGTGTGCTTTTTTTATTTAGTTTTTGTTGTAATTTATTGTAAGGACACAATGGGCCTTGATTATAACTTCAACTTGTACTGAATTTGTTCGGATTGGAACTTAGGACTTGGAATCAATGATTTGGCTATTGTAATTGTACACCACAAACCTTGGCTTTATGGCCCACGTGAATTGTAAAAAACTATGAACGTGATTTGTTGAAGCAACCATGACTCAAAAATAGTACCATAGCATTGCTCAAATTGTTCAAATTCATGGCTCCCAAAATGACGTGAAAACGACTGTAGAAGCAAGATTAATGGCTATTATTTTTTGTAATTGTATATGACCTCAAACAAAATGTTCACATGGTTTGTAACATATCTCAAGTACTACAAGCTTTCCATGACTTGGCTAAAAAGTGATACAAATCCATTAACCTTTGCACTTTATTTGGTCATGGCCTAGAAACAAATTGAAAGAAACGTGGGATTTTAAAGCACATCCCATGTGACTTGCAACAACAAATGATCATAAGGTCCAAACATTACTTGATTTTGCTTGTAATTGTTTTCAATGGATTAACTCAATGTCCGTCTTCTTTCCACTGTATTTTGAAAGCTTAGATCACCTTGATGCATCCATGCTTTATTCCAATAGTTTCCCTTATGATTCACGTTATATCTAAAAAAACTTGCAACAAGTCCATTCTTGGAATAGACCAATCACATGTCTTGACTTTAAGAAGAATTGACATTGTTTTGAATAATTACTCCTTAGAAAGAGAACATACTCTCCCTTTGTCTTCACTTGAAATCAAACACAATTGCAAGAAACTGTATACACAATAAGCACAAACAAGACCTCCATAACCCAAATGATCACTCTGAGAAAGATCATGAAGCCACAACATTCTTGGTATAAGAAAAATAAGAAGGTAGGACAAATTTGGGGTATGACAGATGCCCCTATCTAATTGGCTTGAACCCGAGAAAATGAACAGCTGCAAAGCATTTATGTTAAGGGTAGAAGTCAATTAGATATAAGAATACCCCAAAAATTTGTCTCACAAAAGTAAAGTGTTGTAGAATAAGAGATGACAAAATGAGGCAGCGGGGTACAGTACAGAACAAAATAACTTGAGATCCTTTGGGTGGTCGAAGCAGCACCTTCTACATTAAGGCTCTTCACGGTACCAAAGTAGTATTTTTGAAAGGTAGAGGATTCTCCGGGTCATCGAAGCAGTCCCTTATCCATTAAGGTTCCTCGATGATACCAAAGCAGTATCTCTAAAGGTAGACGATTCTCTGGGTCGTTGAAGCAGTCCCTTATCCATTAAGGTTCCTCGATGATACCAAAGCAGTATCTCTGAAGGCAGACGATTCTCTGGGTTGTCAAAGCAGTCCCTTATCCATTAAGGTTCCTCAATGATACCAAAGCAGTATCTCTGAAGGTAGACGATTCTCTGGGTCTTCAAAGCAGTCCCTTATCCATTAAGTTCCCTCGATGATACCAAAGCAGTATCCCTGAAGGCAGACGATTCTCTGGGTTGTCGAAGCAGTCCCTTATCCATTAAGGTTCCTCGATGATACCAAAGGAGTATCTCTAAAGGCAGACGATTCTCTGGGTTATCAAAGCAGTCCCTTATCCATTAAGGTTCCTCAATGATACCAAAGCAGTATCTCTGAAGGCAGACGATTCTCTGGGTCGTCAAAGCAGTCCCTTATCCATTAAGGTCCCTCGATGATACCAAAGCAGTATCCCTGAAGGCAGACGATTCTCTGGGTTGTCGAAGCAGTCCCTTATCCATTAAGGTTCCTCGATGATACCAAAGCAGTATCTCTGAAGGCAGACGATTCTCTGGGTCGTCGAAGCAGTCCCTTATCCATTAAGGTTCCTCTATGATACCAAAGCAGTATCTCTGAAGGCAGACGATTCTCTGGGTTGTCGAAGCAGTCCCTTATTCATTAAGGTTCCTCGATGATACCAAAGCAGTATCTCTGAAGGCAGACGATTCTCTGGGTCGTCGAAGCAGTCCCTTATCCATTAAGGTTCCTTGATGATACCAAAGCAGTATCCCTGAAGACATACGATTCTCTGGGTTGTCGAAGCAGTCCCTTATCCATTAAGGTTCCTCGATGATACCAAAGAGTATCTCTGAAGGCAGACGATTCTCTGGGTCGTCGAAGCAGTCCCTTGTCCATTAAGGTTCCTCGATGATGCCAAAGCAATATCTCTGAAGGCAGATGATTCTCTGGGTCGTCGAAGCAGTCCCTTATCCATTAAGGTTCCTCGATATACCAAAGCAGTATCTCTGAAGGCAGACGATTCTTTGGGTCGTCGAAGCAGTCCCTTATCCATTAAGGTTCCTCGATGATACCAAAGCAGTATCCCTGAAGACATACGGTTCTCTGGGTTGTCGAAGCAGTCCCTTATCCATTAAGGTTCCTCGATGATACCAAAGCAGTATCTCTGAAGGCAAACGATTCTCTGGGTCGTCAAAGCAGTCCCTTATCCATTAAGGTTCCTCGATGATACCAAAGCAGTATCCCTGAAGACATACGATTCTCTGGGTTGTCGAAGCAGTCCCTTATCCATTAAGGTTCCTCGATGATACCAAAGCAGTATCTCTGAAGGCAGACGATTCTCTGGGTCGTCGAAGCAGTCCCTTATCCATTAAGGTTCCTCGATGATGCCAAAGCAGTATCTTTGCGGTAAATTTGCTGAAGGATAGTTGAGCAAGATTCCTGTCGGAGGAAATGTGTTGGCTCTGCAGGGGAAAGCTCACAAGTAGCTTTTTAGGATATCCTCTGCTTGGGGAGTACGAAAAGCAACAGCTGTTGGGGATTGTCAATGTCAACTGCATGGCTGAAGAATGACTTGATGGGGAATAGAATTCCATTGGCATGTGCGGGGTATAAGCTTCTCTTTGATGGAGGGCTGGCCAAGATGCTTGCGAACTGATCCTTGATCCTGTTATGCTATGTTGGGGATGGATATGCCATGCATTGCAAAATGCACTGAAACACATGCTAAGATGCAACTGCTAGAGAATCTAATGCACGTACGAATGCACATGACTAATATGTTAATGCCAAATATGATTATGATACTACGCCTGTATGCCATGCGTATGTCAATGCACATGATCGGGCGCGCTGTGGATAAGTTTCCTTGTCGAGGGTATCAACAGGGATTGAATTTGGTAGTTGCCAAGTGGAATTGGATTTTGGTATTTGCCAATAAATTGGACTTTTAGGTGTTATGAGGATGCCAGCGACGGTGGACTTTTAATAGTTGCCAATGAAGACTGGACTTTAAAGGGTAGATTTGAAGGTACCAACGAGTGTGGACTTTTGAGTTGTTGCCAATAAAGGATTGGACTTTGGGCTTTATGGGGATAGTGAGAGTGTTTGACTACTCGACCCCTTTTGAGCAAGCCAAATATGACTAGGGAGCGTGACTGCCCCTGTTGAGCTTGAAAGATTCATTGTTGGAGATTATAGTAAGTACATCCCTATTAAGCTACGCTGCTTGTGGTGAAGAACTAGAACGACTGACAACTGATTTGATGCTTTCATGTGGTGAAATTCTTTTGGATACTATCTAATTCCTTTTAGTTCTCCCAACACCAAACAAATTTTATCGTTTTCAAATATTGTCTTTATTAACCGGAGTTTCAAAACACAGTTTATCAAAAACAAAATCAATTTGCAAACAAACAGATAAAGTAAAAAAAATGAGCACAATTTGGTGAGAAATCTCTCTTTGTATTGATTTTCCCCTGGAATGGGTAAGTAGGTACAGGGATGCAATTCCTTAATGAGGTAATTGCGGTGCAATAAAAACATAATGGCAATACAAATTAATGAGGTTCCATTGAGTTTCAACATTGCTATGGTCCCTATGACTTTGATAACTTTGACACCTTGCTTCATAGGAAGACGGCTGGGTTGAATTCTTTCTCCAGCGGTACATCAGGATCAAGTGGACTTGCGTACTAGATACTTTGCCTTGGAATCTGTCCCTAACTTTTGCCTGGATCGCCCTTTCGGGTTTTCAATCCATCGGGACGCCCTATTTTGCCTGAACTGCCCTTTCGGGTTTTTAATTCAGCGGGCCTATATCTTTTATTTTATCCCTAATTTTTGCCTGGACTGATTTTGTTTTTTCAGGTCCATCGGGATTGCCATTTTTTTGCCTAAGTCGCCTTTTCAGGTTTTCGACTTAGCGGCTTTATTATTCCACTTTTCTAGGCGTAGTATCGCTTAACGTACTCTGCATTCACCGGGTATGGTAATTCATCACCGTCCATAGTCGCGAGTTTCAAGGCACCACCGGAGAATGCCTCTCTTACAACATATGGGCCTTCGTAGTTTGGCGTCCACTTGCCCCTGGATTCATTATACATGGTCATGATCCTCTTGAGCACCAAGTCACCTTCCTGGAATGTCCGAGGATGCACTTTCTTGTCAAAAGCTTTCTTCATGTGTCTTTGATAGAGCTGGCCATGGCATATTGCTGCCAAGCGTTTTTCTTCAAGAAGGTTGAGTTCATCAAACCTCGTCTTCACCCATTCTGCTTCATCAAGCTGAGCTTCCATCAATACTCTCAATGAGGGGATCTCTACTTCAATTGGGAGAACTACTTCCATGCCATAAACCAATGAGTAAGGAGTTGCCCCTGTTGAAGTTCGCACTGAGGTACGGTAGCCGTGCAGCGCAAAAGGTAGCATCTCATGCCAATCCTTATAAGTGACCACCATTTTCTGAATGATCTTCTTAATGTTTTTGTTGGCTGCTTCAACGGCTCCATTCATCTTGGGTCTGTATGGTGTCGAATTATGGTGCTCAATCTTGAAACTAGCACACAATTCATCCATTATTTTGTTGTTGAGATTAGACCCATTGTCAGTGATGATACGGTTAGGCACTCCATATCTGCATATGATGTTGTGTTTCAAGAAGCGAGCAACCACTTGCTTGGTAACGTTCGTATACAATGCAGCCTCAACCATTTGGTAAAGTAGTCTATGGCCACCAATATGAAGCGGTGTCCATTTGAGGCCTTTGGCTCGATCATCCCAATCATATCTATTCCCCACATGGAAAATGGCCATGGTGAAGTCAAGACATTCAAGGGAGTGGGAGGTACATGAATCTTATCAGAGTATATCTGGCATTTATGGCATGTTCGGGCATGATGGTAGCAATCAACCTCCATGGTAAGCCAATAATAGCCTGCTCTCAATATCTTATTTGCCATAGTATGCCCATTTGCGTGGGTACCAAAACAACCTTCATGAATGTCTTTCAGAATCTGCTCAGCTTCATGCTTTTCCACACATCTGAGTAGCACAGTATCATGATTACGCTTGTATAACACATTCCCATTGAGGAAGAAATTTGATGCCAATCTGCGCAAAGTTCTCTTATCCACCACCAAAGCGCCCTCTGGATATTCTTGTTTTTCCAGATAACGTTTGATGTCATAGAACCATGGCTTTTCATCTGCCTCTTCATCGGTAGCCAAACAGTGAGCTGGCTCTTCAAATCCCTGTAGATCAATATGCGGCCGATGGTTGGGCCATATCAGTTTATACATAGAAGCCAAAGTTGCCAGAGCGTCTGCCATTTGATTTTCCTCTCTAGGCACATGGGTAAAAGTGATATCATCAAATCTGGGAAGGAGCTTTGCCACGTAATCTCGATATGGAACTAGATTGGCATGTTTGGCATCCCAGTCACCTCGAATCTGATGTATTACTAAAGCAGAATCTCCGAACACATCAAGAGTCTTAATTCTTAAATTGATGGCTTCTTCCAATCCAAGTATACAAGCTTCATACTCAGCCATGTTATTGGTGCATGGAAATAAGAGCTTAGCTGTGAACGGTAAGTGGAAATTCTTGGGTGATGTAATCACTGCCCCAATTCCATTTCCATGAACATTTGAGGCACCGTCGAACATGAGAGTCCATCGCTCCCCTGGTTGGGGCCCTTCATCTGGACCTGGCTCTTCATAATCTTTTAGTACCATTATGTCTTCATCTGGGAAATCGAACTTCATGGACTGATAATCATCCACCGGTTGATGGGCAAGATGGTCCGCCAGTATGCTACCCTTGATGGCTTTTTGAGTGACGTATTGAATGTCGTACTCAGACAAAAGCATTTGCCATCAGGCTATTCTGCCGGTGAGAGCAGGTTTCTCAAAGATGTATTTAATGGGATCCATCTTGGAAATGAGATAAGTAGTGTGGGTTAACATATACTGCCTGAGACGTTTGGCAGCCCAGGCTAATGCGCAACAAGTCTTCTCGAGTAAGGAATACCTTGTCTCGCAGTCATTAAACTTCTTGCTGAGGTAATAGATGACATGTTCTTTCTTTCCCGTCTCATCTTGTTGCCCCAGCACACAACCCATAGATTCATCAAGTACAGTCAGGTACATAATGAGTGGCCTTTCAGGAACAGGCGGTATCAGGATCGGTGGTTCTTGCAGATACTCTTTGATTTTATAAAATGCTCCTTGGCAATCATCATCCCACACAATTGACTGATTTTTTCTTAGCAGCTTGAAAATAGGTTTGCAGGTGGCAGTGAGATGTGAAATAAATCTGGCAATGTAGTTTAATCTTCCCAGAAAACCACGAACCTCTTTCTCTGTCCTAGGCGCAGGCATATTCTAAATTGCCCTCACCTTATCAGGATCCACTTCGATTCCTTTCTAACTTACAATGAAGCCCAATAATTTTCCGGATCGTACCCCAAATGTGCACTTGTTGGGGTTAAGTCTCAATCTAAACTTCCTCAGTCGGACAAACAACTTTTGCAGATTGATCAAGTGCTCTTCTTCAGTCTGAGACTTGGCAATCATATCGTCGACGTACACTTCAATCTCTTTATGGATCATGTCATGAAAGAGCATCACCATTGCACGTTGATACGTTGCCCCAGCATTCTTAACTCCGAATGGCATCACCTTATAGCAGAAGGTGCCCTATGGTGTGATAAATGTGGTCTTCTCCATATCCTCTGGATCTATCTTAATTTGATTATATCCAGAAAATCCATCCATAAAAGAGAATTGAGCTGTGTTGTCAACCAATACGTCGATGTGAGGTAATGGGAAGTCGTCCTTAGGACTAGCTCTGTTCAAATCCCTGTAATCCACACACATGCGAACCTTTCCATCTTTCTTCAGTACCGGCACAATGTTGGCAACCCATGGTGGATACTTTGCTACTGCCAGGAATCCAGCATCAATCTGCTTTCGGACTTCTTCACGAATTTTGAGAGCCATATCCGGATGGGTCCTTCTTAACTTTTGTTTGACAGCATGGCATTCCTCCTTGAGTGGTAACTTGTGTACAACCATATCGGTATCCAACCCATGCATGTCTTGATACGACCAGGAGAATACGTCAGCGTACTCACGGAGGAGCTCTATCAACTTGGTCTTGACTTCAATTTGAAGAGAAGCACCTATCTTTACTTCTCTTATGTCTTCCTCAGTACCCAGGTTGATGACTTCAATGTCCTCTTGGTGCGGTAGGATGACTTTCTCCTCTTTCTTGAGCAGCCTTGCCAACTCGTCGGGGAGTTCACAATCTTTCACGCCTTCCTCTTCAGCTTGGTAGATTGGGCAATCAAAATCATATAGGCCCGTAGCAGCGTCTATGTCAAGGACCTCGGTGGTGTTTCTGCATGTTCATGATTTATGCAGTTTATTTAAGAAAGTGTGTGCACGAAAAAAATATTGCCATTTATTGTAAAGTAAAAAGAATGAAAGAAAGTGAGCGAAAATTGAATGCAAACTGAAATTCATTAATGATAAACAAAGTTTGAAAACATCAGGTGGCCCATATAATGCTCCACTACGCCTTGGGCAGAGCGTAGGGTTTTTGATAAACAGTAAAATTACGTTTGGTGTGTGAAAAACTGAGGGACTTCAATGGTCTTCCAATTCTGGAGCTCTTCACCAGGCTTTGCTTGTCGGATCCGGCTTGCAGAAACTTGCTCATCACCAACATGGTCTTCAATGGTCATTGCTACTGGAGAATCACAGATGCGGCCAACACTTATGAAAGTCTTATCAACAGGAGGGAATTGGTTTCCATTGTATGGAATAAAAGCTGAACTGCGGGATGGCTGATAACCTAGCCCAAACTTATCAAGCTTTTCAGTAACCTCAACCATTTTTCCCCAGCCTTGGGCACTTCCTCCTTCCACTACAGCTTTAGCTTCCTCGTATGAGGCCATTGATGATCTTAACTCTTGGTGTTCTGGTACTCGCTACACAGCCAGTGTACTCACCACTTTAAAGGACTGAAAAAGGGTCTTAACCATTTCACCTTCGACATCAATGTAACGGAACGATGTCAAATGACTTACTAGGATATGCTCTTCGCCGCCTATCACAACCATTTTGTCATTGGAAATGAACTTCAGCTTTTGATGAAGAGTGGACGTAACTGCCCCTGCTGAGTGAATCCAGGGCCTTCCTAGAAAGCAGCTGTAACCAGGATGAATGTCCATTACTTGGAAAGTAACGGTAAAAATGGTAGGTCCAATCTTAATTGGCAATTCTACCTCACCAATAACCGCACGCCTAGATCCATCAAACGCCTTCACTATGAGAGTACTTGGCTTCATGATTACTCCATTCACAGGCATCCTCTCCAGCGTTATCTTCGGGAGCAAATTTAAGGAGGATCCAGTATCTACCAAGACTCTAGATATCAAAATGTCTTCACACCTAAAGGAAATGTGAAGAGCCTTGTTATGGTTTTTCTTTTCAGCAGTCAGATCGTCATCATTAAACCCCAGAAAGTTGTCTGTGGTGACACTGGCTATCACATCATCGAATTGTGCTACAGTGATATCCTTGGTAATGTGTGCGGCACTCAACACCTTCAGTAGGGAGGACCTATGTGCCTCGGAACTGAACAACAAGGCGAGCATAGATATCTTGGCAGGAGTTTGGTTCAGCTGATCGACTACCTTGTAGTCACTCTTCTTTATAATCTTCAGAAACTCTTTAGCCTCCTTTTGTGTGAATGCCCCTCTTGGAGACGACAACCCTTCTTGTAATTCAGCATTCGAGGTTTTAACTGGTACATCAATCGCCTTACCATTGTCATTGTTTGGCGCATCTACGGGTTTTGCTGCAAAGATTCGACCACTACGGGTCATTCCACTTGTTCCTACCACAACATCACACTTAGACTCAGGAACATTACCAGGATACTCAATAGTTATCAAAACAGGGCACACTCGCCTTGACTTGTTAACATCTGCCTCATCAAACTGAATAACCAACGGTGCAGGACGAACAGGTCTTTGTGGGAAAACACTAGCTCCATCATATTCAATGATTACCGGAGCAGGACGAAATGCCTTTGTTGACGACCTTCAGGTGCATCATACTGAAGGTTAATGACAGCCACACTTTGTTCTCTTGCATCCCAGCGTTTAACCTGAATCACACCTTGATCCAGGAATTCCTGCAAATGTTTCTTAACCACCTCATCAGTTAAATTATCAAGCTCATCTTCAGAGATCATCCCAAATCTCTTCAATTTTTCTCCTATAATCGCCATAGGAGTACGAATATCTTCAACCCTTGTAATCAATCTCTGTCCGTTACCTTCTTCCATAGCATTAACAGACGGTCCTCCATGCGGGGGCATGGGATTGTGTTTAACATTAGCGCCCCGCTGAGTGAAAGTAAGATCTTTGGACTCAACCAAATCTTGAACTCTGTTCTGGAATGCATAATAGTTTTCTATAGTATGCCCGGGAGCACCCTTATGAAACTCACAATGGGCATTGGCATCGTATCTGGGAGGATATGGGAAGACTGCTGGTCTCAAATCCCTGAGTTTCAAATGCCCACTCTGATACAGTTGAGAAAAAATATGGCTATACGGCATTGGCACAAGATCGATATGCCTTCTTGGTCTTTGTTGCCTCTGTGGTGGGGCATTCTGATATTGCGGCGGAGGAACATTCTGATAATTCGGCTGCTGAGCAGGTGGTTGAAGTGGGGCTTGCGCAACCGCAACCACTTGCTGATATGGCATATTCACTGGGGCTCTACCCCCTCGTCCTCTCATGACAGCATTGGTTTCTTCGTCTTTCCTCTTCACAAAAGGTTTTTTTAACTCCACTTGCAGAAGCAATAGCAGCTTTTTTCTTCAACTGGCTCTCGATCCTTTCTCCCACTGACACAATCTCAGCAAAGTTAGGGAAGCTAGATCCCATCATACGGTCTGAATATTGAGGCTGCAAAGTTCCCATGAACATATCCATTAATTCTTTGTCCAGCAAAGGTGGTTGAACACGAGAAGCCGATTCCCGCCAACGTTGAGCATATTCTTTGAATGACTTATTGCTGTGCTGAGTCATATCTTGTAATTGAGTACGGTTTGGTGCTAAATCAGTATTGTACTGGTAATGTTTGAGGAACACCTCAGAGAGATCCCTCCAAGTATTAATCTGTCTCTTCTCTAGCTGCATGTACCATTCCAGCGATGCCCCACTGAGGCTATCCTGAAAGTAGTGAATTAGAAGAGGGTCGTCCCTAACGTGGGCAGCCATTTTGCGATAGTATGCTCGCAAATGAGTCTTAGGGCAGCTAAGTCCCTTGTATTTGTCAAACGTCGGCACTTGAAACTTATGAGGGATTACCAGTCCAGGGACCAAGCACATGTCGACAACATCCAAGCCGGGAGTTGTCTGAACCTCTAAGGCCTTGAATTTCTCTTCCAGTACGTGTAACCGGTCAGCAGATGGATCAGATCCAACAAGTTGAGGAGGTGGAGGTGTTATGTTGAAGGCATCAACTTGCTCGTCCGTATCGCTCACAGATTCATGATGAGCCGAGTGTTCTGACAAGTCTATGTAAACGGGAGGAGGGATTCCCTTAACTCCAGAAGTGCCTATCTTCTCAACCAGCTTCTTGGCATTAGCCACTGTTTCAGCATCTTTTTCTTTCTGGGCCAGCAACATCATAGTTTCCAGTAGCTGATCCATTTTAGCCTTCAGCGAATCGATATCACCCCTCATTGTGTTCTAGTTCTCCTCGATCTGTTCCAGCGTCATATTGAAGATTTGGCGAGTCTCGTATTGGCGTCGAGTAGTCAGGTTTTCTGTTTGGAGAAATGATAGAGTAAATGAGTTTATTGCTAGGTGCTTTTTGGAAAACGAATGCAATGGTATGTATGCAGGATGGTATGCATTTGTTTCAGGGAATCGTTCGAATTAATCATTATTTATACAGGAATATTAAGAAACAAACTATTGCAAAGGAGACCAAGTCTCATTCATTCATAAGATTATAATAATCAAGTGATACATAATCATCCGGACATTAGTACAATTCAAAAAGCAAGAAAAAACAACATAAGACTCAAAACTTGGGCCTTCGAGCCTCGCGCTCCTTCAACTCTTCCTTAAACCTATTCAGCATCGCCTTACAAAGGCAAACAAATTCGACGATGGCTTGAGGGGTAGATTCGTCGAGAGCCTCCAAAGCATCTCTATGCTTCCACACCAAGTCTTCAGCCAATTAGTTACAAAAATCCGCTAGCCCATTAAGCTTGTTGCGGTACATATCTCTGTCAGCTATTAGAATGTGAATAGAGCGTTCATAACCAGTACATTCATCAAGCACCTTCTTCCTCACGGAGGCCCAAATATCTTTGTCCGCCAGGACAGCCTCAAGATGATTCTTCTGCTCTTCCGCAAGCCTTTTGAGATTATTCAGCTCGCCACACACTTTGTCCCAATCTGCTCGCCCCACATAAGCAACTCTCATGAGATCCTCCTTAAGTTGGCGTTCCATTGCTTCAGAAGCCCTTGACTGGCGTAGAGCTGAGCTTAATTTTTCTATTTCCGCTCCCATCTCTTCTCTAAGTGCCTTCTTCCTCTCAGTGGCAAGGAGCCAAGCTTTCCTATTTTCAGCACACTTTGCATATGCCTGATTCAATTCTCCCTTAATCCTCTCTAATGCACCATTAGCTTGATTAAGACAAATCTTAACTTTCTTCTTTTGTTGCTCTTCTTCATTGGCCTTACTTCCTGTTGCTTCTAGTTGAGTGTTCTTTCGTTGAAGCTCCCACTTCAAGTTATTCTTCTCACTAGTAACATCTCGAAGCTTCGACTCAAGTTGCTCATTTTCCTTCACTAATCTGGCTATCGTTGCTTTGAGATCCTCGACCTCCTCAATCGGGACGTGAGTAGGCTTCGGCTCAGGCAAAGGCTCGGACACCTTAATGGCAAAAGGCAACTTGATTCTTTCCACTCTTTCTTTGACCCATGTGAAGTAAGGCTCCTTAGTGATGTTGTTCCTCCTCCCCAACTCAGCTTTTCCTTTCCTATGGACCTCCTTCCACGCCTTTGTGATTCTTTTGAGTAGGTCTGAATTCTCAGTTTTCAAACCATGCACTAAGAATGCTTCCAAAGCCTTCTCATCAGGTGGTCCACTCATCGGATACCCCAACTGCCTCACGGACAATATAGGATTAGAATTAATACAGCCGCGGGTCCCAATGAGGGGAACATTAGGAAACCGACCAAAACTGGATATGACTGCATTGTAGTCTAGGGAGTACCAAGATAAGTCAGCTGATGTGAGAGTTCCCAACCTTTGGGCCCAACTTTCGTCCACTTGTTCTATGAAGGGTCCCTTATTCGGAAGGTGCATTTGGGTCCATTGATACAACAGATGAGCACAGCAGGCAACCATACCTCCCTTCTTAATGTGTCTCCAACTCAAGTAATAACACACGTCAGCTAGAAGGGTAGGCACATGGTTTCCTGTGATGAAAACATGGATGGCAGTAATATCTATGAAGGCATCTACATCCACATTAGGAAACAGAACAATCCCATAGATGGCTAGTGCTACTGCAACATAACAAGCTTCCCAACTTTCCTTTTTCATTCTAACCTCGGCCCTTTCCAGCAAAAATGAGAGGAGGAAACCCTTGACCCTTGACCTTCCAATTGTTGGTGACGTCCTGCTTGGTCATGTGGAGAGATTTTGCAATATTTCATCCTTCAAAGTCACGTCAACCCCTTCAAATAACAACTTGCCTCTCATTGGGATATCCACCAGTTTCTCGTACTCTTCTAACGTCGGTGCTAATTAGAAGTCTTGAAATGTGAAACATCTCAAGGGAGCATCATAGAATTGTACGAAGGTGCTTAACATGGAAAAATCTACATCTTGATTCAGAATATGCAACAGTTTACCAAAGTCCTTCCCAAAGTTGAGTCGGTAGACAGCAGGCATACGTGAAATAAACCCACGCAAAGCAGTCAGACCAGGCTTCTTGAACTTGAAAGAATGAGGGCAACAGACATCAGTTTCCATAATTCATATCTGTAGCAAATGACAATTCTTAGATTCCCTGAAAGAAAACAAAGGATGTGAATGTTATGGTCATGCAGATGTTTATGCAAAGGTACAACATCAAACAACGTCTGATTCTGAGGAAGGAGCCAGACACGGGATATCTCTGATCACAAAAACCCCCCATAGGTAGGCTCTAATCAGGTAGGTGCCTAGAGTTACAAATATCTTTCAAAGACATTATGGCCATGACGAAGGAAAATCAGACGATAATATCCTTGAAAGGATCTCTTCTAGGTGAGGTCTTCGTTTCTTCCCCACGAGAAAGATTCCTCGGAGGCGCCCACTACACAACCATCGACACACGGGTTTAGGGTTCTCAGAATCTTAGATCGAGGTCGAAAATAAAACTGTAAAGAAGTAATACGTTCAAGGGATCTCATCTGATTGTGGCGTTCGCATTGACTCACATAGAATTAACACTACTAACCACCATGGGTAAAATGGGTTAAAGGTCCTTGGGATCGACGATTCAGGCTCGAAAACATTACCGCCATGGCAAAGTTTCACCACAACAATAATATATTCCAAGGGAATCTACTCCAAGCGGGGTTTTCGTTTCATCTCACACGGAAGGAACCACGTAAGCCTACACTACACAACCACCAATTCAATTCTAGGGTTATACTCAGACTCGGGTGTAGAGCCAACTCACAAAGCACCAATGATCAGAGAACCCCAATGGTGTCATACGAGATAATAATATAATGAGCAGGCAAGTAAATAACATATAGTCAAACAAGCAAGCAAACAAGCAAGAGAAGATAAACACACAAGCGGATTTAACACTCACGAATCGAGTCAAGTTAGGCTTGACTCTCTCTAGCATAGGGTAATGCAGATTCCCCAGCAGAGTCGCCATCTTTCGTACCTCGAAAAATACGATACTCACAGAAAAAACTGTTCGAAACAGAGTCTCCACGAACTTTATTTATCCCAAAGGAGGGAAAGGAAAATATCGATAAAACCTTTAAGGGAGATAAGAACATGGTCGTCGCAACCAAATTTGGGTTCGGGAGTCGGTTACGCAAGAGGGAAGGTATTAGCACCCTCTACGTCCGTTGTACTCAACGGGAACCTCTTGAATCGATTCGTGAGAAAGTTAGTTATGTTTGTTTGTTTATCTTCTAAGGTAAAAGGATTTATTTTTGAAAGGGAAAATGGGGTGGGTTTTTTTATTAGTGTGCTCGGCAAGGATTAAAATCCTTGTGCCTACGTATTCCCTCGTGCAATGGGAAAGTCAGAGCGTTCGTAGTTCGTGGGACTACGGTTGTTTGGTTTGTGTTTTTTATATAGGCGCCAATTGCCCACACACGAGTAAGTAAACTCGCACCCAAGCAATTGGGGAGAAAGGTCAAAGACTGGGCCCCCCTCACATCACCTTTTAAAAAGTTGTTCGAATATGTTATTAGGTATGTTAAAGAGTTTGATTGAGAAAATGATTTGATTTGGACGTGTTTTAGGGTTTCGGTCGCACGTGGGCGAGGAAAGGAGTTTTAGTCGTATTGGATGTTTTAGAGGTGACAATTGCCCACACACGAGTAAGAAAACTCGCACCCAAACAATTGAGGAGAAGGGTCAAAGGCTCGACCACCCTCACTTCACCTTTAGTAAAAATGTTTAAGTAAAGATTAAGTGTTTTGATAATTTGATTTTGAAAGGTTTGAACGTTTTTCGAGTTCGTGTGTTTTAAAGGCGTCAATTGTCCACACACGAGTAAGGAAACTCGCACCCAGACAATTGAAAAGAAAGACCAAAGACTTGGTCCCCCTCCTTTCCACCTTTATAAAAATGTATTTGAATATTGATTACATATCTTAATTTTTGATTAAAAAAAGAGTTTGAAGGTGATCGGATAAAATGTGTTTTAAAGGCGTCAATTGCCCACACACGAGTAAGGAAACTCACACCCAAGCAATTGAAGAGAAAGACCAAAGACTTAGTCCCCCTCCTCTTCACCTTTTAAGAAATGATGTTTAGATATGGTTAAGTGTATTGATTTGATTTGAAAAATACTCGATGTTGATCGAGGTTTGAATTTGCGTATGAATTGGTTAAAGGGACTAATGGAAAGGAGGACCTATGGTTTAAGGTAAGGTCGATTGCGAGGCAAAAGCGCTCGACTTACAAGAGGTAGAGGGACTTGATATTTGGACCAAGTGCGCGTTGGAGATTAATTGAATTTGATTTGGAAAATACTTGACGTTGGATCAAGCTTGTTTATTGTTGTAAAAAGAAGGGTTGATTTTAATCTTTTTGGGAGAGGGGTGTAATTAGTCACGTGGGAATAATCGAGCCATAATTAAAGTAAGGCAATCACATACACGCATACAAACCAAAGTGAAATGTGCAACAATTATCGTTGTATAAAGCCCAAGAGGAGGCATTGTGAGGTTGATTGCGATCGTGAAAACGATCGACTTACAAGGTATGAAAATGGCTTGACATTGAGTCAAGGTATTAGTTTGAAAAAAAAGATTTTTGGTTTGGACAAGTGTAATATGAATAACATACATATAATTAAGGTATGAAATAAATCCACAAGAGAAAATTATACACACCATACAAAGATTGTAAATCAAACAAGGTGGGGGCTAAATATAATCAAGAATGTTAGTTAGTTAGTATCCTAAATTCCTAAGATTAATCTAAGGAGGGGAAATCCTAAACTAATTGTTAAGTTCTAGGTTTTTTAGAATAAAATTCCAATAATTAATTAGATTAAATCAAAATATTTAATAAAATTAATTATAAAAAATTAATTAATATTAAATAAAATAATTTAATAAAGTTAATTAAGTAAGAATTAGGAATTAATTAGAAAAAGTATTTCTTAGATTTTTTAGAATTAAAATTCAAACAGTTAATTGAATTAAACTAAAATATTTAATAAAATTAACCCTTAAAGTTAATTAGTATTAAGTAAAATGGTTTAATAAAATTAATTAGGAATTAACTAAAGAAAAGGATTTTAGAAATTAATTAAAAAGTAATATGTTTTTTAAGAAATAAGTTAATAAAACATTTTTGAATTTTCTTATTATTAAAAGAGAAAAAAAAAAGGTTTTAAAAAGAAAAAGGATGGGCCAGCAACAAACAGCAAACAGGGGGTGTGATTAGAAATCACCCCAGGCCCACAACCGGAAGCCTACACGCCAGTGGGGGTTCACCATGAACCCTAGTCAACCCTGGTTGACTGAAGGGTGGATCTGGAGCGTTGGATTAATTAAGAGTCAACCTGACTCTGGATCAAACGGCCAAAACGCGTGTGTATGGTGGGGATTCAGAAACCCAATGGATGGTATCATGAGGGAGATTACATGCACTGGTGACAAGTGTCACCATCACCTGCCTACACCCAAATACTCCAGCCATGATTAAAACGAAAGAACAAAAGGGTGGATACGTCCCTCACTTTCAAATCTCACTCTCTCTTCTGCAAGCTTTCTACACGCCTCTCTCTAAAAACTCTCACGCTTCTCTCTCCATTTACGTCCTCGCCGGAAACCTGAGCCACGGCCGGAGATGCGGCGGCGCGCGGCGGTCGCCACTGTCTTCTCCGGTGACACCACCACCAAACCTCAAACTATAAAGACAAACCCCACCTATTTTCTTCTCCTCTTCTCAAATCCCAAGTTAGATTTTCCTAAAACTCACCCTAAATCTCTTAATCGAAACCACTCAGAAAACCATAGATTCGTCAAAAACAAACAAAACGAAACAAATAACGGAGGGGTTCAACACACAATCGCATGGAGATTACTAATCAAGCATCAAGGAGTAGAGAAGAAACGAATGATACCTAGATCGGAGTAATTCCGATCCGAAGCTTTTCCGGTGAAGGTGAGGTTCTTAACTCCTCCTTCTCTTTTCCTTTACGTCCTTCTTCTTCTCCTTCCTACCCTTCTTGCCGCTTGCGTTGTTGTCACGAATTAGTGAAGGGGTTTAGCTTTTTTTTTTTTAAAACCCTTGAGTAAATTTCTTAAGATTTTCTTTTTTAGAGCTTTGGTGAGTATAGTGGATTTCTTGCGCCGTGTAGGGTTTTTTTTCCTCCTCCCCTCTGATTCATTGCTCCTCTTTTATATTGTGAGGATTAAGGTTTGGAAAGGTGGTGTCAACATTGCTCTGCGATGCTTTTTTTTGCCATTCACTGTTGCACTCTGCTTTGTCCTTTTTCACTTAGTGCTGTGAATTTTTTTGCTGTTGCTCTTATCCTTCCATTTTTGTGAATTCTGAATCTGCTCTTAATGTGGTCCCCACTAAACTCGTTACATATTTTCAAAATTTACTTTAAACATGATAAAACTGATGAGCTCAATTACTGCTACCAAAATTGCTCTTTGGATATGTAATTTTTGAATTTATGGAACGGTTTGAAGCTTAGAATTGAACTTGGAGTTTTGTTTTTTTTTTTTTTTGTGAATTGATTTTGAACTTTGAATGAATTATGTTTTGGTATAGATTGAATGAGTTTGAACTTTAAATGTGAACTTGTTTTTGCTTATAGGAACATTGATGCCATGCTCTCCATGACAAGAATCAAGTTGGTCGTGTGGCCCCATAAGCTTATGACTTATGAAATTTTGAAGCTTGCTCCAGCCAAGAGTCCAGACTTTGGTCCCTGTGAAGTGAGCCACCCCTTAATTCAACATCAGTAAAGTATTCTCTTTCTTGTTCTCCTTAAAACTAAGACTTCTTTTAATAAGAGAAGACAAGCATGTAAATCAACCAGAAGCGAACATCTCAGCCGGTTCAGCTCCAGGATGTCTAAAATCACGTTTCTCAGCTCGGCGGTCACATGATAGTCCATTTTTCCTCTTAAATGCGTGTGCTTTTTTTTATTTAGTTTTTGTTGTAATTTATTGTAAGGACACAATGAGCCTTGATTATAACTTCAACTTGTACTGAATTTGTTCGGATTAGAACTTAGGACTTGGAATCAATGATTTGGCTATTGTAATTGTACACCACAAACCTTGGCTTTATGGCCCACGTGAATTGTAAAAAACTATGAACGTGATTTGTTGAAGCAACCATGACTCAAAAATAGTACCATAGCATTGCTCAAATTGTTCAAATTCATGGCTCTCAAAATGACGTGAAAACGGCTGTAGAAGCAAGATTAATGGCTATTATTTTTTGTAATTGCATATGACCTCAAACAAAATGTTCACATGGTTTGTAACATATCTCAAGTACTACAAGCTTTCCATGACTTGGCTAAAAAGTGATACAAATCCATTAACCTTTGCACTTTATTTGGTCATGGCCTAGAAACAAATTGAAAGAAACGTGGGATTTTAAAGCACATCCCATGTGACTTGCAACAACAAATGATCATAAGGTCCAAACATTACTTGATTTTGCTTGTAACTGTTTTCAATGGATTAACTCAATGTCCGTCTTCTTTCCACTGTATTTTGAAAGCTTAGATCACCTTGATGCATCCATGCTTTATTCCAATAGTTTCCCTTATGATTCACGTTATATCTAAAAAAACTTGCAACAAGTCCATTCTTGGAATAGACCAATCACATGTCTTGACTTTAAGAAGAATCGACATTGTTTTGAATAATTACTCCTTAGAAAGAGAACATACTCTCCCTTTGTCTTCACTTGAAATCAAACACAATTGCAAGAAACTGTATACACAATAAGCACAAACAAGACCTCCATAACCCAAATGATCACTCTGAGAAAGATCATGAAGCCACAACATTCTTGGTATAAGAAAAATAAGAAGGTAGGACAAATTTGGGGTATGACAGTTGTAACGTGGCCTGGTTCACGTTTTAAAAAAAAAAAGGATATGAGGCTCAAAAATTAATCGTAACGCACCCATTATTATTGATGATCTCCAATCCTACGTTCAGTTAAATCGACACATGCATTCAACATCCAAAATAGTATGAAGGTGTGAAGGGGAAGATGATGATTCAAGATGAATTTTTCTTGAAATGATAGTCACTTTATTTTATTTTTGTTGAGGATTTTTTTGATGACCTATTTTGGTTGATTTTTAATCCCTAATTTTTCATGGACTGCTCTTTTTAAAGCTCTCGGTCCACATCGATTGCCCTAATTTTTTGCCGGCAAAATACCCTTTTTGGTCCCTTATGTTTACCTCGGGGTCCATTTTGGTCCCTTAATTTTAAAAAGTTCCAAATTGATCCTTTAATTTTTTGAATCGTGCCATTTAAGTCCTTTCCGTCAAATGCTCACAAACTGCGTTTATTTTTGCATACATGCCATCCGACGAGGCATATGTTCACCACCAAATTCCACGCATTAATTTATTTTTCTTTTAATCTTAAAAATGAAAAGAAGAGCAAAACCAAAATTTTATTGGACACAGGATTCAAACCCATGCATGTAAGGGTAAAGGGACTACTAGTAAATCATATGAGCTACTTTTCTATTGTGAATTTATTCCAAATGTTTTATATGTATCACATTTTATAATTTTTTAATAACTCTACAAGTGGAAAATCCATATACATGAATCATCCTATTAACACATTCATCAACACATTCAACGCCACAGAAACATGGTTTGATATAATGAATACAAAATCAACACTTACCTACATTTAGCTATTTTTTCTAATAAATTATGCGACTGCAAAAAGTTAAGATCTCTTTTATATAACTTAAAATACTCTTGATTTTAAATATACTCCTTTTTCATTGCAAGAGCGAAATGCACTTAAGGTTATTGAGCTAACTGAGCAACTGACACCGGAAGTTTTGAAGAAGAATAAGGACTTGCTGTTTGACCTTTTAAGCCTTCATTTTGTAGAGCTTGTCCGCTCTGGGAAATGGTAAGAATATATTAGTTTTTTTTACTCCTAGTAAAACGTTGTGGATTTTTTTTCCTAAATAAAATCTCATGTTATTGGCAGCACAAAAGCATTGGAGTTTGCTCAGACCATGTTGAGCCCTTTTGGAAAGGAGGTAAAATTTATGTAAAAACTTGAAGTATGTTTGCTTTTTGCATAATGATTCAGTATTTCATATTTACGTGCATTTGTGCATGTTTCAAGGTTTAAGCGACCATAAAGCTACCCTTCCTTATTGTAGGATTTAATGACCTTTATTGCTTATAAAGAGCTAGAGAATTCTCCAATGTTTCATTTACTTAGCTTGGATTATCGTCAAGAATTATCTAATGTTTCATTTACTTAGTTAGTTTTCTGCAATTATTATACTTGTTGACTTCACAATCACACCTGCAGAAACTAAAACTAGTTTATTAAATTTCCATTTCCCTTGGTCCACGTTGTCATAACCCGAAATTTGACCTCCCTCTTTTGCCTTTTGCATAAGCATGCGCATTCGCGTCGTTAGCATAAGTATTCACACTTTTCTTTTTGTGTTTTGATGGCAGGACATTCAGGTTTTCCAAGCCCGATTAATCATATCCTCACAAGGTCATCACATCATCAAAACAAGCACAAAATGAAGGTTTCTATGCCTATTCATCAATACAAGAAGTGGAAAATCGAAGTCGGGACCACAACACCTTTTTTTAGGTAAATTGGGCATATTTTGGCCTGGTTAATCGATTAACCATTTGCAGTGCAATTGTGTTAATCGATTAACATAGGCAGAATAGGCACAATTTGCTGCTTTTTCATGACAGCACCTTTGCACACACTTTGGTCTTGGATTCTACAGTATTCTAGCAGCATGTGGAATATTCTAGACATCTCTAGACATTTCAAAGTTACTCAATTCATTCCAAGTGCATTTGCTATAATACTTCACTTCAAATCAAGTGCACCAAGTTCCTTGTTTTCCAAGTAATGTGGATCTTTGGATGTTGAAGTTCACCTTGGGATTGCTACTGAGTTGGTTCTAACTAACCGAGTTAACCGCCTTGACTCGGTGAGTCAAGTCCAACTAACTCCTAATCTAGTTCCAAACCCAAAGCTAATTCCAAACCAAATTCTAAACCATCTCATACTCCAAACCTAAAGTCTATATAAACACACCTTCACTCACTTTTCATGGGGTCAACCATTCTCTCCCATTTCTCACACAAATTTCTCACATTTCACTCTCAATTCTCTCACATTCTCTCTGATTTTTCTGCTACATTTTCATCTTCATCTCACTTCTCTTCCAAAACCTCACTAAAAGCTCTTAATTCTTGAAGGATAATTACTTTTCACATTGAAAGTGATTATTTCTTGAGCTTAACCTCCATTGCCATTCCATTATACTGGTTTTTCTAGAGTTCTAGTAGCTTTTGGATTCATCTCAAGTGATCGATTCAAATTTCTTCGGTGATAATTCTCATTTTAGAGTTTTCATCGCGATTTAATCGGTTTCGATACGTTTCGGCTATAATTGAAGATTCCTCTGGTTTTCTTTGATTATCTTCATCAAGATCACATTGCAACATTTACCAACGCACATCTCAGCCTTGTAGTTTGGTGGATCTCTTTCATTTTTCTGTTTCGATCGTTTTCGTATCATTCACGATGTAGTTTCAATGTTTTTTTTCTTGCATGTGAATTGATTATACTTTTGCTTAATCCATGATCTTGTTTGTTTAATTGATTCTATTGTTAATCATTTGCTGGTTCTAAACTTGATTTTTCGTGCATAATTGTTTGCTCCAGCATTGGAGTGATTGCACAATAAAAAAGTTGGCCAAAAACACTTTTCAAAACTGATTTTCTGCTCCATGTCTAGTGTTAATCGATTAACACATTGCAGTGCAATTGTGTTAGTCGATTAACCAGTGTTTTTTTGTACTTTTTCAAGTGTTAATCGATTAACACTTTGCAGTGCAATTATGTTAATCGATTAACACTGAACCAGAAGTCCATTTTCTTGCATTTTCAAGTGTGTTTGCCATGCTTTCTTTATTTTAACTTCCATTGATTATCATGCTTGATTTCATGGATGTTTTAAATGTCATCTAACCTCTGTTTGAAGCTTATTCATGAACTTTTGTTGCCCACTTTTCATTATTCAAATTGTTCATGTTTTGACATCATGTGAATATAATCATTCTTGCATTTCTCTTTGATCACCATAACATGACTTTGTGTTGCATATTTGTTGATCATTCGGTACTGTTTTGTACTCCCTTTCTTGGTTTTGCATTAAGTTTCATTCTTCATGGATGAGCTTAAATTTGTACAATCAATAATTCACACCCTTTGCCTTAATGATTTTTCACTCTTTGGAAAATTGTTGGCATGGCTTTTCCCTTTGATTAATTGATCGAAACCATGTTTCGATTAGTTGATCTTTCCCATTCCTCTCTTTAGGCTTCCTTTAGAGCTTTCTCTCTCGATCCCCCGTGGAGTTGGAGTTTTGCGCTACGCCTTGCATCGGAGCACTGTACAAATTGACGCCATTACGTTGTCCATTTCTTCACGCGGGAGCACTATACAACTTGGATCTGTTGGGCCGTCTGTCTCAACTTTTGCATTACACCCTGTGTGTTAGAGAAGGAATGAGAAGGGAGAATTCCTACTCTCATTTTGACTACTTCAGGTAAGGGACGAATGACCCTGTGCTTTGCTTAGTCACCTCTATCTCCAGGCAGTAGTGTGCTTTCTTTCCCCAGTCGAGTCGATCCTTGATCACTCTTTGCTCTTTGCGATCTCTTTCGATCCTTGATCACTCTTATCTCTTTTGATTAATCGCCTTCTTGGTTACGATCCTTTGGTCATTGGGTTAGCAAGCTTCTTCGTTTCAATACCTTATTCTTTTCTTGTGGTCAATCATTGTTCTTTTGATTCCCCTGGAGAGTCTCTTTTCTCTTTCTTCGGTTAAACACAGTACTCCTGTTACAACCGAATTCCCTGCGGAGTTCACAACCTTCTTTTGGTTCTTCTCCCTTTGTTTGGTTAATCACCGCTTGTCAGTTAAAACACCAATGTTCGCACTCCTTCTCAGTTAACCACCGCCTGTCTGTTAAAACACTAAGTTTCTTTGGGTTAATCACCTTCTCTCGGTTAATTACCCTTTTTCTTCAGTTAACCACAGCCTGTCTGTTAAAATACTTAACCCTTTTTTTGAGTTAATCATCCCCTCTTGGTTAATCACTCATTTTTCTCGGTTAACCACAGTGTTCTGTTAAAAACCTAACCCCAGCGGTTGGCAACCTCTTTTGGTTCAATACCCTTCTTCGTTGGTCACGTGCTGTTTGTTCAGTCAATACCAACACCCTTTTGGGTTACGACCTTCGATCGGTCCCACACCCATTCTTCTGGTTAATCACAGTTTTCTTTGTTAAAACCAATGTTTCTCTATCCCCATAGAGTTGTAGTTCTTTCTTTCTTCAGTTAACCACTATTTACCAGTTAACAAACTGATGCCCCCTCAGAGTCAAACACCTTCTCTTGGTTTAGCCTCTCTCTCTTGGTTTATCACAGTCCGTCTGTTGACACCAGCCTCTTTTCCCCGCCAGAGTCTTACTCTCTTTCTTCGGTTAACCACTGCTAGTCAGTTAATATACCGAGTCTACCTTTTCTCTTGGTTTTGACACCATCCCTTTACTTGGATCCCCATCGTTTTTTTTTCTATTCCATTTGCTCTTACTTTCTTGGTTTCGACACCAATTCTCTTTGTTATCCCCATCGGAGTTTCTTTCGTTCTTGGGTTTGACACCATTCTTTTTCTAATCTCTTACGGTGTGGTCTTCCCCAGTAGAGTTTATCTTTCACTCTTGCTCTTGGTTTTGACACCACTTCTTTTGTCTTCCTTTTCTCTTTCTTGTTTTGTTTTCCGTTCGGTTCCCCGAACTACGGAAGCTCTGATTCTGCATTCTTTTGAATGTCAGATACGTAGGCACGAGATCGCAATGATCTTGGCGAGCACACTTCCACCCTTCTTTCCTTCTCCCTTTCTTCCTTCCTTTCTGTCCCATGGTTCCATGAACTACGACGCTATGATTCTCATTGCACTATGAGGGTACGTAGGCACGAGGGCCACAATCCTCCGTGAGCACTTTCTTTGTTTTCTTTCTTTTTTCCCTTTCTTTCTCTCTCTCTCTCTCTCTCTCTCTCCCTTCTTTTAGCTAGAAGCCTTTAGATAGATAACCCATCCAAGCCTAGAAGCAAGCGAAATGGTTCCCGTCGAGTACGACAGATGCGTTAGGTGCTAGTACCTTCCTTTTGCATAACCGACCCCCGTTCCCGTTTCTCTTCCCCTTGGGTTTTATGGATATTTTCCCTGTCCTTTAGGACTAAATAAAGTTCGATGGCGACTCTGTTGTATCTTTGAGTGTGCGATTCACTCAGGATGTAAACCAGCCATCTTCAACTGGCGACTCTGCTGGGGAGTCCTTGCTTGCAAGTTGGGGTCTCACCTAGTTTTGTTTGCTCTTGCTTGCTTGGGTGTTTATCTTTTGCTCTTTACTCGCTTTATTTTACTTACTTTAGCTTTATGTTTATTTATAGCATTTCTTTACTGCTTTGAATATTCATATGCTGCATATTCTGGATATCTGCTATTTTCTGCTTTTGGGATGAGTAGATATTATTGGAGAGAAAGGCCCTAACACCGGGCCTAGTATACACATAGGCTAGAACGTGGATAGTCGTGAGGCCTGTGTTTTGCGCGTTGGGATATCACGAGACCCACATCCCAGATCGTGATTCGTTTGAGAATACTTCCATCCTGTGAGAATTCACTACGGCAGGGGGTTTTCATTCTGAGTCCTATGGTTTGGACGACCTTTCTAGGGACCACCTTGTTGTGTCTAGATCACATCTGTGAGGGGGATGGGTTTTTGCAGGAAAACAAGCCACTTCATACCTTTGTTCTCTCACATACGCCAGATTTCTTCACCGACACATCAGATTATGTTGCATTGACACAAGATTATATGCAGATATCTGGATTGTTCAGACTTGATTTTTCAGACAGTGTTGGCTTCTTGCTGTTGTGTTGCATATCATTTCATCATGTAAATTAATTTTTGCATGTGCATTTCCAGGTTTTCGAGGACTTATCTTTTGTTGACATTATCATAGAGATGAGTACTAGTTATCGTGGCATCTTCAGTTACAAGTTTGTGGAACCTAAGCTGGGTATTTTGAGAGGTTTGGCATCTTTGTTGGTTGGAGATCACAGAGGGGTTTTCATAGGTACTTATGGTAATCTGTTGACCATCCTCAACAATGAAGTCAACATCACTGTTATTCACACTCTGGTTCAGTTCTACGACCCGCCATATAGGTGCTTCACATTTCAGGATTATCAGCTAGCACCCACACTTGAGGAGTATGCTTATATTCTAGGGGTTGAAATCAAGAAGCAGGTTCCTTATATCTACACTAGCGGTTGTCCGAAGTTTCATCTTATTGCTGATGCGCTTTGCATTAGTAAGAAGGATGTGGAGGATAATCTTAAGACCAAAGGGAAAGGTATTCGAGGGTTCGCTTCGAAGTTCTTGGTTGACAAGGCCACTTCTTTTGCTAAGGATGGACACTGGAAGGCTTTCAACGTCGTTCTTGCTTTGCTGATATATGGAATTGTCTTGTTTCCGAACGTGGAGGATTTCATAGATCAGGCTGCCATCAGTATCTTTTTGTCCAAGAACCCTGTTCCGACACTTCTTGCCGATACCTACCATTCTATTCATTCCAGGAATGAAAATAGGAAGGGAACCATTGTCTGTTGTGCTCCTTTGTTGTACCGATGGTTCATGTCTCACCTTCCACAGAAGGGTCCCTTTGTTAAGAATAAGGGTAATCTCAAGTGGTCTCAGCGAATCATGTCTCTTACTGCTGATGACATTTCTTGGTATTCTCGAGTCCTCGACGACATTCTGATCATTCTTCATTGTGGGAAATTCTCCAATGTGCCTCTCTTGGGTACAAAGGGTGGAATTAACTATAATCCGAGAATGGCCTTCTGACAGTTGGGATACCCTATGGTTTCCAAGCCTGATCCTGAGGTAGTAGAGGAGTTCATCTTTCATGAGGAGGTTGATGACGTGGGTTTGTTGAAGAGGTTCAGTGCCGCTTGGACTCAGATTCATCTAGAAGGAAGAGCCGATTTGGGTAAGAAGAATTGCGTAGCCAAGGAAGCTTACACACTTTGGGTCAAAGAGCGCGTCAAAGAGATCTTGTTGCCATTCTCTCCTGAGCCTTCCATGTATGTCAAGCTTCCTGAACTTGCCATTGTTCCTCCATCTGAGGTCGACCAACTTAAGTTGATTGTTGAAAAGTTGAAGAAGGAGAATGATGATCTTCATCTCAACCTTGCTAGAGTCACTTCCGAGAAGGATAGCCTACAGATTGAGCTCCATCAGAAGCGCGAGCGCATGCTCAAAGAGGTGGAGGTTGAACAGAACAAACGTAGGAAGGTGGGTGATGCTTTGAAGAGAACCTATGAGGGACTTGCTTCAAAGAAGGGACAACTCGCCGATGCTCATTATCAAGCTTACAAAGAGGAGCTGAGCTACAACAAGCAACTTGAAGAGCTTCGAGGGAAGTTATCCGAGTTCAAGACAAAGTGGCAAAGTGAGCAAGACCGTGCTAATCAGTTAGCAAAGGACTTTTCTCAGTGTCAAGCTAAGCTAGACAAAGTCTTCGGTGAAATTCAGAAGCTGTAGGATCAAGCACATCAGAGTCAAGAGCAGATTAGTCAGCTCAGCACAGAGAGTACTCATTGGGAGCATCAAAGTCGTCATCTACAGAACCTCCTGGACCAGAAAGAGGCCTTTCTTCAGGATATGCTTCAGGGACCTAATCATTCGTTGCCGCGTAACCTCATGAAGGATGCGAAGTACTGGAGTGAGAGGCATGGCCGTCTAGCCAGATTTGCTGAGCATGCATTGGAGGACCTACCTGGGTTGTTGAGGGATGCATATGTTGATGCATTGCCACACCAACTTCCTTGGGCTATTTTCCATTTCTTGTCTGTTTGTAGGGTGGTATTTGATAGAATCCATGCGGATTTTATTGTAGCCCAAAAGGCAGATATTTGACTTGTATTCGACTTATGCTTCTTTCCTTTATTGTTGAATGAATGAAGATTCTTGCTCACTCTATCTCTTGTGCATTTACTTGTATGCTTTATGATTATTGTCAACAAAGATAAATTTGAGAATTCCTGGAATTTAAAACTTTATTTTTGCATGCATATCATACATTCATTTGCACACATATGCACGTCCCTTCATCCGAAACCGTTGCTCATCCTTGTTCGCCTTCCTTGTAGCAAGACGACGACTCGACATCGGTATTTTAATCACTTAAACAAATCCAGGATCATGGCTGACTTTGAAGCTGAGAACGCTGCTTATAAGGAAACTATGGCTCAATTCCAAGGTCGGATGGATCAGTTCCAGACGAACATGGATGTCATTATGGAACTCCTTCGTGCCCAAAGGGATGCTGCTGCTCCTGCCACTGTTGTTGCAACCCCTACTGATGCAACTGTTGTCACTCCTGATGTGACCGTTCCTCCTGTTGTTACGGCCGCTCCTGTTGTTGTTGTTCCGTCTCCTGCTAGAGTTAAAGTACCAATTGAGCCTGTGAATCAACCTGTTGTTCAACCCGGTTTGAACCAGATACCCGCTGGTTTTCCTTGGGGCATACCTCCGAATTAAACTCCTCAAATTGCGAATAATGGCAGTGCCTTCATGCCATATCAGCCTTTTGTTGCGCCCATGCCTAATGAGAATGCTGCCGCATATCCATGGGTCATGCCTGCTCCAGTGCCGCCGCCAGTGGTGAATGATGATCCTGAGAATCTTCATATTCAAACTCATCAAACTGCCGGATTAGCTGACGCTGAAACTCCTAATGAAGAAGAGCATGTGTATAGGGGTCCTCCTATTCATGTTCCGGTTTCATCTCAAGTTGCTCAAACTGCTGTTCAGAATGTTCACACTGGGATGTTCTACCCTGGGGCATCTTCCTCAGCTGCTGGGGTACCTCCCCCGAATTATTCGTATGGTGTTTCGATGGGTCAGAATGTTAGTCAGATGATTAATTCGGGTTTGGTGTATCATTCTCAGTTTGCTACTCCGCAAGTGAACGCTCCTGCCGCATCCCAGCTGCCAAATCCTTAGATTCTTGTCAGGCCTGTTAATCAGAGTAGATCTATTGACTACAAGTTATTGGAAGACCGTATCAGAGCTATTGAAGGGTTTTCTGCTTTTGGAATAGAGGTCAAAGATTTGTGTTTAGTTCCAAATGTTGTGCTGCCGCAGAAATTCAAGATACCTGATCTGCCAAAATATAAAGGTTTAAGCTGCCCGCGTAGTCACATCACTATGTACTGTAGGAAGATGGCATCCCATATTGATAATGATGAATTGCTTGTTCATTGTTTTCAAGATAGTTTGTCCGGTGCTTCATTGGATTGGTACATGGGCTTGGTGCGCAGTAAAATCCGTACTTGGAGGGATCTGTCCAAAGCATTCGTGAAACAATACAAATACAATCTTGATCTGGCGCCAACTAGATTGCAATTGCAGAATCAGTCTTAGCGCTCAGCTGAAACATTCAAGGAGTATGCACAAAGATGGCGTGAGATGACATCTCGAGTGCGACCTGCTCTCTCTGACAATGAGTTGGTTGACATCTTTATGGGTACATTGCAAGGATCCTACTATGAGAAAATGGTGGGTAGTTCTTCATCGAACTTTGCTGATGTTGCAATGATTGGTGAACGGATTGAAAACAGTTTGAAGACTGGAAAGATTCCTGGAGCTGCTTCCCAGCAGTCGACCACTAGAAAATCTCAGAACAGTCAGTCCAAGAAAAAGGATGGTGAAGCCAACACTATGACAACTCAAATTTCTCCTCAGTATCAAGCTTCCATGGCTCCCATGCCATATTATCCATATCCGTACATTGCTGCTGCACAGTATCAACAACCTCCATATCAGTATCATCCGTAACAACCAGTTCAGAATGCTCAGAATCAACGACGGAATCAACAGAACAACAAAAATCAACAGAATCCAAACCATCAGAATAGCAACAATCAAGGAAACCGTAAGCGTCCGAATTTTGATAGAATTCCGGTGTCATACACGGAATTGTTTCCTTACTTGGTTCACCAAGGGGCAATTATCCCCAAACAGATTACGCCTGCAATTCCTCAATTTGGCCCGAAGCATAATCCAAATGCATCCTGTGCTTATCATACTGGATACATAGGACATAAAATAGAGGATTGCTTTGTTTTCAAAACCAAAGTGCAGGAACTCATTGATAAGTAGGTTCTGACTTTTGCCGAGGAAGGACCTAACATTCAGAATAATCCGTTGCCGAATCACGGTGGACCTACAGTTAGCATGATTGAGGATAGTCCAAGGGCTGAATTGATCATGGATGTTGATGAGGTAAAGACTCTGATGGCTGTGGTTTTCAAGAGGTTGAAGGAACACGGGCTGTTGAAAGGGTTGCATGGTAAGTGTCAGATTTGTGACTACAATCCCAACCAGTGTCGAAGGCTGAATGGTTGTGTTCAGATTTTGATGAACCAAGGCGAAGTGCAATTTGCCAGATCTAAACTTGTTGAGGAAGTTGCTACCATCGAGCCATTCAACATCGTCTATAGGAAGGTTCCGGTGGAATACCCTAAGCAGAAGAGGGTGCAGCCCATCGTTGTTTGTCCACCGAAGCCGTTTTCGTATCAGAATTCTAAGGAGGTACCTTGGAGATATGGGTCAACTGTGTTTTTTGGAGGTTAGGAGATAAGGTTCTCCGAATCTGAGATCATGAATGTTACAGCCGGTGGAGGTATGACTCGTAGTGGACGAGTGTTCGCTCCTAAGGTCACTATAAAGCCTGTTCAAATTCTAATTGTTGTTTCTCCTAAGGAGACACCTGCAACTGCAACCCCTGTTATTCAACAAGGGGAATCTGTTGCCGTTCCAGTACCGACTATCCCGTCTGAGGAGGTTTTAAAAAGCAAAGAGACCCTTGATGATCAAGAGTTCCTTAAGTTGATCAAGAAAAGTGACTTTAAGATTGTGGATCAGTTGGGTCAGACTCCCTCGAGGATCTCAATTTTGTCCTTACTTATGAGTTCGACTGCGCACAGATTAGCTATATTGAAAGTCTTAAACAGTGCTCACGTTATGCATGATATATCTGTCGTCGAGTTTGATGATGTAGTGGCCAACATAACTGCAAGTCGGTATTTGGGCTTTAATGAATCAGAATTACCTCCTGAAGGAACTGCGTACAATAAAGCGCTGCACATATCTATAACCTGCACAGACATCTTGTTATCTCGTGTTCTAGTGGATACCGGTTCTTCCCTTAATGTGATGCCCAAGGGCACATTGAGCCAATTACTGGTAGAAGGAAATGAGATGAGACCAAGAGCCTTAGTCGTCAGAGCCTTTGACGGGTCTCGAAGGCAAGTTATTGGGGAAGTGGACTTACCCATCAATATTGGGCCACATTTGTTCACCATTACCTTCCAGGTGATGGACATTAATCCCGCGTACAGTTGTGTACTGGGTCGTCTATGGATCCACGCTGCAGGGGCAGTTACCTCCACTTTGCATCAAAAGATGAAGTTCATGTTTGATGATCAGCTTGTCATCGTCTGTGGTGAAGAGGATTTGATTGTAAGCGAGTTATCATCTTTTCGATATGTCGAGACCGAGGAAGGCATAGCTGAGGTGCCGTTGCAGTGTCTTGAGTTCGAAGATGTCAGCTCTGCTTCAACTAGTTAAAGTAGATCACCACAGTTGACTTTAGCGTATGCTAAGAGTGCTAAGGAGACTATCCAGAAAGGTGCTTTGTCAGGCTGGGGGCATGTGATTGATGTGGTTGAGAAGCATAATCGGTTCGGATTGGGCTACCATCCCGGTCGTCAATATGGTTCCTCTGATCAAAAGCAGTGCAGCTTAATCAAGTTCAGTAGCGCGGGTTTCCAGCAAGGTGACATCGTGGCAGCTATTGATGATGTTGGTCCCAGTAATCAGACCTCAAGCCTTGTGCGCAAGTGTCTGCCAGGTTTCAAGCTCAAAAATTGGACATCTACTGTGATTCCTATGGTTTTCCCATACAACATGTAATGCATTTTGCTTTCTCATTCCCTCGTCCTCACCCGAGATGAGTGGATAGCTTATAAAGGGCCTTACGCTTTTTCAATATTATGTGATCAATAAATAAAAGTTTTTGCATTCAAGATCATGCTCTATTTTCTTTCTTTATTTTATTTTTCACAAACAAATGGCAAAAGTTTCTTTTATTTTTGCCTTTTTAAATAGCTCATTCTGAACACATTCATAAACATGCAGAAATAATAAAAGCATTGATAACAACATGGCAAACATCCATTGTAATTCTAGGATTCCAATTAACCAAGCCGAAGAAGATGGTGAGGAAGATTGTGAATTACCGGCTAAACTAGTAAGGCTCCTTGAGCACGAGCATAGAGAGATTCAGCCATACAAAGAGCCAGTGGAAGTTGTCAATCTCGGTACCGATGAGGTCAGAAGAGAAGTCAAGGTTGGCGCATCCCTCGCAAAGCATGTACACTCCGAGTTGGTCAAGTTTTTGAAAGAGTATGTTGATATCTTCGCCTGGTCCTATCAAGATATGCCTGGGTTGGATACCAACATCGTTGAACATCACTTACCACTCAAGCCCGGATGTCCTCCTGTCAAGTAGAAACTCAGGAAGACTAGACCTGACATGGCACTCAAAATTAGAGAAGAGGTAAAGAAGCAGCTTGATGCTGGGTTCCTTGCCACTTCCGAATATCCTAAATGGATTGCCAATATTGTCCCGGTTCCAAAGAAAGATGGTAAAGTCAGAATGTGTGTGGATTATCGAGATCTCAACAAGGCTAGCCCGAAAGATGATTTTCCTTTGCCTCATATTGATGTCTTGGTGGATAATACAACACAGTTCTCTATCTTTTCGTTTATGGATGGGTTTTCAGGATATAATCAGATCAAGATGTCCCCAGCTGATATGGAAAAGACTACTTTCATCACGCCATGGGGTACATATTGTTACAAAGTCATGCCATTCGGTCTGAAGAATGCAGGGGAAACCTACCAACGCGTCATGACAACCCTCTTTCACGATATGATCCATAAAGAGATTGAGGTTTACGTGGACGATATGATTGCCAAGTCCAAAACTGAGGATGATCACCTGGTCCATCTGAAGAAATTGTTTGAAAGACTCTGAAAGTTTAGACTGCGATTGAATCCTACGAAGTGCACCTTCGGAGTTCGATCTGGTAAACTGTTGGGTTTTATCGTGAGTCAGAAGGGCATTGAAGTTGATCCTGATAAGGTTCGGGCAATTCAGAACATGCCGCCTCCCAAAACAAAAAAAGAAGTCCGTGGCTTTCTGGGCAGACTCAATTACATTTCAAGGTTCATTTCCCATTTGACGGCTACCGGTGAACCAATGTTCAAATTACTAAGAAAAAATCAATCGGTTGAATGGAATAATGATTGTCAGGAAGCATTTGACAAAATAAAACAATACTTGCAAGAACCACCGATCTTAGTACCGTCGGTTCCTGGTAGGCCTTTAATCATGTATCTCACCGTTCTCGATGAATCGGTGGGATGTGTATTGGGTCAACACGACGACACTGGCAGAAAAGAACATGCAATATACTATCTGAGCAAGAAGTTCACTGATTGTGAGACCAGATACTCACTCTTAGAGAAAACTTGTTGTGCTCTGGTCTGGGCTACTCGACGCCTACGACAATACATGATTTGCCATACTACTTTGTTGATATCGAAAATGGATCCGATAAAGTACATATTTGAAAAGCCTGTTGTCTCTGGAAGGATTGCTCGGTGGCAGATGCTGTTAACTGAGTATGACATCCAACATATTACCCAGAAAGCAATAAAATGGAGCGTCTTGTCTGACTACCTTGCTCATCAACCTGTAGAGGGTTATCAACAGATGAAGTTTGACTTTCCCGATGAGGATGTTCTGTTTATCAGAGATTATGAGACTCCAGACCCTGAAATAGGACCCGAACCAGGGGCGCGATGGACGCTCGTGTTCGATGGTGCCTCCAATTCTAAAGGTCGTGGAATCGGTGCTATCCTCATCTCTCCAACAGGTTTTCACCTTCCCTTCACTGCTAGATTATGCTTCGTGTCATACCCCAAATTTTGACCACTAAGATTCCCATCATTGTGCAAATCATTATCACAATATGGATGAACCATCATACCTCATTAGTCTCCCCAAAGATGGGTGAGCATCCACTACAATCAAAATTAGGGTTTCAAGCCTTCTCAGAGCTCTTAGACAAAGGATCAATCAAGGAATGACATGATCTTCAACTTGTCTAACCTCCCAAACATCTACAAAGGATCAAGAGGACTCCCACATCAAGGATCAAGCACAAGGCTGCTCCCTTCTAAATGGATTAAGCCTCAAGATCGCCAGTGTCACCAAATCAGGGTTTTGGTCGACCAGGGCCTCTAGATGGAAATTCTCCTCTGGGCATGAGCCAATGCTTCAAGGCATAACCTATGATGCTCCAAGGAACATCATGAACCCCATCATCAAGTCAATTTAGCCTCAGGGGATGCATTCACCAAAAAATCAGGAATTAGGGTTTCTTGACCTAATTCACCCCTAAGTTGACTTTTGGGATAAAACATGAGCCAAGACCTCAAGAGAGGATTTGAGGGTCTCTAATACATTACATTGATCCATTTATAACAATGGATTGATCCAAGAAGCTTGAATCACAAGTTTCAATTTCATATGAACCACAGTTAGGGTTTTGCGAGAAAAGTCAACTGTATCTTTGACTTTTGACCAGGACATGCTCCCAAACCCTAGGACATGAATCAATATACCCTATAACACCCATGGAACATGTACATCAAGTTTAATTTAGGTCAATGACATGATTTCCTAAAGGATTGGACAATTTGGAATTCATCTGATAAAAAGTCGACTGTGCACAAAAGTCAAACTTTAACTTTTTGAGATTTTTCATAAAAATGGTTTTTTAACCCTAAAATGATGTTAATATATGATTGGAATCATCATTCATCAAGAAAAATCAAGAAAAGTGGGATAACTTGCAAAAGGGGTAACCATAAAAACTTAGAAATTTTTCTAAGTTATGAAACAAAGTGGCTAGGGTAGCAACTTTGGAGGATCATTACTCCTAAACCACAAGGCCATTTTTCCCCATCCAAAGCTGGATTTGTAGCTCTCATTACCCTCTACAAAAGCTCCAACTACACCTCACTCCAATTCATTGTGGATTCTGAGTTATGATTGGGCCAAAATGGCTAAAACATGAAAATACATCATTTTCCAACACTTAGAAAAATTCTGGCCAAGGCAGATTTTGTTGAAAACACCAAAACTTGTGAGATCTTTTCACATAGTTGCAAGCTGAATCAAGTCCAAAGGTAAACATCAATGTTGTTGCATATGTTTCTAAGAATCCAAAGAACCTCTCAGCATGAATTGATTCAACTTGAGCCAAGAGGAATCCATGCCCAAAGTCATGCTGCTGCAACCTGTTTTGGAAAAATCAGTTTGCATGTTTGCTTACCACACATGATTTCTGAATCAAAACCAAGGATCATTATGCCACATGTACTCAAACCAATCACAATGCATCTGATCCAACCTACAAAGCTGAGTCACAAAGCCAAGGAATCTTCCAACTTAAAGTTCATGCATTTTGGCACATTTTGCCTTAAATTCAAAGGGCATTAATGTGGAATAGTGCATTGTCAAGATTCTCACTCTCCTCAGTCAAGTTCTCTGATTAAACAACAATTAAAATGACTGAGGAATATGATTTCAGTCAAGGCATAACTGATCTATTTGGAGCAGCTGTTACACCTAATGCAAGAGGCATTTATGTCCAACCAATCCCTTTGAAGGTGATCTGATCCAGCAACCATTCACTATTCCTCCAAGACAAGAGTTGATCATCTATAAATAGAGGTTCCAATGGATCATTCAAGGCACACCAAAGCACTCTATAGCACTGCTTTCTCTCATTCTCTCTTCAGTGCCAATTTTCTTTGTTTTTGAGCAACCACCATCGGGTTTTGAGTTGTAGCCCTAAGAAATCCATTCTAATTGCTCAGACACATCACATATGATGTATTTGAGGTGTCCAAACACTTAAACACCAACTGTAACACCCCTAGCTCAAAATCACCCTTCAACCAAGCCATTATGCCTCAATTATGCAGTTGGAGTTCTCCAACTTGATCCAAAGGTTTGCAGAGTGTTCCAAAGCTTGCAACACACTCCACAACATCCATTGAAGCTGTAGGGATCATCAAATCGCATCTGGAACACCATCTGTGCAGAGTTCCATTTCAACTTGCATCAAGGTAAGCCTCAAAACTACATCTTCATGATCCATGCATATTTCCTCGCATGATATTTTTACCAATTGCTTGCCATCATATGTTGAGTGTTTTCCCTCAAAAAATTTGATCATAGCCCTCCTTACCATGTCTGCACGACTGATTTTGCAAAATTAGGGTTCATACGGTTGTGATGATATAGCTTGCTATACACTGAAAATAAATGAAATCAAGTATTGCCATCTTGTTCCTTGTAAAAAAACGCATGAGTTTGGTATTTGAATCATGACAAATGGTTGAGAGATGAGTGAGATAGGGGGCTTCATGCACGAGCTCGAGGAAGAAGATGGCCATGGCGCCATTCTTCAGGTTTTCCAACCAAGTTGATATATTTTTCATTTGCCATACTATATTTGAATTGGCATTGCGCCCCAGTGGTTGATCAGCTGGTTTTGTGTGTATTGGCAAGCGAGAGGTCTGGGGTTCGAATCCCCCTCTCCCCAGATCTCTTTTTTACCACTTTTTATTATTTTTTTGTTATTTTTCATATTTATTTTAAATGATTTGAAAAATTAATAACTCACTCAATTTTAATTATTTTTGATTGGTTCTTTTTGCAAAAAATCACAAAAATGTTGAAATATGCTATTCCACAAAAAGATTAGATTTATATTATTTATTTAATATAATTAGTATTTTTGTGAATAAATTCATTTTTATTATTTTTAAACCTTTTAAAAATAAATATTCATGTTGGAAAATCAACACCAAATAGGTTTTAATTCATCTTGTGATTAAAACCTCATTTTTCAAACCTAAAACCAAAATCACAAGTTGTTTATTCAAACTTGTTTGGAATTTGTATCATTTTAATTAATTTTCTTTGAATAATTACTTTAAAAATGATGAAATTAGGGTTTTATTGATTTTCACCCTAACAAAATTTTCTAAACACTCATGGGCCTCTAATAGAGTGTAAGACCCAAGCATTTTTGTAAAATAAACCCATTTTGGGCCTCAGTTATTGTATAAGTCCCTCTGTGTATTTTCAAAAACTTCGGCGAGATCGTCGCTTTCAAACAAATAACCCTAGGCCTACCCTCGAGTAATAAGACCCATTTATTTTCCTAAAACTCACTTGGGCCTCTAATAGAGTGTAAGACCCAATCCCTTTTTGAAACCAAAAACTTTTGGGCCTCAGTCATTGTATAAGACCCACAGTGTTTTCAAAACCTCGGCGCGATCGTCGCCCTTTTTAAAAATTAACTATTGAGCTTCTCCTTGAGCTATAAGACCCATTCAAAAATCATTTTTAGGCCTCTTGAGAGAGTGTAAGACCCACACCTTTGTACAGAAAACCTTTCTCGGGCCTCAGTCACTTGTATAAGTCCCTGTACAAAACGACAGTGCAATCACTGATGAAACCATGGGCCTCTCCTTGAGCTGTAAGCCCCAATTTTCCTTTCAAAAAGCACTTTCTCCTTTGATTTTGTAATATACTATTTTCAAATTTTCTTTGTTAACAACTAACAATACAACATGGAAGTTCTACAACCGAGTAAGTGTTTACCCGCTTTCATTTAGTACTTTCATATGTATATAACTGTACTGTGGGGCTGTTTCACTGTAAGTCTTCTTTCATAAACTCATATCAACTGTGTAATAACAGTATAGATATTTAGAGTTTCTCCGGCAACTACGTCTAGAACTAGATAAAACCTTGTCTCCTTACAACAATTTTAGATAACTAGATCTAAGAAATTCCCCCTTTGAACAGTTCATATACAGAAGGCCAATGTTCCAAGTGAAACCCCTTCTAGAACTGTTCATCAGTCTCCTCTTGGGCTTAGTGCAAGGACCCACAGGCTTTCTAAAAGCATCCCCGCCTCCTCTTGGGCGTTGTACAAGGACCCTTCGGCTTCTTAGAAGTTTTCACAGCCTCCTCTTAGGCTTTGTATAATGATTCTTCCTCCGGGAAGATAGCCTCCTCTTGGGCTTAGTATAAATTGTCCCTCGGCTTCTTAAAAGTTTTCTCGCCTCCTCTTGGGCTTCGTAAAATTTGTCCTGACGACCTCCTAGAGGTATAGGAACAGAAATTAGTCATCTTAATAGAACAGTCTTTCAAAGAGTCCAGATCTTACTACTACTGTTTCTTAAGCACAGTACAAAAGATAAGACCCGTATACTTGGACAGTCTAGAAACCCTTTAGATTCCCCGTTTCCTTAAAGAACAGGAAATAATCCCGGTCCTCAGATCAAATCCATGAGTACAACATTACCCATATAAAAACTGGTTTTCTCTTTTAACCAACATACTGGACCTGTCACTCAACTAAAACAGTAACCCTAGCCTCCTCTTGGGCTTTGTACAATAATTCTCCCTAGCGGAGTTAACCCTTTTAGCCTTCATCTCGGGCTTCGTACGAGATACAAAAACACTCTCTTGTTGAGTATAAAAGACTCTCTTGTTGAGTCACCCATCCTTCAGCCTCCGTCTTGGGCATCATACAAGACACAAAACACTCTCTTGTTGGGTATAACAGATTCTCTTGTTGAATCACCCCTCAGCCTCCATCTCGGACTTCGTACGAGATACCAAAACACTCTCTTGTTGAGTATAAAAGATTCTTTTGTTGAATCACCCCTTAGCCTCCATCTCGGGCTTCGTACAAGATACCAAAACACTCTCTTGTTGAGTATAAAAGACTCTCTTGTTGAGTCAAACAAACTTTTAGCCTCCGTCTCGGGCTTCATACGAGACACCAAAATTACTCTCTTGTTGAGTATAAAAGACTCTTTTGTTGAGTCAAACAACTTTTAGCCTTCGTCTCGGGCTTCATACGAGACACCAAATTACTCTCTTGTTGAGTCAAACCCCTTTGGCTTCCGTCTTGGGCTTCATACAAGACACACAAAAAGACCCTCTTGTTGAGTCAAACCCTTTTAGCCTAAATCTCGGGCGTTGTACAAAAAAACACATTTTCCCCGGAAAAGTCAGCCTTTTAGCCTCCTCTTAGGCTTTGTATAAGGAAACCCCGGTTGAGACAATCAACCTTTTAGCATCAAATCATGCCTTGCTCACAACATGCAAACATCAACAACTCCCCCTTTAGAGATGACAAATTCTCTCTAAAGTCAAAACCTCTTTAGCTTCATACCTTGGGCTTTGAACAAGATACAAATAGACCTTTCAGCTTCACATATTAGGATTTGAACAAGATACAAATAAATCACATTTAGCTTCACGTCTTGGGATTTGAACAAGACATCAAAACACCATTTCCTCCCATAGAATAGGAGGAACTACGATCGCTCTGATTTCCCTGTTTTGGTAAACGGGAATACGTAGGCATAAGATTGAAAGAAAAATCTTAGCGAGCACACTAATCAAAAACTCAAAATCCCGTACCTTCACACATCAATCGAAAAGCATCAGTCCTAACATCCTACCAATATCATAGTCCCGTCATTTCAGCCTTAACAAAGTAAGCAGAAAGAGCCCCCACTTCCATATAGCATCCGTAACCTAACAGACCGCTGTTTGAACTCAGTATGTAAGCAGGGTTAGTTGGAGACATCTATTTACCTTCCTTCATCAGCTTCAATAGGATAAAAAATGAATCGACCTGTAGTACCCCCAAAGAGCGACAATGCTTAAGAACCACGTCCAAAATCGCTCGCTACACTTCGCATGCACCAACAATATGGCTGAATACGAAGCATGTATCTACGGTATTGAAGCGGCTATTGACATGAGAATCAAGATTCTTGAGGTCTATGGAGATTCTGCCTTGGTCATCGGTCAAGTCAGAGGGAATTTTGTGACTCGGGATTCCAAGCTGGTTCCATACCAACAACACATTGCGAAGTTGATTCCTTACTTTGATGAAATTTCTTTTCATCATATCCCCAGAGAGGAAAATCAACTAGCTGATGCTCTTGCCACTCTAGCATCCATGTTCAAGGTCAAGTGGAAGAATGAAGCTCCTCATATCCGCATTGATCACTTGAACGAACCAGCACACTGTTTAGCAATCGAGGAAGAGTCTGATGACAAGCCTTGGTTCTACGACATTAAAAGATATCTGGAAAAACAGGAATATCCCGAGGGTATCACTATCACTGATAAGAGAGCTCTTAGGCGGCTTTGCTCCAAATTCTTCTTAAGTGGTGGTATACTGTACAAGAGGAATCATGATTCTGTATTGCTCAGATGCGTGAATAAACACGAAGCAAACATGATCATAAGGTCCATACATGAGGGCTGCGAGGGTGTACATGCTAAAGGTCCTGCTATGGCCAAGAAAATCCTTCGGTCTGGGTATTACTGGATGACAATGGAGGTAGATTGTTACAACTTTGCCAAAAGATGTCACAAATGCCAAATCTACGGAGACAAGATCCATGTGCCTCCAACTCCATTGAATGTTTTGACTTCACCTTGGCCATTCTCCATGTGGGGTATAGATATGATTAGAATGATCGAGCCGAAGGCTTCCAACGGTCATCGATTCATTCTGGTTGCTATCGACTACTTCACCAAGTGGGTTGAAGTTGCTTCTTATACAAACGTTACACGACAAGTGGTTTCCAGATTCATCAAGAAAGAGATAATCTGTCGTTATGGCATTCCTAGCAGCATTATCACGGACAATGCAAGCAACCTGAACAACAATATGATGAAGGAGTTGTGTTAAGAATTTAAGATCGAGCACCATAACTCTTCACCATATCGGCCCAAGATGAATGGCGCCGTTGAAGCAGCAAACAAAAACATCAAGAGGATTGTCCAGAAAATGGTCAAGAATTACAAAGATTGGCATGAAATGCTTCCCTTTGCACTGTATGGCTACCGAACTTCAGTTTGCACTTCTACTAGGCAACTCCGTATTCGCTCGTGTATGGTATGGAGGCAGTTCTACCCATTGAAGTCGAAATTCCTTCGCTCAGAGTCATCATGGAAGCAGGTCTTGACAAAGCTGAATGGGTTCAATCCAGATACAACCAGCTGAATCTCATCGAAGAGAAGCGCCTTACAGCCGTTTGTCATGGTCAATTGTATCAGAGACGCCTCAAGTGAGCCTTTGACAAGAAAGTTCTTCCTCGAACATTCTGTGAAGGCGAACTCGTGCTCAAGAGATATTCACCTGTTCACTCGGATCCACGAGGCAAATGGACTCCCAACTATGAAGGAACCTTTGTTGTTAAGAAAGCCTTCTCAGGTGGAGCCTTGATCCTCACCACAATGGATGGGGAGGAGTTGCCATCGCCCGTGAACTCCGATACAGTCAAAAAATATTTTGCCTGAGAAAAAAATGGATAAGAGTCTGCTAGATTGACATCCGCAAGGACAATCTAGGCAAAAATGGACGTCCCGATGGACCAAAAAAAGAGATGTCCATGCAAAAGTTAGGGACAATAAAAAAACAATAATAGCCCGCTAAGTTGAAAACTCGAAAGGGAGACTTAGGCAAAAATGGGTATCTCGGTGGACCAAAAAAAATATAGAAACATGTCCAGGCAAAAATTAGGGATAAAGGCATTGACTGTGAACACTTGAGCCTCTCTTAATCACAGCTAGACCTCAGACGGTAACAAAACATTCCAATCATCATCAACAGGTGCAAGGCGTTGGAACCTAGACTTACAGGGGATGGTAGCCAATGTTGTAATCAATGCAAAACATGATTTCCCTTTGCCATTTACATTTGTTTTTCAATTTTATTGCAAATTTCCTCATCAAGGATTTTGCATCGTGGTACACACTTTATGTACAAAAATGTTACATTCAATAAAATGCATCATTTGTTTTCTCAATTGTTTTCATTCCAGTATTTTGTTTGCAAAATAAACGATTATTTGTGATCGGATAATACTAAAAAGCGTTGAGAACAATAAAAAGCTAAATCAATCGAGAAAGCATTATGCATTGCATGTGTTACTGGTAACTCCTGCAGGATAATCGGTAATATCCATTGTTAAGCCTAACGCCTGGCCGACAGTGTGATAGTTCTATGAAGAAGTTTTTGTTGCCTCAGCAGCCCCTAAGTAGAGTCCTCATCCTCCCCAGCGAGAGCCATTACAATTTGTCGAAAAGCTTGTTTGTTTACATATCTTTTCTCCGACAGATTTGTAATGCCTCTAGGCAGATTACCGAAGTGTTCCCAGCAGAGACATTTCACTCTCTTTTCCCCAGCAAGGGTTGTACATCATCTCCAATGATTTGAAACTATCTGTCCCCAGCAGCAGTGGTTTCTCCTCAGCAAAGGCAGCATGGTTGAGAAGGATGTATTTCCCCACGCAGAGCCAGTCTTGGTAGGAAGGATCGATTTGATTCTTTCATCCTCAACAGAGACATCCATGGTGATTTAGAAACTTGAGATGTTCTCGGTTTCTTTCCCCGGCGGGATCATCATCCTTTGTGAACTCTCTTCTCCAGCAGAGATTGTCTTTATCTACGGGTCCTTTCTCCGACCGAGGATGTCGAAGTCGTTTTGCTACGATTTCTGCCTAACTACTTCACATTATGCCTTACCTCGCGCCTTTACATTGCATGGTATCAAGCATCATGTAGAAACGCATACATAACATATGTATCTATCATACTCCCTCTCTTTTTGCCTGACTTATCTCCCAGCGGATTTTCAGCCAAACTTTGCACTTATCTGTTCTTTCTTAACACTCTTCTTTTGTCGCCGTCGGCCAAATTCTCGAGCTACTCTTTTATTTAATCCCCTTTTACCTCGAATCATCGAAAAACTGGCGCAATTCGTACATTCAGGTCCAAGAGGATTAAATAGGGGCAGCTGTCGTAACCCAAAATTTGACCTCCCTTTTTTGCCTTTTGCATAAGCATGCACATTCGCGTCGTTAGCATAAGCATTCACACTTTTCTTTTTGTGTTTTGATGGCAGGACATTCAGGTTTTCCAAGCCCGATTAATCATATCCTCACAAGGTCATCGCATCATCAAAACAAGCACAAAATGAAGGTTTCTATGCCTATTCATCAATACAAGAAGTGGAAAATCGAAGCCTGGACCACATCACCTTTTTTTAGGCAAATTGGGCATATTTTGGCCTGGTTAATCGATTAACCATTTGCAGTGCAATTGTGTTAATAGATTAACACAGGCAGAATAGGCACAATTTGCTGCTTTTTCATGACAACACCTTTGCACACACTTTGGTCTTGGATTCTACAGTATTCTAGCAACATGTGGAATATTCTAGACATCTCTAGACATTTCAAAGTTACTCAATTCATTTCAAGTGCATTTGCTATAGTACTTCACTTCAAATCAAGTGCACCATGTTCCTTGTTTTCTAAGTAATGTGGATCTTTGGATGTTGAAGTTCACCTTGGGATTGTTACCGAGTTGGTTCTAACTAACCGAGTTAACCTCCTTGACTCGGTGAGTCAAGTCCAACTAACTCCTAACCTAGTTCCAAACCCAAAGCTAATTCCAAACCAAATTCCAAACCATCTCATACTCCAAACCTAAAGTCAATATAAACACACCTTCACTTACTTTTCAAGGGTTCAACCATTCTCTCCCATTTCTCACACAAATTTCTCACATTTCACTCTCAATTTTCTCACATTCTCTCTGATTTTTTCTGCTACATTTTCATCTTCATCTCATTTCTCTTCCAAAACCTCACTAAAAGCTCTTAATTCTTGAAGGATAATCACTTTTCACATTGAAAGTGATTATTTCTTGAGCTTAACCTCCATTGCCATTCCATTATACTGGTTTTTCTAGAGTTTTAGTAGCTTTTGGATTCACCTCAAGTGATCGATTCAAGTTTCTTCGGTGATAATTCTCATTTTGGAGTTTTCGTCGCGATTTGATCGGTTTCGATACGTTTCGGCTATAATTGAAGATTCCTCTGGTTTTCTTTGATTATCTTCATCAAGATCACATTGCAACATTTACCAAGGCACATCTCAGCCTTGTAGGTTGGTGGATCTCTTTCATTTTTCTGTTTCGATCGTTTTCGTATCATTCACGATGTAGTTTCAATGTTTTTTTTATTATACTTTTGCTTGATCCATGATCTTGTTTGTTTAATTGATTCTATTGTTGATCATTTGCTGCTTCTAAACTTGATTTTTTGTGCATAATTGTTTGCCCTAGCATTGGAGTGATTGCACAATAAAAAAGTTGGCCAAAATCACTTTTCAAAACTGATTTTCTGCTCCCTGTCCAGTGTTAATCGATTAACACATTGCAGTGCAATTGTGTTAATCGATTAACCAGTGTTTTTTTGCACTTTTTCAAGTGTTAATCGATTAACACTTTGCAGTGCAATTATGTTAATCGATTAACACTGAACCAGAAGGCCATTTTCTTGCATTTTCAAGTGTGTTTTCCATGCTTTCTTCATTTTAACTTCCATTGATTGTCATGCTTGATTTCATGGATGTTTTAGATGTCATCTAACCTCTGTTTGAAGCTTATTCATGAACTTTTGTTGCACACTTTTCATTATTCAAATTGTTTATGTTTTGACATCATGTGAAAATAATCATTCTTGCATTTCTCTTTGATCACCATAATGACTTTGTGTTGCATATTTGTTGATCATTCGATACTGTTTTGTACTCCCTTTCTTGGTTTTGCATTAAGTTTCGTTCTTCATGGATGAGCTTAATTTTGTACAATCAATAATTCACACCCTTTGCCTTAATGACTTTTCACTCTTTGGAAAATTGTTGGCATGGCTTTTCCCTTTGATTGATTGATCGAAACCATGTTTCGATTAGTTGATCTTTCCCTTTCCTCTCTTTAGGCTTCCTTTAGAGCTTTCTCTCTCGATCCCCCGTGGAGTTGGAGTTTCGCGCTACGCCTTGCATCAGAGCACTGTAAAAATTGACGCCGTTACGCTGTCTGTTTCTCCACACGGGAGCACTGTACAACTTGGAGCTGTTGGGCCATCTGTCTCAACTTCCGCATTACACCCTGTGTGTTATAGAAGGAATGAGAAGGGAGAATTCCTACTCTCATTCTGACTACTTCAGGTAAGGGACGAATGACCCTGTGCTTGGCTTAGTCACCTCTATCTCCAGGCAGTAGTGTGCTTTCTTTCCCCAGTCGAGTCGATCCTTGATCACTCTTTGCTCGTTGCGATCTCTTTCGATCCTTGATCACTCTTATCTCTTTCGATCTATCTCTTTTGATCAATCGCCTTCTAGGTTACGATCCTTTGGTCATTGGGTTAGCAAGCTTCTTCATTTCAATACCCTATTCTTTTCATTTCAATACCCTATTCTGTTCTTTTGATTCCCCTGGAGAGTCTCTTTTCTCTTTCTTCGGTTAAACACAGTACTCCTGTTACAACCGAATCCCATGCAGAGTTCGCAACCTTCTTTTGGTTCTTCTCCCTTTGTTTGGTTAATCATTGCCTGTTAGTTAAAACACCAATGTTCGCACTCCTTCTCAGTTAATCACAGCCCGTCTGTTAAAACACTGAGTTTCTTTGGGTTAATCACCTTCTCTCGGTTAATCACCCTTTTTCTTCAGTTAACCACAGTCTGTCTGTTAAAATATTGAACCCTTTTTTTGAGTTAATAACCCCCTCTTGGTTAATCACTCATTTTTCTCGGTTAACCACAGTGTTCTATTAAAAACCGAACCCCAGCGGTTGGCAACCTCTTTTGGTTCAATACCCTTCTTCGTTGGTCACGTGCTATTTGTTCAGTTAATACCAACACCCTTTTGGGTTACGACCTTCGATCGGTCCTACACCCGTTCTTCTGGTTAATCACATTTTTCTCTGTTAAAACCAATGTTTCTCTATCCCCATGGAGTTGCAGTTCTTTCTTTCTTTCTCTACCTTTTCTCTTGATTTTGACACCATCCCTTTACTTGGATCCCCAACATTTTTTTTCTATTCCCTTTGCTCTTACTTTCTTGGTTTCGACACCAATTCTCTTTGTTATCCCCATCGGAGTTTCTTTCGTTCTTGGGTTTGACACCATTATTTTCTAATCTCTTAAGGTGTGGTCTTCCCCAGTAGAGTTTTTCTTTCACTCTTGCTCTTGGTTTTGACACCACTTCTTTTGTCTTCCTTTTCTCTTTCTTGTTTTGTTTTCCGTTCGGTTCCCCGAACTACGGAAGCTCTGATTCTGCATTCTTTTGAATGTCAGATACGTAGGCACGAGATCGCAATGATCTTGGTGAGCACACTTCCACCCTTCTTTCCTTCTCCCTTTCTTCCTTCTTTTATGTCCCCTGGTTCCATGAACTACGACGCTCTGATTTCCTCATTGCACTATGAGGGTACGTAGGCCCGAGGGCCACAATCCTCCGCGAGCACTTTCTTTCTTTTCTTTCTTTTTCCCCTCTCTCTCTCTCTCTCTCTCTCTCTCCCCCTTCTTTTAGCTAGAAGCCTTTAGATAGATAACCCATCCAAGCCTAGAAGCAAGCGAAATGGTTCCCGTCGAGTACGACAGATGCGTTAGGTGCTAGTACCTTCCTTTCGCATAACTGACCCCCGTTCTTTCTCTTCCCCTTGGGTTTTATCAATATTTTACATGTCCTTTAGGACTAAATAAAGTTCGGTGGCGACTCTGTTGTATCTTTGAGTGTGCGATTCACTCAGGATGTAAACCAACCATCTTCACATGTTATTAATGAGTGTTAATTTATGGTTGAAATATGAATTAGTGGTTGTAATATGAACCACTGCAATGTAAGATTTGAGAAATATGAATTGGTGGTTGAAATGTATGAGTTTCTAGTTTCAATTTTTTATTTTTTTCTGATCAAGAATTTCATATTGGTTAAATTCTTGAAACTAAGAGTTTCTGTTATTGAGAATGGAAAGGATAAGAAGAAGAATAAGGTTAATGTAAGACCAATATATTCACAGAATATTGGTTGAAGAAGATACCAACAAAAGTCAAGAGAAAAAGCTTAATGGAAATGTAAATATATTTCCAGTTTGTAATCTTAGGACAACAAATCCAAAATGGTTCAGTGGTTCTTAATTTCTCTTTGCAATCAAGATGGCTTGGGTTCGAGTCCAGGTAGAATGCAAAATTTTGGATTATTTCTTGGATTTTTGATGACTTTGGTGATACACATGTACAAGTAATATGCCACGCGTGATTCCACGTAGGTGAGAGATTCCACATCAGCTACACGTGTGTGCCACTTGTACGCAACCATTGACTTTGACTAACGGTACTGACGGAAAGGATGAATGTGATACTATTTAAAAAATTAAAGGATCAATTTGGAACCTTTTATAAGGGACCAAAATGGACCCTGAGGTAAACTTAAGGGACCAAAAAAGGTATTTTTCCTTTTTTGCCTAACTCACCTTTTGTGGTATTCGACTTAGCAGGCTTTTTTTTGCTAAAAGGTTGTGACTGCCATGTTATTGGTGAATGAGGATCAACCAATATAATTTCTCTTGGATTTTCACGATTTCTTTGACACTTTATGGTGTGTGAGAAGGATAACATGTGGTTGATCTCCTCAGGTGGGATGTTTTCTCTTGCATTTTGAATGCAAAGTCAGATTAACAGAACCAACTATCCTGCCCCAGGTTGAGATTAAGGGTTTTTAAAGAAATGTCAACTTCTAGGCTCAAAGTGGTTAACGAGGGACTAACTCCTTATTTCTCCAATTTTGGGGATTTCAAACAACACCTTACATCATCGACAAAGTTTTAAATGAAAGCATACCATAACAATTTTAGGTATTTGGTTTTCATCATTCTCCAATCTTTGTTAAACAATAGTTTGATAAAGAAAATAGATGGGAGAAATATTTTTTGTTTTTGAATAAATGTGAAAAGAGTGAATACGAATGGATTGATTTAGGAAATGCATGATCACTTCATTAATATTACCATTTAAAAAACAACAATACTTAAAAGCAAACAACGTTTAACATGAAAATAAATTACAAATGAAATTCTAAAATAGCCAAATGACTACGAGCGCAGAGGACGAACTTCCTTGTCTTGATTCACTGTTGGGATAGACTTCTTTAGAGTTGGAGGTCATCATGCTCAATAAGACTGGTATGATAATCATCTTCACACCCATTCTCGACAATTTTCTCTATTGCATGGACTAAGGGACCCACCTGACCAGGTAAAGGATTGATACGAAGGCCTTGAGGCGTAAATGAAATGAATTTGGACTCAACCAGATCTTGTACCATATTCTGGAGTGCTTTGCAGTCTTCAATTGAATGTCCTGGTGCACCGGTATGGAAGCCACATCAGGCATTGGGGTCAAAGCCTGGTGGGTACGGAAGAGGCATTGGATCTAGTTCCTTCGTCTCTGCCAATCCACTATTGATCAAATATGGCAATATGCGACTGTATGTCATTAGCAAAGGATCAAAATGCCTCTTTGGCCTTGTAGTGTACTGGCATCGTCCCTGAGGAGCATGCTGCCACTGGTACGACTGCTGTTGTGACATCTGTTGTTGATACTGAGGGGGTCCTCGATTGACAGGAGGATATTGACCATGCGGAGGGAATGGAATCATATACCGAGACCCAAAAGGTTATTGACTTTGAACAGCTGCTACATATGGATGCTGATAGTAGGGCACTGGAGGTGGAGCTTGTGGTGCTTCCTTGATTGAATCGGTCTCATCCTCCTTCCCTATGTGAATCTTTAAGGAATTGACTCTCAATGCTCTGGATACTCGAGGCACCCTAGATTCTTCTGCTTTTAAGGCCGTTCTCGATACGTTCTCCATTTTTCCCCAGGTCGGAGAAACTTGGTGATGCACTGCCTACCATCTTTTCGAAGTCTGGGCTCTGTAGGGTATCCATAAACATGTCAACTAACTCTTTCTCTAAGAGTGGCGGTTGAACGCGAGTTGCAAACTCTCTCCATCTTTGGACGTATTCCTTAAACAACTCATCAATGTTTTGAGATAGTTATTTCAATTGAAAGCGACTGAGAGTCACATGCAAATTGTATTGGTACTGCTTCAGAAAAGCTTTAGCAAGGTCTGACCATGACTGAATATGACTTTTTTATAATTCTATTTACCAACTCAACGATGCCCCACTCAAACTGTCATGAAAACAGTGAATCATCATCTTATCATCGAGAGCATAGGCAGTCATTTTTTTGCAGAACATCACCAAATGGTGCTTTGGGAAGCTATCCCCTTTGTACTTCCGAAAATTTTGGTGTCTTAAATTTTGAGGGTATAACCATGCCTGGCACTAAACACGTGTTTAAATAATCCAGGTCAAAAGCATCATGCTTCTTAATAGCTTTAAGTCTTTCATCCAGCTCACGACACTTCTTAGCCATCTCAATAATTTCTGGTCTATTGGTCTTTCTTACTGGGATTTCCCCTTGGGAATTTGGCTTCGAGAACACAAAGATTTGATACTCAATAGCATCATGAGGTGAGGATTGTCCATATTGAACAATGGGATGCTCTTAAATAATGGGGGACTCAACCGAGATCCGTACAGGCTGAGGTTGAGCAGGGCCGCTTACTTGAGGTGGAAAGACATTTTTAGTGACGGCAGCCCGTTGAACATTGTCCACTATCCTTGCCAAAACTGTCATAGCCTCCATGAGTTGGTTAAGCTGGTTCTTTATCAAATCAAAATCTCCCCTTAACACAGTTTGGTTTTGCTTTCCAGGGTCCATGATCTTTCGAGAACTGCTTCAAGTCCGATGTAGGTGTCAAGAAATCAGCTGCGGGTTATAGACACAGGATGAGGATGAGTTTTTTTAATGAAATGCAATGCATGCTGAAAAATGCAAATGCAATGTATGTGAACAAATGATTTTTTTTTGTATTTTGAAAAATGATATGCATGCTGATAAATGCAGATACATGAATTGATTTTTTGTATTTGTCTGCAAGGAAAATACAATGCAGGTATGGTTAGGATCTGGGATAACATGATTAAATTAGAACACCCTATTAGGTAGGTCTCCCAACATTGGACATTTCTATGCTTTCTACCCATAAACCACTCACAAGATAGTTTCTAGGTTGATGGATAGGGTTCTCAGAGTCATGGACCTTAGTCGTATCAACATAATGCAACAGGCTAGCCGCTTTATGACAAGAGTGACGATAAGGTCTTTTCTGAGCCCTTGGAGTCCAACATTACGCAACCACCAAAGCAGAAGCTGGTTCTAAGAGGGGTTCCTAGAGTCATGGACCCTTCATGAATCAGCATCATGCGACAGGCTAGCTGTCTTATAACGAGATCTACAAATAGGTTTAATCTAGAGGAGTCTTCATGCTAGGCACGCAAGGAGTGGCCCTTGGTGACTAACACTACACAACTTCTAAATCTAAACTATGTTTTCTTTCTTCTTTTTCCAAAGCTCGGGTGTAGCATGATATCAAATCCCAAATCCCACACATAATATATATATATATATATATATATATATATATATATATATATATATATATATATATATATATATATGCGATAAAGCAAGAATAAAGAAAACATAAAATCTAAGAAGAAGAAACAAACAAAGCTAACACACATACAAAAACCTAATTAAACTAGGGTTAACTTACTTAGAAATGGGAAATTCCCCAGTAGAGTCGCCATCTAACGTACCTCGATAAATGAGAACGACCTCGGGAAGCGCAATTGCACGCCCGCGGGATGGACTTAGCGTAGTCGTCACTGAACTTTATTTATTCCAATAGAGGGAAAGGGAAAATATCAAATAAAACCCCTAAAAAAGGACAAAGATATGGTCATCGCAACCAATATCAAGGTTCGGGAGTCAGTTACGCAAGGGGTAGTTATTAGCACCCCTCACGCCCGTTGTACTCAATGGGAACCATTTAGCTAGCGTTGAAAAACTATTAGCTTATGTTAGTTTCTAAACTTTTATTTATTGAGTAGGAAAAGAGAGAGAAAAGAAATGCTTTTTTTTTTAATATTTTTATTAATGAGAAAGGACCTAAAAATATTTTTATTAATATGGCGCCTGACAAGATTTCGCAATCCTACTCCTACTTATCTCAAAAGAGATATCAAGGCACACGTAGTTCTGGGTAAAAAAAGTTTGTTAATTGGTCGATTTTAGGGAAAGTTATCTTGTATTAATCGACGTAAAACATTGTTTTACCCAGAATAGGTGAGGAGCAGACATTTACACCACATTGAATGGAGTTACGAATCACATTCACACCACTTATCTCAACTCAACGGTTGTGGATGAAGCATTGTTCAGCATCATCTTAAGGCAAAATGTGTTACGTTTTTGAAAAGGTTTTTAGGTCGCACGATGTCAAGAAAAATTATTTGATTGGTTGGTTGTATTTTAAGCGAATGACGAACGTTTGATGAGAATCAATTATTCACAAAGTTACGCCAGAATGCTAGATCCCAACGGCTCTTTTTCATTCAAGGTTATTAAGAAAATTGTTTGATGGACAACGAACCTTTGATAAAAATCAATTGTTCAAAGAGTTACGCCAGAATGCTAGATTCTAACGACCCTTATTTGTCCAAGTTAATTAGAGTGTTTTAATGAACGGAAGAAAGAATGAACGGTTAACCTAAGACGTGTATATCGAGATCGATCATTCGAGGGTTCCGCTAGAATGCTAGATTCCAACAATCCTCTTCTTTTTTAGTGTTTGTATAGAAAAAGATTATTACGTTTGATTTGATTAGGAGAATATTTGAATTGTAGTGAATAGAATTTAACTGGGTTTGAGAAAGAATCACTTGGCATTGAACCAAGGTTTGCTTATTGAAAATGTTCATTTTAAGTCGCTTATTACTTAATAAACTCATGAGTAAAATGCGAAGCTAGCCGTAATGTGCTCAAAACTGATTTGCGTGTAATGACAACATGAGTGGAATGTCATACGCAAGGATCATAATGCGGCGAAAATAGGCTATCAATGTACCGAAAGTTTCATAACAACATAAAATTTTTAAAACCACGGAAAGTTTTGATTAATTGTGAAAAATAAATAAAATGCACTTTCGACATAAAAGATAAAACTAACCCTTAAGTTTCAGAATTGTTGCAAAAAGAGATACGATATAATTATCGATGGACCGAAATCTAAACCGCTAAGAAATAGACCATAATTTGTAGATTAAATTAACTTAATACTTAAACCCATAGAAAATCACCCACTAAATAAATGGATGATAAAAACTCAACTTTTTAAAAAACTTGATGATTTCTAACTTCCAATTATTTTTTACTAAAAAAATGCTTATTTTAATATTAATAAAATAAAAGTAATAATTAAGTAAGAAATAGAACAAGAAGTGAAAAGTCAATCATGTATTTTCCATCACTAAGCCATTAATACTAGGGGTGGCAAACGGGCATGCCCGCCCCGTTTAGGCCCGCCCCGCAAAAGCCCGCAAAAAAACGGGGCGGGGCGGTCAAAGGTGGAGATGCGGGCTCATTTTCTAGGTCTGCCCCATTTAATGACGGGCCCGCGGGTATGCGGGCAGGCCCGCCATTCTCTTTAATTTTTTTTAATAATAATATATTAATTAAAATAATTTATATTAATAATAATATGTTCAATTCAGTTAATTTAGTTAATTTATATATTAATAATAATATATTAATAATAATATGTTCAATTCAGTTAATTTATATTAATTAAAATAATTTATATTAATTAAAAATGATATCGTTTTCTTCCAAGTGCTGGGTTGAAAAATGAGAATGCATATTAAGTTCTAATATTAAAAAAAATAATAATAATAATATAAGATATGAACATCCATGGAACCACTTAGATACTATACTGATGTTATGTATTCGCTATTAGCTGTAAGGTTGTTTAAAAGTGATGTTAAGTTCAAGCTATAATAATAATATAAGATATAATAATAATAATAATAATAATAATAATAATAATAATAATAATAATAATAATAATAATATAAGATAGAATGGGTTGTTTTTACCCGCGGGCATACCCCCCCCCCCCCCCCCCCCCCGTTTAGGCCCGTCCCGCAAAAGCCCGCAAAAAAACGGGGCGGGGCGGGGCGGGCATACTTAAAAATGCGGGTTCAAAATTCAGGCCCGCCCCGCGAAAAATGACGGGTAAAACGGGCTTTTCCCGCGGGCCGGGCCCGTTTTGCCACCCCTAATTAATACTACAGTATGCATCATGATACTAATTTAAACACAAACTAGTATCAATATCCATTATAATAAAAATCTAAACACAAATCCACAGTATTAATGCAGTTCATGAACCATGAACACCCATAGTATCAACAAGCTTAAGCAAGCACACATTCAAGCAAACAAGCATTAACATGCAATTAAACCCTTCATGAAACTTAAACAATCAAGCATGTAAACAAATTAATCATCAATCCATGTAAGTACTGCCAAGTGAGGCTAAGCAACTCAAGAAATGTCCACAAATGTCAGCCATATCAAGCAATGGAGGACAGAAATGGAAAGGCACCAAAACAGTCCCAAAACAGCAAGAAAAACGCAAAAACTGCCAGGTGTAACCGGTTACCTGGATCTTGGTAACCGGTTACCACGTTCAAAATTTCAGTTCCAAGGCATGCATCAGAGGTGGTAACCTGTTACCTGATATTGCGTAACCGGTTACACTGTGTGAAAGCAGCAAAAAAATAGCATAAACAACTTATTTCCATAATCACTTATCTGCACAATCTCATAATGCTAAGGCATGCAATGGAACACAAAAATTACAGCAATTATGAGTAAGCAAACACCAATACATTCAATCATGTGAATTAATGAATCAAACAACACAATAATCACATAAATCATAAGAGACTACATTGTGAAAAATGTAAAATAAGCTGAAAGAGTGTTAGATCCAAAGATTACCAATCTACAAGGCTGAGATTTACCTTGGTAATTACTGCAAAACAGAAACTGGTGAATGTAATCAAGAAAAACAGAAATCCAAGCAGCTCCTCACAAGAAAATGGAAGAACAACGCGATGAACCGATCGAATCCGGATTTGCTTCGAAAATCACTTCAAGAGTCAACTTCCAAGCTTAAATCCAATGGAATCTACTATTGCTGCAGAACTTGTTGTAGAGGAGATGATGAAATGAAGGTTAAACTCAAAGATTAACAAGATTCAATGAGAAGCTTTGTTAACTTTGATGGTAGAGCTTTGGTGAGGTTGGGGAAGATGATGAAAATGGAGAGAGTGAGTGAAAAACTCAGCAAAAGTGAGAGATAATAGAGAGTGTGATGTGTAGAAATTCAGAATTTGGTGAATAAGGATCCTCTTCTTGCAAGAATGAGAGAGGTTTGTTTAAATAGCACATAGGTATGGAGCAAAATGTGGCTTGGAAATTGGCTTGGGGTGAGGTTTGGATCTAGGTATGGAGTTAGTTAGACTCAACTCGATAAGTTGAATCAATAACTAGGTTAATTACCAGTTGACTCGGTTGCAAATCACAAGATCACTTGGCTTAAAATGAGGATGTATGGTAGAATTTAATTGGAAATGAAGTGGGGGAACAAATGTGGACTGATATTTGCTGCAATGTAGCAAGGTTCTAGAATATTCCCAAAGCACATGAGTGAAGCATGCAAATGAATGAGAGTGATAGCTGCTGCTGCACTTGTAACACACTGAATTTAGCAAAAACTCCCAGGTGTAACCGATTATACAGAACAGGGTAACCGGTTGCCAACTTCAAAAATTTAAATCTGGCACCTTCTGGAGGGGTGGTAACCGGTTACCAGAATTTGGGTAACCAGTTACCACAGTGCAAAAATGTGAAAATTGCCCTGTTGCAACCTGTTCTGAGCACGGCTTCGCATCTGAACCTTAGCCTTTGATGCCCTTGAATAATACCTGAAATACAATGAGTGACCTGTCTCGAACCCTGGATAACCTCTGACCGGCCTGAATTCCAAGTAATCTCATACGATCTCTGAGCAAAATAAATGCTAGAGATTTCTGATGTTGTTGATCTGGCTTTGAACCCCTAAACTAAGAACTTGGTCTGAACTTGAAGGATTGAGACTCTGATTTCTTTGCTTTTGCCTGCACACTTTGGGTAGAGAACTTCATACCACAAGAAATAGCTTTGATCCGTGTCTTAAGAGCTCATGCAGATGAATGATTGTGATGTCATGACCTAATGGAGATGCACATGAATGAAAAGCAAAAGCCAATTAGGGTTATAAAAAGTGAGGGAAAATTTTGGGGTAGAACACATATATTTGGATCATCTCAGTTGACTTCCCTATATCTATATCATACCAGAAACAACTAATGAAGACTCATGGATCAGCTAGAGTAAAACCAAACTTCCGTCTGCGCAAATATGGAGAATATGGGGGCCAAAGTTAACCAACTTCTCGAGCCTCTCCATGCCTTCATCCAAGGATAAGAAGAGCTAAGACTGAGTGTTGCTAAGCTTGTCAAGGCTACTCCTTCCACCTCTGCTAAAGGGAACCCTAGGGCGGCTGTCGTGATCACTACTAACAAGGTGGTGGACGACCAAGAAAATGTAATTGACCTTGATGGACGACTAGGAAATCTAATGACTAATGTTGCTGAAGCTACGAAAATGTATCATGCTCTCGAAGAACGCCTTAAAGCTATGGAGGGTTCCAAAACATCCAGATTCAACACTGCTCCTATGTGCTTAGTGCCAGGGATGGTCATTCCCCCAGACTTTCACAAATACAAAGGCACTACTTGCCCAGAGACCCATCTTCACTTCTATTGTCGTAAGATGGTCGCGCATGCTGACAAAGAGCCTTTACTCATGCACTTCTTCCAGAACAGCCTCACTAGGGCACCATTGGAGTGGTATATGGAATTAGAAAGAACGCACGTGAGTACTTGGGGAGAAGTGGATCATGTTTTTCTAAAGCCTTATCACTACAACACCGCCATGGCTCCTAGTCGTGCCCAACTGTAGGATATGGTTCAAAAATCTGAGGAATCCTTTAAGGAATACGCCCAGAGGTGGCGCGAACTGGCTGCAAGGGTCCAACCTCCTCTTTGGATCGCGAATTGGTGGATCTGTTTATGGGTACTCTGCAAGGCCCATACCTTTAGCAAATGCTTGGTAGCACTTCCACTTCTTTCTCTGACGTGGTCATTGTTGGGGAGCGTGTCGAAACATGCATCAAGGCTGGAAAAATACAAGGTTCCCCTAGCACTACCTACACCACTAGCAATAATAAGAAACCTTACTTCGACTTTGTCAAAAATAAGGAGGGAGAATCTATCAATGTTACTGTTGATAAAGGGAAGGCCCCATGCCTATCCTCAAGTGTAGCTTTCTTACTACCTAACACCCATTGTTATTCTAAATCAATATGCTCCTTAATCATATGATGTTGGTGCAACTCCACAGCCATGTGCCGCTTAACAACCATTTGCACCTCAACAATAGTATGCTCAGCCGCAACAATATGTGCCTCCTCCACAGAATAATCAGCGACATAGACAATAAAGACAATGGAAACCAGAGAGAACGATTGATCCAGTTCTCCTGCCATATGGTCAATTACTCCCTCAATTGTTCAATCTCTTATTGGTTAAACTAAGGGAACTGAGACCCCTTCCAAATCCTCTTCCTCCAGGTTATGACACAAACGCCAGATGTGAGTTCCATTTAAGGGCACCTGGACACACAATTGAGAACTGCATAGCCCTGAAGCACAAGGTTCAAGACTTAATTGAATCCAAAGCCATAACATTCATGCCAGATGGTCCAAACGTACAGAACAATCTCATGCCTCCGTACGCAAACAAATTTGGAGCTCCATGACCGGTACAACTAGGAGCAAGGGTAGATACAAAGAGGAACCTCCTTGAAGATTATCATACACCAACTTATTCAAAAGCAGAACAACCCCAGTCTATGGGTGGATAATAAGGCTAATCACGCCATTAATCATTATGACATTCGATCATTTTCATGTGTATTCTTCTTTTTGTTAAGTGCGAATTCATTTGTAAAACTTTTCTATTGTCAGTTGATATCGATAACGAAATAAATATGCATGTTTTGAGTAAATCCATTTGTGTTCACTCATAGTTTATTCATCGATATCAAGCGCTTGTTTAAGCAAAATCCAAAGGAGGACGATGAAATCGAAAGACGCAAAACTACCGGTCGTATGCTTTTGAATAAGACCTTGTTGATGATATACAGACATTGCTTGAAATCCTCTAACACAAGAGAAATAAGAAAGATAATCCCTAGTCAACCTTGTTGAGCCTAGAAGTAGGAGTTTCTTTCTAAGACAAAAAACCCTCAATCTTAACCTGGGGCAGGGTAGTCTTCAGTTAATTTGACCATGTGTTCAAATTTCAAAAAGGGAAAAGGAGGAGCATCCCATTCAAGGATCACCCACATCTTATCTCTCCCAAGAGGCCGTACCACACAAATCACATTGGTTGTTCCTCGCCATCAAAATGAACGAGGCAGTCACAACCTCTTCAAAAAAAAATCAAACGTACATGTGTCACACGATTTGTTCCAAACGAAAAAAAACAAGAAATCTAAAAGAAAAGAAGATAAAAGTCCGCTAAGTTGAAAGCTCGAAGGCGAGTGACTTGGCAAAAATTAGGGCATCCTGCTGGACTATAGACTCAATAAATCAGTCCAGGAAAAAATTAGGGAGAGAAAAAAAGAAAAAGAAAGAATCAGAAAGAAAAAAAATCCTCAATAAGAACAAATTTGTATGACTACAAACAAAAGGTCAAAAGCGAGTGACTGCCACTCATAAAACCTCGTGGGTTCCTTAACTATCACTTCTACTATTCGATAAACTTTTGAAAGGTGGGCGCTTTTGTCGAATTAGCTTAGCGTAGGACTAGAGAACATCAAGGAGAATAGTTGGGTTAAAATAAACTTTGAGCCATAAATCCTTTTTTCTTAAATCATGAACCAGGCCACGTCACAACCCTTAAAAGACCTAATTGAAGCAGGGTTATTTCGAAAGTATACTTCGGTAAAATTGCGTCAAAACTGACTCCTAAATATTTTCCTACCATTTGTGTTGGTATCGACGTGACTTTCTAACTAGTAATCCATTCACTATATGTCATCATTTCAGTGAACATGCTTAGATTTCAAAACTGTCATATGCATTGCATTGAAATTATCACTTTCAAAACAAACAATTTTACTCGCGAACAAGCACTTGACATCGAGAAAGTTTCCATAATGGAAGGATTGATCAAGCCAAGCTACAGAACGCCTGAAGACCCCGCTGAACAGAAAGGGCATACCACTTCAAGATTCCATCAATCTGTAGCAACCACGTCGAGATTCGACAAATCTCTCAAAGATCCACCAGTCAACGATAAATCCCTCAAAGGTCAACTAGTCAAGGGCAAGTCACCTAAAATGATCACACCAAGGGGCAAAGCGCCTGAGAACTTTGTTGAGCAGAATGGGCAAGCCACTTCAAGATCCTATGAATCTGGGGCCATCACATCGAGATTTGACAAATCTCTCCCAGACCAGTTAGTAAGGAACATTCCTTTGAAGATCATCCAGCCAAGGGCAAAATCATTTCAAGGCTCGCACTGGGGCTAGCCACCCCAAGAGCACAAGAAGTCACTCCCTTCAAGAGGCGGTTAGTCAGAAGCACCTCCCTAAGGTTCAAAATGTTGGGCAAGTCTATCTCAAGCCGTCGTGGTACAAGTGTCCCAAACTTCCCTCAAGGGAAATTCCTTCAGAAATCGCACAGGCTGGGGAAAAAATGGTTGTTGAGGAGCATCTATTCTATATTCTCTTCAAGGCTACATCAGGCAGGGTCTATCATGTATCAGCAACTGCAAGGTTCAAGATGGATGTAGGGAAAGTCATACCAAGTCACTTCTCCCATCAAAACTATGACTCAATCTTTAGTGGCACATCTGAAGACCCGCTTCATCAGCAATTCACAAACCCAATGATCATTGGGACTGCAAGCTTTCAAACATTTATCCATATAGGTATCTCAAGACAACAAGCAAAGGGTTCCCCCAATGAGTTTTTTTCCTTCTCCCCACCAGAGCCTGGTTGTTGGCTATCCTCATATAGTAATCATCATTACATTTCATCCTCAAATGTGTAGCATATCCATTTGAAATTTATCATTACGCCACATAGAATTCAAACATGCATATGAAACATAAGCCAGATTATGTACCTTGTACCAAAGACCTTATTTTTCTTCCAAACACTGTTCCCCGCTGACATATTTTCCAAACACTTCTCTGTGTTGACCGTTTTTAACACTCGCTTGTATTGACCATATTTCTTTAACATTCGTCAGTGTTTTTCCTAAAAAAACCATTTTCAATACTCGTCTGTATTGATTTCCAACACTCGTCCGTGTTGGTGCCTTCTTTTTTCCAACACTCGTCAGTATTAAGTTACAAAAATTATTCGTGTTGACCATATCCTTTTTCAATACTCGTCTGTATTGGTTTCCAACACTCGTCTGTATTGATCAAACCTTTTTTTCAATACACGTCCGTATTGATTAACAACACTCGTCTACGTCGAAGCCTTTTTTTCAATACTCGTCCGTATTAATTCTCGGCACTCGTCTGTGTTGGCATCTCTCTTTCCAATTCGTAATCCTATCGGTCCCCAACACTCGTCCGTGTTGGCCTTTCTTTTCCAATACTCATTTGTGTTGAACCATATTTTTTCAATACTCGTCTGTATTAATTTTTCGATACTCATCCGTATTGGTTTCCAAAACTCTTCCGTGTTGACCGTATCATTTTTTCAATACTCGTCTGTATTGATTTCCAACACTCGTCCGTGTTAACCATAACTTTTTTCAATGCTCGTCCGTATTAGTTTCCAACACTCGTCCAGTTTTACCATATCTTTTTTACAATACTCGTCTGTATTGATTTCTAACACTCGTCTGTGTCGTAACCCGAAATTTAACCTCCCCTTTTCCTTTTTTGCATAAGCATGTGCATTCACATCGCTGGCATACGCACTCGCACTTTTTCTCAGTGTTTGTTGTTGCAGGAATATTTAGGTTTTCAAAGCCCGATTAATCATATCCTCACAAGGTCATCACATCATTAACACAAGAACGAAACGAGGGTTTCTATGCCTATTCCTGAAAGAAAAAGGTCGGAAATCGGAACCGTAGCCAAAAGACCTTTTTTCAAGCAAATTAGGCAAATTTTGGCCTGGTTAATCGATTAACCATTTGCTGTTGCAAATGGGTTAATCGATTAACCCATGTAAAATGGTAGAATATGTTGCATTTTCATGACATCAACTTTGTACTCTCTTTTCTCTTGGAGTCTACTTGGTTCTAGCATTGTGTGGAACATTCTAGACAGTTCAAGACCATTCAAGACATTCCACTTACATTTATTCCAATACATCACTTTGAATTATGACCACCATGCACCCTTACTTCTAAGCATGAGAACCATTGACTTGTACTTGCATTGGGATTTCTTCTCTGAGCTAACTAACTAACTAACCGAGTCAACCGCTGACTCGGTGAGTTGAGTGTAACTAACTCCCAAGCTAGCTCCAAAGCTCACTCCAAAGCACATTCCAAACCTAGAAACTCCAAAGCTAGTCTCTATATAAACAAAGCTTCACCATTTCATAAGGACCTTCAACCATTTCATTCATTTCTCACTCTCTTCACTCTCAATTCTCTCATTTCTCTCTGCATTTTCTGCAAGTTCCACACATTCATCTTCATCTTCTTCCCCAAACCACACTAGAGCTCAATTCCACCATTGAAGAGTAGTAAATTTCACATTGAAATTGCTTATCTCTTGAGCTTAAGCCTTCATTCATCTTCAATTTTGCTTGGATTTCTAGAATTACAGCAAGTTCTACTTCAATTCAAGTGATTACTCCAATCGTTTTAGTGCAAATTCGATTTCGGAGCTTTTATCGCATTTTGCTCGATTTCACTACGGTTCGAAGTGCAAGTGCATAATTCTCTGGCTTTCTTGGCTTCTCCTCTCTACATTTCACTCGCAACAAATACCAAGCCAATTCTCCGGCTTGTAGGTTGGTAGCTCCTGCTTAATCTACTGTTTCGATCACTTTCGCGCGTTTACGATGTAGTTTCGATAGTTTTTGAGTTTAATTAGTCTTGTGATTGTTTGATCTTTGATCTCCATGTTTAATGCTTTCAATTGTTGTTTAATTACTTCTATTTGATCTCATTTTCGTGCACAAATGCAAGCCATAACTTGAGAGTGATCACATAAGTGATTAACTGCTAGAAGCACTTTTGGAAAACTGATTTTTGGTCACTGCTTCAGTGTTAATCGATTAACACTTTGCAGTGCAAAAAGTGTTAATCGATTAACACTATTTTTTTCAGTTTTTTCTGTTGTTTTGTAAGTGTTAATCGATTAACACTTTGTAGTACAAAAAGTGTTAATCGATTAACACTAAACCAGAATTCCATATTTGTCTATTTTTCAAGCTTGTTTGATCTCCTTTCCTCATTTAACTTCCATGGCTTGATATGCTTGATATTTGTGAATGTTTTATGATTTGTTAAACCTCTGTTTGAAGCATGCTTGCGAACTTTTGATGCACGATTTATCGATTATGTATTTGTTTACATTTTTAGCATTACATTTTTCATGATCATTCTTGCACATATTTTGCTCACTTGATTACATGATTTGTGTTGATGTTTGGTACTATTTACCAAGCTATTTTCATTGAGTTTGTTCCTTCATGAGCAAATTCAATCTTGTACAATCATTAATTTGCACGTTGCTTTGACGATCTTTCGACTCGTGAAAGGTTGTTGGCTTGCTCATTTCCCTTGATCGTTTGATCGAAACCTTGTTTCGATTAGCCAATCTCTCCTTGCTTCTCTCTTTAGGATCCTTTAGAGTCTTGTTCTCTTGATCCCCTGCCGAGTCGGAGATTCGCACGACGTACTGGAGCACTATACAAATTGGCGTTGTTATGCTGTCTGTTTCAATTTCCACATTATACTTTGGTGCTAGCGAAGGGATGGGAGTGGAGAATTCCTACACTCATCTTGATTACTTTGGGTAGGGGCGAATGACCCTGTGCCTGGGATAATTGTCTCTATCTCCAAGCTGTAGTGTCTCTCAATTCTCAGTCGAGTCGATCCTTGATCACTCTTGCCCCTTTCAATCTCTCCTTTGATGAATTACCTTTTTCTTGGTTAAAGATCCTTGTCACTTTGGGTTAGCAAACACTCTTTGTTTCAATACCTTCTCTTTTGGTCAATCATTGCTTATTGATTCCCCAGAGGAGTCTCAATTGGTTTCTTCGGTTAAACACAGTTTTCCTGTTAAATATCGAAATCCTAGCGGAGTTCGCAACCTTCTCTTGGTTCCTCTCCCTTTGATTGGTTAACCACTGCCTGTCAGTTAAAACACCAATCTACATTTCCTCTCAGTTAACCACAGTCTATCTGTTAACATACTGAGCACCTTTTGAGTTAATCACCTTCTCTTGGTTAATCACTCATTTTCTTTTCGGTTAATAACAGTCTTTCTGTTAACACCGAATCCCTAGCAGTTAGTAACCTTCTTTTGGTTCAAATACCCTGTCTTCGGTTAGATACTGTTTGTTCAGCCACTGTGTCGAACCCCTTTGGGTCACAACCTTTTCTTGGTTACACACCCGTCCTTTGGGTCATAACCTTCGCTTGGTTCCACACCCGTCCTTTGGGTCACAACCTTTACTTGGTTCTACACCCGTTCTTTTGGTTGATCACAGTCTATCTGTTAAAACCTTTCTCCCCGCAGAGTTGCAATATTTTCTTTCTTCGGTTAACCACTATTTATCAGTTAATATACCGAAATCCCTTCAGAGTCAAACACCTTCTATTGGTTCAGTACTCTCTCATTCTGGTTCGTCACAACCTACCTGTTAACACCAAACCTTTTCCCCACAGAGTCTTAATCTTTTTCTTCGGTTAACCACTACCAGCTAGTTAACATACCGGGCCTTTACTCTCTTAGTTTCGACACCGTCCCCTTTGTCTAATCCCCAGCATAGTCGCTATGCTCTCTTATTCCCCAGCACAATTGCTATGATCTCTTACTCCCCAGTAGAATCATTATTGCTCTTTTGCCTCTTCTTTCTTGGTTCTGACACCAATTCTTTTAAATCCCCAACGGAGTTTTCTCTCCTTCTTTTGCTCTTGGTTTTGACACAACCTTCGTTTCCGTCTTTGTTCCCCGAACTACGTAGGCTCTAAATTCCTTATTGAACTATGAGGATACGTAGGCACGAGATTGCGAAATCTTGGCGAGCCACCTTCTTCTATTCTTCTTCTCTTCCCTGGTTCCATGAACTACGACGCTCTGATTTCCTCATTGCACTATGAGGGTACGTAGGCACAAGGGTCCTAATCCTCCGCGAGCACTTTCTTTCTTTTTTCTCTTTTTCTCTCTCTCCACTTCTTTTAGCTAGAAGCCTTTATATAGATAACTCATCCAAGCCTAGAAGCAAGCGAAATGGTTCCCATCGAGTACGACAGATACGTAAGGTGCTAGTGCCTTCCTTTCGCATAACCGACCCCCTTACCCATTTCTCTTCCCCTTGGGTTTTATCTATATTTTCCCTGTCCTTTGGGACTAAATAAAGTTCGGTGGCGACTCTGTTGTATCTTTGAGTGTGCAATTCACTCAGGTATAATCCCGCTAGCTTCAGCTGGCGACTCTGTTGGGGAGCCCTTGCTCTCGCAAGTTGGGGTCTCGCCTAGTTTTGTTTGCTTTCTTGCTTGTTTGGGTGTTTATCTTTTGTGATTTACTTGTTTTATCTTTATGCTTTACTTTGCTTTACTTTATGTTTATTTACTGCATTTCTTTACTACTTTAAATATTCATATGTTGTATATTATGGATATTTACTATATATTTTGCTGTTGCTGGGATGGGTAGATATTATTGGAGAGATAAGTCCTAACACCGGGCTTGAGCATGCACATAGGCTAGAACGTGGATAGTCGTGAGGTATGCATTTTGCGCGTTGGGTTATCACGAGAGCCATATCCCAGACCGTGATTCGTTTGAGAATACTTCCGTCCTGCGAGAATTCGCTACGGCAGGGGGTTTTCACTTGAGTCTTATGGTTTGGGCGACCTTTCTAGGGACCACCTTGTTGTGTCTAGACCACACCAATGAGAGGGATATGGATTTTTTCAGTAAAACAAGCCACTTCATACCTTTGTTCTCTTACGCATGTCAGATTTTGCACCGACACAGAATTATATATGCAGATATCCAGATTATTCATAATTGATTATTCAAACTGTGTTGGCTTCTTGATTCTTGTGTTGCATATCATTTCATCATGTAAATTAATTTTTGCATGTGCATTTCCAGGTTATTCGAAGGCTTATTCTTTGTTGACATTATCATAGAGATGAGTACTGGTTACAGAGGTATCTTTAGCTACAAGTTTGTGGAGCCTAAGCTGAAGACTTTGAAAGGCTTAACATCCCGTGTGGTTGAAGATAACAGTGGGGTTTTCAAAGATGATTATGCTAATTTATTGGCCATCCTCAGTACTGAAGTCAACATCACTGCCATTCATACACTTGTTCAGTTCTACGATCCACAACTTAGGTGCTTCACATTTCAGAATTATCAGTTAGCACCTACGCTTGAGGAGTACTCTCATATCTTGGGGGTTGAGATCAAGGATCAAGTTCCTTTTGTCTACACCATCGGTTGTCTGAAGTTTCCCCTTATTGCTGAGGCTCTTTGCATTAGTAAGAAGGATGTGGAAGCTAATCTCAAGACTAAAGGGAATGGTATTTGAGGGTTTGCTTCAAAGTTTCTGGTTGACAAGGCCGCCTCCTTTGCTGAAGATGGAAACTGGAAGGCTTTCAACGCCGTTCTTGCTTTGCTGATATACGAGATTGTCTTGTTTCCGAACATGGAGAATTTTGTTCATCAGGCTGCCATCAGAATATTCTTGTAAAGAACCCTGTTTCGGCACTTTTTGTTGATACCTATCATTTTATTCATTCAAGGAATGAAAAGAAGAAAGGAACCATTGTCTGTTGTGCTCCTCTGCTGTACCGATGGTTCATGTCTCACCTTCCGCCGAAGGGTCCCATTGTTGAGAATAGGGAAATCTCAAGTGGTCTCAACGGATCATGTCTCTTACTGCTGATGACATCTCTTGGTATTCCCGAGTCTACGATGATACTAAGATCATTCTTCATTGTGGTAAATTCTCCAATGTGCCTCTCTTGGGTACAAAGGGTGAAATTAACTACAATCCGAGACTTTCCTTCCGACATTTGGGATATCCTATGGTTGACAAGCCAGATCCTAAGGTAATGGAAGAGTTCATCTTTCACAAAGGTGTTGATGACATGGGATTACTGAGGAGGTTTAGTGCCGCTTGGGCTCAGATTCACATTGAAGGAAGAGCCGATTTGGGTAATAAGAATTGCATAGCCAAGGAAGCTTACACACTTTGGGTCAAAGAGCGCGTCAAAGAGATTTTGTTTCCATTTCCTTCCGAGCCTTCCATGAATGTCAAGCTTCCTGAACTTGCCATTGTTTCTCCATCTGAAGTCGACCAACTTAAGCGGACTATTGAGATGTTGAAGAAGGAGAATGCTGATCTTCGTCTCAATCTTGATAGAGTCACATCCGAGAAGGAAAGCCTACAGATTGAGCTCTACTAGAAGCGCGAGCGCATGCTCAAGGAGGTGGAGGTTGAACAGAACAAATGAAGGAAAGTGGGTGATGCTTTGAAGAGTACCTATGATGGACTTACCTCAAAGAAGAGACAACTCGTCGACACTTAGTATCAAGCCTACAAGGATAAGTTGAGCTACAAGAAGCAACTCGGTGAGCTTCGAGAGAAGTTACCAGAGTATAAGACAAAGCTGCAGAGTGACCAAGACCGTGCTAATCAGTTGGCAAAATATTTTTCTCAGTGTCAAGCTAAGCTCGACAAAGTCTTCGGTGAGATCTAGAAGCTGTAAGATCAAGCACATTAGAGCTGAGAGGAGATCAGTCAGGTCAACATGGAGAGTACTCATTGGGAGCACCAGAGTCGTCATTTGCAAGTCCTCTTGGATCAAAAAGAGGCCTTTCTCCAGGATCTTCTTCAGGGACCTAATCATTCTTTGTTGCACAACCTCATGAAGGATGCGGAGTATTGGAGTGAGAGACATGGCCGTCTAGCCAGATTTGTTGAGCATGCACTTAAGGACTTACCTGGGTTGTTGAGGGATGCATATGCTGATGTGCTGCCACACAAGACTCCTTGGGTTATTTTTCACTTCTTGTCTGTTTGTATGGTAGTTTTTTATAAGATCCAGACTGATCTTATTGTAGCCCAAAAAGAAGATATTTGATTTGTATTTGACTTATACTTTTTTCCTTTGTTGAATGAATGAAGTTCCTTTCCAGTTTTATCTTTGCACCTTTACTTGTATGCTTTATGATTATTGTTAACAAAGATAAGTTTACGAATTCCTTGAATTTAAAACTTTATTTTTGCATGCATTGCATTCATTCATGCACACATATGCACGTCCCTTCATCAGGAAACCAAATGCTTACCCTTGTCCATCTCTGCCTTGTAGCAAGACGACGACTCGACATCTTTATTTCACTTGCTCAAGCAATTCTAAGATCATGGCTGATTTCAAAGTTGAGAACGCTGCTTATAAGGAAACTCTGGCCCAATTTTAAGGTCGGATGGATCAGTTTTATACCAACATGGATGTTATTATGGAGTTCCTTCGTGCTCAGAAGGACGCCGCTGTTGCTGCCACTGTCGTTGCGACTGCCACTGATGCAACCATTGTCACCCTTGTTGTGACTGTTCCTCCTGTTGTTACTGTTATTCCCGCTGTTTTTTCTTCTTATGCTATGGTTGAAGTGTCAGTTGAGCCTATGATTCAGCCTGCTATTCATCAATCAAACTCTCAATCTGGTTTGAATAAGATGCCTGCTGCTTTTCCTTGGGGTATGCCTCCGAATTTCACCCCTCAGATTGTAAATAGTGGTGCCTTCGTACCTTAGCAGCCTTTTTTATGCCCATGCCTAATGGAAATACTGCTGCATATCCGTGGGGTATGCCTACTCCGATTCCACCTCTGGTGGTGAGTGATGATCATGAGAATCTTCAGGTTCAGACTCGTCAGATTCCTGTGCTGACCCACATTGAAACTCCTGATGACGATGAACACGTGTATAGGGGTCTTCTTATTCATGTTTCAGTTTCATCCCAAGCTGCTCAAAAGGGAAATATCCAATGGGAAATATCAAGAGTAGTGGACCAACAAGTTTAAATAATGGCTGGTTGACGCTTCGAACAAAAAAAACAACCTTATCGGAAGTAGAACCAAAAGATGGGCTCCCATAAAGGTATCTAGAATAATTGATCATCAAGTTCAAGTATGACCGGATGACATTCTAGAAAGAAAAGATCCTCAATGAAGGTTGAACCGGAAAACGGTATCCACTGGGGAAAGAAAAGCTTCACAAATGAGTGGCATCGTCAAAGGGTTGACAGAAAGATACCTAAACTTGAGAGTCATCATTAAAGGGTTGATGGTAAGGTAGCAAATCACCAAACATTATTATCGTCAACGGGTTGACGGTACGATCCAATTCAGAAAATATTCACTAAAGAGTGGCATCATCAAAGGATTAATGGAACAAAACCAACTGACATCGTCAAAGGGTCGATAGAAAGAAAAATGACTTCATCGAAGACACACCTCGTCAAAGAATTGAAGGAAAGAAACAATTCATCACTATCGTTAAAAGGTTGACAAAATGAAAGCCTGTCCGAAGGGACACATTGTCAAAGGATTGACAGAATGAAAACCTAGTCTCGGACTACATCATAAAAAGGGTTGACGGAAAGAACACATGTCTGAAGGAACACATCGTCAAAGGATTGACAGCAAGAAAAACCTGATCTCAGACTACATCGTCAATAGGTTTGATGGAAAGAGCACTTGTCTGAAAGAACACATCGTCAAAGGATTGACAGCAAAAATAAACCTGATCTCAGACTACATCGTTAAAAGGTTTGACGGAAAGAACACTTGTCTGAACGAACACATCATCAAATGATTGACAACAAATCTCAGACTACATCATCAAAAGGGTTGACAGAAAGAACACCTGTATGAAGGAACACATCATCAAAGGATTGACAATAAGAAAAACCTGATCTCAGACTACATCGTCAAAAGGGTTGACGGAAAGAACACTTCAAATAGGAATCTCATCAAGGGGTTGATGGACAAGAAATGTATTTGAAAATTGTCATTAAAAGGGTTGATGGAAATGACTGATCGAGGGTAACAACAATTGTAACTACAAAAGGTGGAATAGCACCAAGGATGGATAAGCTTCTCAGGGGAGGCTGCCACTTATCGCCATAGAAAACAAGCTTCTCAAAGAGATTGCCACTTGCTGTAAACAAAAGATTAAGGAAAACACCAAAGACGGATAAGCTTCTCAGGAGAGACTGCCACTTATCACCATAAAAAAAACAAGTTGAAAGAAACACCAAAGACAGATAAGCTTCTCAGGGGAGACTGCCACTTATCGTTGCAAAAATAACAATGACAAAACAAGCTTCTCAAGGAGATTGCCACTTGTTGTATGTGTACAAACTCCAAGGAGATGTTATAATAACCCTGCTGGAGAAGGGATTATGTCTTTATTGAGGATCTGTAAAAGATTCTTCCTGCGAGACATAGTGCAAAATAAATGCACGCTCAAACTAGGCTCGACGACCTAATCAGGTTCAAAAGCAACATTATCCAGGGACCAAAATTCAATCTATGAACGAGCCAGAAAGAAACGGTCAAACAAGACTCTACCCATTGAGGAATGAACTCAAATGGGGATTTATCTTATCCAAACATGGAAAGGATAACTGAAGCAGCCATCATCCACGAGACTCAAGCTCCGTGGGGAACTTAGAAAGGATGGGCATTTTATGCTTAAAGCTGATGACTCTAATGGAGAGAAAAGTCAAACCCAGTCACTTGGGGAGATGAACGCCAAAGTGAACGAAACAGGTAAACACCATAATGGTAGCAAAAATGCTCAGATGCCATTCATATGTATAAATGCATGTATGTCATGTTTGTGATTATGATGACAAAACAGACAAGGGGAAGCAAACGGGAGATAAAATAAATATCTCGACAAGGATACCCAGCCAACTTCACTAGATAGGAACATCACTAGGGATGAACATGTAGAATCAGCAGCTCTACTTCAAGGTTATAACCTTCTCTGGGGGAAAAGATTACTCCCCTCGGAGGCATAACGTCATGACTTCATTATAGATTGTCATCATGAGCCTGATTTCCTTGTTAGGAGAAGGATCTGTCAAAATTTTCTAAAATCAACTAAAGTAACAACTTACTGGGGAGCTGGTAAAAGATTTATGAGAACAATGTAGTTCTATACTTCAATTGCATAATGATCATCTTCAAGTCTTATCTGCCCCAAATTACATGGTCTGTGAGAAGAAATTACCAAGAGGATTTTACAGAAGAATTGGCATACAAGATGCTTCAATATCTTCAAACTCTTCGAAAGATTCACAAATCTCGACGTAATTGACCAGTTTAACTACATTTGCACCACAAAGTCCTCAAACTTGTCCTTCAAATTGAGAGTGACGACTGGGAAACAAACTTGCCCCTACTAGTTGGTTGATCTATGATGGAGTTGCCCCAGACTAACTGACCTTCGAGAGATTTGTCAAATGTCGACCTGATTGCCTTTGATTAACTGGTCTTCGAGAGATTTTTCAAATCTCGATCTAATTGCCCCAGATTAACTGAATCTTGTAGCGGCTTGCCCCAATGTTCTGAACTTTGAAGAGTTCTGCCCCTGATTCACCGACTCCTGGAATGGTTAATTAATAAATCCTCCAAATTGGTTGCCCCAGCCTGAGCTTCCTTTACCAAGTCAAATTCCCCAACTGGATGTATTTGTTGGTATTCCTTTGATATTGAGTTGTCTTGCAAACAATATTGTTCATTAAAAATTGGCAATTTCAATGTAACATTCATGCAAGCTTTTGAAATCAAAGTTTATTGATAAAACACATAGTGGAGTGATTAAATTATCAAAATTAAAGTGGATCTTATCATTTACATAATGGCAGGTGAAGTGATCAACACACGCAAATAGCAAAGATCATTAAGAGTCAGGTTATCCAACCTTGCTGTAGTATGCTTTCAAAACAACCTTACCTCAATTAGGTCTTTTAAGGGTTGTAATGTGGCTTGGTTCACGATTTTTTTGAAACAAAGGATAACGACTCAAAGTTTTTTGTACCCACCCCTTCTTCGTGATGAACTCCAATCCTACGTTCAGTTAATCGACACACACATTCTAACCACAAAAGACTTTGATATTGTGATAGTAACAATGAGGATTCAAGATTTACTTGCAATGACAGTCACGCTACTTCGTCTTTGTTTTGTTGAGGATTTTATGACCTCTTCTTGTCTTTGCTGAGGTTTAGAGACCTCTTCTTGTCTTTCGTTTTAATCCCTAACTTTTGCCTGGACCGCTTCTTTGAAGATTTTGGTCCACCGGGATGTCCTAATTTTTGCCTAACAGGTTGTGACTGCCACATTATTGGTGAATGAGGATTCAATAAATTTCCTGGATTTCTTCAATTTCTTCGTCTCTTTTGGGATATTTAAAGGATAACACATGGTTGATCCTCTACGGAAAGTGTACAGATGAACGGACCTTTTGAAGATCGAACGCATAGTCAAATTAACCGAACCCACTACCCTGCCCCAGGTTCAAAATTAAGGGTTTTTGTTATTTGGACAAGAAAACTCCTACTTTAAGGCTCAAAGGGGTTAGCGAGGGTCTATCTCCCTTATATCTCTAGTGTTTGGGGATTTGAAACAATGTCTGACATCGTCAGCAATGTTTTGATTCGAAAGCATACCAACAGCAATTATGAGTATTTTGTTTTCATCATCCTCCCCAATCTTTTCTTAAACAATAGTTTGGTAAGGATAAGTGGATGGAAAAAAATCTTTTTGTTTGTTTTTTTTATGATAATAAAAGGAAATGAGAAAGAGTGAATACGAATAGACTTAATCAAAAGATGCACAAACGTTTAATTAATCTTGCCAATTTGAAAAAACAACAGCTTACAAGCAAATACAAATTCAACATGCAAAGAAAATACAACAGGAAATGCTCAAATAGCCGAAAGATTGCCAGCCTCGAGGACTGGGCTTTCCTTTCTTGACTTTCCAAACTGAGATAACCATCTTCTTCATTGCGTCTCACCAGTAAATTAAAGAAATAAAATTAAAATAAAAAACAACACAAACAGTGAATCAACGAAACGAATAATGACAATGGCGCTAGTGTATTCAACCTTCTCCTTCGTCAATCTCAATCATTCCTGCTTCGTTTATCGTTTTTTATTTTGACTCACTCGCTGCTTCGATCTCAGGTTCGTGAATTTTCATTCGATTTCGTTTCGATGGTTCTCAATCTCTCTTCTTCAACTCTTCTGTTCTATTTTCTGTTTCCAGTTTTGGTATTTGAGTAGGGTGAGTGGCTTTGGAATGATTTGGTTGAAGAAATGGAGGGTGGGTTTCGCTGAATGTGATGTGTGATGGTGCTGAAGAAAGGTTTTGAGGGATTCAGGAAGGGAGAAGGGTTTGTGTCTGGTTGTTAATAAAAGGAGAAGGAAGAGTTAGTTCGGTGAAGAGGATGAAGAGGGATTTGGGGGAGAGTTTGGCAGAGTTTCTGTGGTTCAAAGAACTCGAGGAAATGAGGGAAGTATGTGGTTGTTATATAGAGTGAATTGGGGGTAGAATGGGAAAGATTTGGGAAAGGAATTGATGAGCTATAAATCTGAAATTTGTGTCGTACGACTCCAAGAATTTGTTTCTTCTATATTGTCGTTTGCAAAATCACCCAGGTTTGTTGTTGGACGTTGGCTTATTCCTGAAATGTGTGAAAGTGGTTGACGTATCGTTGAGGAGCGAGGTTCACGCAAATTGCAAGGCATTTGTGTCATGGTTCGAGGAGCATGGTTTTGCTTTGCTGATGCGTATTATTGTTGCATCATATGATTTATTTATGTTGTGAATGAATTGGCTTCAATTATTGTTAGTTTGAAATTGCTCGTTTAAGTTATGACGTGGCCATTTTGTATTGTGTTTTTATGGCTTCAAGGTGAGGCTTGGGTTTTTGCAGCTTGTATGTTGTTTTGATTTTGTGCAGTATATCATTATTGTCGTCTGGCTTGCGGTATGGTGTGATTTCACAATGATGCGTATGGCATGGCTTGCTTGGTGTGTGGTAACTTTCTGATGCTTGCCTTTCCATGAGCATTTGGTTTGTGGGTCGTGTATAATGTTCAAAGGTTTTGTATGCGGTAAAATGTAGCTTGTGTAAATTTCGTTGGCAGCTTGTATTGAAATCATCACATTGCCTTATCCACCTTTTTCCTTCACAGGCTTCTTTTTATTCTTCTTTTTTTTAGGTCATGGACTTTGTTATTGACTTGTAAAAAAGAATGAGTTTAGTTTGTAAATAAACTTCATTTTTTTGGTAAAACAATGGGCTTTTATTTTTTTGTAAAATCATTTTTGTAATGTATGATAATGGGCTTGGAAATATTTGTAGAATGGACTTTAAAGTGGATATATGTTTTTTGGATATTGTAGAGTTTTTTTACTTTTGAAAATTAATTGGAAAGGATGAATAAAAATGGTAAAAAAAAAGTGAATATGGATTATTGAATTAAAATTGGATAGAAATGAAAAATGGGTTAAAAGGGGTTTAGAAATTGTATTATGAATGGACAAATGGATATTTATGAGTTATGGATGTGGATGTGAAATGGATAGAAAATGGTAATCAAAATGGATAATTGTTTTAGGAAAATGGATAGGCACTTCCATCGTCACAACACATATGCAACTTGTCTTTTCAAATGCATCTCTGAATCTATGAACACGACCTGCCCAGTTTAAACCAATGTCACTTGGATCACAAATGAACCATAATCTCTTCACTATAAAAACATCTGAATTTGGCACAGCCTGACAACTTGATTCATACACAGATGACTTGTCATGAAACCAAAATTGCCTGATCAAGCAAATTAGGTCAACACCAGACGAACTTCAATCCACATTCCTGACTTGACAGCCATGCCTGAACTCATCCTTGCAACAACTGGACTTATGAAACAGAAGCAACATATTTTTTGAATTTTCTGAATAACAGTTAGTAGATGGATGTACAGATGAAAGTTATACACCGGTAGGACAAATTTGGGGTATGACACTCTCCAACCCAACACTCATAAATCACTCTTCACCAATTCACTCTCCAACCCAACACTCATAAATCACTCTTCACCAACTCATTCTCTCCTTCTTAGTTTTTCTTCAGATTCACAAGTGAGGATTCACGTTTTTCACATTCCTCAATCACTCATACACATCACATTGATTTTTCACCCTCAGGATTCACATTACCCGTTCATCTTGCATCAAACCTCACTCTCTTAGATTCGTCATAAAAAACCCACTGATACGCACTTAAACAACTCACAATTCAACTGCACTCATGCCACACTCTTTCATCACTCACATTGCAACAAACAACAACACATAAGTAGCACACAAAGAGGGAAGAAGAATTGGTGAACAAGAAAAGAAGAAGAAAGAAAACGAAATTCAGAGCGTGGTGGTACCTATGTCACATCTTCATCTTTGGACTTCAATTCAAAGGTAGGCAATTCTTCGACCTTTCGCCTTAATTCTTGTTATCACCATGTAGTACAAGGTCTTGGAAATCAAAGCCCTCTCAGAAAAGGCTTTGATTCCTCATAATTAACGTTTAATTTCACTTTGTTCAACTTAGGGTTATTGTGATGTTTACCTTATTTTGGTAATTTCGGTGAGAATAAAGAATAATTGGTATGGGATTCGAATACAGTATGAGAAAAAGAGTAGAGTGGTGAGAAATTTGGTCCAAAATGTATCTTCGTCGTTGCCGGCGATGAGCTTTGACGCGACAGAGTGAATGAGTGGCTGGCAGGTGTAATTGGAAATGGGACAGAAGGCATACATGTGAGTTTGAGGAGTGAGTTTAAGAAGTAAACATGGGATAATATTATTGTGTTCCCATTCTTGAGCATTGGGCCTCCAGGCCCATCTGTTTTAGCTATTGGCACCTACAGAGTTAATCACACCCCTTGACATGCTTCTTTTTGTTTGTCTTTTCTCATTTTTGATTTCCTTTACTTTCCTCACTTTTATTTTGTAGAATCTTAATTAATTTTGCGAAGTTTTTTTTATAATATTTTGTATAATTTTTACAATATATTTTGTAGAATTATTTTTTGTGATACTATTTTGTTAGAATTTTGCATATAGTTTGATTAATTTTGGTATGTCAATTTGTTGATCTTATGCTTTCATCTTAGATTAATTTTTCATACCTCTTTTGATTCAAATTTTGTATATAATTCTCTTGCATCCATTACTAATGCATATTACTAACCTTTTCTCTTTTGTTGTGAGGTAATACTTTGAGGCTTTGAATCATTTTGGATTTTAATTCACTTTTCCCTTTTATTATACTTTTATTCATTTAATTCCCTTTCATATGCCATCCCCCTATTGTGGAAAAAATGTCCCCCTCTCCCATTTAAATGTAATAGTTTAGGACTTTACATTGTTTTAGTGCTTGATGCTTGCATGCGTATAAGTTACAAAAGATAAAAATAGAGTGCTTAGAAAATGATTTAAAAAATAAAGGAAAAATAAAGCTCGATCCAACGTCAAGTCACTTTTCAAACTGAATTGCTCATTTCACCTCCACCTTAGGGTTTCCCACACCTTTATTCTACCTACATCCAATCCACCCCATTACACCACAAGCAAGCCTTGTATGTCTTCACACCATAAGTCGATTGCCTTGCGCATCGTCACTAACCTACCCTAACTCAATCCACCACCCTTTCAAATTCATTCCACTTCCTTCATTATCATCTCATTCTTCATTAAGATTGGAACCTTGGTCTTTGTACCAAATGCATTTTCAAACTCTTTTCTAAACAAACTTTGAATGGTTATGGAGAGGTTAGGAGAAGGCCTTGTCCTATCCTAAGTGTTTGACATCACCTTTAGGGTTCACTGTCTAAACATTTACCTTCCAAAGTAAAACACTTCCTAAGTAAAACGCTTTCTAAACAAACTTGTATTGGACTAAAAAGAGAAGATTGAGTGAAGACTTCTTCTTCTCCGAGTATTAGGATGCTTACTTTAGAATGTAAGGTCTCGATACTCGTCTTTCAATACGAAGACCTGACTATACTCGCCACACATTTTTTTCCAAACAAATCTTTTGAGATAAAGAATTGGGTACTACCCGCAGGGGTTACTATCAGAGGAATTATCGCTCCCCTAAAATAAACATCACCCATCAAACGTGACATCTTGCCTCGAGGGCGTAAGTCATAACTTTTTCATAAAAGGGCATGTTATTTCCATTCTACCACAACACAGGCTAAAGCATAAGTCTCCTTATGTGCGAGCGGAAAAACCTAATGTTAGGATGTTAACATTAACATCTCCCACTAAAAAAACAAACCCACGATCATTTGGTTCCACGAACTACGAGGCTCTGACTTCCTCATTGCACCATGATGGTACGTATGCACGAGGGCCCCAATCCTCCGCGAGCACATTAATTTAAAACCTTTTCCCCCTTAATAAAGCATTCGTAGAAAGGATAAACCCTTAGCAACATCCTTACGCATAAGTCAAACGAATGGTTCCCATCGAGTACGATGGATGTAAGGGGTGATAGTACCTTCCCCTTGCATAACCGGCTTTCAAATCCATATCTTGATTGTGAGACCATCTTATCCTTCCTCTTGGGGTTTTCTCGATGTTTCCCCTTCCCTTTGGGATAAATAAAGTTCGATGGCAACTCTATGCATTTTTCGCGTAAGGACACCAATCATTAAGACACTATCATAATTAATTATATAATCGATTTTGCTTATTCTAATCGATTAGCTTTAAGATCTTATCGATTAGATAGTTCAAAAAATTGATTTTTATGAAGTTGGCAGTTTCCTAATCAATGTCTAAGGTTTAAAAATATTTTTAGGTGTCTTGTTAGTTAAAAATAAGTTTTAAAATATCTTTTTTAAGTGTGCGTGTGTGAGTTGCTTTAGTATCTTAGAAGTTACACTCCTACTTTCACAAGACTCTGATTACTCATACAGACACGACCAAAGGAGATTTTACACTTCCTTTCTTTCACAAATCTGAGGGTTTCAAGTTCCTTTTACAGATACACTGGTCATATAAGCACTTCAGTGGAACCTTGAGTCTCTGTATTGATGAGGCTTGAGGCGTCTTCAAGTTAATCACCGGCATCAAGTTGTTGGAAAGATGTTACCATCGACTTCAGTAACTATTAGTGTTGTCATAATCAAAATACTTCTAAGGGTTGTTAGTAGGATCACCAGCTTCATACCTTTAAGCACATAGATCGACAAGGTTCTCGCCCAACAAACATATTCACTTTCTTAAGAGGCCGGATTGGCACGTCTCTAAAAGGAGAAGTTTCAAGACCTGTTGCGCCTCACCCACAATCCTTTTTCCTAGTCGGCGTCCTCAGATCCTCGTCAAGACCATCCTTCATGACCGTTCTTTCCTTTGCTCATAATCTCGTCGTTGAAGCCTCAATTTGTCACTTATATGAATCGAAGCTAACAAAATGTCATGAGAAAGGCTTGTATTTCAATTGTGATGAATGATTCTCCCGTTATCACTATTGCAAGGGTTGTCTCTTGTTATTGATTATCAACAACGAGGAAGATTTGCAGGTGGATCATAGTGAAGTCACATAATACCCCCTGAACTAACTGAATCCATGAAGCCAACCCAACTAGGACACCATGCCATTTTCGAATACATACAACTTACATCATGTGGGTTATCAGGTCAATCCAGTTGAATGTGGTTCATGTGTTGGTAGATGGAGGTAGCTGCTTCAACTTTATCCAAGTACATGTGACACATACTTTGGGCCTAATATGCAACCTATATCCCTATCTTAAGACCTTAGTTCTAAGTGTGCAAATGGCGCAAATAGATATTCTAGGTCATATATTTATTGTAAATCTTGCCTCTTGGATTTTAGTGGACCTGACTTGGTTTTGAGCACTCCTTGGCTGAAAGACTTAGGCCTCATCTTTATGGATTACTAATCCCTTTCCACGGCCTTCTCTATTGGGCCAAGTCAGTTACACTGTATGGTAAAAAAGGCCCAATCCTATCCTCCATTTCACAACACCAGCTAAAAGGAAATTCTCCATCCATCCTATAGGGTGCGCCCTACACCCGAATATGTTCCCAAAAGCTATTGTGAGGATGGATGTTAAACCAAACTAAGTGAAGGATAATTTTAAATTGGATGAAATTATTGATGAAGTTAAATTTAATGAAATTAAACCTGGTGCTAGACTAGTTGTTGTTGAGGTAGATGTTCGTGAACAATTTACAAATAAAAAGAGTTTATTGTTCGTGAACATATGCTACAATGGGTCCGCACGGAGGCCGAAAAATTAGGATGTTGTGTTGTAATTAGAAGGTCTAACAATGGTTTTGATATAAAACAAGAATTTATAATAATGAGATGCAAAATAAGTGACACGTACCATCCACCGATTATAAAGTTGAAATGTGATGACACCGAATCGAGAAAATGTGAGTGTTTGTTTAAAGTGCTCGGATATCGTAAGGCGAATAATACATGGAAATTTAATGTGGTTTCTGGTATACATAATCATGCCTTTAGTACTAAGCTATCCAGTCATCCCATTGTGTATCGCTTTATTCTGGAGGAGAAGAAATTGTTTCGGACATGATATTAAACATGGTGGCACCGAAAAACATACTTGCAACTTTGAAATAGAAAATACCTAAAAATGTTTCAACTATCAAACAATCATACAATGTGCATGCCTGAAACAACAAGGTGGTAAGAGGTCCAAGATCTTAAATGTAACAACCGTTACCGCTTTTGGAGCATGACCATTATGTTTCTAGGTACAGAGTTTTTTAGGATATAGTCAAAGTTTGAGATATGTTTTGGACTCGTCCCGATTCCATCACATTTCCCACTGTTCTCATAATTGATTCAATATACAAAACAAAAAAGTATATACTTCCACTCCTAGAAGTTGTTGGTGTTACTTCTACGGAGATGACTTTTTCAGTTGGTTTTGCATTTTTGGAATCCTAAAAAGAAGACAATGTTATATGAGCTTTGGAAATATGCAAAACTATGTTGAAGGACCAAGAAAACATGCCAAATATAATTGTCAGCGATCATGACACCACATTGATGAATTCGGTTGCAACGGTGTTTCCTACATCGTATGCATTACTTTATAAGTATTACATAACCAAAAATGTGAGAAGTCAACTAAAACCTGCGATAGGAACCAAAAAAATCAAATGTGAATATGGAAAAATGGTCAAAGTTGTTGTGGTGTTGGAAAAGATAATGAATGCTTGGAATGGTATAATAAACTCTTCCACAGAAGAGTTATATGTCGAATCTGTAATATATTTGAGGGGGGTGTGTGTGAGACATCTAGATTTCTGGAAATATGTTGATAGTACTATTTTGGACCAGGTGAAGGAGAAAATTTTTTATGCATGGAACTATCAGGTTAGGCACTTTGGCAATACAACAACTAATAGAGTTGAATCTGCACATTCTACACTGAAGAATTGGTTGGGAAATTGTAGAGGTGATTTTGGTCGAGATTGGGATACCATGAACCAAATACTCTGAAAACTAACATAATGAGATAAAACCATCTTTTGGTTGGAGCATTACCATGTTAGAACATCAATTCAAAGACAACATCCTTTATTCACAGTTGGTTGACAACATATCTTGGGCGTCATTGAATTTTATTTTTCGCGAAGCCAAACGAGCACATAAAATCGGTTCATATAGCTTAAAGTGTGGATGTACACTTAGGAAGATGTACGGTCTTGCCTATGCTTGTTTAATTTCAAAGAAGATAAAGCTTGATAAGTCGATATGTGTGATTAAATCTTACAATCACTGGAAGAGACTCTGATTTGATGATGATGGTGTGATGAAGAATGATAAATCAAGTACTATTATGACCGAATAAGAAGTAATATAATAGATATTTTCAAAAGCGGGTGACATCATGAAATTGCACATCAAAGCGCAGATGAGGAAGATTGCCTATTTAGAAACAACAGATTTGAGACCACCATCCAAACGGTTAAAACAAAGGTGCCCCTAAAAAGCTCAAACTGACACATAGTGACAAATCTATGAGACGGTCTTCTTCATACTTTGAACATGTTGACTCACATTTTCAAGATTCTCAAACTCCAAAATCTAAAAAAAAACAATTATTTTCAAGGGTGCTCACATTAGAAAGCCATTTTCTCTACCGTCGTTACCAAAAATCATCAACATTGAAGAGATGCCGCTTTTTATGCACAAATATATTGAGCGAATTGTAGATGTTAAAGGTGACGACAACTATGGTTTTTGAGTTGTTTCGGGTTTTCTCTGCAAAAGAGATAAGGACCACCAATTTTTCCGCCATTAGCTTATACAAGATATGACGATGCACAGGGAATCATACACATCACTATACAAAAAAAGAAACTTACGATGCAATTCTCAATGCTTTTGTTCCTTGTGTTAGTGGTTCGGTACCGTTTGACAAATGGATGTGCTTTCCGAAAATGGGACATCTTATAGCAAGTGATTATGATAGGGCGTGTATTGATCTGACAAGATACGGTTTCTCGTAAACATTTTTTCTACTTTGTAGTATTTATCTCAAAATCCATCCGAACGCGTCATATGCATTGGGTGGCTTTCAAAAACACAACATTTTGTTTAAGTTTATTTGAAACCGGGATGTCCTATACCAAAGGTGTAACGCCCAAATATTTAATTATTTATTTAATTGAATATTTAATTAATTATTTGTGATTATTCGGTTGATTTTGGTGTTGCGGTGAATTTAGTCGTTAAGTCGAAATTTTTAAGTTGGTAAGTCGTAGAAATAATATTAGAAATAATATTATAGTCGTGGAATAATAGTAGTAGTAATATTATCGTGGTTGGAGTGTGTTCGATTAAGTGGGCTTGGTTTCGTGTCGGAATTAGCAAATTAGAGGGGTGTATGTTTAGGCCCATTAGATTTTATATTAGAATATTATTATTTTAATAAAATAAGAGGAATAGAAAGATTAGTGGGGTTTTTGGATATCAGTTAGAGAAGAAGAGGAACCGAACGGGAGAAGTTGAGAACGAGAGAGAAACCGCTACCGGTGTAGAATTTCCGGAACCCGATCGATTGTCGAGCTGCCTTCAATCCAAGGTAAGGGTGGGTTCGACTATTATAACCGGGTTATGATGAATGATATAAGGGTTGGGAATTATATGAATGTTTTCCATTGATTCTCTGATAAATTGTTGTTGATTTGTTCGATCTTGTTGTTTTGATGCTGAATTGAATATTACGTTGTCTGTGAGAAATTTGTGTTGCAGTGTTGATTTTAAAAGAATTGTATTTTCTGTGCTTCTATGAAAATATTGCTCATGGTTGATTTTGTGTGTGATCTGGGTTAGAAACGAGAGTGACACAAAATTTTGGAAAAGAAAACTGGGGATTATACAAGGAAAGGGGTGGCTTGCGCCACCCATGTGTGAAGAAGGGGTGGCGCTGGTAAAGTGGGGGGTGGCTTGCGCCACCTAGAGGGAATTAAGGGTGGCTGGCGCCACCTGATGGGTAGGAAAGGTGGCTTGTTCCACCTGATGCTTGTGGGGGCCACCTAATTACTCTTTAATGTCATACTAGATATACATGTTTTCCAATTAATCCAACTACTGATAATCACTTCCTTTTATTTTTAGTATAATGTAATATTAAACAACTACCAAGTCTCCTTATGAAATGCTTAGGATTAATTAAATTGTAATGAACTAACACTGGTTCCTTTAAGTTTGTTTTGTTTCTTTTAGTAGTGGGTAAGCAGAATTAACAGTAGTGAATTAAATCTATATATGAATAAACCATATATTATGCCACCAAGAGGTTAATAATAGACTTCATAGCAGAAAATTATTATAGCCACTACTAATGTGTGCAGCTGGAATTTAACAGATTTTTATAGCAGAACAATCAATTGGAATCAGGATTAACCAATAAACTTTAGCAGAAAATTGGAAAATGTAGTAGTAGCAGTGTTAACAGAAAATAGAACAAGTAGCAGGAGCAGAATTTTTGACAGAAGCTTGGAATTGATTTTTATGGAAATCGTAACAAAAAGTAGAATTTTGTAATAAACTGGGATTAAATGATAGAAGTTAAAATAGTGCAGTTTTAGTCGGTTTAGCCGATTTAGGCGGAAAATTTAGTTGCCCGAAATTTAACGAAAACTGTCGGGGTAAGTCGGGTAATTTAGTAGGTGAATTTTGTCGAATTGTTTTGTTGAAATTCTGTCGGAAAAGTTGATTCGCAGGTACAGCTGATTTTGTTGTTCCGTTCCGATACACGGACGAATTTCAAGTTGAAGGCGTAATAGCCAAAGTTGATTAAGTTGTTGATGTCGTAAATGTTGCTATGTTGGTTAAGTTGATTATGTTGTGGATGTTGTTGAGTTGTTTATGTTGATGAGTTGTGCATGTCATGAAGCATACATTGCATTCTATGTCGGAGCGTTGCTCACACCACGTTGGCCTGGATTGGCACAAGTTGAAAGTTGAAAGTTGAAGGCTTATGCCTTGATGCCTCGATAAACTGGCAATATTAAGTTGGGAGTTTTACTCCGATGGTACCACATGCATAACATTGTCGAGTCGCATAAAAGTTGCATTTTCTTAAGTTGTTGTTGATTTTTGTTTGTTGCTTGTTGATGTGAAGTGGTGATTATTTATATGATTCTTGCCTATGTATTATTTATCATACTCTGTTTATAATATTCGGTAACTCACCCCTTCTGTTTGAATGTTGTCCCTATGTTGGCAACGTCCAGGTAATCAAGAGGAGTAGTCGGTTACCTTAGTTCGAGTCGGTGGTTGTCGCTCTGATACGTAGCACTCGGGGGGATGACGCATGTCTTTTATTTATTTGTCTACATGCTGAATTTTTAATGAAATTGCTGAAAAATACTTTGTTGTTCAATTTGAAGTTGTTTTATGTTGAATAAAGATGCTACTAAGTTGTTAATGAATCCGCTGCGTTGTGTTTACTTAAGTTGAATAAAGCTGAAGACCATTTGTTGTTTTATGTTTCCCTGAATCGTTATGTATCTTTCATGATTAACTATTATGTGGTTGATTTTAAAGTTGAAAATGTGATATCCCGTTTTAAAGTTGAAAAATTTTACAACTCTGATTTTCATATAATTTACTGGGTAGAAATGGGGTGTTACATTAGTGGTATCAGAGCAGGTCGGTCCGTCCGATCAATGTTGTCTAATGTCGTTTATTCCTTAGTACTCGACATGTGTGAGAAACACTGTCGGTGCTTGTTTGTTAGTTTCTGTTCGTTGTCTGCAGGTGTTGGTTTGGATTAAGTGGGGGAGAAGCTTGTCTCCCAGACGTGTTGTTGGTATGTAGAAGTTGGTTCAAGGTGATGTTGATTGCAAGAGTGCAAAGGTTGTTGAAGCGATGTTGTTGCGGATCGGCGAGAGTTTAGACTCATGAATTCGTATCGTTCGAGTTTGAGAAGTGTGTGGAATATGGACGAGGAATTGATTGAGAATAAGGAAGTATTCCAATGGAAATGATAAGTTGATGGATCAAGTCGGTAGATTAATATGCCTTGAGTATGGTCGGCTTAAAGTCGAGTAATTTTAGAGTTGGATGAAAAGAAAGGATTGTTGGTAGATTTTGGAAGTAAGCGGAAGAGAGATGGAACTTATGTTCATCGATCTCAAATTATGATTTTTGCAATTTTGGACCAGCTGTCGGTAAAAGAGGCATAACTTTTTACTCGTGATTCCGATTGAAACGGTTCTGGACTTTTTGGAAAGCTTACGAAATTCTCTACAGTTTGAATATAAGATTTGTCTTCAGGAAGTTTGTGAAGAGGGAGAAAAGTTCGTTTTAATATTTGGGTCTGATGCTGATTTTTGGGAAAATTCTGCATACGGAAATTCTGAACCAGTCCCATTGTAAGGATGATAACTTTTTACTCGTAACTCGGATTCAAGCAATTCTTGAAGTTCTGGAATCTGCACGAAATTCTCTTCATTTTGGAATATAATTTTATGTTTGGGAGGTCTGTTCTGGAAGAGATATATGTGGTCGAAGTTGAGCGACTATTGTTGAAAAATTTGGAAAGATGAAGCCGAGTGTGAAATTTTGATAAGAATAATATGTTGGTAATTATAAGGATGTGACGGTATCTGAGAAAGCATCGAGATGCGATTTATGTTGAATAAGGAGAAATAAGTGATGATGTCATGTGATAGTAATATTGAGAAAAAGACGGATGGTTGATATGCAACGTTAAAAATTTTAACTTGGATAAGAGTTGTAATTGGAGCGAGCTGAATTGGATTGTACTCGGTGTTGTAGCGACTCCGGTGTTGGAAAGATATTTAAAGTTGTGTTGTGCCACGAGCATGTATAAGAAATTAGGTATTGAATTTTGGACGTTTTATATCGTGGACGAAGTTGAAATTAAGGAAACTAAGAAGACGTTGGTAAGCCTCAGAGAGTTGGCGGAGCATTGTGCTTACGGACTTTGGGCACAAGTTGTAGTACGCTATTGTGTTGGGTAATGATGATTTATGCCACTGTTATGGTTGCCGGCTGTTTATTGACAAATTAAGGAACTGATCACCCTTAATCTCTTGTTGATAGTAGACAGAATCATAATTGATGGATAGATGTGTCGTGCCAACTAGTATAGTATGTACGGGGAATTGGTGGAAGTCAAGTCAAGTGCTTATGGATTGTTTATTTTGTCGATGTAGATTCATATATGAGCATATTAGTTGAATTTAAGGATGATGGCATGAGGTTGCGATTTAATTGACGAGTAGTATGGAAATTCGCAGTTGAGTTCTGGATCGTTTTGTGGTTGTATTCATTGATGATATTCTGATTTATTCTAAGTCAGAAGAAGAGCATAAGGAACATTTGAGAACAGTGTTGGAAGTTTTGAAAGACAAGCGGTTGTATGCGAAGCTGTCCAAGTACGACGTCTCGACAGTTGAGAATTCATGAAAGGAGTTATCCTACCCATGATTTAGAACTTGCTGCAGTGGTTTTTGTGCTGAAGATTGGGAGGCATTATCTCTATGGCTCTAGATTTGAAGTTTATAGTGATCATAAGAGCTTAAAGTATTTGTTTGATCAGAAGGAGTTGAATATGCGACAGCGAAGGTGGTTAGAATTGCTGAAAGATTATGATTTCGGTTTGAATTATCATCCGGGCAAGCTAATATTGTGGATGATGCTTTAAGCCGAAAGACCTTGCATATGTCAGCAATGATGATTAAGGAATTGGAATTAATTGAGCAGTTTCGAAATATGAGTTTGGTTTGCGAAGTGACACCGCAGAGTGTTATGCTGGGTATGTTGAAGATTAACAATGATTTTCTGGACAGTATTCGAGAGGCTCAGAAGCTGGATGTGAAACTAGTAGACATCATGAATGATTGTGGTCAATCGGATAAGAGTGACTTTAAGATTGATGCACGAGGTGTGTTGAGACTGCATGATCGAATTTATATACCAGATGATACAGATATGAAAAAGAAGATTCTTGAAGAGGGTCATAGAAGTAATCTGAGTATTCATCCGGGAGCTACTAAAATGTATCAAGACTTGAGGAAGATATTTTGGTGGTCGGAATGAAAGAAGATGTGGCACGATTTGTGTATGCATGTTTGACGTGTCAGAAGTCGAAAGTTGAGCATCAGAAACCTGCTGGGTTGATGCAACCGTTAGAGATACCAGAATGGAAATGGGATAGCATTTCTATGGACTTTGTGACAGGGTTTCCTATTACTTCAAGAGGACATGATTCAATTTGGGTGATTGTTGATAGACTTACGAAGTCGGCTCATTTTATACCTATTAACATCACATATCAAATTACGAAGTTGGCAGAGATTTATATCCGAGTGATTGTGAAGTTGCATGGAGTTTCTTTGTGTATTGTGTCGGATAGAGATCTGAGGTTCACGTCAGAGTTTTGGAAGAGCCTACAAGAGGCGATGGGTTCTAAACTGAGGTTGAGTTCGGCGTATCATCCTCAAACAGATGGTCAAACTGAGAGAACTATTCAGTCGTTGGAGGATCTGTTGAGAGCTTGTGTGCTTGAGCAAGGAGGTTCATGGGATACTTATCTTCCATTGATTGAGTTCACTTATAATAATAGTCACCATTCTAGTATCGGAATGGCACCTTTTGAAGCGCTGTATGGTCGGAGGTGTAGAACTTCGTTGTGTTGGCATGAATCTGGTGAAAGTGTAGTACTTAGACCGGAATTAGTTCGAGAAACTACCGAGAAAGTGAAGTTGATTCGAGAGAAAATGAAAGCTTCTCAAAGTAGACGGAAAAGTTACCATGACAAGCGGAAGAATGATTTGGAATTCCAAGTGGGTGATCATATGTTTTTGAGAGTCACGCCTGTGACTGGTGTTGGGAGAGCTTTGAAGTCTAAGAAGCTCACTCCTCGTTTTATTGGTCCGTATCAGATTTTGGACAGAGTTGGGAAATTTGCTTACCGAATGGCGTTACCGCCAAATCTTTCGAATTTACATGATGTGTTTCATGTGTCTCAACTTCGAAAATACATTCTAGATCCGTCTCATGTGGTTAATATGGATGATGTGCAAGTACGGGATAATCTCACGGTGGAGAAGAAGCCTGTGCGAATCGCGGATCGTGAAATGAAGACCTTGCGAGGGAAAGAGATCACGTTGGTGAAAGTTGTCTGGTTGGGAGCTACTGGAGAAAGCATGACGTGGGAATTGGAGAGCAAGATGCGAGACTCCTATCCCGAGCTGTTTGAATCAAGTAAATTTTCGAGGACGAAAATATTCTAAGTGGGGGAGAGTTGTAACGCCCAAATATTTAATTATTTATTTAATTGAATATTTAATTAATTATTTGCGATTATTCGGTTGATTTTGGTGTTGTGGTGAATTTAGTCGTTAAGTCAAAATTTTTAAGTTGGTAAGTCGTAGAAATAATATTAGAAATAATATTATAGTCGTGGAATAATAGTAGTAGTAATATTATCGTGGTTGGAGTATGTTCGATTAAGTGGGCTTGGTTTCGTGTCGGAATTAGCAAATTAGAGGGGTGTATGTTAAGGCCCATTAGATTTTATATTAGAATATTATTATTTTAATAAAATAAGAGGAATAGAAAGATTAGTGGGGTTTTTGGATATCAGTTAGAGAAGAAGAGGAACCGAACGGGAGAAGTTGAGAACGAGAGAGAAACCGCTACCGGTGTCGAATTTCCGGAACCTGATCGATTGTCGAGTTGCCTTCAATCCAAGGTAAGGGTGGGTTTGACTATTATAACCGGGTTATGATGAATGGTATAAGGGTTGGGAATTATATGAATGTTTTCCATTGATTCTCTGATAAATTGTTGTTGATTTGTTCGATCTTGTTGTTTTGATGCTGAATTGAATATTACGTTGTCTGTGAGAAATTTGTGTTGCAGTGTTGATTTTAAAAGAATTGTATTTTCTGTGCTTCTATGAAAATATTGCTCATGGTTGATTTTGTGTGTGATATGGGTTAGAAACGAGAGTGACACAAAATTTTGGAAAAGAAAACTGGGGATTATAAAAGGAAAGGGGTGGCTTGCGCCACCCATGTGTGAAGAAGGGGTGGCTTGCACCACCCATGGTAAAGTGGGGGGTGGCTTGCGCCACCTAGAGGGAATTAAGGGTGGCTGGCACCACCTGATGGGTAGGAAAGGTGGCTTGCGCCACCTGATGCTTGTGGGGGCCACCTAATTACTCTTTAATGTCATACTGGATATACATGTTTTCCAATTAATCCAACTACTGATAATCACTTCCTTTTATTTTTAGTATAATGTAATATTAAACAACTACCAAGTCTCCTTATGAAATGCTTAGGATTAATTAAATTGTAATGAACTAACACTGGTTCCTTTAAGTTTGTTTTGTTTCTTTTAGTAGTGGGTAAGCAGAATTACCAGTAGTGAATTAAATCTATATATGAATAAACCATATATTATGCCACCAAGAGGTTAATAATAGACTTCATAGCAGAAAATTATTATAGCCACTACTAATGTGTGCAGCTGGAATTTAACAGATTTTTATAGCAGAACAATCAATTGGAATCAGGATTAACCAATAAACTTTAGCAGAAAATTGGAAAATGTAGTAGTAGCAGTGTTAACAGAAAATAGAACAAGTAGAAGGAGCAGAATTTTTGACAGAAGCTTGGAATTGATTTTTATGGAAATCGTAACAGAAAGTAGAATTTTGTAATAAACTGGGATTAAATGATAGAAGTTAAAATAGTGCAGTTTTAGTCGGTTTAGCCGATTTAGGCGGAAAATTTAGTTGCCCAAAATTTAACGAAAACTGTCGGGGTAAGTCGGGTAATTTAGTAGGTGAATTTTGTCGAATTGTTTTGTTGAAATTCTGTCGGAAAAGTTAATTCGCAGGTACAGCTGATTTTGTTGTTCTGTTCCGATACACGGACGAATTTCAAGTTGAAGGCGTAATAGCCAAAGTTGATTAAGTTGTTGATGTCGTAAAAGTTGCTATGTTGGTTAAGTTGATTATGTTGTGGATGTTGTTGAGTTGTTTATGTTGATGAGTTGTGCATGTCATGAAGCATACATTGCATTCTATGTCGGAGCGTTGCTCACACCACGTTGGCCTGGATTGACACAAGTTGAAAGTTGAAAGTTGAAGGCTTATGCCTTGATGCCTCGATAAACTGGCAATATTAAGTTGGGAGTTTTACTCCGATGGTACCACATGCATAACATTGTCGAGTCGCATAAAAGTTGCATTTTCTTAAGTTGTTGTTGATTTTTGTTTGTTGCTTGTTGATGTGAAGTGGTGATTATTTATATGATTCTTGCCTATGTATTATTTATCATACTCCGTTTATAATATTCGGTAACTCACCCCTTCTGTTTGAATGTTTTCCCTATGTTGGCAACGTGCAGGTAATCAAGAGGAGTAGTCGGTTACCTTAGTTCGAGTCGGTGGTTGTCGCTCTGATACGTAGCACTCGGGGGGATGACGCATGTCTTTTATTTATTTGTCTACATGCTGAATTTTTAATGAAATTGCTGAAAAATACTTTGTTGTTCAATTTGAAGTTGTTTTATGTTGAATAAAGATGCTACTAAGTTGTTAATGAATCCGCTGCGTTGTGTTTGCTTAAGTTGAATAAAGTTGAAGACCATTTGTTGTTTTATGTTTCCCTGAATCGTTATGTATCTTTCATGATTAACTATTATGTGGTTGATTTTAAAGTTGAAAATGTGATATCCCGTTTTAAAGTTGAAAAATTTTACAACTCTGATTTTCATATAATTTACTGGGTAGAAATGGGGTGTTACAAAAGGCATCATCGGAGTGGAGAACACATTTAACCCAAGATACTGAAACTTGGTCGGGTCACTTTCTGGAAAGGATGGAAGAGTTCACCAAGTTGAGCGACATTGAAAAAGAATAAACAATTAGCCATTTATCGTGATAAATGTGATTGACCATGTATATCACCACAATTTTTATTACCAACCATGATGAAAGGTGATACTTACTTATATATAAGAAAAATTATCTCTCACTTCAATACATAATAGTCGTCTCTCTCAAAACAAAATCCTAACAAATCTTTCACTCGTTTCTCTCCAAACAAAACCCTAACAACTCTATCACTCGTCTCTCTCATATGGAAACCCTTAAACAAAACCATAACATCAAATCTTAGCCAATGGGTATTTACAGGTTCGTTTTCTCTATAGTTTTTTTTCAAAATCTGTTTCAATAGTTTGTTTCATGATGTATGAACTTTCTTTTTGTTTTGACTTATAGGTAGGGATGCTTTTTTTTTTCTTCAAATTTTAGTGTTTTTCTAATCCTTCATACAATATATAACTTTCGAAACAGCATTAGCAAATTATGATATGATAGGTAAAGTTGTATTAGAAAACAAGTACACATTCAATTCTTGACAATAATTCTTCACACCGTTAACTGCATGTTTTTTCTTTGATAGTTAGAACTTGTTTTAATGATCGTAGGTCTTCAACCGCCTCTCTCTCCACATCTAATATTGCTTGCAAAGTAGATAATATTTTGCAAAAGGAACTAGAGGTGAAGGCAGGGGCGGTTGGAGAACTATGATCATTAAATCAAGTTCTTACTATCAAAGAGCAAAATATGGATAAGGTGTTGAAGAACTCTTACCTAGCATTGAATGTAAACTTGTACTTCTAATATAACTTAATTTTTTTTATATTATAATGTTCTAGTGCAGATTGAAAGGTTATATGTTTAGTGAGCATTGGCGAAATAAGCATTCCGCATGATTTATAATAAACTCAGGTCTATATATCACAACGGTTGTTTAGCACTTCCATCGTTAAATATGTTGCATTAAAGGATATCACAATGATTGTTTAAAGTAACTGTTGTAGTATGTAGTGCGCTACGTAGATACAATCACGGTCGCACGTCCGTGGTGGAAAGCATCATACATACAATCACACCTTACCTCACAACAGTTGGACCAATGTGGTGGTTTCCCATTTCCAATTGTTGTGATAGGTGTATTTCTTAGTAGTGGTAATGTCTATTCTACTTTAATTTTATAGAATTTAGGGCTAAATTTTTTACAATAATTGGACAATTTTTCTGTTTCTAAATTTTGCACTGTATATTATATTGGTTTTGTATGCATAGTGTTTTAGGTGAGTCTAGATACGCATCTCCGGACGCATCCCATTTTAATTGTTAAAAAATAGGGGATTTTAGGAATGTTCATCTCTGTGAACACCCTTACTTTGTAAAAAATATGGCGGGTCTAGATATGCACATCTGAAATATGTCCGGATGAAAGGATATGGTTTCTAATGCCCAAGTTAATCTAAAGCTTGTATAAATAGGGTCTTCCATTCCATTTTCTTTACAAAAACCAGAATGAATACATATATCTTGCAATTGTGTATTTCAATGGCGCAAATCCCTCACTTCAATTTAGGGTTTCTGAGGACATACTTCTCATCGATCTTAAATCCAAACTGAACACTCTCTTACTATATCCAAAAAATCGCAGAGTTATCAAGCTCGAGTACCATTCACCCTCAATTGACAACGAAGGGAAGATATAGTTCAACATGCTTGAACTGAAGATGTATGAGGATTTAAAGGCTATGGGGAGTATATTTTGCTGTAACTCAATAAAGGGTATGATTGAAGTGGATGTGATGATTGCAAGATCAGCCGAAGATATTATAAGGATGTTGCAAGGTCCTGAACCACCAGTTTGTAATGAAATGTAATGTTAGTTATTATCTATGTAATGTTTATTTTCATGTTAGTTTATGTTGTTATTCCATTATTATGGTACTGCTTCTGGTTGTTTCTGGTTTGACCTAATAGGATATATTTCAGAGATGCATCTCTCGAAAACTCATTGAATATTGAACTAAGGGTTGATACGTTATTGTATCTTCGGATTCACCCTAATACGTATACGGAGAAGCAGCTTCGGACTAAATTTTAATAAAATAAGGGTGTCTCAACAAGTTGAGCTGACGTGTGTATGAAAAGGGCCATCCGAAGATGCATCTCCGGATTCTAAGACAGTTGTGACTTTTCACTGTGGTGTGGAAGCACCCTATGGAGTGGGATGAGGATCCCCACTAAAATACTTTGGAAAGCATGACCCATTCACCATGTGTTTCTCACCAGCCTAGATAATACCTCCTTTTTTACTACATCACTTAACCAACCAAATCCAAATATTCAAGCCTTTATCACCCAATTTTTGTCTCTCTTTCACAAATTGTCACATATTCCACCTTTCAGATTCACAAACCATGTCATACCTCTCTTACCCAACGCCTTAGATTAACGTTTGTCCGCACTACTACTCTCATGCCCAAAAATTTGAAACTAATGTTAGCAGTAATTCATATTCAGTAATAGTATTAGTTTTGTTAAGCTTAACCTAACTAATGTAGGTTAGCATTTTTCCTACGTGGCATTATTGTTTGTCTATATAAACAAGTGTAGCGTCAATAGAGTTAGTGGTGTAACCATTCAGTGTAACTGTTTTTCAAGAGTATTGGAAGTTTGTTATTTTCTCTCTCTTCTTACATCTTCATTTTCTTCATCTTGTGCACCAACAATTGGTATCTAGAGCTCCAATTTAGATCCATATGGAAACATGAGTGAACGCTGAGGCGTTGTGTGATTGGTTTTGTTTCTTAAATTCGTGTTAAATTTTTTATCAGAATTGTAACTGAATCATATTTCTTGATTCCGCGGATTGGGAAACACTGGTGTTTGGTGAGATATAAGTGAATTGCACATGGTTGAAGATGAACATAAATAGTAATCTAAGTACTAAGCTTTCAGTGTTCGATGGCAAGAAGTGGAATCGGTGGATGATTCAGATGTGTGTGTTGTTTGGCGCTCAAGATGTTCTTGATCTCGTCAATGACGATTACATTCTAGTTGCACTTCCAGCAAATGCAACAAATATGTAGATGAATGCTCATCGTGATTTGAGGAAGAAAGATCAGAAGGTGTTGTTCTACATCCATCAGTGTGTGGATTCGAATGTGTTTGAGAAGATCACTAATTCGAAGACGGCAAAGGTTGTGTGGGACATACATGTACGGTGCTACGGTGGTGATGCATCAGTGAAAAAGTTGAAGTTTCAGTCTCTATGTAAGTAGTATGAGAATCTCAGTATGAAGAACAATGAGAAGGTACCTGATTACATCTCTAGAGTGATTCTGATCACAAATAAGATGAAGTCGTGTGCAGAAACTCTCTTTGAAGAAAAGATCATTGAGAAAATACTTAGATCTCTTACTCCTTAGTTTAGTTACATTGTTGTAGAAATTGAACACTCTAAGGATCTTAGCACCAAGAGAGTTGAAGAGATGCAAAGCAGTCTAGAGGCACACGAGTTGCTTCTAAATGAGAGAAACTCTGAAATGAAGGTTGAGCAGTAGGCTCTGAAAGCAGCTTCTGGTAAGAAATATCATAAGAAATCATGGTCAGAAGCTAGGAAGAGATATGATGGTGTTCAGAACTCAGAAACCTCAACTTCTAAAAGGAAGAAGAGTGCTCAGAAGGGGAAGGAGAAGTATGACAAGAGGAAGATTCAATGTTACTGCTGTAAGAAGTTTGGCCACTTCGTTGCTGATTGTTGGTCAAACAAGGAAAGGAAGTCAGAAGAAGCAAATATAGCCATAGAACTTTCTGATTATGAATTTATCCTATTGATGGCTTATGAATCTGATGATGTGTATTTGGCGGATTAGTGGTATATGCACACTGGCTGCTCAAATCACCTTACTGGAAATAAGAGACGTTTAGTTGATTTTGACTCTAGAAAGAGGACAAAGATCGGATGTGCTGATGATAAATACCTCAATGTTGAAGGTATGGGAAATGTCAGAGTAGTTTTGAATAATAGTAAAACAGAATTGATTAAGAATGTGTGGTATGTTCCTGGCATGAAAAGCAATCTGATGAGTGTCGGCCAATTAATTGAGAACGGATTTTCAGTTACCATGAAGGACAATCTTTTGAAGTTGTATGAATGTAATCAGAAGTTGATTATGAAGTTAGAACAGGGAAGGAGTGGAACATTCAAAGTGAATGTTAAAACTGCAGACTCTGAATGGTTTAGTGCAACAAGTGTTGTGAAGGAAAGTGAGCTGTGACACAAAAGATTTGGTCATTTGAACTTCAGAAGCTTAGGGCATATGAATTCGAAAAAGTTGGTACATGGAATTCTTGAAATTAAGAAGAAAAAGAAGTCGTGTAATGTGTGCATGAGATGGAATCAACCAAGACTGCCATTTGCATCTAAAATGCCTCCAAGAGTAAAGCATGCTTTAGGCGTGGTGCATTATGATATGTGTGGACCATTTCCATTACCTTCACTTAGAGGAAATAAATATTTGTGTCTTTGCAAGGATGACGTGGGTATCCCTTGGTGTTTGCTAAATTTAAGAAATTCATAATCAAGGTTGAGAATCAGAGTGGTCAGACTTTGAAGATTCTCAGAACTGATGGTGGAGGTGAGTATAACTCTACAGAGTTCAAGAAGTATTGTGAGGATAATGGAATTGAGCATGAGGTGACTACTCCATACACTCCTCAAGACAATGGTCATGCAGAAAGAAGAACCGAACATTGCTTGATATGACAAGGAGCATGCTGAAGGAGAAGAAGCTCTGTCACACCGTGTGGGGAGAAGTTGTTGCCACTGCAGCATATGTGCTAAATAGGTGTCCAACAAAGAAGCTGAAGGAAATTGTTCCTTTAGAGAAGTGGACTAGAGATAAGAAAAGTGTGAGCCATATGAAGGTTTTAGTTCTGTTTGTTACAAACATGTTCCAGATTTAAAAAGAACATAATAAAAATGCATATCCTCTAGAATAAATTTCAAACACTCTTCGCTACATTCGAGTTTTCATTTGTCTTGTGCAAATTCGAGAAAGCTGAATTATCTTGGGTATTCCCGCATAAAAACTCTAATGCATTTAAGAGTGCTTGAAATGCTATAAGGAAAGTGATTCCTTCACGATTCCAGCTTCGATTTATTTGATTTACAATCAATTTTCTAACACACACACACGCACACACGTACATGCACATGCACACAAGCACACACATGCACACACACACACACAGACACACACGCACACACGCACACACACACACACGCACATGTACACACACACGCACGCACGCACACACACACATACACACACGCACACGCATACACACATGCACGCACACATGCACACACACACACACACATGCACATGCACACACAAACACACAAACACGCACACGCACACGCACACACACGCACACGTACACACGCACACGTACAGACACACACACGTATGCACACACACGCACGTGCATACACGCATACGCATGCACGCACACACATACACACACACGTACACACACACGCGCGTACATGCGCGCACGCACACATGCACACACACACACACAAATGTGTGCACGCACACGCACACACACGTGCACACACACACACACGCACACACACACACATGCACAAACACACACACACACACACACACACACACACACACACACACACACACACACACAAATATTTCGAGCCTATTTTAAGTGGTGAATGCGTTAATGTAATATTTTGTCATAATAGTGTATTAGTGACACTATTGAGACTACGGTTGACTTTGTGTGAATACTTTGTGTGCTATATTATGAATTGATTTACCTATAATGTATTTTTATATTAAGTGATGTGTGACAATATGAAGTACAACAATATGATGTAAAAATGATGAATTGGATGTGACTAAATTGAGATGTTATGACTGCTTGATTTGAAGAATTATTATTGTTAAATATAGTTATTTGTGAAAATATTGTGATTGTAATTGGGATGTTATAAAAAATCTTTATTTTTCCTATATGTATTAAGATGAACTGAAAAACTTAATTGTGACGTATATGTATTAAGAGATGTTTGACTGTATGACGTATATTATGATGGTGTATAAATAACAAATACGATGCTGCGAAATTATGGTGTAAGTATTTGATGGCTCCATATAGATGATAAATTAGCGGTGGTTTTGACCCGTGCTGAATATGGTACTCCTAAGGACTAAATTGATGTTAAAGAAGTAAATGACATATAGGAATTGTATGGTGCAGTATCAAATAGAGAGAAGTACCATGTCGAATGGGACGCGATATCACTAAAGAGAAGTGACCACATTGTGAAATATCACTTGAGAGAAGCACACTTGAAATTGAATCATAAGATGTAACACAATATCACTTGAGAGAAGTATTACACAAATGCAGTATCGCTTGAGAGAAACACACCCGAAATTGAACCAAATGATGTAATACAATATCCCTTAAGAGAAGTATTACACAAGTGCAATATCAATTAAGACAAGCACATTTGCATTGGATTTATGGGAGTATTGCACTATCATAGAGAGAAGCACAACCCTTTGTAGAGTACAGTGGTAACAAACAAAGAGAAGAACGTTAGAGTCTAAGAGCATGCATATTATAATTTGAGTTATGATTAAACTTGATGATTCTCGTGATTTATGTTGACATTCTATATTGATTACTTTTATTAAGGTTGCTTTGAGATGAGAATGTTTATATCTTGAAATTGTGAATTATGAGATGTTTGATGTTTATGGTTCATGTTAAATGTGATTTGATATGATACGGTGTTTACTTGATAATTTGCGTATTTTTCTTAATTATTTTATACTATTACATGTTTTTGAAACTTACCATTTCGTGTATGTGTTTGTCTAACTTGGCCCTGCGTTTTCAAAATCACAGTAAATAAAGGTGGATGAGTCTGGAAGTTCAAGTTTCGGAGAATCCGCTCCGATAAGTGACATATAGTTGGGAAAATTATTTTTAAAATTTTTCTACTTTCCGCATTAAAAGGTTATAAATATTCACTATAGAAATTTAGAATTTTTTTAATGGATTATTTTAGAATCATTTGTAATGTGTAAGTGGACGAAGGGATGCCCTTTATCTCAAAAAAAAAATTGTAACATTTAAATTTTATTAGTTTTAACCATTTTAAATGTCTATAAATATCAAATATATTATTTTGGGATTTAGGGTGTCACAATCTACATCTTCTAGCCAAAATATTCATAAAATTACTTTGGATATTTAAGCATTGTCCTGTCTCCATTTTATGTTATCAAGGAAATAACAAACTTCTTATATATATACTTCTTAGGAGTTGGCTCTGAACAACACCAGAGAATAGTTATTACCTATCATAAAATCAAGTTACACACACCCTTGAATAATAAACAAATAACTTGAAAATTTTAAACTATACCATAATAAACTATACAAACTTTACGAAAAAGATAACATTCATAGAAACATGACTCACACGTTAAATCTAACCTTTGAAATTCACACCATTATGATTCCACGTTAGGTGTAATTTTGACCTCACTAGAAATAACCACAACAATAAAAACAACAACAACAACAACAAGAAGACCAAATAACAACAACTAAGCCTTATCCCACTAAGTGGAATCGACTACATGGATCAAATTTTTCCATAGTGTTTTATCAAGGACCATGTGTCTATCCAAATCATTAATATCGAGATCTTTCTTAATAACTTCTCTGATAGTCTTTATAGGTTTTCCCTTTCCTCTAATTGCTTGTCTTCTCTCCATTTGGTCCACCCTTCTTACTACATAATCTATCGATCTTGTCTCTACATGCCCAAACCACCTAAGTCTATTTTTCACAATCTTCTCCAATATTTTCATTTCTAATTTTATCCTGTCAAGTCTTACCATACATCCACTGCAATATCCTCATCTATGCTACACTTGCTTTATTCTCGTGTTGATTTTTAACCGTCCAACATTATGTCACGTACAAAATTGCAGGTCTTACCGCAATCCGATAAAACTTTCCCTTCAACCACCCAACATGAATTCAATGGTTTATATCCCCGTCTATTTCTCTATCATTTTGTATTACGAACCCAAGATATCAAAACCATGTGACTTGAGGGATAATATGATCTCTAACTCTCACCTCTAGGTTAGAAACACTTCTTTTTTTGTTGAACTTACATTCCATATATCCCGTCTTACTTCAGTTTTGGTGAAAACCATGTGTTTCTAAAACTCGTCTCCAAGTTATTAATTTTTATTGCAATGGGGCGTTTCAATAATTCAATTATTTATACTTTACAAAAGTAGGATTACTCACATATTTATCAGTTTGGCTGTTATATCTTTCTCTTGGTCTTCTAATTGTCGCCATCGGTAAAAGTGTCCCTGTTCCCGTCATTGGAAACGATTTCATGTAAATAAAAATTGAGGTCTAAGTCTATTCTATCGAGCCTCACGGTGGGAGTCAATTGTACTTCCACAAAGTACAATAAAGATGACCTTTCTCAGTAAAGCAAGCACGGGAAGGTTTGTATTGAAATTGCTCTGTGGGTATAAATGAATTTCATATATACTTTGATGTTCTCTAGTATTTTCAATATTTGTAATTTGATATTTGATTCTATCAATTTATTGTAAATTTATTATTCATTGTAGTATTATACCTTGATCCATCCCTTACAATCAACTTATAAAGGAATCCATTGCAATTTGTTTTTTAGCTTTAGCAAGTTGGTCAAAGTAAAAGATATGTGTGCCTTAAATCACAAGTTAAAAAGCTTAAAACTAGGTGTTTTTGAAGCTTGATTCAAATCACAACTTTGACTGATATAAATCAATAATTCAATTTGAAATTTGGAATTTGGCATTATCACAGTGATGTGAATCAAAGATGTGTCTTATTCGAATGAAAGACCATATTGGTGTGAATCACAACATTGGATAACTCGTATCATGATCAATCAAACCGTTGAAAAAAAAACAATGATTCAAATCATGCAATTGTTTGATTCAAATCACACGTGTCTAAGCATGATCTGAATCAAACAAGCTATTTCCAGATTTTATCACACTGATTCAAATAATTATTTCATTTGATTTGAATAATACTCGTATTATTTGACTCGAATAAATTGTTCACTTTATCACCTATTTTGTGCCTTACCTCTAACACCTATATAAAAACCATTTTTTAATTCTCTCCAAAAAGAGTAAGACACACCAATTGATGATGACTCAATTAGAATAAAAAAAATCCATATTTTTCACAAATCTAGAAAAACCTTGAGTGTTCTCTCTTTCACAACTTTATCTCAATTCAAGCCTATAGAAAAACTTCATAGAACAAATTGAGTTAGACCTGTTTAAGAAGTATGTGAGTTTCTTCAAGATAGCCGATCATTTTCAACCTTGAACCAAGAAACACCATTGTTGTGGTATTCAACTCTAAAGATTAAGTCTGAGTGATAGATACAAGGTACATTAGGGAATCTGATGTTTTTTTTGTGAAGTTTATTATGTGTTTCAGATTGAAGATTTGATATTGTGATTATGTCATCTATATATTAACTTTCATCAAGGAAAAATATTGTTTTCTTCTCCATTGAAGACTGCAGTAGTATCAAGTGAATGTAGCTATGAAACAAATTTGGGAGTATTTCAATATCCTTCAGTAGACCAAAAGCTCAAACAAGGAACCAATATGATCGAGTGAATATTGCCTCGGAACATAAGCTTGGAGCGAATTTTAGTTATGGAAGGAAATTGGCTCAAAATCAAGTGAATCTTGTGAATTCAATAGTTTTAAGTGTTTTTGTACAATAAAATGGAAATCCACATTTAGGCTAGTGTTGGCTTAAGAATTTTGGCTTAAAGTGTTCACTATTGCCTTGATTATCCGTTGTAACAAAAAAACTTGTATATTAATGTGCAAAATAGTGTAAGATCTAATGAATTTTCAATGGTTCTCCATTGAATATTAGACTGAGCACAAATCATGGATGAGCACGCTCAACTAGTATATACCCAGTGTACAACCTCTCACTCTCTCTCTCTCTCTCTCTCTCTCTCTATATATATATATATATATATATATATATATATATATATCACTATCTCTATCTCTATCTCTATCTCTCTCAGATTCTAGTATAGATTTGCATGACCTTGGATTTATTTCTTTCGATAATTATATGTTAATAAATTTTTGTTTTCTTATAGTGATTTATTGTGTAAGGGCATGTATGTTATAGATATAGTCGTTTGAATCTACTTTTTGGAAATTATGATTGTACAAACTATTAATGTTAGATTGCATATTTGATTAATCATAATTTAATTTGAACCTTGTGTGTAAATTGAAATGTGTTAGTTGATAAATTGTTTGTTTAAGCAACTTCATCTTTCTCAAATGGTGTAATCTCAAATAATCCATGCAAGCCATTAAATACAATTAAATATATCTTTTATAAAACCTCTGCTCTATTTTTATTCTGTTTATAATTTACGCATTTACTTATAAAGCTTAAATTTTCGAAGAATTTTTTTAGAATGGTTTTAGGGGAAAGGTCTGTTCAAGGAGCGTCTAATAATTTTTTTATAACAAGTGCATATTTCACTTCATTGCTATCTATTTAAGGAGCGTCTAATAATTTCAATCAAGATAAGTGTAACTTGTTGGAAGACCCTCAAGACGAGCAAAGGTAAATATGTTCAATCATATTTTTGAGTGTATTGTGCTTATACTATATAAGTTTTGTTGTTTACTAACATTACTCGTGCAACAAGTTAAGTCCTAGATCATCATAATTGGTATGATTGTTCCTTTATCTCATTAATCTGCTTGTAGTATACTTGATTTATCTTAATTTTAGCATGTTTAATATGTTGTTCATATTTGATCTTTTATCTGCTATGTATGGTAATTTGATTGCATAAAATGTGCATAGCATATCTCATTGCTTTATATTAAATACTTTCATCTGCATAAAATTTTACATCTGCATCATAAAATTTTACATATGCATCAAAAAATTTCATACGCATCAAAATTTTCATCTGCAACAAAAATTTTCATCTACACAAAATAATATTCATTTGGCATAAAAATAATTTTTTATAAGTACCAAATTTTATTTTGCATTTCAAATAATATATTTTTTCCACTCAAAATTCAAATTAATTTTGTATTAAAAATGAACTTTAGAATTTAAAATTTTAACTTTTTAGGAAAATAATTCGAATCACCCTTTAGCCCATTTCAAATCAAAGAAGGAAATGTGAATCTGATTCGAATCGCCATATTTCCTTCATCAAATAAATAATTAAGGCAATTCTCAATAGTTCGTCTCTGATTAGCTGATTCAAATCACCAACAACTTGAATCAAATAAAAAGTAATTGTTGTAGAGTTTTGTTCCATTGTGATTCAAATCAAGTAAATTTCCACTTCTTATTTGAGTCATTTTAAATCGATCATAGCCATTGAAACCTTTCAACTTATTATCTCATCCATTCATTTTTATCATACTTAAGACTCATTTTTCATTTTTCATTCATTTTTATGCATTCATCTATCTAAATCTCAGCATTTGTCCAACCTCCAGCCTTCATCACTATTATCTTTTTCATCAAGGCTCATCAAACCTTCGTCATTAAAATATAGAAAGCTCTAAGAAATAATTTGATAAGCAAAAATGGAAGTGTCCTGGTTCATCTTCTCTACGACCACCAAATCTAACTAAAAAGAGAGCTTAGGTTCATGCAAATAAAGGTAATGAAGAAGGTTCGTCCATATAAAAAGTTAAGGTAATTCTCCTGAATCTATCTATTGTTGATTTTACCTCTTCCGCCCAAAACTTCTTTGTTCTCCTTCATAAGGTGAATCACCTCACTTTTTAGGAGGATTTTAAGCATTTTTCTAAGATATTCTTGAACAAAAGTTATGATCAATAATTTTCGTCACTAAAGAAGATGGTCTACTTAAAACACTAAAACTCTTTGATGTGAACATTATAAGGAAAATTAAATATCATCAAGATAAGAAAGGCAAGTATTACTATCAAGATGACTTATGCAAGATCTATGAGACAAATTTATCATATGCGAGGAAGATCCTGAAGGTTATGTGCCTTGTAAGGCAACTCCTTCATCTTATGCCACCTCATCAAATGGTATTACACCAATTATCAAATCATACTTCGACAACTGCGTTGATAAGTGATGAGTCCAAGCCCTTGAGGTTGACATTAATTTTGGTAAAACTAACTTAGCAGAAAGATGTTTGACAAGATGTCCTGACATGATGAACTTACTGCAGGTTAAGTTGTTAGACAAGATGTCCTATCAGGTGGATTCGACATCTTTGTCTGTTACAGTTTTGGGATAACTGTATTTTGGTAACAGGTGTGATTGGAATATGACTTGATTCCAGGTGGCATCTGAGATTGTGGAATCAGAGATTCTGATTCTAAATGGAATATGCGGTTTCCTTGTAAGGAGACATTTTTGGTAACTTGGGATTGAAGAAAAGAATAGGTCGCAGATTCTGAGGAGCAGAATTGCTGCGCTTTTGAAGCCCAAGTCCAGTTTTGTTTTGCAATATAAATAGGATGGTTTTAACCTAGTTTGTTGGTTGAATATTGCAGTTGTTTTAGAAGTACTAGGGTTTGTACTTTTGTGAGCCTCTCGTGTATTGTGTGAATACTAGAGAAGGACAGTTTATTGAGTTGTAATATTTTTAGTCACTGCTATGATTGGAAGGGAATTGAGAAGGGTCTCATACCTATTAGTGTCTTAGGTAGAAATCTAGGAAGGGTAGTTTCTAGGTGCTAAGTTGTAAACGTTGGAGTTTAGCTTAGAACCAATTCTACTTAGTGATTTCATTCCTGGCTTGGTAGCCCTCAGACGTAGATGTTGTTGATCACCGAACTGGGTTAACAATTTCTGTATGTTGTTTTCTTTCTGCAGTTTATTTCTGTTCTTCCTTAATCCTTGTGAGAAGCAGAGATCAAGTGTCACGACATCCTGTCTGACATCTTAGTGATCTGCTTAACCAGAATTTCAATAAGATTTTGGTCGATGCTCGTGAAAAGGAAACACGCCAAGAGAAAGTGGCAAAGGTTAGGGAAGAGTGTCAAATTTTTCTTGAAGAGAAGATAATTACTGAAGCTCGAGCTATGGAAGAAAGAATGATTACTCTGTTGACCTCTGTCAAGGAAGTAGTATGTGTTAATGGTTCAAATTTCTCTTTCAACATTTTAGATTTTCCAGGAGATGACCATTTTCCATCTGATCTCCCATGATTTTAGCATGCATACAATTATATTTCATCTCATTTCTAGTTACACTACAAGAAAAAAATGGCTTTTGCGACGGTTCTGAGAGATGTTGCGGCGGTTAAAACCGCCGCAAAAACAAAATTGCGACTGTTTGGCAATTGTCCTTAATGTTGGTTTTGCGGGCCTTCTTTGCGGTGGTTTCAAAAACCGTCGTGAAAATCGTCAATACTGTAATTGTGACAGTTACAACCGTCGTAAAGTGCAATTTACATTTTAAAATAAATTCATACGACACTGTTTATTCCACATTGAATTTACAATGAATTATGGAGGTTTGTAATCGCTAAAAAATATATAAATTATAAAAAAAAGTATAAAGCAATAAAATACTAAATAATACATTAAAAATATATTGAAACTCATATTTTCTTTTAAATATGTGTAATAATTTATTACACATATTTGAATATGAATAGTAAAAATTCAGGGTATTTGAATATGAATAATTAAAATAGCTACCCAAACTTGTCCATCCACATCCAACAGTGTTGCATGCTAGTAAAATGACATAATTATACAAGTCCATCATAGTTATAAAACTAATGTTAACAAACTTGAGAGAGCAACTAGATCTATAGTATTAAGGCCTTGTTTAGCAAATGCACCTTTAAGTTTATTTAATGAGTTGAAAGGAGCTGGAACAATTGTATTAGCAAGTGATTAATTTGTTGTTAAATATCACTTCTACCTAATGGAACTTTCCAATCAGGATCTTGAGATCTGGGTGTAGACAACAACAAAAGTTATGCCAATAAGACAAATTGGAAGCAAGCGAATCAAGATTTTCAATTCTTCCACCTGTGAAACAGTGCAAAGCCTCCATATATTAGAATAGTCACTACTTCTGTTCTTTGAATCAGACACTACAATTGCTCTATACAAATACCTGTAAAAACAAAACAAGGAATTTTATAAGTTATATCCTTCAATCATTATTAACAGAATATTATTAGTAGGAAGCAAAATAAAATTAAAAATGTCAACTTCAAATTTTAGCATACAATATAATTTCTAAGTGCAGTGACAAATTTCTACAAGAAAAATGTTGACATGAAATGTATCCTACAAAAATTAAAAGGAGAAACAAGAAAACATGAAATCTGATATTAGCATATTGGAAGGATATACTTTTGACAAATATCTCTAGTAAGTTTCATCCTTTGAAATAAAACGATTAAATGGAGAACATACAACAATATAAACAAGTTCTTTACCCTATGAAAAGAAGAAAAAAAACAAGTTCAATTTTCGTATATACTATTCTCTTCAATAACTTTTTCTAAAAGAATTATATTGAAAGTGATAAAAAAATACTACATTTCAAAGCAAACATTGAATGCTTTTGAAGCAAACATTGATAAAAAGTCAGCCCATTCATGATTAAAAACTATGAATCAGAACCCTTCTCTTTCAATAAAATTAAGTTCAAGTGAATGTATTTACATGTTAAGTTGAAAACTTTATACCATTTTTTGAAACGGTCCAATCCATAAAGCTTGGTATTGTAACCATTTTTTGAAACAGTCCATTCCATAAAGCTTGGCAGTGTAACCGTTTTTTGAAACAATACCGATGACGTTATCAACTTTACAAATCTTTCTATGCATTTTTATCCACATTTTGATATCTAAAGACATAAAATAATACACTTTGAAAAAGAAATTGTGTCTTTGTTACAAAAACAACTTGTAAGCAAAAATAAAGTGTTCATGCTTTTCTTTTCTTTGTTTGATAGATAAACTGAGACAGCTAAAACAACACATCTCAACATGATAAATTATTTATATAAATCCCAAGCATCATTAGGTGATATACGGTTGGGAAGTTATCATATTAACTATGATGGAGAACATTTGTGCTTACGTATATGCTGTAATCTGGAACTGTATGAACCTATGAGTTGGCTACCTAGATGAAATATATTTTTCTTGGTTCTGGCTAACTTGTTGTTGAGACTGTTGAACTTATTGGTGTTGCTGGACTTTTCTGACTATGCAGTTAATGTTTTTTTAGTCGCACTTTGGTTTATATAATTGATTCCGTGAGGAAACTGATACTTTTCAACTTGTTAAGTATAGCTATAACCCCTTCGTTGGATAAGTTTATGAGAATTGTTATAATGGTTTAGTATAACTATGAACCCTTTATTGGATCTTCTGAAGGACCTCTTCAATTGGAGGTGGAGGTCCGGGAGATTTTGCATTCTTGTATCTGTTGGAGGACGAGGATATTCAGAAAACAGTTTTTAGAATTCTGTATGGACATTATGAATATTTGGTGATGTCATTTGGCGTTTCTAATGCACCTGGAGTGTTTATGGAATATATGAACCGTATATTTCATACTTATCTGGGTCAACCTGTGGTGGTTTATCTTAATCTATTCTAAATCAGAAGAAGAACATGCTGAGCTTTTGTGAATTGTGTTGCAAGTGTTGAAGGAGAAGTTATATGCAGAACTGTCAAAGTGTGAATTCTGGTTGCAAGAGGTGATTTTTCTTAGACATGTTATTTTAGGTGATGGTATAGTTGTGGATCCATCTAAAGAAGATGTTATTCTACAATGGAAGGCTCTGAAGTCAGTTACAAAAATTAGAAGCTTTTTGGGCTTGGCTGGTTACTACCGTGGATTCATTGAAGGCTTTTCTAAGTTAGCACTTCTGTTAACTCAGTTGACTTGTAAAGGTAAAGAATTTGTGTGGGATATTCATTGTGACAGAAGTTTCATTAAGCTAAAGAATAGATTGACTACAACTCTAGTTCTGATTTTTCCTGAACCTAATGAATCATTTATGGTATATTGTAATGCATTGATGATGGGTTTGGGTGGTGTGCTGATGCAAGCTGTCAAGGTTGTGGCTTATGCGTCACGACAACTGAGGGTTCATGAGAGAAACTATCTTACTCATGATTTGAAGTTGGCTGTAGTGGTGTTTGTGTTGAAGATTTGGAGGCATTATCTTTATGGTTCCAGATTTGAGGTATTCAGTGATCACAAGAGTTTGAAGTATCTGTTCGATCAGAAGGAACTGAATACGAGGCAACGAAGATGGTTGGAATTTCGGAAGGATTATGGCTTTGGCTTGAATTATCACCCTGGTAAAGCTAATGTCATGGATGATGCTTTAAGCCGGAAGTCTTTGCATATGTCTGCTATGTTGGTTAGAGAGTTGGAACTTATTGAACAGTTTAGAGACTTGAGTTTGGTTTATGATCTAGCACCGCAGAGCGAGATGTTGGAAATGTTGAAGATAAATATTGATTTTCTTAATAATATTAAAGAGAGTCGGATGTTGGATGTGAAGTTGGTGGACTTGATGGTGGGGAGTAATCAAACTGAGGATAGAGATTTCAGAGTGGATGAATAGGGTGTGTTGAGATTCTAAGACAGAATTAGTATTTTGGATGATTTTGAGTTGAAGAAGATGATTTTGGAAGAAAGTCATAGAAGTAGCTTGAGTATCCATCCAAGAGCTAATAAGATGTATTAGGATCTGAAAAAGATATTTTGGTAGCCTGGACTGAAGCGTGATATGGCACAGTTTGTGTATGTGTGCTTGACTTGTCAGAAGTCGAAAGTTGAGCATCCGCGACCTGCAGGGTTGATGCAACCGTTAGACATTCCAGAGTGGAAATGGGATAGCATTTCGATGGATTTTGTGATTGGATTACCAACTACTTCTAGAGGGAATGATGCGATTTGGGTGATTGTTGTTAGACTGATGAAGTCGACGCACTTTATTCCGATTAACATCAGTTTTTCTTTGCAGAAGTTGGCAGAGATATACATCTGTGTGATTGTGAAGCTGCATGGAGTTCCGTTGAGTATTGTTTCTGATAGAGATTTGAGGTTCACTTCCAGATTTTAGGAGAGTTTGCAGGAGGCTTTGGGTTCTAAACTGAGGTTGAGGTCATCCTATCATCCACAGACCGATGGTCAGACAGAGAGGGCTATTCATTCTTTGTAGGATTTGTTGAGGGCTTGTGTTCTTGAGCAAGGAGGTTCTTGGGATAATCATCTGCCATTGATAGAGTTTACTTATAACAATAGTTTTCACTCTAGTATTGGGATAGCACCTTTTGAGGCATTGTATGGTCGGAGGTGTAGGACACCTTTGTTTTGGCATGAATCTGGTGAGAGTATGATGCTTGGGCATGAGATTGTCCAACAAACTAATGAAAAGGTGAAGCTGATTTGGGAGAAAATGAAAGCTTCGTAGAGTAGGCAGAAGAGTTACTATGATAAGAGGAAGAAGGATCTTGAGTTTCAAGAGGGGGCCATGTATTCTTGAGAGTCACTCCGGTGACCGGTGTTGGGCGTGCTTTGAAGTCGAGTAAGTTTACAACTCGGTTTATTGGTCCGTATCAAATTTTAGAGAGGATTGGAGTGGATGCTTATAGAGTAGTGTTGCCACCAAATGTGTCAAATTTACATGATGTATTTCATGTTTCAATGCTTTTGAAGTATGTTCTGAATCTGTCGTATGTGATTCTGATAGATGATGTGCATGTGAGGGATATCCTTACAGTTGAGGCTCTACCTGTGAGGATCGAAGATCGTGAATTGAAGCAGTTAAGAGGTAATGAGATTGCTCTCGTGAAGGTAGTGTGGGGAGGTGCTGCCGGTGGGAATATGACTTGGGAGTTGGAGAGTAGGATGCGAGAGTCGTTTCCAGAGTTGTTCACATCGGGTAAATTTTCGAGGACAAAAATATTCTAAGTGGAGGAGACTTGTAACGCCCCATTTATTTTAATTTATTTTTCATAATTAAATTATGTGTTATTGTATGAATTGTTGGTGTTTTGGTGTGTTAGAGGTACCCTTTGGTGTAGAGTAGTGGCCTTAAGAATAGAATTTAAGGTGTTAAGGGTGTGTGAGTAAAATTGTAGAGGTTGGGGGTGGTGAGAGTAAAACTAATTATTTGATATTAGTTATTATCTATTTAATTTAATAATAGGTGGAAATTATTTAAATTAATTAAGTAGTGAAATTTATTATTATTATTATTAATATTGGGAATAAGTTATAATATAATTATATTAAAAAAAGAGAAAGGGGGAAGTTGAGAGAAAAAATGTCAGACACGTGAAATTGGAGAAAGTGAAGAACGTGAAAAGAGAATGGGGGAGGAAGAGAGCTAGGGCATAGGAAGGAAGTTCATTGTTGAAAAAACTTGCAAGGAATCTAAGGTAATGGTGGGGCTCCTATTATATAAGGGTTTGTATGATGATTGTGGATGGGTTATATCTATGCATGAATTGTTTTTCTCTTCTCTCTATGTTATGATCATTGATACAATTGTGTGTTTGTTGGAATGAATAATGTGATTGATGAATTATGAAGTTGTATTGGTGATGTTATGTTGATGATTGTGTGATGCAATTGGGTGTCAATGTTATTAGAATCATGTAGTTGGTGAAATTGCATGATGATAGATGTATGTTGTTGATGGTTGTTGCGAGTCAGAGTCGGAACTTGAGTTATGAGCTTTTTATGAAAAGAATTGGGGTTTTGATACTTTTTAAAAAGTGATTTTCGTGTAAAATAATGTGATAAATGTATTTTATGAAAAATGGGGTTTTGGGATGGGATAAAAGGTGATTTTCGCACTGATAAACAGCAGAAAAGTGATTCTGCTCACAGTGTAATCGGTTACCAGGAATGGTGTAACCGGTTACACTGCTGTAAAACTGCGTTCTTTGGGCAATTTGGGTGGGTGTAACCGGTTACTAGAAATGGAGTAACCGATTACACTGTGAAAATAGTGGCTAGCAGTGGCATGGTTACAGGGTGTAACTGGTTACTGCATTTGGTGTAACCGGTTATAATGGGAACAAAATTTTTAAAACTTTGAAAAATCATATCTTGAGTTTCGGGCGTCTGATTCGGGTGCCGTTCGAAGTGTTAGGAAGCTGACGCAATGAAATTTATTTTAAAAATAATTACAGTACCTATTAGTAAATAAATTTTTGTGTGATGGTGTTAGATTCATAGTAGTGTTTATGTTGTGGTGTGACATATTGGTAAATACATTGTTGTTGCTTGCTATACTATTACATTGATGTTGTTGAATGTTTATAGCATGTGTATGGTGCATGGTGGCCACCATTGGCGTAGTACCGAACTATGGTGAATGTCATGGTACCTGTTATTGTTGTATGTATATAATATTGCATGCATTATGGTGTTGGACGGTGGTCCGTTTTGGTGAGCCTTAATCCTATGGTGATGGAACTAGTGAAGCGTAACCTATGGTGATAGTAACGATTTTGGTGTACGCTGATCCTAGGTGGGGATCGGAGCGAGTGAACCTGATAGTTCACAATTTGGTACCACATGCATTGAGTCGAGTTGTTGAGTCTCATTGCATTGCATAGTTATTTTGTCGTTGTGTTTGGATTTGTGTGGAATGGTGTTTGGGGGAATGGGTGATTATGCATGTACTAATCTGATGCTTACTTATTATTATGCATTGCTTTATATAATTGTGATATCTCAACCCTTTTGTTTGAATGTTTCCTTTACATGGGCATCGTGCAGATAATCCGCAATAGAGGCGTAAATGTGGGTGGAAGAGGGTGCTCTTCCTTTTGTTTCCGTTGTATCGGCGTCTGCTCTGATGTGTAACACCGGGGGATGGAAAGTTTTTTGTGTTTTGTTATGTTTGATGTTTCGTTTAACTAGTTATTTTATAATGATGTTTTGAATAATCGTTGTTGATGTTTCTGCTGCAATAAAAGTTGAAGTTGAACATGTGAGTTTCTATTATTATTATTATTATTATTACAATTGTGAACTTTATATGTGTTACATGTTTATTCACATGAGCAGGTTTTGTTGAAAGTAGCATCCTAAATGTATGTTGTTTTAATTTACTCTGATAATTATTTATAAATTATGCGGGGGTTATTTAGGGTGTTACACTCCTACTATTAAGTGTTATCATTGTAAGAAGGATGGTCATACAAGAAAAGTATGCCCTGGTCGTTTGAATAATCATGGTGGAAAGGATAATGGTAATGCCGCCATTGTGCAAGATGGTTATGAATCATCTGATATCATGGTGGTTTCAAGCAGTAACTATAGCAAGGAGTCGATTATGGATTCAGGGTGTACTTGGCACATGACTCCAAACAAAGATGTGTTTGAGGAATTATGTGATCAAGATAGTGCATTATTGATGCTGGGAAATAACAAAGCTTACAAAATTGCAGGTATTGGATCTGTGAGATTCAAGCTCCATGATGAGTCAATAAGGCTATTGACTGATGTTAGGTATGTACTTGATCTTAATAGGATTTTGATTTCTCTTGGTGATTTTGACAAGAAAGGATATGTTTTCAAATGAGAGCAAAGTATCCTAAGGGTAATGAAGGGTTCAAAGGAAGTCTTGAGAGGCGTGAAGAAACAAGGCTTGTATACCCTTGAGGCTGAGGTTGTAAGTGGTTCAGCAGATGTAGCATCCACGAAACATGCGTCAAAGAATGAGCTATGAAACAAAAGACTTGGACATGTCAGTGAAACAGGCCTGATCAAATTATCAAAACAAAATCTGCTATGCGGTGACAAGTTTAAAAATCTGGAGTTTTATGAACCTTGTGTATTTGGTAAATCCTGTAGAATGAAGTTTAACATAGGTAAACAAAGAACACATGGATCCCTTGATTACATTCATGTTGATCTTTGGGGGCGTACAAGGAATCCTTCACACTCAAGTGCAAATTATTTCCTATCCAGAGTTGATGATTATTCCAGAAAGTTATGGGTATTCATCCAGAAGACTAAGGATGAAACTTTTGAAAACTTCAAAAGTTGGAAGACTCTGGTCAAAAACCAAAATGGCAGGAAGGTCAAGAGGTTGAGGATTGACAATGGTCTTGAATTTTTCAATGAGGCTTTCGACTGCTATTGTGATGCATCTGGTATTTCAAGGCACAAAACTACTGCACGAACTCCCCAATAAAATGGTTTGGCTGAAAGGTTTAATCGAACCATTTTGGAATGAGTAAGGTGCATGTTAGTTAGTGCAGGATTAAAGAAGGTGTTTTGGGCTAAGGTAGTCATGACTGCAACTTACCTGATAAATAGGTGTCCTTCAACAGATTTGGGGATGAAAACACCTGAAGAAGTCTGGTCGAAACATCCACCTAATCTCGACAGACTTAGAGTATTTGGCTGCTTAGCCTATGCTCACATTAGTCAAGACAAAGTCGAACTTAGAGCTCTGAAATGTATGTTCCTTGGATACCCTAAAGGAATGTGTATCACAAGAAAACTGATGACGTTGGTCGAGATGTATCACAAGAGGTGTAACAGGTCACAAGAGGTGTATCAGAAGTCGAGATGTAGTTTTCAATGAATAAGAAATGGCTTTCAAGAAAACTGATGAAGTTGGTCGAAGCGCCAAGATCTTTGAAGAAGAGGTGGGACAGGAAGGGATTCCTGTTGAGGTAGAGCATGTTGATGCGGAGTTGCATAACCCAGATAAAGTCGAAGAAGAAGCAGAAGTTGTTATCAAAGCCCAGGATACTGATAATGACTACCTGCTGGCAAGAGACAGGTCGGGAAGAGTCATTAAGCCACCTCAGAGACTTGGTTATGCAAATCTCATAGCTTATGCCTTAATCTCGGCAAGTGAGGTTTTTAAAGAAGAACCTAGAGACTATAAGGAAGTAACGAGTAGTCAAAATAAGACTGAATGGCTAAAAGCCATGGACGGTGAGATGAAATCTCTTCATGATAATAACACTTGGGAGATAATCGAGAAACCTACAGGGGCCCGGTTAGTCAGCTGTAAGTGAATTTTCAAGGTTAATGAAGGAATCTAAGGAGTGATGTCGAGGCGTTTTAAGGCAAGGTTAGTTGCTAGGGAGTTCACTCAGAAAGAAGGTGTCGACTTCAATGATGTGTTCTCACCTGTTGTAAATCATAAATCCATTAGAATGTTGTTAGCCATGGTAGTGAAGTTCGACCTCGAACTTGAACAGATGGATGTGAAGACAACCTTCCTGTATGGTGATTTAGATGAAACAATCCTTATGAGGAAACCTAAAGGGTATGCAGAAAAGGGAAAAGAAAATTATGCGTGCAAGCTAAATAGGTCTTTGTATGGCCTGAAACAATCTCCTCGACAATAGAATGAGAGATTCGACAAGTTCATGGCACACATTGGTTTCACTAGGAGTCAGTTCAACCACTGTGTTTACTTCAGATTTCGACCTAGAAATTCACTTGTTATTTTGTTGATTTATGTGTATGACATTCTCATAGAAAGCAATAGTGTTGCAGATGTTATGAAGGTGAAGGCTGAACTCGATAAGGAGTTTTGGGAGTTGCCTTTAGAATTCTTGGGATTAACATCCAGAGAGATAGAGAGCAGTCGAGATTATGCTTATCTCAAGAGACATACCTGAAGAAGATCCTTGACAAGTTTGGTGTGTCAAACTCAAAGCCTATTCAAACACCAACTAATCCTCAGTATAAGCTGAGTACGACTCAAAGTCCTAGTACTGAAGTCGAAAGAGCCTATATGAATAGCATTCCATATGCTAGTATAGTAGGTTCTTTGATGTATACTATGGTCTATACGAGGCCAGATATAGCGTACAGAGTGAGCCTTGTAAGCAGGTGTTAGCTGGGATTTTCGACAAGGGAAAAACCTCAGCAAAAAAAGGGTAGAGGCAAAGGTATACAGACGATGTATACAAAAGAATCCTGGTTCGACCAGGATGTAGACTTAGTGTTTTAGGATATTGCAAGGAACACTTCGACCACTTATAAAATCGACCACAGAATGCTTACAACAGTGTCAAAGTGGTCGTGAAGGTGGTTATTTGAGCGCACAATGTTACGTTCAAATACTAATAACCGCTGGTAGGTTTCTTTCTATAAGGACATGTGGAGAAAGCATAGAGATGGACTGCGTGCAGAGCTTCACGTGACGAACTCTGAAGATAGAAATGTTAGATGTAGTTATTCCATACTTGTATATATATGAGTTCATTTTGTGAATTCAGGGTGTTCATTTGGTTACAGAAATCTCACATATAACTCAAAGTACCAGCGTCTAGAGAAACGAGTTATGGCTGAGAAAATGTACGAACAATGAATTGACATCCTTTGCTTTCAATGCAAAGTTTCTAATTTATCTTTTCTACTTTGCCTTATTTCATTTACTTCAAATACTTTTCAAGTTATTTCACTCAGAATTTTAAGTCTTTGTCATTTTCTTTGTGCATTTCTAAAAGTAGTCGAATTCTACATCGTACACGTTCCTTTAATTACTTGAAACCATATTTCGACCAAGCAAGAGAATCAAAGGCAAGGCATAACTTGGCACTCTATCATAGCATTCACTGGTTGATCATGTAAATGACCTTTAATTAGGAGACCAGTGATTGTTTACCATTTTTCAGCGTAAACAAATTGGCTCGCCCAGTGGAACATGTGCTAAGTTTCCTGTCTTTTACAAATTGTCTTGTTTTCTTATTTTTTTATATATTTTAAATAGTGTTCTATTTTTAAGAGTTTTTTCTGGGTATTTTGTATGCAATTCATGAGTGGTAAGGCTTTGTCTAGAATGTCTCATCCTCCTGTAGATAATTTCAACCCCCAGAATAACCCTCAAAATGTAGTGCAACAACCAATCGTGTCGGTGGTTGAATAGCCAGTTCGCTCAATACCAATTAGGACAAATGCTTCGGTAGTATCAAAGGCTCCAATCGCAACGATGCTGTCACAGCGGGCTACACCCCCACCGTAGTCAGGAAATTCTCTTAACAACCCTACGAATGTGAGACCTTTATTTAGGTTCTCAATGCCACAAACTGGCTTAAACTACCCTTATGGTATACCAGCTTCTATGATGGCTAACCTTCAGCCAAACGTGTCAACCTTTGGTGACAATGTGATTGCCACAGCGCCATTATACAATCCCTATAACGCCTCAGCATCGACCATAAATAATATTGCACGACCAGCAGGGATAAATTACATCCCCCAGAACACGCCATCTTTGAACACAACTTCTATGATGGTCATGAGGCAACAAATGGATGAAAGTAATTTAGAGTTAGTTAATACCATCACCCAACAAATGGGAACTATTTTTAACTCATTGATTGCAAATACGAACCAAAATTATGAAGTATTGGCAAATTAATTGGGGCATATTGCTGATTTCTTTGGCACACCCCCAGTGCAAGTTCGACCTACCCCGTAGATATCTAACGTTAGGATGGTCGAAACTCATGAGAATGGGATAGCACAGGCCACTGCAGGCCAAAACCAAGGGTTACAGCAAGAACCTCCCCTAAACAGAGAAGAGGTAGAACAAATAGAACAAAATAACCCTAGGCCTCTGATGGTTCAGAGGAATCAGAATGCTGACCAAGTGCTTAGGTATGTCTAACAAAACAATTTTGCCGGGCATAATAATATAACAAATGTGGTTGAACAAATTTTGGCCCAGAACGGCCTTAATGTGGGACTACACTGACCAAATTTTATATCTCCTTTGTCAGAATATTTTCGACAATTAGAGTTACCCAAGGGTTGGAAAGTCCCAAAGTTTACCAAGTTCGCTGGAGACACCAACGAGTCGACAGTAGAACATGTCGTCCGGTATCAAATTGAGGCTGGAGACATAGAAAACAATGAGAATTTGAAGATGAAATACTTCTCGGATTGTCTGACAAAGAATGCCTTCACTTGGTTCACAACTCTCCCTCCATGCTCTGTCCAATTATGGAGTTAGTTAAAAAAGGTTATTCCATGAATAGTTTTATATGGGACAGTTGAAAATTAGTTTGAAAGAGTTGGAAAATGTTAGGCGAAAAGTCTCTGAGTCGATAGACGATTATTTGAATAGGTTCATACTTCTCAAGGCAAGGTGTTTTACCCAAGTTCCTGAGCATGAGTTGGTCGAAATGGCCGCCGGTGGCCTAGACTATTCAATTAGGAAAAAGTTAGATACTCAATACCTTAGGGACATGGCAGAACTGGCGGATAGGGTTCGTCAAGTCGAACGCCTAAAAGCTAGAAAGTCCATAACGAATAAATATCATAAAAAGGAGAAAGTTTCTTACATAGCAGCAGATGATTATATCTTCGACGTAGGGGGTGATTGTTCTGAGGAAGGGGGGTCAATGTGGCTGAACTAAAGCCAGGCCCCCCTTATGTTTGCAAGTTATTAAAACCTTCGAACGGGAAGAATCCTGTCGAGACCAATAAAAATGAGAAGTTCACCACTAGGACTTACACTTTCGATATTACAAAATGCGATGAAATATTTGATTTGTTAGTCAAAGATGGTCAGATTATAGTACCTCCTGGTTTGAGAACTCCTCCTGTAAAACAAAGGGAGAAGAGAAGTTTTTGTAAGTATCATAATTTTTTGGGTCATAAAACTTCTCAATGTGTGATTATCAGGGATTTGGTCCAAAAAGCTCTGAATGATGGAAGATTGCAATTTGGCAAAAAGCCAAAGTCATCAATGAAAGTGGACTCAGACCTCATACAGACGGAGGAGGCCCACTATGCTAAACCCATAGAGATCTTGATGGTGGAAGCTGATGACTCCAATATGGATGTCGACAAGGGAGAAAAGATCTTCGCTGTTTCTGATTCCGACTTACAAGAGGTTTATCCCCAGTATGAAGAGGGATTAATTGATTTCCTTGAGCATTGCAAGCTCAACGATTTTAAGACCATGTTGTGCCCACGTTGTAGTTCCGTGTTTGACAAAGAAGCGACAAAGAAACTGGAAAGCTCTAGGAGGGCCGGCCCCAGAAGTGGACGGGGTGGAGGTCGAACAGCTAGGTTCATTCCAAATAATAGGGGTAGACCTCGTAGGAACAAAGAATACAAGAGGCAGTTTTAACAGCCTCGACAGAAAACTTTTAGACCACCAGCAAGCGAACCCAAAGAGAAGTGGGTGAAGCCCCTCAACCAAAAGGGGGTGAATCAACCGAAGTGGAAGGAGGTCAACCCCAAGGTCGGGATTCCAAATGACAAAGCCCAGAAGGAGATGAAGGAAAATGCTCACGTCCCTTCGACCTACAATGGTAAGAATCCTATGATGCGTACCCAGTGGAGGCGCCATCAGAGGAAGAAGAAGGACGAAAGAGAAGCCTTGATGACTAAGCATGGCGCCCCAGGGACGAAACGCAATGCAGCTACGTCAAAGGCTAATGAGAAACCCTACTCTAAAAGGTTCAATAAAGAGGAACAACTGCATCTTATTTCGAATACGGCTGTGAAGCCACCATAATCAAAGGGGGACTTAGAGTTAAGGAGAAAACTCTGGAATACTCCCCTCAGTCAGAGGATGAAGCTGTAGGTTACACTCCTCAGCTTGAAGGGCCTCATTACGCTCCCCAACTTGAGAATGAGGATCCTGAATATTCCCTTCAAACTGAGGATGCCTATGTGTCCTATTATACTCCCAGGCCTGTGGAAAAAGAGCTAGATTACACTAATATGGTCGAAGATAACTTTGATAGAGAGTCGAAAAATGGCCTCCTGATTAATTGTGGGATAGTCTCAGTTCTACCAGCGAAGTACGACAAGATGTCATAAGTGTCAGAGGCTGAGGAGGATTTTGTACAAGGCAAGGCTATAAACCAGAAGCCTTTTTGCTACTGCGTCATGAATAATGGCGTGGTCTAAGAACAACAGGCATTTTTTGAAAGGCCTGAACCCAGCATGATGTATCACTTGAAGTCGTTGTTCATTAGGGAAAAGGCGGATTCCAAGGTTGTTAACAAAGTATTTGTGGATAGAGGTGCGGCAGTCAACTTGATGTCGTATTCAGTATTCAAGAAAATTGGGAAGACTGATGAAGATCTTAGGCCCTATAAACATTAGGTGTGATCTAGGTCGACCTATCAGTTGGTTCGACATCCAGACTAACATTATTTATGGTCATTGTCGTAACCCGAAATTTGACTTCCCCTTTTTGCTTTTTGCATAAGCATGTGCATTCGCATCGCTAGCATACGCATTCACACTTTTCTCTGTGGTTTTTTTTGTTGCAGGAATATTCAGGTTTTCTAAGCCCAATTAATCACATCCTCACAAAGTCATCAAATCATCAACACAAGCACAAAACAAGGGTTTCTATTCCTATTCATCAAAGCACGAGGTTGAAAATCGGAACCATGGCCACAACACCATTTTTCAAGCAAACTAGGCATTTTTTAGCTTGGTTAATCAATTAACACTTTACAGTGCAAAAGTGTTAATCAATTAACCCATGTAAAATGGGCAGAATCTGCTGCTTTTTCATGACAGCAATTTTTCCTCCACATTTTGGGGTTCCACTTGGTTCTAGCAGTGTGTGGAACATTCTAGACATCTCTAGAGAGTTCAAGACCATTCAAAACACTCCACTTACATTTACTCCAATGCATCACTTTGAATTAAGTGCGCCATGTTCCTTAATTTCCAAGCATGCGAGCCATTGATCTAGACTTGCATTGGGATTGCTCCACTGAGTTAACCACCTAACTAACTGAGTTAACCTTTGACTCGGTGAGTCAAGTGTAACTAACTCCCAACCTAGCTCCAAACCTAACTCCAAAGCATATTCCAAACCTATCAACTCCAAACCAAAACTCTATGAAAACAAAGCTTCACTATTTTCACAAGGATACACAATCATTTTCAGAATTCCTCACACTTTTCACTCTCAATTCTCTCATATTCTCTCTAAATTTTTCTGCAACTTCTTCACACTCTTCTTCCCAAACCTCACTATAGCTCCTCTTCACCATTGAAGAATAATCACTTTCACCTTGGAAGTGATTATTTCTTGAGCTTAACCTTCATCACCTTGCTACTCTACTTGATTCTCTGGAGTTTTATTAGCTTTTAATTCATCACAAGTGATTGCTTCAAGATTCTACGGTGTAAATTCGTGTTTTGGAGATTTCGTCGCAATTTGCTCGGTTTCGATACGATTCAACTACAATTGAATATTCCTCTGGTTTTCTTTTATTATATTCATCAAGATTCATTTGCAACAACATCCAAGGCACATCTCAGCCTTGTAGGTTGGTCCTTCTTAACTCATTTTACTGTTTCGAACGTTATCGTATCATTTGCGATGTAGTTTCGATACTTTTTGTGTGTGAATTGATTATGCCATTACTTGATCCATGATCTTGATGAGTTAATTGATTTCATTGCTGGTTATTTGCTGTTGTTAAACTTGATTTTCGTGCATAATTGTTTGCCCTAGCATAGGAGTGATTGCACAATCCATAAGTGGCCAAAAGCACTTTTGAAAACTGTTTTTCTGCCCCTGCTTCAGTGTTAATCGATTAACACTTTGCAGTGCAAAAGTGTTAATCGATTAATCAGTGTACTTTTGCTATTTTTCAAGTATTAATCGATTAACACTTTGCAGTGCAAAAGTTTTAATTGATTAACACTGCTCCAGATTGCCATTTTCATGCTTTTTCAAGTGTGTTTGCTATGCTTTCTCCATTCAGCTTCCATGGATTGATAGGATTGATTTTTATGGATGTTTTATGTGTCATTTCACTTCTGTTTGAAGCATGCTTGACAACTTTCGATGCTTGATTTTTCCATTATCAATTGTTTGCAATTTTGACAATGTTTGAACATGATCATCCTTGCACTTTCTTTGACCACATGATACATGATTTGTAATGCATACTAAGTGACACTTGGTACTATTTTGCACTTTCATTCATGTTTGAATTAAGGTTGTTCTTCAAAGAATAAGCTTAATCTTGTATAATCAATAATGCACCCTTTGCTTTAATAATTTTTCAATCCATTTTGGAAAATTATTAGCATGTTCCTCCCTTTTGATTAATTAATCAAAAAATCGTTTCAATTATTGATCTTCCCTTTGGCTCTTCTCTTTTGACTTCCTTTAGAACTCCCTTTCTCTCTCTTCCCCGCAGTGTCGGAGTTCTCGCGCGACACTGAAGCACTGTACAACTTGGAGCTGTTATGCTGTCCATTTCAATTTCTGCATTACACCCTGTGTGTTAGAGAAGGAATGAGAATGGAGAAATCCTACTCTCATTCTGACTACTTCAGGTAGGGGACGAATGACCCTATGCCTGGCTTAGTCCCCTCTATCCCCAGGCGGTAGCGTATCTCTCAATCCTCAGTCGAGTCAATCCTTGATCACTCCCACCCTTTCAATCTCTCTTTTGGTCAATCACCATTTTCTTGGTTAAAGATCCTTGTCAATTTGGGTTATCAAACACTCTTCGTTTCAATACCTTCTCTTTTGGTCAGTCATTGTTCATTGATTCCCCACCAGAGTCATGTTCATTTGTCCTTTTGGTTAATCACAGTCAAACTGTTAATACCAATTCTCTTTTTCCCCTGCAGTCGCAATCTTTTTCTTAGGTTAAACACAATCTTCCTGTTAGACACTGAAACCCTAGCGGAGTTCGCAACCTTCTCTTGGTGTTTCTCCCTTTGATTGGTTAACCACTACTTGTCAGTTAAAACACCAATTTGCACATTTCTCAGTTAACCACAACCTTCATGTTAACATACTGAGCACCCTATTGAGTTAATCACCTTCTCTTGGTTAATCACTCATTCTTTGGTTAATCACAGTTCACCTGCTAAAACCAATACCTCTGTGAGTTAGTAACCTTCTCTTGGTTCGAATGCTCGTACCCTCAGGTCAGTAACCTTCTTTTGGTTCATGTGATGAGATGTTGTGGTGATGGTTTGTGGCCTTAGGGCAAATAATTGCATTGATGTAAATTGAATTACAATGCATGAAAATGACTATATGGATCACATGGTTGTATTTGAAGAATTGTATATGTTGTTATACAATTGATGCATGTGATATGTATGTGATGAATGCATGACTATATTGTGAATATGTATGCATTTCAAGAGTGTCATGAGTCATGTTGTATGTGAAACATCATGATGTGCATTCTTGTGTTGTGGGATTCTAAGATGAATCTGTTGTAACTTCGTGTACCTTTTTACGGTGTGAGCGATGATTACGAACGATTGTGTACCTGTTTACGGTGTGAGCAATTGGATTGTGTGCCTTCTTACGGTGTGAGCAATCCATAAACATTGTGTGCCTTTTTACGGTGTGAGCAATGGGTGAACTTCGTGTGCCTTGTTACGGTGTGAGCGAAGGTTCCAACAAGTTCTTCAATTGAACTTGAGATAATGAGTCGGTACCGCATTGCATCTGCATAGAGTCGAGAGTCAGTCTCTATGAGTTGCATTTGTCATCATTGTATTTATGCATTGATGAATGAACATATATATGTATATGTTGATGTGGAATGAACAGAATTGTGCAGGTGTGCATTGGAGGATAAACATAATATGTATGTTTATGTGAAATGATGATAATTGTATGTTTGTAATGATGCATCGGTGAATGAACACGAATATATGTGTTTATGTTGAATGAATTGATATGTATTAGTGATACATGTATTTGAGCATGAATGGATATGTCTATGGGATTTGATGTGTTAAATTACGGATTGTTATGCCGTGTAAATGACTTATGGTATATGTTGATGTTATGTGTATAGATACGTGCATCGTGATAAGTCGTGGTGAGAATGTGGTATATGTGTATTATATGTTGAGATATATATAATTATATGCAACGTTATTATGATAATATTTCTCACCCTTCTGCTGTTTTATAATGCTCTATGAGGCATTGCAGATTAGGTATGCTGGTGGTCTTTGGTGAAGCGTGTCTTCACTTCTTTTTGGTCGTCTGGCTCTGATATGTAGCGTCGGGTAGCTAGGATGATTTTGAATTCCTTTTTGTTGATGCATTTGCTTATGTGTCTGGCTGATGACTTGTGTATATATAACATGACTGACGTTGAGGAATCATGTTGTTTGGTATATGAATATATATATGATGTATATATATGGTTGATGTTTTTCGGTGTTTAGATGTTCCGCTTTTATTCTAAACATTTGAGATGTGGGTGAAAGGACTTAGATCCTTAATTGATTAGTTACCTCACTGTTGCATATCTATTTGAGCAGGTGTTGTATGTTTTAAATTCATGTAAAATTGTGGCAGGTCTCTTTTATTCCATGTTATAATTATACTCTGACGAAATTTTTAATATGTGCCTAAATGATTTAATTGATTATTTGGGGGTATAAAAGGGAGTGTTACAAGCTCCTCGCGAAGGATTGCATTTTTCGAGATGCGACATTTGGCGTCTCTACTGGGGATACCTGCTCTAAGCAAGAGAGAGTCGAGTCTATCTTAGTTAGATTTTTGTTAGCTTTGTCATTGTATTCTTCTTCTATCTTATTTTTTTTATTATCTCATTATATTGTTTCTATATGTGATCTATTGTTTGGTTCTCATTGACACTTTGTGGAGCATCTCTGATTATTGGACCCTTGTGAGATAGGCTCTCTACCCGAGTCGGAGAAAAACCATATGATTAATATGGTGGTTGTGTAGTATTGGCCCAAGAGGAGCCTTCCTCGTTGGGACGATACGAAGGCCTCGCCTAAAGTAGATTCTCTTGGAGATATTGTTGTCCGACGAGCCTTTGTCAGGGAAATAATGTTTTCAAGTTGGATCGATGACTCTATGGACCGTTTTAGAACCCTGAAGTCTATGGTTGTGTAGTGTTAACTTGTGAGGTATCTTCCTCGTTGGGATGATACGAAGACCTCACCTAGAAGATATCTTTTCAATGTCCGACGAGGCTTCGTTATGGCAATAATATTTTTGAGAAGGATCCATGACTCTAGGAACCTATCAACCGTAAATCTTGCCTATTATTGGGTTCGTATAATTAGAGATACCTGTTGTTTACCTATTATCATGACCAACCTGAGAACTTGATTATACATGTGATCCTGAAACCATGCACATGCATTGCATATTCATAACATGACATTTGCATATTTTGTCCCCTGCATAAAATTATGCATTTGCATATCATTTGCATCCAATATGCATCATGCGTATCATTTACCAAACAAGAAACTCATCCCATTTTTATCCATAACCAACAGCTGATTTCCCGGCTATTCATATCGGACTTAAATCAGTTCTCGAAGGATCATGGACCAGGAGGTGCAAATTCAAGTTGTGTTAAGAGAAAATGTTGACCTATTAGAGAACCAGCTGAACCAACTCATAGAGGCTATGTTAGCTTTGGCACAAACAGAAGACAACATTCAGAGGACTTTAGTCAATGAGAGTGCCATTCCACCCCAAGCAAGTGGTCCTGCTTAATCTCAGCTTGTACGAATCCCAGTTGGAAATCCTGCTATACACGAGCACAACACTGTCTGAGATGGGAATACCTTACCTCATGATGCTATTGAGTATCATAGGTTTGCATTCACCGCACCAAATCCTCAAGGGGGAGCCTGATGGTGAAAAATGAACGACCACAGGATGTTGAGATTGTTAAAATATGTCGTGTTGGAAGAGATGTTTAAAGCCATAGAGGGGCGTGACACCTATGGGCTCGATGCACTCGATATGTGCTTAGTGACAGACGTAGTAATCACTCCAAAGTTCAAGACACCAAATTTCGAGAAGTACAAAGGGATTAGTTGTCCAAAGACTCATTTGACAATGTACTATCAAAAAATGGTTGCATACTCTCACAACGACAAGTTGCTCATCCACTGATTTCAGGACAGTCTTAGTGGAGCATCGTTAGAACGATACATGTAACTAGAATGAGGTGAGATCCACACTTGGAAAGACTTGGCTAAGGAGTTCCTGAAGCATTACCAATACAATTTGGACGTAGCTCCTAGTCGCATACAGTTGCAAAATCTTACTTAGAAGAGCATTGAGTCGTTCAAAGAGTACGCCCAAATATGGAGAGAGTCGGATGCTCGTGTTCAACCGCCCATGCTGGATAGGGAGTTAACTGATATGTTTATAGGAACCCTGCAAGGCCCTTACTTTAAAAAGATGATAAGCAGTGCATCATCGGTCTTCTATGACCTGGTGTCAATTGGGGAGCACATCGAGAGTGGCCTAAAAAGCGGAAGAATCTGAGGCGCCTCAAGTAGCCAGACTAGTGAGAGTGAATCCCTTAGCAATTTCCAAAAGGAAGATGAAAACCAAGTTAATACAATATGGGAAATTCCACAAGATCTGCAAGTTCCACCTCTGATGCCTTATTCGCCATACCCATATGTAGCAGTTGCATAATATCCTGCTACCCCTTATCAACAAGTTGTTCCGGCTCTGGTTCAAGCCTAAGCACCTCAGCGTCAAGATCTGCAACCATGGGAAGCTCCTCATGTAAATCAACAGGTCCAAGGTCACAGATATCAAAATCAGAGTCATAATCAGTACATGCCTCGCAACAACTTGGAAAGAAGGAATGCTCCTCTTGATCCAATTCCCGTGACCTGTAGTCAACTTCTACGATATCTGGTTCAAAGCTCACCGGTGGTTCCCAAATTTCTTAAGCCAACACCACAACCATTCCCGCCTGAGTATGACACTAATGTCATATGCAGATATCATGTCGGATCAGCAGGTCACTTAACCGAGGACTGCAAGGCGCTTAAGGCTAAAGTACAATAGTTAATTGACAATAGGTACTTAACTTTTCAGGGAGGAAACCTACTGATGAACGGAAATCCCTTACTCGAGTGAGTGCGAAGACTACAAGAAGCATCTCCTCGAAGCCAATGAATCAGACAGGATGGCTCATCCTCAAAGAAGATCATTAGGCCACTTTATCATTTGCAGTTTGTAGTTTTTTCTTGTTTGGTAAGTGTTTATTTGCTTTTAAATATTGTTAATGTTAATGGTAATAGTAATGAAACGAGCATGCATTATTTTGAATCCATTCTTTCGTTTTCACTCGTTTTTCCAGTTTATTGCAAATATATATATATATATATATATATATATATATATATATATATATATATATATATCATTGTTTCTCATATTCCCTTTTCTTTATCAAATCGTTGTTTTAGCATAAATCGAATGGAGAATGATGAAAGCGAAATACTCAAAATTGTTTACAAGTATGCTTTTGAATGTAACTTTGTTAGCATGTTCTTGTTTGGTAGCCAGTTCTCATCTAGTAGTTTAGTTTTCAAACCCAGTTCCCGTCTGGTAGCCAGTTCTCGTCTGGTAGTTAAGTTTTCAATCCAGTTCTCGTATGGTAGTTAAGTTTTCAAATCTAGATCTCGTCTAGTAGCCAATTCTCGTTTGGTAGTTAAGTTTGCAAACCCAATTCCCGTCCGGTAGCCTACCCTTTTAACCAGTTCCCATCTGGTAGTCCTTTTTCAAATTCAATTCTCGTCTGGCAGTTTAACTCCAACCCTCGAGTTGATGTCGTTATATCTTGGTGTTTCCTCAACCCCTGGGTTGACTTGTGTCTTGATTTGTTCTTGACCCCTGAGTCGATATTATATTTATTTTCTCAACCCCCGATTTGATATGTTTTATCCTCAGAGATCTACTGTCAGTCAAGAGCAGCTGAACATGATTTTCTAAGGAAGAGTCCACATTCTGTCAAGAGAAACTGAATACTATTTTTCTACTCTCAAAGGTTTATCGCCAGTCAAGAGCAACTGAACATGATTCTCTAATCCCCATTTCATTTGCATGACATCTAAGAAATCGAGAGTATTTCTTAGTTCATTTGCATTTATGATTAAGAAATCGAGAGTATTTCTTAATTCATCTGCATTCATTTTTAAGAAGTCGGGAGCACTTCTTAACATTTCATGATTAAGAAATCAAGAGTATTCCTTAGTTCATTTGCATTCATGATTAAAAAATAGAGAGTATTTCTTAGTTCATTTGCATTCATGATTAAGAAATCAAGAGTATTTCTTAATTCATCTGCATTCATTTTTAAGTAGTGGAGAGTACTTCTTAGCATTTCATAATTAGGAAATCGAGAGCATTTCTTAATTCATCTGCATTCATTTTTAAGAACTCGAGAGTACTTCTTAGCATTTCATGATTGAGAAATCGAGAGTATTTCTTAATTCATTTGCATTTAATATTTAAGAAGTTGAGAGTACTTCTTAGCATTTCATAATTAGGAAATCGAGAGCATTTCTTAATTCATCTGCATTCGTTTTTAAGAAGTCGAGAGTACTTCTTAGAATTTCGTAATTGAGAAATCGAGAGTATTTCTTAATTCATTTTCATTTCATATTTAAGGAGTCGAAAGTACTTCTTAACATGCATATCTTTAAGAAATCGAGAGTATTTCTTAATTCATTTGCATTCATATTTAAGAAGTCGAGAGTACTTCTTAACATGCATATCTTTAAGAAATCGAGAGTATTTCTTAATTCATTTGCATTCATATTTAAGAAGTCGAGAGTACTTCTTAACCTGTATATCTTTAAGAAATCGAGAGTATTTTTTACACCATCATTAGCATTTCATGATTAAGAAATCAAGAGTATTTTTTAATCAATTTGCATTCATCTTTAAAAAGTCGATAGCACTTCTTAGCATCTCATGATTTAGAAATTGAGAGTATTTCTTAATCCATTTGCATTCATCTTTAAGAATTTAAGAGTACTTCTTAACCCGTATTCATTCATGTCACCCGAAGATTGATAAATCAAGAGTAATTCCTAAATTGTGTTGCATCCATTGGCATTATCATTTGTTGATTAAGAAATCAAGAGTATTTCTATGTGTTCATTCATAACCATAAGCATATCGTTCTATTGCATAAAAGGTAAAATTTTGGTTATGTTTGGTATTTAAACTATCTTTCACTATGATGATTTGAAGAGAAGAGTTCTTCATATCTTCTGGTTAAAGATGTTTAAATATGGGCAGTTGCCATACCCTAAAATTTACCTTGAGTTTTTTATTCGCATCCGCATAGTGCAAACCATTCATTTTGTCATGCATTCTTTCAGTCAAAAGCATTCATCAGGGTTCAGACGAAAAGTCAGGAGTTCTGGCATTTTATCTGGTCTTGATAATATTCATTCGGTCATCTGTTGATTAAAAAATCAAAAGTCTTTATTTCTCGAATCTCAATGCATCGTTCATTCTGTTGCATTTTGTTTCAGAGGTCCAAAGGGTGACAATCGAGAGTATTGTCGTTATCTGAATCTCTGTAGGGTTTAATTATAATGGAGAATCAGAAGTAAATGGTTCAAGGGCAATCTATTTGCATATGATTGTCTATTCATAATTATTCAGTCAGTAATTCAACGCATTTACAAGTAATCTGCATTTTTAACTTATCACAACATGTATTTTGTTTTGTATAACGCCTAAAATATCATCCAGAATAATTTTTTTGATCTACAGATAGACCGGTCAAACCGTTTCTCAAACTGTACGTCAAATTAGTGGGCGAAAAGTTTCAAAATTGAGCTTGCAGACATCGGTAATCTTAATCTACGTTTCGCGTAGTTAAACCTTGTGTGCTCGTTTTAATTTCTGAACTACTTTTTCTGTCACATTTTTACCCGCCTAAGCCTTTTAACCAATCAAAATTTATTTTAAAATCTGATCAAAAGATGTATGTTTTCAATAAATTTAATCCACGCTAATAATTTTAATGTATTCAGTTTATTTTTCGGATAGTTTTGCGTCTGATTTTTATTTATTTTTTATCCGATTATTTTTATTTTTTAGACAAATTAATTAGTAGACTAAATTAGAATTAATTGTGTTCTTAAATATAATTTTTATTTTGTTTTTATTGGTTTTTATTTTAATTGTAAACTATAGTTTTTAGGCATTTTTAAATCCAGAATTAGAAAAAAAAAATCAAAATATCTCTTTCTCTTCCATTGTATAATTGTCGTGTCCCTTTTTTTCATGAAGATGAAAAATGCAAGTACTACACTACAAAACACAAATAATATCTCTGTCTCAGCAAAGGAAAAAATTAAAAATATAAGAAAAAATATCCAATTAATTTGGAGATATTTTTCACTTTTCTTTCCACTCTATTACAGAAACAACGATTTTCCATAAACTTTTGTTCCCATGTGACAACACAAAACCAACTACCATCACCTCCATACTCAACCCTCACAACTTCATAAAAACAACAACAACAAGCTAAAATCTTCCATTCATTTTACTTCACTCAACCCCACACACACCCTCTTTTAGGGATGGCAGGCAGACCAAAACCCGCGGGGTCCACCCGCACCCGAACCCGAGTCAACGGGTGAAAACCCGAGTTGACTGGGTTCGGGTTCGGGTTCGGGTGCCACCCGATATTTCGGGTGCGGGTTTGGGTAGTGTGAAACCCGCGCCCGAAACCCAAAACCACAGCCACTTAGCCATAAAATTACTAAAGTGCCCCTACATATATATAATTGTAACAAATTAGGGTTTTATTTCAAAGTTTCTCTCCTCCCTCTGTCTTTCACTCCTCCGTCCGTCTTTCAGCGACTCCTCTCTTTCAGGTTTCGACTTTCTCTTTCAGGTTTCCACGTCTTTCAGCGACTCATTCCTTCTACCCACGATCTCAACGAATTTTTTTTCTTTTCAGAACAACGACAAACGCCATGGTTTGTGTTGGATGAGTCTAACAACAGGTCTCACTTCTTCTACGGTCGTCAACTCACCAATAACATTCAGGTGAGTTGAAAAAACTGTCTTTTGAAATTCAATATGGGTGGAATTTTTTTAAGATAGAGTGTTGTGTGATTTTAGACTGTGTAAATTGGTTATAAAGTCTCGATTTTTGTCCATAGTTTCTTCTAGTAACCTTAACTTCTTCTCTTCTTCCATAGTTTCTTCTAACATGTTTGTGTGGTGTCCTCTTCATCATGTATGTGTATTATTGTTTTTGGATAGTTTATTAATGATGTTGAACTGTTTAAGAGTTTATGAACTGATTAAGAGTTTATTATTGTGTTTGAATAGTTTAATTTATGAATCTTGTATATACTATGAATGTTGTTCATATTATGAATTCTGCTATTGGATTTCATTTACAATTCTGCAAATTCTGTTATTGGATTTCATTTACAGTTCTGCAAATTCTGCGTTGGTTTCTCTGTTCTACAAATTCTGCTATTGGATTTCATAAGGTTTATTTTTGTCAATTGATAGAAACATTAGGAGGATAGAAACATTATGTTTTTGACATAAGGTTTATTTTTGTCAATTGATAGAAACATTTTGTTTTTGACATAAGGTTTATTTTTAGGAGGATAGAAACATTTTGTTTTTGACATAAGGTTTATTTTTGTCAATTGATAGAAACTTCCTCTCAAGGTTTATTTTTTATTGATAGGTTTGCATTTTTGTCAATTGATTTATTTTTTGAAGCGGCAACATATGCTTAAATTGGATATAAGTTTACTCATGCAATTCTAATTCTAATAGGTCAAATGGATCAAGCGAACACAACCCTGGAACCGGAAGGAACATCTAATCCTACACAAGAAAGTACATGTCCACCAACTCATCAGGAGGTATCTTCTAATCCGAGTCCGACACCTGATGTTGGCCAACAAGAAGAAATTGACACAAGCTTAGAACCTGTATCAAAGAAACTAAGAAGTAATGTGTGGCAAGAATTTAAAAAGATGAAAGTGAATGGGAAAGATAAGGCTGAATGTATCTGGTGTAAAAAAACAACTTAGTGGAACTTTAAAGAATGGAACAAATCACTTGAAAGGACATCTCTCGAGTTGTATTAAAAAAAAAGATTAAGAATAAAAACCATGACAAAGGACAACCATTTCTCTTGCCTACTATCTCAGAAGGAAAGGAAGAGTTGGGAATTGGAACTTATAATCCAGAAAATGTGAAGAAATTGATTGCTGAAGCTATTATTATGCATGATTATCCACTATCAATTGTGGATCACGTTGGTCTTAGAAGAGTCTTTGTTTCTCTCCAACCATTGTGTTAAAGTTCCTACTCGAAACACAATCAAGAAGGAGGTATTGAAAGTTTATGAGGTAACAAAGTTTATATTTTATAACTTAATTGTATCATTTATGTATATATTATTATGTTTGAGTGTAAATATGATTGAGTGTAAATATTATTATATTAGGTTCATTTATGTTCCAGCCCCCCACCCTAGTAAAAGACTTCCTGAAGCACTTGTTAATTGTTTAATGGACTGGAACATTGATTCAAAGCTTTGTACTGTTACTTTAGATAATTGTAGCACAAATGACTCCATGATTAGGGAAATTAAGGATAAGTTGTCGTTGGAAAGTTTGATAAGGGATGGGTCTTTGTTACATATGCATTGATGTGCGCACATCCTAAATTTAATTGTTTAGGAGGGGATACAAGGGCTTAAGGATGAGGTAGAAAATATTCAGGATAGTGTTGCCTTTTGGAGTGCTACACCTAAAAGGCATGAAAAATTCGAAAATACTGCTAGACAATTGAGAATTGTTTATACTAGAAAGTTAGCTCTAGATTGTCCAACAAGATGGAATAACACATATAAGATGCTTGATATTGCCATAGAGTACAAGGATATATTTATTCGGTTGAAGTAACGTGAGTCTTTATACACTTGTTTGCTAATTAATTCACAGTGGCAATTTGCTAAAGATGTTTGTGGGTGCTTGAAATTGTTTAATTAAGTAACTGAGTTGATTTCTGGTACAAAATATCCAACTGCCAACTTATACTTTCCTAAGATTTGTAAGATTAAGTTGGCAATAGAGGAATGGAAAAAGTCCTCCAATTCAATTATTGAGTTGATGGCCACAAAAATGATGGAAAATTTTCAAAATTATTGGAGTGGTGTTCATGATATGATGGGAGTTGCTGCAGTTTTGGACCCTAGGAAGAAGATGGTTGTACTTGATTTCTGGTTTCCTAAGTTGTATGGCCAAGATTCAAGTGCACAAGTTAGTAGAATCAAGGAGATGTGTTATGGTTTGCTCAATGATTATCAGCAGATTAGACTTAGAGATGCACAGCCTACCACTCCATCCATTGGTACAACTGTTGTTGTTGATGACGAGGCTCAATTTGATGCATACGTTAAGACGATTGCCGAAAACTCAAATTCAAGTGTTAAGTATGAGTTGGATCATTATTTGAAGGAGCCAGTTATAAAAAAAACTCCAGATTTTGACATTTTGAATTGGTGGAAGGTAAATGGAGTTGTGTATCCAACACTTCAAGCAATTGCAAGAGATGTGTTAGCTATTCCTATCTCTACAGTAGCTTCTGAATCGGCCTTCAGTAATAGTGGTCGAATATTGAGTCCTCATCGTAGCCGACTTAACTGGAGTATTGTAGAGGCTTTGATGTGTGCTAGGAGTTGGCTATGGGCTGCTGAGAATAATGGTAAAATTTTAAACTGTTAATTCAATATTGTAAGGTATGTCAAATAATCTTTACATATTGTCAACTAATTATTCTTTGTTATTCTACATGTGATGTATAGGAACTTCTAGAGTTGCAGAAGAATTTGCTACTGTGTTGAATGAAATGGAGTCTGACGATTAAGGTATTTTGTACTTCATTTAGTGTAAAAGTGTTGAATGAAATGGTGTTTTATTTAACTTCAATTTACTTCTTAATACAGCTAAATTGATGGAAAGTTGTTTGGGTTACCATTTTGAAGATTAGAAGTTGTTGTTTCTATGCTTTAACATGATGAGTATTGTTGTTTCTATGTTTTAACACTGTGAGTATTGTTGTTTCTATGTTTTGCCATGCTTTCAAGTGATTTGTTATGTTGCAGGCCTGCTAGTTGCTTATTTACATATATATTTATTCTGTTGCAGACTTGCTTTCAGCAATCAGCAGGGTCGACTGGGCCTTCTTCTTCTGGTGCAAAGATAACAAGACATAAAAGTTACTGTTGTCTGTCTTTAGTTTGCTATTGTTTTCTTTGTTGTGGTAAATGCAATGCAATTGTAAAGTTTTATCTTGTACATTGCGATGCAAGACAATGTTAATGAACTGTTTTTGCAATGAAATAAAAGAGTCGACTAGAACTCATTGTATTTTACTTCAAATATGTTTTTCAAATTTTCATTTTTTTCCTGCCTTAAAATCTTTTTTTTAAATGAAGATAGAGGAATAAGGTGATTTGGTGTTTTGGACACATTTTATGTGATGAGTTTGTAGGTTCCACCATTAGTGCATCAAATTGATATATCTTGATTCTGTAACTAGTGTACTGTGTATGTGTGTTTTAGATTTTCATTCAATTCTGTGTTTTAGATTGGATTTGTATCCAAGTGAATTTGCCTTTTTGGTGGAGATAATAAACGCTTTTCTTTTCCTTAGTAAACATAGAATGAAAACTATTTTTTTTCCAGTTTCTCTTGAGATCAATGCATCTTCTGTCTGGTTTATTATTGGATTTTGGACTGTTGTTTCTTATAAATACATGTTGTGTGGTTGATATTTTAATATGGAGATAGAGATTCTGTTCTTCATATTTTACCTTGTCGTTCATTTTTCCCCTAATCTATTTGGTTATATTTTTCAGACTCAAAAGAAAAAGAAAGACAGTGATCTGAAATATGATATATTTGGTTCAATTTAATTAAAGGTCTGCTACTGTCTGTTTGTCTGTTGCTTGTTGTAAATCAGAACTCATAATGTTGGAATTTGCTGTTGGAATTTGCTTACAGGCCTGTTGTTGGTGTCTGTTGAAATTGCTAAAGATGTCTGTTGGAATGTTCTGTTGCATGTTGCTGTTGGAGACTATTCTAAACAAGTGTATTCTATGTTGCTTGACAAACAAGTGTATTCTATGTTACCATGCTGCTGTTGGAATTTGCTTGGCAAACAAAGTATTCTAAGTTAATGTTGTATTTTAATTGTAATGTTAAGATGTTGAAAACCTATTCTATGTTAGGGCAAGCACTATTCCAAGGATGTATTTTAATTGTAATGTTAAGATGTTGAAGACCTTAATTTTATTTGAAATGTTACCTAATTTGATGGAAAGTTGTAAGATGTTGAAACTTAATTCAAATTTCAATGTTAATGTTGTATTTTTGTGTTTTTGCTACGGGATCGGGTTTGGGTGAAAAAACTCGAACCCAACGGGTATGGGCACGGGTGTTATTTTGCCACCCGAATAGCCTTTGGGTTCGGGTTCGGGTTCGGGTGCGGGTGCGGGTGTTGATTTCGGGTGTGGGTTTGAGTAGTGTGAAATCCGCACTCGACCCTACCCGTTGCCATCCCTACCCTCTTTTCTCTGCTCCATTTTTTTCTCCACTACAAAATGTCATAAACCATACTTATTTGTCATACCCTAAAATTTGTCCTACTCTTTTTTAAATTTCATTTGGCTTATTGCTACATTCCACCTCATACATAATTCTCTTATGTAGGTCAAACATTTCATCTACATTTTCCATTCATCAATTCACCCAGCATATTTTAGAACAAAACATGAAGGAGTCAAAGTTTGACACAACCAACATTTGTTACTAATTCATTCGCAATCATTTCAAAGTTCACTGCATTTTTGCATATTTACTTTCCTTGTCATCTTATATCAAATTAAACTTACTTTTTTTTATACTTTGATTTGTTTTGTTTTTTCAAATATTAACTTGGCTTTGCTATAATCAATTCTTAATATGAAAATAATAATAATTTGCATCCTTATTAATTAATTCAATCCATACATCCATCAATAAAATTGCAAACAAAGGCCAAGGTTTGGTATTGAACACGAGGCACGGAGCCCATATAAGGCTAGCTACCGAAGAAGCAGTCAACTCCATGAAAATTGCTTTCCTACACATCTTATCAACGAGGACCACACACCATTTAAGACGAATCTATAAACTTTGTCCAATGGACAACGCTGGCTGAAGTTGGTGGATATGCTATAACTTAGTTTGTGTTATATGTATTAGTATTACTTAGTTGATGGAGGAACTTGTTTTTCATGGATTTTCAAGTTTTAGTTTTCAGCTGAATTCTTGACTAAATACACAACCTTTAACTTAATTATTTTAGATATTTGGTTTAATTTGGGTTAATAGAAAGGTTATTGTCATATGCTATACTTTCAAAATACTCATTTTCAATACTATGCTTTCTCTTGAAAATTAAGACTATAGATAATTGATAAGTTAATCTATAGTGGATTGAGGGTGCATTAGAAACGAAAAGTGACCTTTTGCGAGGAAGAGTAATCAATAATTTGACTAGAAAGTTGGCCGGAATAGTGGAACAGAGTAGTGGACGCCTATGCTTCAGCCTCAGTACTTCAAAGTTGCATGATATTTCCCTCACAGTGCTCAACCTGCAACAACAAATGAATTTGTAGCAGCAACCAAAAGATGCTTTTAAATTTGTTGATTACTCAGTCGAAGAGCTTTGTGACATGTAGGTTCTTACTTGAGAAACTGGCAAATGGGGAACTGGCAAGTCCATGAACGACAACGATCTTGTACCTAGATTCTTCCTTTGGAGAACCAAATTCTCGGTATGTCAAATGTCTCCGTCACAATTTCACTCTAGAAAGAATGTAGACAGCAAGGGACAACTTGCTCGACTCGCGCATTTCCTCGGAACAGTTTGTCGAACCTGCGGACAAGCAAGCAAAACTAGTAAAACACACAAACTACAACAAACACTAACTGCTGAAATTCACAACAAAAGTGGCTTGCACCACTACAATAGAGGCTTTGGTAGTGAAAAATGGGTTTAGCAATAACTGTATCCACTTGGTTGCGGGGGAAGCAAAGGGCTCCCTCCGTCTGCACATCACAAGAGAAGAAGGTTATTGATCACTGCGGAGATTCCGACGGCATCGTTGTTCCAACAAGCAGCTTTTGTCCAAATGCAACCTCTGCCGCTGTTAATCATGGACCAAGTCGCGAACTTGTGAACAGAAACCTCTGCACAAGTAATATCTGATCAAGTAAAAAGCGACTATTTTGTTGATGCAGCCATTGTTTTCCACAAACTTCAGCGTCATAGCCGGACCGCGCATATCGAAACTCAAGTTGATTGTTGCAACACTTAGTGAAAGCTGATAGGTTCAGCTGCAAAACATAAGAACCACTAAGATTCCAAATTGAGTTCACAGTAGAATTAATATCACCACACTCTAGGATGAACCGAACTTCTTATCTCTCTTTAACTTAAAGTTCTAACATAACTCACTGATTGAGGTTCATTAGCTAATTTCCTAACTATCATCCACAACAAAGCTAACAGTAATAAAAGCAGAACTGATAAATTATTAACATCAACATTAACAGCACAGGCTAACAAATCAACATAACAAATTCTTATTAACATGTTACTAACCAGGATTCATGCTAACCATTTCAAAAATAACTATAGCAACAATTTCGCTCATAACCAACTTTCAGCAATGCCAATAGCCTCAACATAATTCAAGACAGGAACTTGTGATGATAGCCCTTTCACCATTACCTGATATTCATCAGTGGATTTTCCTGTGATTACCGCTCCATCATATTGATTCAACTGAACAAGAAGCATCAATAAGACATACGCAGTACACCACCTGTAGGATCCCAAGTAACTCTTGACGGTTTGCGAATGGCCGACCCCATACAAGGATAGAATCCGAGAATAGGCATAGTTGAACAGCCTTTACACGTTGTCTTTCTGCCTGGCCATTTCCATCTGAGAATTCAATCATCAACATCCTACAAGTATTACCTGCAACATCACCCAAGCAACAATATTCACAATCCATTCACTAGATATCACATAACCATTCACAATCAGAAAGCAGCCACTAGGATCCGCAAATAAATTCCTTTAAACAACTAACTATACACATCCATACTGACTGCACTAACATTCAATCCATAGCCAGTTCATCATAATTCCGTTAATTAACAGGTTCATATTGGAATCCACAACCTGCAACATTCAGGTAGTAGCAGCATAGCAATGTATTTGGCATTCATCCAATCTCCTTTAACACACAGCCAACTCCAATAAACAGATTAGCACAATTGACCTAGCATGACAATTTTTGCACGCCTACAAACTCTATAACAACCAAGTGAGCTGAATTTCTAAATCACACATTAATTAACAGACTCACAACTGAACTTATTAACACCTAGCACAACTAACTCTTTTTTTCACTAACTTTCATTTTCAAAAACCAATACAACCAACTGTCTCAACATTAATTCATCAACTAACTTTCAAACTAACACTAACCTATCCTAACTAACTACCCTTCATTACTAATCTAACTTAACAAGCTCATAACAGAATTTCAAACTCAAAGTCACATAACTACCCTAACCAAATAACTAACTCTTAACTAAACTCCAAACCATTTCCAACTGTCACAAACCAATCTAACTAATTTCATTAACCTCCTAACTAACTGGCGAGCTCATCAATAATTAACTTCTAACACACCCTAACTAATTCAGTTACTGATCAATCTATTTAAGCCTTCATCATCCTCAATCCAAGTTTCAACAATCATTCTTGCACTAAACCTCTCAATCTCCATCTTCCTTATCCACCCTCTCTCACCAAACCCTCACCAAAGCTCAATCTCCCCATTGTTGAGCAAGCTTCACATTGAAGCTTGCTGCAACAGAGCTCAACCTTGACTCTCTTCATCACAACTCTCTCGCTGCACCCAACTCTCACCCATAAACAACAATAACTCAGACAACAGCAACAACAACGAGTTTGACTACAACACGAAGGAAGAGTAGCAAAAAAAGGAGGGCACGAAGAAAGAAGAAATAATTCAAGGCAAACTATGTACCTGGGCAAGTTTCTGATCACCTTCTTCGTCCTTCAGTGTCGACACCGAAGGTAAGTTAAATTTTCTTCAAATCACCTCGAATTTGTCACCATTGGGTAAGTCTTGATCGTATGAGACATAGCCCTAAGATCAGAGAGGTGAATTCTTCAGCATAAGGATTCAATTTAGTTTTTTCCCACCTGTGGGTTCTTGCAATGTGAGTTTGGTTTGTGTGATTGGTAAGGAATTCGGGGAAGTTACCGGTGAATTCGGGATCAGAAGGATGAAACGAGTTCAATAGGGTAGCTTGTGTGAGGTGTTGCTCTCCGCCGCCGGAGACGAACTCCAGCGCGGCGGAGGAAAGGTGAGATTCCGGCATGTTGAAATTTGAGAGAAGGAAGTAGCATGAGATTGTGTGTTTGAACCTCACGCTGAACCCTCGCCATATGTTCTCACGTGTCTTGGGCCTAGCCTATGTAATTACTACTGGCACCCATCTGACATGGATTGGCAACAGTGTTTTGTTGATTCAAACCCAAAACTATATTTCCAGCATCATGTGCAGGCCTGACACGTTCTTTTTATTCTTACTCACAATCTGTTTTTAGTACCTAGTTTAGTTTAGTTTAGGCTTAATGCATCTTTTGATCCTTTAACTTAATTTAAGATTTTACCTTAGTCTTTTATTTAATAAATGCTACGTTTTGGCTCCTTAACAACAGTTATGTTAGTCAATTTGATCCTCTCCGTTAAATATTAGGGAAAAACGTTAATTTTGACATATATGACAGCTTATGTGTTATTGTGTTATCCGACCTAGCTTTCTGAATATTTAAAATTTAGTTGTTTTTTCGTTAAATTTTTTTTAGCTGTGTTGAAATCTTTTCAGTGTGTTTAGAAAAGTTAAAATACGAAGATGAGAAGACAAAGAGAAACCCTAGTTCAGAGAAGAGAAAATTGAAGAAAATTAAAGAAGCTAAAAAGCTTCAAGATTTCATCGCCTGTCACATCTCTAAATCATTAAGCGATGAACATTGTTAGATGTCAAACATGCTATATATTTGTATTCAATACTTGGCATTTTTCATTACTTTCCATGTGTAACTTGGTGATTTTAGTGGTGATTCGTGTTGTTCTTCAAACATTGGAATATACGTGTGGTGCTTGTAATTTGTGTGCTAGTGTGCAGGAATAGGCATGAAATGATCAAGAATGTAAGACACAAAGAGTGGATGGAAGCTGCCATTGAATCATGAAGCTACAACAGGGTGTTCGCTTTGCGAACTCTGGCGAAGGTGCCAGCGAAGGTTCGCTTTGCGAACAGCAGCGAGGCTTCCAGCGAAGAGAGGCAGAAAGTTTCAGTTGGAAAAGAACCTAAAGTTCGCTTTGCGAACTCCCAGCGAATGTTCGCTGGTTTGCTCGTTATGCGAAGGACCTGGCGAATGGAGGCAATGGAAAATGGACCCTGAATTCGCTTTGCGAATGAGCTGGCGAATGATTCGCTGTGCGAATGGATCGTTCGCAGTGCGAACCCACGACATCAGCCTAGGGCGGTTTAACTCTCTGAGGCACTTAAGGTGCCATTTTCTCTCATTCGCTAGGCGAATGATTCATTCGCAGTGCGAATGCTGCAGAATTCAAGTGTTGTATAAATAGATTTTCACTTGTCTTGAAAGGGATCTTTTGCTATTTTTCACCCAAAAACATAGTTTTCTGTCTTTTGAGCATCCAAGAGGGAATTTTCACCTTGAGAAGCTGAAGTCACATCCATTCTCGATTATTCGACGTGGATGTTCATTCATCTCCTCTTGAAACTTGTCATCCAAGCTACCATGAGAATGAGTAGCTAAACACTCTTGTGTTGAGGTTAGATGTAGTTGATCCTGATAATATGTATTTCTTTTGATCTTTTGTATATGAACAAGGTTTTTGATCAATATAGATGGAGTTATTTGCTCTTAATGATTGATGCGTGGTTTGTATTGCTCTAGACATAGATTCTACAAATCATGACCTAATAATTTCATCTCTTAAAAACCAAACTTTAGACATAGATTTGGGATTTGTTATTCGCTTTGTGTTGATCTTAACGATTGTTGTTTCGATTGTTAGTGTTGCACCCCAAAATTTGCTCTCCTTACTTTAGTACTAACTGGCTTATGTTGCATTGCATTTTGCATTATCATGTGTGCATATCATTGGTTCTTAGCATGGGGTCAGGGTGCCTGAGGCAGTGCTTCAGAGAGTTCAAGAAGGTCCAATCTGGTCTATCACATCATCAAGAGTTCACAAGTGGCAATCATTCTCTCCTAACCAGTGCATGGATTAGGGTTTTGAGATTCTTGGGTTTATTGCCTCAATGGGCAAGCTCATTGGGTTTTTATCATCATCAAATGGCATATCTTATCTTTGTTTGAGAGGATACACATCATATTCAGAGGAATTTGGATTTGGAGACTGTGTTATTTCCTCCTAGACTTAGGGTACCACAACTAGGGTTTGCTATAAAGTCAGTTTATTTCTGATTTTTTGGGCAAGACTTGATTCCATGGTACTCCTTGGGTCCCTAAATACCTAGGGATGGGAGGTTGTCCATTAATTTGGTTCAGGAGAAGTTCAATTGATCAGAAGATTGAGAATCAGTTGAATGGGGTAAAAGTCAACAGTGAGAGGAGAAGTCAACTGTGGAATTTTGAGGTTCTCTCCAAGGTTTTCAAAGTCTCACATCCTCATATGGTCTCCAGGGGTCAAGTTTCATACATATTTATCAGGAATCAGGAGTTGGTGCAAAGTTTCTAAATTTGGAAAGTGACCTATAATGAAAAGTTTCCATTTTTGGCAAGTTCCTGCACTGTATTCAACTTGACTTTTCACCATCAAGAAAGCTTCAAATGAATTTTTCTCCAACATGAAAGTTGAAGATCTTTTTCTCCTCTTTCCAACAAGTACTAGTGGGTCTCCATATCATTTGTGAAACTCAACTTATGATCCAAAGAAGGCAAAGTGGTTTTTAGGGTTTTTCATGGTTCCATTTTCACAACTTTGGGCATAATGACCTACAATCAAATCCATTGCTTCATGCCACATTCTAATAGCAAAAGACATTCTTTGAGGATTATTTTGGGCCCAAGAACCAAGAAATTAGATGGTGCATGTATCACTTATCCTCCATTATTCAAAATTCCCAAATTATTTAAAAGTCATGAATCAAAAAAGTTTCAAGGCCCAATTTAAATGTGGTGTAATTATCAATTCAAATGCAAGTGATCCATCATGAAACTTTCAAATATCCATGCATGGAGGAGGTGTACTTAACATAATGCATTTTTCCAAAATTATTCAAAAATCATTAAACAAGGAATTACCCAAGCCCAATTCATCATCAGAAGAAAACCCTAGCCTATTTAGACCAATCCATGCACTGGTTAGGGTTAGTAACACGTGATATATTGGAGAAAAAAAAGTGCAATCCTAATTCTTGAAATCATTGGATCTCTCAATTCACAAAGAGTTTTGAAGAAATTCTTTCACCAACAGAATCCTGGTGATCCACAGATTAGAAATCAACCACCATTCGCAGCCAAAGGCAAGGAATAGAGTGGCACCATCTCAGGTTGGTAGGTTTTTTGACCATCATAAAAATCTCCTTTTAAGCATGAATATTGACGTGCTATGTCTGCTGATCATCCTAATGTAATTTTTGTTGTGTTTGGGCATGTGGTTTGCTTGTAATATGGATTTAAAGTTTTGTGCCCTAATTTATTTCTCTTCGTATTTCATCATACCTTGGTTGTTTGACTTTTTTAACTGCGTATTTGGATTCCTGACGAAAATCTGGGTGGGATAGTGTATTCGCACGTGTGTTTTGGTGTTGTTTTGGTCGCAGGTGGCCGAAGAAGGGAGCGGAGCCCTAGCTCCGGCGGGTGGCGGCCGGTGAACCAGTCCGACGAGGGTTTGGGTGAAGGAGACACAATCCTGGCCATCCATTATCTTCATCCAACGGTCCAGGCGAGGCCACATGTTTTATCTTTTATTTTTTTTTTTCTGAATTTTAATTACTAATTACGTGTATATTCACCCACAGCAATTACCATGCACGTCCAATTATATTATTTTATTTTAATTACCTTGTTTTTAGTTGACTCGTTTGTGACCGTTTGATGGATCGTACGACTGAGAGGCTGCTAGAGAATTAAAAGTGGCATGTGCCGTGCGCGTGGCAGACCATGCGTAGTCCTCTTTATTTTTTTGTTTTTTCTGATAAACCCTTGGGCTGGGCTGCTATTCGCACCCCCCACTCTGTAGCCCATATCATTTCCTCTTCATTTCCTTACTAACGCACCCCCCCCCCTTCACATTGTATTTCATTTTTTATTTTATTTAATTTATTATTTTCATTTTTAATTATTAAAATTGCATACTTGCATTAAAAAATTACTAAAAAATTTCATGCATCATATTTATCATTTTAATAAATTTTCCAAATTTTATTTTTTATTTTTATTTTATTTTTATCATTTAAATTAATTATTTAGTCTATTTTCTTTTTGAATTATCCATATAATGCATACTTAATTTCTTTATTTTATTTCTCTGCATCCGTAAAACATTTTTAATCCGTTCTTTTTGCATTTGTGCATTAACATCCTAAATTGCATAAAAATATTTTTCTTTCATTTTTAAATTTATTTCATATTGCATTTTGGTCCTTCCCTTTGGCACATTGAACCCTACTTCTCACCTGGACTTTGCCTAATTGTTTAGATGACTAATATCTTGATTTTTTGCAGGGATTTTTGATGTTTGGTTTATCTCTGGTTGAATAATATTGATGTTTAATTTGGGAATTTTAGGAGTTATTTTTCTAATTATTTGATTGGCTTTCACTTGAGATCTTCTTGTATGCCTATTTCTGACCACATATGATTATCTGTTTGAAAAGGCACTTGTGCCATTTGCTTTGGGGTTGTTTCTCTAACTTCTGAGTTCATGATTGGATTATTATCATTATTGTTTGCCATTGCTTGATTTTCATTTGCTTTGATATTATTTATGTCTGTTTCTCACTAACCTTTTATGCAGGGACTAAGGTAAGTTCTTTAAGGGTATGGATAAATATCCATGGTCACCCTTATCCTTTCTTTCTCTCCTATCTTCTTCCTTTAGGATTTAGGTTGTCGTCAAACCTCACTAGCCGTAGGTCACCCATGCATGATAACTTTAGGATTCATAGTCCCCCTTTAGAGTTACCCTTGTGTCCTCTCTCTTCTCGTCTCAAATTTCTTTAAAACACTTAATAAGAATAAGGTGTATTGCACACGAGCCTTAAGCGTGGGGAATGAGAAATGAGGGGCTTCCTCTCATCTTTCTAGAGTGCTTAGCGAGCGTCCTGTCTTGGGACGATGCGTTAAGTATTCGCCCTTGTGCCCTAGACTTTGGTGCAATGCAGCTTAGGAACTAACTTAAGCCACTTCTGTCCTAAAAAACACAAACCAACTTCAAACCTTTTTGTCCTTCGGGATTTCAAAACTTAAAGGCTATTTTCAAAAAGGGCACGTTACTTTCCGTCTGAGACGCAAACAGGCATCGACCCTAACTGCCGGACGCGAACTTAACGTCGCTCATAAAAAACACAAAAAGAACTTGGTCCGAACTACGTTGACTCTGAATTCCCCATTGCACAAAGGGGGTACGTAGGCCTAGGACGTCGACGTCCTACCGAGTCTGTCATAGTTTTCCCCTTCCCTGTTTTAGTACAGCCATAGATGATAGTATAACTCACACTTAGAATAGACAACAAGCGTGGATCTCATCGAGTACGATGGACGCGTGGGGTGCTAGCACCTTCCCCTCGCGTAACTGACTCCCGAACCCAGGCTATGGTTGCGATGACCATTCCTTTCCCTCTTTCTCAGGTTTATGCGGTGTTCCCTTTCCCTCTCTTGGGATAAATTTACACAGCTGGCGACTCTGTGTTTTCCGCGCCACTCTCGCGTTTGTACCTGGATGAAAATCCTGGGAGCGACAGCTGGCGACTCTGCAGGGGAAGGAGATTGACCTATGCTGGTTCATCCCTAAGCGAGTCAATCCTAACGCTTGCTTGTCTTTGTTCTCTTTGGGTGTTTTGTTTTTGTTTTGCTTTGTGTGTTGTATTTTATTTTTATTTTTTTATTTTTACCGCATTTTCTGCATTTCATTCTTTATTACTGTCATGCTGCTGTGCTGTGCTGGCTGTCTTTGTTTTGCAGGTTGGGTGGGACCGAGAGCTAAGCCCAATACCCAGGCTTGAGAATACCCTAGGACTAGAGTGGAAAGTAGTGGGACCTACGTGCCCGCTTGGTACGTTTGTGTGTTCACGAAATTCAGAACCAGACGAGGCTATCTTGGGACGCATTCTAACATGTGTGTCTTGCGCATGTTGGGGTGTTGATCTAGAGAGCTGTCGACTCTGGTGACCGATCATTGAGGACCTTAGTGGAAACATCCCTCTTTAGTGGTGAAAGTGGCAGACCACATCCTGTGGCAAACCCATTCGCACCCGAGGGCCCGCTTTGGAACTCGCATAGGATGGCCCCTACGTTTTGAAGAGAATCAGTGGAGGCACTCCTCGATTGACGATAGTACTGTACCCCGAGGGATGAATGTACTATTGTTTCTCGACCTCAGTGCCAAAGCTGAGGACCTTCCGCTTTGGAGAATCGGTTGAGGCCTCCTCGATTGATGATGATGCCAAACCAGAAATGGTGAATGTATCATCATTTCTCGACCTGAGAGCCAGGGATACTGAACATCCTAGTACCCACACGTGAGAGGGGATGGGCGTTTGCAGGTTTGCAGGTAACCGAGACCTTCAACCTACCTTGTTTTCCAGATTTCACATCAATGTCTGATTATTTGAGTTCCTCAGTGGTTCAGAATTCTGGTTTTCTGGGTTGTGGTTCTCGTTCAGTTAACAGCACAGCACATCAAGCAGTGTTGTCTTGACCCCATGTTTGCATGAGCATATCATTTTTCTTGCATTCTGACATGTTTGACATTTTTCAGGGCTTGCATCTTACTCTTGATTCCGGTTTTCTGAGGTTACTTCAGCATGGATGTCCAGAGAAAGAAAACTGTTGCCTATTCATTCCCAGAACCGACTTTGACACTGATTCACAAACTGATTAATATGGCTGGTTCCGGAGTTCGTACAGAGTTCAGTGGAAGGTATGAAAGACTTTTGAAATTTGTCTATAATATCTCCAAATATGAGAAGGATGCCATTCACACACTTCTTCAGTTTTACGATCTGTCTCTGCGTTGCTTCACTTTTCCAGACTACATCTTGGCCCCAACGTTGGAGGAGTTCTCATTTATTTTGGGAATTCCTATCAGTCATGATATAGTTTTCTTTTCTGAAGAACACCCCGGGGTAAAAGAAATGGTTGTTGCTCTTCATATTAGTGAATCCGTTCTGAATAGTAACATTGAAGAAAAACAAGGAGTTAAGGGTTTCCTGTTGAAGTTCCTGTTTGATCAAACCTGCATACATGTCAAAGAGAAGAATTGGACTGCTTTCCAAGCTATCCTAGCTACGCGCATCTATGGGATTGTCTTGTTTCCGAATATTCCTGATCTCGTGGATATGCATGCCGTCAGAGTCTTTATTTCAAAGAATCCTATACCTACCTTGCTAGGTGATGTGTATCACTCAGTTCACTACAAGAATGAGAATAGGCGTGGAAAAACTGTGAGTTGTTGTGCACCACTCTTATCTACTTGGTTTCTGAGTCATCTCCCCGAATCTGGCGCTTTCGTTGATACGAAAGATTCTCTGAAATGGTCAAAGAGGGTTATGGGCTTGACTGCTGACAACATTGTTTGGATCAATCATGATCTGCTAGGAATGGAGATTATTTACAAGTGCGGAGAATTCCCTAATGTACCCTTGATAGGGAGAAAAGGTGGAATTAACTACAATTTTTCCCTTGTTATTAGACAGTTTGGTTATCCTTTGAAAGGTCCACCTGACGAGAGAGACATCAGAGAGTCCTTATTCTTCAATGGTATTGAGGATCAAGAGATGATGAGGAAGATTGTGAATGCTTGGAAACAGGTGACCAAGAAGGGTAAAACTTCGTTCGGAAAATGCAATAACCAGGCTTTTTCTTCCTATAAAGAGTGGATTACGAATAGAGCAGAAGAGGAGCTTCTTCCTTTCCCAGTGGAACCACCTTTGTATCCTTTGGTGATCAAGCCTCCTACCACAATTGAGATAGAGAAGTTTGATAAGTTGTGGGCGGAAAAGGAAAGGCTGTGGGAAGAAAATTGTGAGTTAAAAAGAGAGATTTATCAGTGGAAGCATGAGCGGGGTGAAGCTGTTCATACCGCCAAGTTAAAGACAGAGCTTCTTGCTAAAGCAGAAAAAGAGCTAGCGGACATGGTCACATCCAGACAAAAGATGAAGGAAGCTTTGGATGGTATTAGTAAGGTTCTCGAATCTAAGAAAGAGGAATTAGAAAAGGCTTTGCTGAAAATCCACAGGTTCAATGATCACCAAGAAACTGCCATGGCCGAGAATAAAAGAAAGGAAGACGACTACCTAGCTAAGATTGATCAGCTGAAGTCGACGCTCAAGAAGAAAGACACTGAGATCCTGTCAGGGGTATTCAAGAGACAAGCAGTCGAGGGTCGACTCAATGAAGCCATAGCCTCCATGGAGGAACTGAAGCTCCAAGCTGAAGTAAAGAAACCTAGACATGAGGGTCCTAGCATAGATGGTGCTACTGGAGAAGACGCTTGGGAGTTACATTGCCGATACTTGGATGGGATCATACACGGGAGGGACATTCTCATTCAATGGCTGATTCAGAGGCCGAAGCATCCCGACACCAGAAAGCTGTTCGAGGAAATTCAAGACTGGTGCAGAAAGCATAGTGGATGGGGAGGGTTGACGCTTATAAACTTTGATGATATGCCTTAATTTTCTGTTCTCTTTTATTGTATTTGGGATCACCACCAGGCCTGTTTTGTGTTCCGCCCCTATGTTTTGTGTTCAGACTTGTTATCTCGGATTTGTGATTGTTGACATTTGGTTTTTCTCTGGTTTTCTTAATATATGAGCAGGAGTTCCATTATATCTTATTGATTAAACCGGAATCAAGGGGCGGATCGCCCTGCGAATATTCAAACATGTTCATTTGCATATTCATAATCATTTTGCATAACAGGTGTTTATCTCCGGTGTTCTTATCTTATTCCAATCTCAGAATTGCAGACTTAACTCCTCAGGCCGTTCAGGAGTTGATCATGGAGCAAGTTTAAGCTGAGTTGAGGGAACTGCGAGGCCAGATGAGGCAATTCGGGGAAGACATGCTTCAGGAGCAGAGGATGCTGAGGGAGGAAATCAATCAGTTGAAGACTCAGATGGGTTGGATCATGGAAATTTTGAATGGGGTGTTGAAGAAGGAAGACAGTCATGTGCCCGCTTCCACAGCAGAGGTTCTTATTCCTCCCATCTCTTTGGGGTCTCCTCTAGACCATAGATTACCTCATGGATCCTCTCCCCCGTCAGAGCTTTTTCATCAACAACCGTCTCTTGAGGGTCTTAATCCAGAGAAGCTTGGTAAGAAGTTTGATCAGATTCCGATGCCATACGCTCAGTTGCTTCAGCACTTGCTCAAGTTTCAGCTAATTGAATTGATTGTTGTGGGACCTCCACACACCAAGTTTCGTATGGGTTCCAATGTCCATGATAGGTGTGAATTCCATTCAGGGGCACCTGGTCATAATGTTGAAGATTGTAAGATGCTCAAGTACAAAGTCCAAGAGCTCATTGATTCAGGGGCAATCAAGTTTACATCAGTTGGCACTGGTAAACAAAGTGATGTTACTCCCAGTGTTGTAAAGGGACTGAGGACTCCCTCTTTTACCAAAGGATCCACCTCGCGTCAGGGATCTCTTCCACAACCCTTGTTTGTGCCTCAGCCGAATGTGGAAAGGAAAGTGCAAGCGCAGGTGAGGCGCCCAAATCAGCATCGACAGCAGAATTATCAGCAACAGGGGCAACTGAGACCAAGAAGGCCCAACAGGGTATTTGATCCTATTCCTATCCCTTATAGTCAGTTGTTTGCTCGTCTGCTCGAGAACTTTCTGATTCAGACGAGGAGTACCACGCCGGTACCATACCCTATTCCTCCGGATTATGACATGACTACTAGGTGCGAGTTCCACTCGGGAACGTTTGGGCATACGATTGATGAGTGTAAGGCATTCCAGCACGAGGTGCAAGACCTGGTAGACTCAGAGATCATTGTATTCACTGAAGATGATATGTACATCAATTGAAGCCTCCTTTCTCAAATGAACACCCAGTCTACAAGTACGTCCAGGCAGGATTAAGCTTCCTCAGCAATGGCAATCTTCAGCTTCTTTACTGCATTTTCATTTGTAGTTTTTTATTTCTTGTTAAAGCATCGTATATATGCAAGACTTGTTTGTTTTTTATGATGATATTAATGCAATGAGTATGTTTTCCTTGAAGTAATCCATTCGTATTCACTCTTAAATGTTTTTATGCACTGCAATACCAATTTTCTTTGTTTAGAACTCTTGAGGGAGGATGACGAAATAAGAACGCAGGTTTCTAATGGTACGCTTTTGGATAGAACCCTGTTGAGGATGTACAGGCATTGTTTCAAACCCCTAAACATTGGAGATATAAGGGAGATAGACACTCGTTAACCCCTTTGAGCCTTGAAGTAGGAGTTTCCTTCGTATGAAAAAACCCTCATAATTAACCCAGGGGCAGGGTAGGCATCAGTTAGTTTGACCGAGCATTCAAATTTCAAGGAGAGTGTGCGTCTGAGGATCCATTACCTTCTTCCCACCAACAAGAGATGCGAAACCACGATGGTCATCCATCAATAACTAAGGAGTGAGGCAGTCACAACCCTGTCAAGCAAGTAAGACAACCAGTGTCACACGCTTTGTTCAAAAGAGGGATATAAAAAGAAAGAAAAGAGAAAAGCCCGCTAAGTCAAAGCGACTTAGGCAAAAGTTAGGGCATCCCGCTGGACTTCAAAATCGAAAAAACTCAAAAGAGCCAGTCCAGGCAAAAATTAGGGATCAAAAAGGCAAAAGAAAGAAAAGGCGAAAAGCGTTACAAAAGAAAATCCTCTATAAGAACAAACTCGTGTGATTACAGACACAAAAAGGGGTGACTGTCATTCCAAAACCTCCTTAGGTGTCAAACCAGTGGTTGCATCCCTTGAAGATCATAAACCTTCGGAGAAATGAGCGTTTGTGTCAGATTAACTGAACATAGGACTGGAGAACATCACGAAGAGTGGGTGGGCACCGATAAATTTTGAGCCATAAATCTTTTTTCTGAAACCGTGAACCAGACCATGTTACAACCCTTAAAAGTCCTAATTGAAACAGGGTTTATTCCGAATGCGTGCTTCAACAGGACAGCGTTCCTGACTCCTATGAGTTGTGTTAATAAGATTTGTTGGTATTGCATGTGCGCATTGTTTTGCCATTCAAAAATCAAGGTCGCATCCCGGCTAGTGATTCGTTCACAAGGCTTGGCGACGCATTTTCAATCAAACTTCAAGGTTAACATGAGCGTTGCATTAGAATTATCATTCTCATAAATAATTTGTCCTGTTTGCATACATGTGCCTAAGCATCAATGCAGCCTACACAGTGAACGTCAGTTAAGAAGCTTGATCCTGCCAAGTTGGGATGCTTGAAAATTCTGAAGGACAATCATATCAAAAGGTATGCTGCCAAGAGACTTAGTGTAGAGGGGGCTCTCCCCAGTAAGTCGTGTTAAGATGTAGCCAATCTGGGACAGTCACGTCGAGAAATCTCTCCGAAATTCAGTTATTCTGGGGCGTTCATTCTAAGATCAGGGGCAAAGTCACTTCAAAGCTCATATTGAGGCAGGCCATCCCTAGAGCATGAGAAGTTGTCCTCTCCATAAGACGGTTAATCAGAAGCACCTCCTCAAGGTTCAAAATACTAAAGCAGAGTATTTTAAAGTCATTACGATCCCTTTCGAGGTAATGTACTTCATGGATTATGAAGACTGGGGCAGTTATGTCGAGATATGATAAATCTCTCCAAGAGTTTGAAGACCCTGGGGCAGTGCGAACGCCCGGTCTTCTGTAAAATCCTCTTGAGATGATTTCTTCCGTTAGACCTGGTGGTCTGGGGCAAGTGGAAAGTTCAAAGGGCCGTTTATGAACATAAAGACAAGTCAGGTCGCAGGGCAACATGATTGTATTCTCCCAGCAGTTTGCTTCCCCAGCATTGAGATTGCTCCTTCCCCAGCAGGACAAACTTTCCTCAGCAGAGCAGGCTTCCCCCAGCAGGAGACTTGGGAAGTATTTTCTCCGAATCAAGATGTTATTTCCCCACAGAATCAGGGTGCTCACCTTCCCCATCCAGTCAGGAAGCGTGCTCCCACCGACGATGTCACAATCTAATCCCCAGCAAGGTGGGAGTAAAGTCATTCTCCCCAGCAGCAGGCTAAGTTCAGCAGTATCCCCAAGCAGGATGGTATTATGGGCTGGCATCCCCCAGCAGGTCCTAAGCCCATCTGTTATTGGCAATCCTCAGTAACAAACCTCCGGTTCCGTTATTGGCGTCCATTCTCGACTCCCCCGGCAGAGGAGAAATCTCAGGTTTTGGGTGTTACCTTCAGTGAAAGACAGGTGGGGTCCCCGGTGGTAGAAGTTGTTGATCCGAAGAGTCGATCAGTATGACCCTACTCAGCAGAGTTCCTGGATTCAGAGGACAATTTATTTTTGTCATCCCCAGCTGAGTGGATCTTTTCTCTCCGACATTTATTTTGCTGGAGGGACCCCTTTTTGCATATCATGAGCATTTGCATTGCATCCTTAAGCACATAGCATTTCCATTTCGTATGGAGCATTACACCACTATTCAAACACCATTGAATTCGAAGCATAAGCCAGGTTTGATACTTTCTTTGCCAGTTCTCTTTCTCAGCAGAGATGGCATAACTCAGGAGATTTTGGGGATGTGTTCCTCATACTTGTGCTCCCCGGCAGAGTCTTTTATTTAGACTTCTCCTTTCCCAGCGGAGCCATCTTATCTGTGGATCATGGGTCCGTTAGAAGTTTGTCTGGCCTTTCTCTTTTGTGAAATCCCGTTCTTACCTGACATATTTTGTTTGCCAGAGGTGATTTAAACCAGAAGTTTTGTCTCACGTTATCCCCAGTGAAGTCGGCATTTATTTTGCTAGTTTCTCTTTGTCAGCAGGGATAACAATCTTTTGGAGATTTCTTTTGTCAGTTTCCCTTTATCAGTAGGGATGGCATCAGTTTGCTAGTTTCTCTTTGTCAGCAGAGATAGCAATCTTTCGGATATTCCTTTTGTCAGTTTCCCTTTATCAGCAGGGATGGCATTGGTTTTGCTAGTTTCCCTTTATCAGCAGGGATGGCATTGGTTTTGCCAGTTTCCCTTTATCAGCAGGGATGGCATTTGTATTGCTAGTTTCTCTTTATCAGCAGAGATAACAATCTTTCAGATATTTCCTTTGTCAGTTTCCCTTTATCAGCAGGGATGGCATTGGTTTTGCTAGTTTCCCTTTATCAGCAGGGATGGCATTGGTATTGCTAGTTTCTCTTTATCAGCAGAGATAGCAATCTTTCGGATATTTCTTTTGTCAGTTTCCCTTTATCAGCAGGGATGGCATTGGTTTTGTTAGTTTCCCTTTATCAGCAGGGATGGCATTGGTATTGCTAGTTTATCTTTATCAGCAGAGATAGCAATCTTTCGTATATTTCTTTTGTCAGTTTCCCTTTATCAGCAGGGATGGCATTGGTATCGCTAGTTTATCTTTATCAGCAGAGATATCAATCTTTTGGAGATTCTCTTTGTCAGTTTCCCTTTATCAGTAGGGATGGCATTGGTATTGCTAGTTTCTCTTTACCCACAGAGTTAGCAATCTTTCGGATATTTTATTCGTCGGTATCCCTTTATCAGCAGGGATGACATTCGTGTTGCTAGTTTCTCTTTACCCGCAGAGTTAGCAATCTTTCGGATATTTTCTTCGTCAGTATCCCTTTATCAGCAGGGATGACATTCGTGTTGCTAGTTTCTCTTTATCAGCAGAGATAGCAATCTTTTGGAGATTTTCTTTCGTCAGTATCCCTTTATCAGCAGGGATGACATTCGTGTTGCTAGTTTCTCTTTATCAGCAGAGATAACAATCTTTTGGAGATTTTCTTTCGTCGGTTTCCCTTTATCAGCAGGGATGGCATTTATTTTGCTAGTATCTCTTTATCAGCAGAGATAGCAATCTTTTGAAGATTTTCGTCCGTCAGTTTCCCTTTATCAGCAGGGATGGCATTTATTTTGCTAGTATCTCTTTGTCAGCAGGGATATCGATCTTTTGGAGGTTCTTTTCGTCAGTCCCCTTTATCAGCAGGGATGGCATATTTCGAGATTCCTTTGTCAGTTCTCTTTATCAGCAGAAATGACGTAACTTGGGAGAGTTTGTTTCACTTTATACCCAACATAGCTAGCACTCGTCCGTATAGTGACAGTACAACATTTATGGCCAATTCTCCAGCAAAGGATTGCAAATTTCCGGGCTCTTTGGTATTCAATCTCCGTGCATCCTGATCGTCTAAAAGTCGTCGCTATCATACCTTCAGGATCATGTCGATTGAATAGGGGCAGCTGTTGCACCCCAAAATTTGCTCTCCTTACTTTAGTACTAACTGGCTTATGTTGCATTGCATTTTGCATTATCATGTGTGCATATCATTGGTTCTTAGCATGAGGTCAGGGTACCTGAGGCAGTGCTTCAGAGAGTTCAAGAAGGTCCAATCTGGTCTATCACATCATCAAGAGTTCACAAGTGGCAATCATTCTCTCCTAACCAGTGCATGGATTAGGGTTTTGAGATTCTTGGGTTTATTGCCTTAATGGGCAAGCTCCTTGGGTTTTTATCATCATCAAATGTCATACCTTATCTTTGTTGGAGAGGATACACATCATATTCAGAGGAATTTGGATTTGGAGACTGTGTTATTTCCTCCTAGACTGAGGGTACCACAACTAGGGTTTGCTATAAAGTCAGTTTATTTCTGATTTTTTGGGCAAGACTTGATTACATGGTACTCCTTGGGTCCCTAAATACCTAGGGATAGGAGGTTGTCCATTAATTTGGTTCAGGAGAAGTTTAATTGATAAGAAGATTGAGAATCAGTTGAATGGGGTAAAAGTCAACAGTGAGAGGAGAAGTCAACTGTGGAATTTTGAGGTTCTCTCCAAGGTTTTCAAAGTCTCACATCCTCATATGGTCTCCAGGGGTCAAGTTTCATACATATTTATCAGGAATCAGGAGTTGGTGCAAAGTTTCTAAATTTGGAAAGTGACCTATAATGAAAAGTTTCCATTTTTGGCAAGTTCCTGCACTTCATTCAACTTGGCTTTTCACCATCAATAAAGCTTCAAATGAATTTTTCTCCAACATGAAAGTTGAAGATCTTTTTCTCCTCTTTCCAACAAGTACTAGTGGGTCTCCATATCATTTGTGAAACTCAACTTATGATCCAAAGAAGGCAAAGTGGTTTTTAGGGTTTTTCATGGTTCCATTTTCACAACTTTGGGCATAATGACCTACAATCAAATCCATTGCTTCATGCCACATTCTAATAGCAAAAGACATTCTTTGAGGATTATTTTGGGCCCAAGAACCAAGAAATTACATGGTGCATGTATCACTTATCCTCCATTATTCAAAATTCCCAAATTATTTAAAAGTCATGAATCAAAAAAGTTTCAAGGCCCAATTTAAATGTGGTGTAATTATCAATTCAAATGCAAGTGATCCATCATGAAACTTTCAAATATCCATGCATGGAGGAGGTGTACTTAACATAATGCATTTTTCCAAAATTATTCAAAAATCATTAAACAAGGAATTACCCAAGCCCAATTCATCATCAGAAGAAAACCCTAGCCTATTTAGACCCATCCATGCACTGATTAGGGTTAGTAACACGTGATATATTGGAGAAAAGAAAGTGCAACCCTAATTCTTGAAATCATTGGATCTCTCAATTCACAAAGAGTTTTGAAGAAATTCTTTCACCAACAGAATCCTGGTGATCCACAGATTAGAACTCAACCACCATTCGCAGCCAAAGGCAAGGAATAGAGTGGCACCATCTCAGGTTGGTAGGTTTTTTGACCATCATAAAAATCTCCTTTTAAGCATGAATATTGACGTGTTATGTCTGCTGATCATCCTAATGTAATTTTTGTTGTGTTTGGGCATGTGGTTTGCTTGTAATATGGATTTAAAGTTTTGTGCCCTAATTTATTTCTCTTCGTATTTCATCATGCCTTCGTTGTTTGACATTTTTTTACTGCATATTTGGATTCCTGACGAAAATCTGGGTGGGATAGTGTATTCGCACGTGCGTTTTGGTGTTGTTTTGGTCGCAGGTGGCCGGAGAAAGGAGCGGAGCCCTAGCTCCGGCGGGTGGCGGCCGGTGAACCAGTCCGGCGAGGGTTTGGGTGAAGGAGACATAATCCTGGCCATCCATTATCTTCATCCAACGGTCCAGGCGAGGCCACATGGTTTATCTTTTATTTTTTTTTCTGAATTTTAATTACTAATTACGTGTATATTCACCCACAGCAATTACCATGCACGTCCAATTATATTGTTTTATTTTAATTACCTTGTTTTTAGTTGACTCGTTTGTGACCGTTTGATGGATCGTACGACTGAGAGGCTGCCAGCGAATTAAAAGTGGCATGTGTCGTGCACGTGGCAGACCATGCGTAATCCTCTTTATTTTTTTGTTTTTTCTGATAAACCCTTGGGCTTGGCTGCTATTCGCACCCCCCACTCTGTAGCCCATATCATTTCCTCTTCATTTCCTTTCTAACGCACCCCCCCCCCCCCCCACACACACATTGTATTTCATTTTTTATTTTATTTAATTTATTATTTTCATTTTTAATTATTAAAATTGCATAATTGCATTAAAAAATTACTAAAAAATTTCATGCATCATATTTATCATTTTAATAAATTTTCCAAATTTTATTTTTTATTTTTATTTTATTTTTATCATTTAAATTAATTATTTAGTCTATTTTCTTTTTGAATTATCCATATAATGCATACTTGATTTCTTTATTTTATTTCTCTGCATCCGTAAAACATTTTTAATCCGTTCTTTTTGCATTTGTGCATTAACATCCTAAATTGCATTAAAATATTTTTCTTTCATTTTTAAATTTATTTCATATTGCATTTTGGTCCTTCCCTTTGGCACATTGAACCATACTTCTCACCTGGACTTTGCCTAATTGTTTAGATGACTAATATCTTGATTTTTTGCAGGGATTTTTGATGTTTAGTTTATCTCTGGTTGAATAATATTGATGTTTAATTTGGGAATTTTAGGAGTTATTTTTCTAATTATTTGATTGGCTTTCACTTGAGATCTTCTTGTATGCCTATTTCTGACCACATCTGATTATCTGTTTGAAAAGGCACTTGTGCCATTTGCTTTGGGGTTGTTTCTCTAACTTCTGAGTTCATGATTGGATTATTATCATTATTGTTTGCCATTGCTTGATTTTCATTTGCTTTGATATTATTTATGTCTGTTTCTCACAAACCTTTTATGCAGGGACTAAGGTAAGTTCTTTAAGGGTATGGATAAATATCCATGGTCACCCTTATCCTTTCTTTCTCTCCTATCTTCTTCCTTTAGGATTTAGGTTGTCGTCAAACCTCACTAGCCGTAGGTCACCCATGCATGATAACTTTAGGATTCATAGTCCCCCTTTAGAGTTACCCTTGTGTCCTCTCTCTTCTCGTCTCAAATTTCTTTAAAACACTTAATAAGAATAAGGTGTATTGCACACGAGCCTTAAGCGTGGGGAATGAGAAATGAGGGGCTTCCTCTCATCTTTCTAGAGTGCTTAGCAAGCGTCCTGTCTTGGGACGATGCGTTAAGTATTCGCCCCTGTGCCCTAGACTTTGGTGCAATGCAACTTAGGAACTAACTTAAGCCACTTCTGTCCTAAAAAACACAAACCAACTTCAAACCTTTTTGTCCTTCGGGATTTCCAAACTTAAAGGCTATTTTCAAAAAGGGCACGTTACTTTCCGTCTGAGACGCAAACAGGCATCGACCCTAACTGCCGGACGCGAACTTAACGTCGCTCATAAAAAACACAAAAAGAACTTGGTCCGAACTACGTTGACTCTGAATTCCCCATTGTACAAATGGGGTACGTAGGCCTAGGACGTCGACGTCCTACCGAGTCTGTCATAGTTTTCCGCTTCCCCGTTTTAGTACAGCCATAGATGATAGTATAACTCACCTTTAGAATAGACAACAAGCGTGGATCCCATCGAGTACGATGGACGCGTGGGGCGCTAGCACCTTCCCCTCGCGTAACCGACTCCCGAACCCAAGCTATGGTTGCGATGACCATTCCTTTCCCTCTTTCTCAGGTTTATGCGGTGTTTCCTTTCCCTCTCTTGGGATAAATTTACACGGCTGGGGACTCTGTGTTTTCCGCGCCACTCTCGCGTTTGTACCTGGATGAAAATCCTGGGAGCGACAGTTAGCGTGAGACATCATCTAACGGTTTAAACAATGATACTCACGACTTTGCTTTAGACATAAACTTAGTCGAGAGGATACGCGATTGTATTGGTCGGAAACTAAGTTCATATGTGTGATTAATCGGATATATATGAAAAGGATTAGCGAAACCTAACCTTGACATGCTTTTCTAAAAACCTTACAAACTCTTTGCCACAAATTTACTCTTTGCTACCAATTTATGTTAACCGAAATCGAGAACCATTTGAAACTATTGAACTTAAAACATTGTAACTATTGAAAGGCAAGCATCTAATATCGACAATCCCTGTGGAGACGATAAAAACACCCCCTAATACTGGATCAACAAATTGGCGTTGTTGTCGGGGATTGTTCATTGATATTGCAAGCATTGCAATAGTTGTGTTGTTTTAAGCTTGTTAACTTTTTCTCGAACTTGTTAATTTGTTTTGTTTAGTGTGCAGACTTTGTTTTATGCGAGGGAAACTACCGGCTGACCAATTTCTGTTCGATCCTGAGATTGAAAGAACTGCTCGTAGAATCAATAGCAGAACGAGACGAATGAGGCAACTAGCGAGACAAAAGCAAGAACAAAAGGGAAGTTCGACTTCTATACCACCACCATTTCCACAGTTACTTCCAGCTATGGAACATCCACCACCACCACCACCACCTGCTTTTAGACCATGCACCAACAGTCCGAGACACAATGCACAGTTTGCTCGCAATGCGCAGAACGGTCGTCATTCAGAAATGAAGACTGGTATTCTAAAACTGCTATATCAAAGTCCTTTTACTGGTATGGATCATGAGGATCCTTTTACACATCTGACGAAGTTCTATGAGATTGCGGGAGCAACTGGTGCGCCCGAAGCTGAAGAGGAATCTCTGTTTAAGAGACTATTCCTCCCGCATTCCCTCATTGGGAAGGCCAAGGAATGGTATCTTGATCAGTCAACGGCAATAATGACGGATTGGAATGCACTTGAAGAAAAATTTTTGGAGCGATTTTTCCCACATACTCGTTTTATGGAGGCAAAGACCGCAATCGCAGTGTTCACACAAGGTGCCAACGAATCTCTAAATGAAGCGTGGGAGAGATTCAAATCTATGTTGAGGAAATGCAAGGGGTATGGCTTTGATGAATTGTCTCAAATTCATATTTTTCGGAATGGACTTCAACTTGTGCATAAAACCTTGTTGGATGCCACCGCTGGTGGATCCTTAATGAGCAAAACTGCTGAAGAAGCCACTGCCATTATTAACAAGATGGCGTTGAATGATCATCAAGGAAGTCATAATCGTAGCTCTTCTCAAAGGACTCCTGGAGTTTTGGAACTGGGAACCAACGATGCTATACTTGCTCAAAACAAGTTATTATCCCAGCAAGTTGAGTTGTTGACGAAACAAATGTCTAAACTTCGACAACAATTTAAAGAGATTCATGATTCTCCGAGTAAGAGTGTACATGTAGCTTGTTGTGAATTGTGCAGGGGAGATCATCCTACCGGATATTGTCCTCCGGTTGTGGAGGAGGTAAACTATGCTGGAAATCCGACTCAAGGTTATCAAGGACGACCTCCGTACCAAAGTGCTCAACCACCGTACCAAAATCAACAAGGCTATCAACCTCGAAGCAACTACCAAAATCAACAAGGATGGAGACAAAATCCTTACCAACCACCCCAAGAGCAAAGTGGAAGTTCAAGAATGGAGGAGACTTTCACCAAATTCATGCAATTATCAATGGCAACTCAAAAGAGTACGAAAGCTTCGATTAAAAATCTTGAATCGCAAGTAGGGCAACTTGCCAAGCAATTAGCCAAAAACTAACCGGGGCCATCCTTCTCCGCTACCACTCAACCAAATCCCAAAGGGGAGTGTAAAGCCATTTTCACAAGAAGTGGTAGAATAATTGGAAGAGATGTTGAACATGAGGTGGTAGTTGAAAAGGAAAACGATATTGTGTTGGAGGAAGTCGAAAAAAATGATGAAAATGGGGTAGTTGAAAAGAATGATGAAGAAGTGAGGAAGAAAAAAGAAAAAGAAAGAAAGGAGTTTGAGAAGGAAGTTTTACAAAGACGGTTACCGTATCCCCCTACTCCAAAGAAAAAAGAGAATGATAGGTATTACGCAAGGTTTTTGGAGTTATTTAGTCGGTTGCAAGTAACCGTACCTTTCTCTGAAGCTCTGGAACAAATGCCTAGGTATGTCAAGTTCATGAAAGACATACTCATGAAAAAGAAGAGGTGCACTGACAAAAACAACATTGATCTTAATGTCGAGTGTAGTGCCGTCATCCAATGTGTGCTTCCTCGGAAAGAACAAGATCCGGGAAGAGTAGCTTTACCTATTACAATAGGTAATGATTTTCAATGCAAAGCTTTGGTTGACATGGGTGCGAGCATCAATCTAATTCCCTTGTCGGTGGTGAAAAGACTTGATAATATGACCATAAAATCAACAACCATGATCTTACAACTGGCGGATAAATCTAGAACTCATCCGTATGGTGTTGTGGAGGATGTGCTAGTTAAAGTGGATAAATTCTTCTTTCCTGTTGATTTTGTGATTGTTGAAATAGATGAGGATGAAGATACACCGATTATATTAGGCCGACCATTCATGAAGACCGCCAAAATGTTGGTGGACGTTGATGAAGGCTTAATGAAAGTGCGGATCAAGGAAAGTGGTATGGAGGAAGAAGCTTGTTTTACATTATTCAAAGGAGTGATGTTTGTGAATCAAATGGATGAAGTCGTGCAAAAAGCTAAAAACTTGAAAAAAGAGAAGTTGGAAAGTGAAGCATTTGAAAAGAAGAAGAATGAAGATGCAAAGGTAACCTTGATGAATTCATGTTGGGATTGGTCATTTTTAAAGAAAAGGAGACAAAAAACGGGGCACGATAACTGATGAGTTTGTGTCGTGTAGTGTGTTCGTTTCGGTTGCGTCGGACCGTCGAGCTTAGCCAATGTTAAACAAGCGCTTGTTGGGAGGCACCCCAACATTGTAAGTATTTATCGCTTTAATTGCTGTTTTAAATTATTTTAGATAGTTGAATGATTGGCAAAGTGACAGCAGGACAGAAAAATAGAAAATTTTCAAAACTGTCTCATTCGCTGGCTCCTTCGCACTGCGAGTCTGGGGCGAGCATTCGCCAGCCAATTCTCATTGCGAACCCAGCGAGACAGGGCTTATGTTTTTGCTGTCACCTCATAAATTTTGGGGTTTTAATTAAGTGGGTGGGCCAACACATAGGCCCAAGACCCATTTTAGTGGCTGAAGACTTGAAGGGAAAAACCCTAGTCCCACTTGCCTCTCTCATTCAATTAAAAATCTCTCAAGAACTCTTTCTCTCTCACGTGCCTTTAGCTGCTCAAATTTCACGTGTTTTCTCCACCAATTTCCATATTCCAATTCAGGTTTGTATCTCCTTTCTTGATGCTTTCTGCTAGTTGTTGTTAGGGTTGTGACTTGCATTAGAGGCATTTAGGAATTTAAGGTTTAAATTCTGTTGGAAAGTTTGCATGTTGAATTTTCTGCAACCCTTAGAATAGAAAGGACTTTGAGAATGATGCTCTGATGTGGACTGTGTGGCTGCTGTAATTTTTCAAAATTTTCGTGGCTTCGCTGGCCCCTTCGCAGTGCGAATCAGGGGCGAATGCTCACCAGACTTCGCAGTGCCAGTATTGCAGCGAACAGAGCAGTCTTTGGATTTTTTTTATGAAGTTCAGTTCTGATTTTGTTTGGTTTCTGATTTCTAATGAACTGTCTTGGTGTTTTGTGTTATTTTGTTTGTTGATGTGTGCAGATGGGTCCAAAAACTAACCCTGCTAAAATGCGAAAGTCCTCCACATCGCGACAAGTGCCGATCCGGTTCGATGAAGCTCGATTTAGAGGTGCCACACAAGCTGCGAGATATCTGACATTGGAAAAAAGAATGATTCTAGCGGAAAAGAGGTTCATTTTAAGTGAACAGGGGAGTTATCGTTCGGTGGCCGCTCTCTGGGAAGCAAAAAGTTGGAATCGGCTGATAACGCCAGTCGATAGTTATAATGTGGAAATTGTCCGGGAGTTCTACGCGAACGCCCTCCAGATGATGGCGACCTGTTCAGTTGGACGACTCAAGTTGGGGGAAAGACGGTGAGGTTTGACCGTAGGACCATAAGTACTGTTCTTAGGAGTCCTCTGCCGTTACGAGCCAGTCAGATTGATGATTACCATAGGGATCTTCACCTTCACCGAGATATCCCTAAAATGACCAGAGATCTTTTGCGCCCGGGAAAGACTGTTGAACTCAACCCATCTGGGGTTGCGATTAGGTATAGAAGGGAGGACATGCAGCCCTTAGCTCAGCTCATATTGCTTTTGGTGGTTACCAATATCAAACCAAAGTCGCATTCCTCAACCGTCCCTATTCCTTTAGCTCACCTAGTCCATAGTATCTTGACAAATGTGCAGATTGATGTGGCGCGTATAATTGCCAATGAGATAAGGGCAATTTTGGAGAGTGGTTTAGGAGGTAACGCTTCTAGGAAGAATGCCCCTCTCGCATTTCCTTGTCTTATCATGTCATTGTGCGCAGAGGCTGGAGTAGATTTGCTTATGCGACACCAGGTTACGATACCGTCGGCTATCAATGATCGATATGTCGACAAATTCTGCAAGCCTAAAGGGGCTAGGGGTGAGTCGTCTGGTGCTGGTGCTGAGGTCGGCACAAGTGGTGGAGATGCTTCTGGGTCGCATAATTTTTATCCTTATCAGCAAGAAATTTGCCAGTATAACTGGGGCTGGATGACGGCTTCTCAGCGCGCCATGTTGGACTTACATGATTCTATGCAGGTACTCCAGCTTCAGATTTGAGATCCCGCCGTAGAGCATTCTATGATGTCGAGGGAGCAGTTCCTCACACATGCTGGTTGGCCTGAGGCCAGGCCAGTATTCGGAGGGGGAGAAGATGCGGCTGGTCCTGCTGGTGATGATGTGGAGGTATCTGGCTCTGAAGAGGGGGAGGATGACCAGGTGACCGAGGTGTATGCTACAGAGTCTGAGGAGGACTGATTTCTTTTGATGATGGTTTTGTACTTCCTTTGTGCTACAAAGTGAAGTTTTATTATGTTCTATGTATTTTGTAGTGTTTCAGTTAGTATTGATGTACCTTATCCACTATGTTGGATTATTTTGGATTTTGGGATGTATTTGTACCGTTGGTGGTATCTTGTTTTGACTTTGTAGGTGTGTTTACACCATTACATTCTTATTTACTATTAGTAGTAATATTTGATGTTTTTAGTAAAAAATTTCTGTCTTTATTTTACTAATATTTCGGTTTTAAGTATTGTATTAAGTGTTGAGTTCTTCAGTTTACGAATGCTCAGCACTTAAATTGTTGGTATGCTTTTGTGTTAAGAGTTGAATTCTTCAGTTAACGAATGTTCAGCTCTTAAAATTGTTTATATGTTTTATGTTGGTATGCTTGTGAGGATTTAATGTTTCCTTCTTTTGGTGATGAAACTTGGGGAATTTTAGGTTGGTGATTCTTTATCTTAAAGGAAGATTCCTCCAAGATGGGATGACTATGATAGTACTTTAAGCATGCTGTTGTGGCAAGGTACATAGCTACCTAGTCCTAGAATTTAGAATGTATCAGAACTTTGTGTCTTGGTACAAATGAAAATGTTGTTTCGTGTTACAACTCTCTTTGAATGCTTGTGTCATTTAGGACCAAAAATCACAAAAGTGAGAAACCTCCATGTTATACTATATGCTTTAGATTGATGATAGATTTTGTTTTATACTTTTAATTCATGCTTCATCTTGTGATTTGTGTGATTTTGTGGAAGTATTAGAAATGATCAAGGCACTTGTTGATTTTGAGCACAACCATTTCTTAACAGTAATTTACCCGTGAGTAGTGAGAATTTGTTAGCCCCTTTGTGCCTAAATTTGTTAGATCTCTTTCGGTGATGACTTGGTGTTGTACATGTTTTAAAAATCTTAGTCATCATTGAGTTTTTGAGAGCTTCTAAATTTTTTTTTTCTTCTTGAACCTTTGAACTTTTGTTTTAATTGACTCCCTTGCCTTAAAAAGCAAGGAACATTCACTTTAGGTTGAGTCAAAAATAAGTTGGGGAGAATGAAAAGAAAATTGGTGAATTACTCAAAATTTTGAAAAAATTCAAGCAAGCATGAAAAGAGAAGAGTTGTGAATATGTATGTACAAATGAGAAAATGTTTGCTTGAATGAGAAAAGTATATTCAATAATTGTGCACGATAGTTTGAGAAGGTGTGATAAAGGAAAAAATTGGTGAATGAAGTTGAGATGTTGTGAATACCTTGTTTAGTGAATGTTCTTTTGCATCGGCAATTTCGTTTCAATGCCCGTTAGAAATATCCCTTTATTGTTTACCCGACCAAGCTACAACCTTGAAGTCCTTAGTGATCTTTTGCTTCCATGATTTCTTTCGTGATCATTTAGATATTGTATGAATTGCTTAATATTTGCATCATTTGTCATTTGAGTGTAATTGTCCCGTGCTTGTATGCGCGTTTTCCTTCAATCCTTTTTCGAAGAGGAGTGTTAGAATGACATGTGCATGATGAGTTAGTTGTCTCTTGAAACGGTGTTTGAAAGTTGTTTAAGAGTCATGTTCTTTTACATTGTAAGTTCTTGGATTGTGTAATTGTTGTTTTGTTGTGATTGTTGTTTATTTGAGCCGTTTCTCTTGTCTTGGGTTGAATTAAATACTCGAGCAAATCCTCTTAAGAGGCATACTTTGCTTGAGGACAAATAAAGAGTTAGTTGGGGAGAGTTTGTTAGATGTTAAACATGTTATATATTTGTATTCAATACTTGGCATTTTTCATTACTTTCCATGTGTAACTTGATGATTTTAGTGGTGATTCGTGTTGTTCTTCAAACATTGGAATATACGTGTGGTGCTTGTAATTTGTGTGCTAGTATGCAGGAATAGGCATGAAATGATCAAGAATATAAGATACAAAGAGTGGATGCAAGCTGCCATTGAATCATGAAGCTACAACAGGGTGTTCGCTTTGCGAACTCTGGCGAAGGTGCCAGCGAAGGTTCGCTTTGCGAACAGCAGCGAGGCTTCCAGCGAAGAGAGGCAGAAAGTTTCAGTTGGAAAAGAACCTAAAGTTCGCTGGTTTGCTCGTTGTGCGAAGGACCTGGCAAATGGAGGCAGTGGAAAATGGACCCTGAATTTGCTTTGCGAATGAGCTGGCGAATGATTCGCTGTGCAAATGGATCGTTCGTAGTGCGAACCCACGACATCAGCCTGGGGCGGTTTAACTCTCTGAGGCACTTAAGGTGCCATTTTCTCTCATTCGCTAAGCGAATGATTCATTCGCAGTGCGAATGCTGCAGAATTCAAGTGTTGTATAAATAGATTTTCACTTGTCTTGAAAGGGATCTTTTGCTATTTTTCACCCAAAAACATAGTTTTCTATCTTTTGATCATCCAAGAGAGAATTTTCACCTTGAGAAGCTGAAGTCACATCCATTCTCGATTATTCGATGTGGATGTTCATTCATCTCCTCTTGAAACTTGTCATCCAAGCTACCATGAGAATGAGTAGCTAAACACTCTTGTGTTAAGGTTAGATGTAGTTGATCCTGATAATATGTATTTCTTTTGATCTTTTGTATATGAACAAGGTTTTTTTATCAATATAGATGAAGTTATTTGCTCTTAATGATTGATGTGTGGTTTGTATTGCTCTAGATATAGATTCTACAAATCATGACCTAATAATTTAATCTCTTAAAAACCAAACTCTAGACATAGATTTGGGATTTGTTATTCGCTTTGTGTCGATCTTAACGATTGTTGTTTCGATTGTTAGCGTGAGACATCATCTAACGGTCTAAACAACGATACACACGACTTTGCTTTAGACATAAACTTAGTCGAGAGGATATGCGGTTGTATTGGTCAGAAACTAAGTTCATATGCGTGATTAATCGGATATATATGAAAAGGATTAGCGAAACCTAACCTTGACATGCTTTTCTAAAAACCTTACAAACTCTTTGCCGCAAATTTACTCTTTGCTACCAATTTATGTTAACCGAAATCGAGAACCATTTGAAACTATTGAACTTAAAACATTGTAACTATTGAAAGGCAAACATCTAATATCGACAATCCCTGTGGAGACGATAAAAACACCCCCCTAATTCTGTTTCAACAAACATCCACTTTGCAGGTGACATCTCTAAATCATTAAGAGATTAACATTCACTTCTTCAATTTTATACAAAATTTATTTGATAGAACTGTTTTGTTTTATTGCAGTTAGATGAAGATTTGGAGAGAGCAAGATGATGAAGAACAGGGTCCTCTCACAAAGCGTTTCAATTTAGGGTTTTTGTTGTACAACTAATTTTTAGATTTGGCTCTGAAATTGATTATTTGAACTGCAAGTTAGGATTTTGGTTGTACAATTAATTTTTAGATTCAAGATTTTACATATAATTTGTGTTTTGGGAAATTTATTTTTGCTAAATGGATTTAACTATGTCTCTATAATGTATTTGTTGCAGTATATCTAATGTCTCTATAATGTATTTGTTGCAGGATATCTTATGTCTCTGATTTATGCTTGTAACCAAGGTGATGAAAAGATATTAAGCAATACATTGCATGTTTCGTTGCGAGTACGCCAATGCAGGATAAACTTTCATTGTTAAAAAAACGGCAGCAGATGAGTCTGTCGAGGTTTGATTGTTGTTCTTATAAATTATAAATGTTGCCTGCAGATTTATATGTTATTGTATTTTGCGTTATCGAAAACTGTTATTGTCATAACTAGGCTTAGGGTTTTTATTGTACAATTAATTTGTAGATTCAACACAATTTAGTCAAGGTATATTATGAAAAGATATGTATCTCAATGAAAGGCAATTGCTGTAATCGATTACGACAACATGCCAACGATAGATGCGGTTCGTTACTTTGAACAGGTATTAACAACTTTCATACTCGTTGTAGGCTACTACTGAAATTTTACTAAGAGTATTTATTAGTAAAAGTTGTTTATGTTTATTGGTATGTAAAACTTTGCATCAATGTCGTGCAGTTGGGTCCTGCAGTCAGCCATATGATGCTGGTTGTGGAAGAAAATCCTATTAATCTATTATCTCCTCAGCTTACGCTCCTTTTGAAATTCAGCATTATTTGGCTTTGGCTTTGTAATCTACAACGTTTTCAAGAAGGAAGCATTGTCATCATTGCAAAATTTATTAGAATACGAAAAATATTTACTTTGGATCAGGCTCCTATAAAATTAGATTAACTATAAGGATTTATATATCTATATTTATATAATGATTATGCATGTCATCTTTAACCTGTGTAGAATATGCATGGAAGATGATGCTAGATATTGTGGGTCAGTTATGCAAGAAAGCGAGCAGGAGGTTCAGAATTCTTTAACTAAATTTGTTGATCAGCTGCCTTTACAATGTTGCTTAAAATTAAACACACTCTTTTTACAAGTTAATGGTTATATATGTGTGTATATATATATTTCTGTCAGGTTTCACAAGGAGTCTGAAAGGCACCAATTTCATGTTGGCAGCTTCTGGCCTACTGAGAGAGCAAAAGAATATACAATATTATCAAGTGGAAGAAAAAACAATTGCAATTTTGAGGAATTACTGGCATGCTACTAATATTACTATGCTTTGTTTAATCATTTTACTTTTTGAATATAGAACAATTGAAATCTGCATTTGTTTTAGTAATGTAACATTGTAAATTATTTTCCATTTTGGTTTAATGGTTTTCGTTTTAATGAAGAATGCAACAAAATTCTGGTTTAATGCTATTACATTCAAGATTCTATTGATATGAAATTTTGGTCTAGAACTGGTAAAATGTGATAAAATTATGGTCTAGCCACTTTAAATGTTATTTGGTTGATGTCTTGGTCTGATCCTTTAATTGAGCATAAGGTTTCAATTTAGTCCCTTAACTAAATTGTTAACTCATTATTTTGACTTTTGATATGCTGTCATGCCACATCATCACAAGTTAACGTTTTTTCTCAACCTTTTAACACAAAGGATTAAGTTGGCTAATAGAACTATTTTTAAAGGACTAAAATGTAGCATTTATTAGATAAGAGACTAAACTGAAATCTAGAATTAAGTTAAAGGACTTCGTCACTAATTAAGCCTTTAGTTTATAATAAAAACATTAGTTTTGTTAATTAGAAATTTAATACATTAGTTTAGTTAATTAGAAATTTAAAACATTAGTTAAAGCAATCCATACATTAGCTTAATTAGAAATTAATTCATTTTTCTTAGGAAATTAATCCATTAGAGATTTACTTAGCTTAATTAGAAGTTAACTCATTTTTCTTAGAAAATTAATACATTAGCTTAATTAGAAATTAATTCACAATAGACTTTAACTAACAACTAATCATGATTTAGTCTTAGGAGGTTTTTATCCCTTAGGAATTTAATTCTTGCATTTAAATTTTGATTGCTTTTTGCCATGAATGTTTAGGCGTGAATGTTTTATTTTCTATACTTGCTCTTGTATGGTTCACTTTTTCATTTGGTATGGTGTGTGGTTGTGTGAATCTTTTTTCCATTCTTGTATGGTGTATGGTGATTCATTCCTCCATTAAGGTTAATATGTTCCTCATTCCCATGAGCATGTAATAACTTAGACTTTTCTTTTCTTTGTTGTTTACTTCACATGCTAATAAATAAGATAAAATCAAAACGATAAAAATAATCTTTTCAAGAGAATAAAACACACTTGATCCAATGTCAAGTGATTTTCAAAATCAAATGAAACCAAAAGCAACGTGAGTGTTTGATCCAACGTCAAGTATCTCAATCCATTCCATTCTCATACTTCTATCTCTATCTCACTCCTACAATTCCCACCTTCTCACACCCGTAAGTCGATTGCCTAGGCATCGTCATCAACCTTCATCCATACCCACACTTCAATCCAATTCACCATCCTTTCATCTTCACTCATGCTTCAATAAAACTAAAAACCTTGATCCTTGTACCAAGTGCATTTTCAAACTCTTTTCTAAACAAACTTGGAATGGTTGTGGAGTGGCTAGGAGAAGGCCTTGTCCTATCCCGAGTGTTTGACATTACCTTTAGGGTTCACTGTTTAAACATTCACCTTCCAAAGTAAAACACTTCCTAAATAAAACGAGTAGTGCCCTCCTCGTATTGGACTAAAAAGAGAAGATTGAGAGAAGACTTCTTCTTCTTCGAGTATTATGATGCTCACTTTAGAGTGTGTGGTCTTGATACTCGTCTTTCAATACGAAGACGTGACTATACTCGCCACACATTTTTTCAAAAATAAATCTTTTGAGATAAAGAACTGGGTACTACCCGCAGGGGTTCCTATCCAAGGACTTATCTCCCTTATAAAATCAATCTCAATCAATTCAATACATTCTTCCACCCTATGGCAACATTCAAACCTTTCACTCATCAACACATCAACAAAATATCTTCTCTTTGTACCAAACAACCTCCTTTGGCCTACACGTCTCCTTGGGTTAAGCACCTCATTGTCAAACACCCATCTCTGGGTCAAAACCTCTCCCTCTTGCCATGTTAGTCTCATGCTTTTGCAAGCTCTTTTCTGAAATTCTGGTATCAGATGTGTGATGTCACAACAACACACTCTGCACAATGGACAGCAAAACAGTAAAATAACACCAAGAATTGTTGACCCAGTTCGGTTACAACCAACCTACTCTGGGGGCTACCAAGTCAGGGATAGAATTCACTACTTGTAGATATAATTTACAAACTCAACAACCCGTTGACAATCTCCTAAACTTATACTCTACTAATGACTTCCTACCTAAGAAACCACTTAGGTATGAGAACACCACTCAATCCCTTACAAACACTCAAAGAACCCACTTTGAGTACCCTTGATCTTACTTCACAGCTTTGATCAAGCAAACACTCTCTATTGCTTCACAGCTTCTAGAGAGGACAGAATACGACACAACAATTCACCCTAGAATTCTGGTTACACAACTCGTACAAAATACTCAAGACACTCAGCCTATGCTCTTGATCTTCTCTCTGTATTTCTGTACCTTTTTCCTTTGGTCTTGTGCGCTTTATATAGCTCCTTGAATTGGTCTTGGACTTGCTACAATATCTCCCAGATTTGTTATTTAAAACTGAATATCTAAAACAGATTTTCTCCTAAAATCTTTTTAAATCTTCAACCTTTTAAATCTCCTACAAATCTGCAACAGATCTCCTATGCAGCAGCAAATATCTATCCCAAGATATTCGCATCCAATGAGACAGCTTGCTCTCCACAATTCCAACTAATACGCAAACCTAACAACATCACAACCTGTTGTTGTTAATTCTGCAGATCTGATGTTACAACATCACCTGTGTGACATCAGACATCCAACTTCAGCAATTAATTACTTAACACAGCCCAGTGTTAAGACTTCAATGTTGCAACATCAACACCTTGACATCAACATTGAATATACTTTGTTTTACCAAAATTCCAGCCAATCCAGGAACTAACAATCTCCCCCTTTGGCTAATTTTGGCTAAAACAATCTCTGCATCTTCAGAGACTTCAGCAGCGGAATAATCTTCACAAAATTTGAAACTCAATCAGCAGCAGTTTGACAATACTCATAGTTTTCATCACTTGATCTGCTGCAGCACCATCTTCACTATTGACAACAGCCAATTGGTGTTCCCCCTCTACAACATGAACCAGCATCACAGCTGTTCAGTAGCTCACAATGTGCAGCACTTTTTCTTCCCTTTGATGTCTGCTTGGCTGCACTCTTCAAATGTCATGATATCTTCAAAACTCCCCCCTTAATGCAGCAACAACTTTCACAACAATGTTGCTCCCCCACCAGCATAGCAACTTGCATTCAACAATGTTGCTCCCCCACCAGCATAGCAACTGTCAATAACTCCTACTCAATAACTGCATTACCACTTTTCAACTAAACACCTTTTAGCAGCATCAATTTATCTCCCCCTTAATATCTGCATCACATTAGCAGCATATGGCAATAATACTCTTGACTATCTTGGCTATTTTCTCCCCCTTTTTAGCCACAATTAGGCAAACTTCAGTTAGAAGCCCTATTAACTATAGTCAGTATACCCTAGCTCTCATTGTTAGCCTCTCAGTTAGCAACCAGGCAAAACAAATCATAGAAGGAAACTAAAAACATAACCAGTGCATAGCACAATATTCAAATTACAAAACCAAGCACATTAAGTGCTAAAACAAAGACAGAAAATAAAGCTAACCCTACTAAAATAGAAGGCAAACATTAAAAGCTTGAATCTTCTGAGCTGAGATCATCATTATCGGCTTCATCAACAACATCCTTCCTTGTGTTGACAACTTCACCTTCCTTTGTTGCCAATCTCAGAGACATGACAAGTCTTTCAAATTTTTGTTTCCTTTCAGTACTAACTCTTATGACTTCATCTAACTCCTTGCAAGCCTCCTCTAGTTCTGTAATCAACCCAGTCTTGGCTGGTGACTGTTGTGATGTTGAAGCAGATGTCTTGACACTGTAAGGAACATGTTTCAACTTGTGATAGAGTGACAAGGCAGGCTTCCTTTTGCAAGCAACATCTGAATGTTGTAGAATTCCAGGATGTTGAGACAAGACAATCCCACAAATGAGAGAGGGAAAAGCAATGGGCATCTTTACAGCATTTGTAGCAGCATGCTTAATAGTATGATCATAGATGTAGGAGCCATAGTCAATTCTTTTCTTTGTCCCAAATGCATAAATTATCTTCCCCAATTCAACAGAAATTGTGGTCTTGTGACTAGTAGGAACCCAGTTGGTAATACCTATTCTGTGCAGAAAAGCATATTTGACACTCAACAAACTGGCTAACAGCTTTCCTTCTACGGGCCAAACATCTACCTTACCAGCAGTGATTTCTTTGCATATAACATTGTTGGAGGCTTCTAATTCCCCATAATCTTCCTCATTTCTTCCTAAGTAGGCATTGATCATCTCAGGAGAGAACCAGACACACTTACCCCTGATGGTAACTCTTCTGAAAGTTCGGCTCTTGCTGTCATTTATCGATTCAGGTATATTAACTATGAATTCTCTGACCAGTCTATCATAGCAATTAGTCAACCCTGACACAGTCCTTATGAGACCAGCAAGCTTAATTAGGTCTATAATTTTAGTAGACTCTAAGTCTTTTGCTACTACCTCTCTTTCCAGAGTTATCTTTCTTAGACTCACACAACTCCACAAGGATGCACTTCTGGCACTGTGAGATGAGATGTTATCAGGCACTTGATTTGTAGCAGGGTTGATGTCTTGAGCATCACTGTCAGAAACTGACTCTTCCCTGATTCTCCTCTTCTTTCCAGACCTGGCACCTTTGCTCCATGACTTGGGAGAGTCTGTAAATGAAGTCCTTTTCTTATCCTTCCTTCTTCCAATTCTATCATCATCAGATGAGTCCTCAATCTCTATAACCTCAACCTATTTCTTCCCTTTACCCCTGTGACATTCATTCCTAGGGGACGATGTTCTAACATCCAAGCTGACATCAGTGTTATCAGGATCTTCACCTTCAGCTTCTTGACTCAGGGCCTGTCTTTGAAAATTTATGTCCTCACCTTGAGAGTCGACTTGTTCAACAGGCATTTGCCTTAAAGGGACAGAAATCCCTTTCACCCGTATCCCTTTCTCAAGGATTTTGGTGGAAAGTTGTTCCAAGTGCTTGTCTACATCAAACTTCTCCTCAACAGCTTGAGAGGATGATAACCTAGCTTCAGGTTTATTCACCGTGGTCGAGGGTTTAGGGTTACCTGACTCGGGAAGAGCACTAGAAATGAGTTCTTTGGAAGAAACCCTAGTTCGTACCTGCTCAGAGTTCTTGGAAGGGACAAACATCGTTCCTTTGTGAAAGACTAGGTTTGGAGAAGAACTTTCTATTCTGTTGAGATTTAGGGAGATGAAACGTTGCGATGAGAATGCTTTGGTATGTCTTGATATAGTATCAATATAGTAAGGCGCCTGATTTTGAATACTCTTTAAAGACCAATTACTAATTCTCTCCCTCCATACAGACTTTCCTTTTAAACAATTCACATCAGGACTCATTAACTCTGAGTGACCTTTCAGCATCCTGATGTCATAGTCTGATGTTATAACATCAACTTGAACATCATTAGTTGAATTTCCTTCAAGAGAAATCCACTGATAGCAGTTGTCTTTGGTTCTGGCACCCTTCATAACAATCTGATTATGCTCATCAGAAACCACACACTCATGCTTAGTGTAGTTTACCTTGTAACCTTCATCACACAATTGGCTTATGCTGATCAAATTTGCATTTAACCCATTGACAAACATAACATTGTCAAGTTCAGGTCTACCATCACCTTGCACTTTCCCAACTCCTGCAACAATACCTTTTCCTCCATTGCCAAATATAACCTCATGAGAGGGATAAGGTTTAAGTTCAGCAAACATGGATCTATATCCAGACATGTGTTTGGAACACCCACTGTCAAAATACCATGTTCCTTCTTTAAACTCTCTATCACCCATGTGAGCCAATAAACACTTCACCTTCTCCTTAGGTACCCATTGTTTAACAACTTTGGGCCTGTGCTCTCTCCATCTGTTTTGAGGTTGAGGGTATCCATGCAGCTTGTAGCAAGAGTACTGCATATGTCCAAACCTTCCACAATAATAACATCTTACCCTTTCATCTCTGAATCGTCTGCCATGATGAGATTGTTTATGCTGCCATCCATAATATGGTCTTCTCCTACCATAACTGCCCTGCCATCTATTATGCTGGTATCTTCTCCCATAGGACGGCTGAGAATGTTGTTTCCTTGATTGTCTCCCATGATGGTGTGGCTTTCTTCTTCCATAGATATAAGGAACAACATTGGTGTATCCGTATCCATAACCATACCAGTTGTCCTGATGTTGAGACACCCGATGAGACATGTGTTGTTTGAACTGAGCAGCTTGCATGCTCTCGTGGTATTGTGGGGGCATATACTGACTAGCTCCTTGTGATGCTTTCTCTCTTGATAGGGACCAGTCTTCTTCTCAATCTTCTTAGGTTGTGAAACATCAGCTTTCTTAGGGGTAGGATCCTGCTTCTTTGGCTGATGTTGAGATGAAAGTTGTGACACTTCCTTCTTTGAACCTGAAGTGCTTTCTTCTGAAGTTCCCTTATCCTCAGCCACATAACCTATCCCAGCTTTGTCTCCAACAGCTTTTTCTGACTGAAGAATCTTGTCAAGTGTGTCTGTACCACAGCTCAGCATCCTAACCGACTTGGTCATTTGATCAAGATGAGCTCTAACTAGCACCACTTCATTTTCCAGATCTGTCTTTTCATTCTCTAGCTGAGCAATCTGTTGCTTGTGGCACTTGTTTTCTTAACAAATCTCAGCACTTTTTAAACACAGCTCTTGATAGGTAGATGTTAACTCCTCATAAGTTACTTCTCCATCACTAGAATCATCATCAGAAACCACAGCTCCTGTTAAAGCTCTCACATGCTTTGCTGACTCACTTTCACTTTCACTATCAGAGTCAGACCAGGAAACTGTCATGCCCTTCTTCTGCTTTTTCAAGAAGGTGGGACATTCTTTCTTGACATGTCCATACCCTTCACACTCAAAGCATTGAACTCCTTTATCTTGGGTAGTTTTCTCTTCATCCTTCTTGCTGGTGTCAGAAGTCATGTTCTTGACATTAGGCCTGGAGTTATTATTCATTCTCTTGAATACTTTGGTGAACTGTCTTCCCAACATCACTATGGCCTGAGGTAGATCCTCCTGCGATTCAGAACTCTTTCCTTTTTCTTCTGCATCATTTGACACCAAGGCTATACTCTTTGACTTCTTTTCTGGTTCTTCCTCATTCAACCCAAGCTCAAAAGTTTGAAGAGATCCAATGAGCTCATCTACTCTCATCTTGCTGATGTCTTGTGATTCTTCAATGGCAGTAACCTTCATCTTATACTTCTTAGGTAGGGACCTAAGGATCTTCCTCACAAGCTTTTCATCTGACATCTTCTCTCCAATAGCACTAGATGCATTGGCCAGCTCAAGAACACTCATGTGGAAATCATGAATAGTCACATCTTCCTTCATCTTCAGGCTTTCAAATTTTGATGTTAAAATCTGAAGTCTTGGCATCTTGACTCTAGATGTTCCTTCATGAGTAGCCTGCAAGATATCTCATGCTTGCTTAGCAACTTCACAGGTATTGATTAACCTGAAGATATTCTTATCCACTCCATTGAATATGGCATTTAGAGCTTTGGAATTTCCAAGGGCAAGCTCGTCTTCCTCCTTGGTCCACTCTTCTTCAGGCTTTAGCTTAGAGGTGCCTTCTTTATCTTTACCAGCATCATCCTTCTCACATATAACAGGTGCTTTCCACTCTTTAATAACAGCCTTTCAAGCCCTACTGTCCAAGGATTTTAAGAAGGTGGTCATCCTTGGCTTCCAATAGTCATAATTGGATCCATCCAAAATAGGGGGTCTGTTGACGAATCCTCCAACTTCTTTGTCCATCTTTTCACCAGAAAGTACCTTCCCTAGATCTCACCCAGAGACAGACAGGATGCCTGCTCTGATACCAATTGAAATTCTGGTATCAGACGTGTGATGTTAAGGTGTGATGTCACAACAACACACTCTGCATAATGGACAGCAAAACAGTAAAATAACACCAAGAATTGTTGACCCAGTTCGGTTACAACCAACCTACTCTGGGGGCTACCAAGCCAGGGATGGAATTCACTACTTGTAGATATAATTTATAGACTCAACAACCCGTTGACAATCTCCTAAACTTATACTCTACTAATGACTTCCTACCTAAGAAACCACTTAGGTATGAGAACACCACTCAATCCCTTACAAACACTCAAAGAACCCACTTTGAGTACCCTTGATCTTACTTCACAGCTTTGATCAAGCAAACACTCTCTATTGCTTCACAACTTCTAGAGAGGACAGAATACGACACAGTAATTCACCCTAGAATTCTGGTTACACAACTCGTACAAAATACTCAAGACACTTAGCTTATGCTCTTGATCTTCTCTCTGTATTTCTGTACCTTTTTCCTTTGGTCTTGTGCGCTTTATATAGCTCCTTGAATTGGTCTTGGACTTGCTACAATATCTCCCAGATTTGTTATTTAAAACTGAATATCTAAAACAGATTTTCTCCTAAAATCTTTTTAAATCTTCAACCTTTTAAATCTCCTACAAATCTGTAACAGATCTCCTATGCAGCAGCAAATATCTATCCCAAGATATTCGCATCCAATGAGACAGCTTGCTCTCCACAATTCCAGCTAATACGCAAACCTAACAACATCACAACCTGCTGTTGTTAATTCTGCAGATCTGATGTTACAACATCACCTGTGTGACATCAGACATCCAACTTCAGCAATTAATTACTTAACACAGCCCAGTGTTAAGACTTCAATGTTGCAACATCAGCACCTTGACATCAACATTGAATATACTTTGTTTTACCAAAATTCCAGCCAATCCAGGAACTAGCATTTTCTTTCCAAGTTTGTCTTGTTAGTCTCGTGCTTAGACATACACTATCTTGTTTGCCATGTTAGTCTCATGCTTGAGCAAATCCCTTTCCCTTTCAAGTTTGTCTTGTTAGTCCCATGCTTAGACAAACATTCTCTCTCTTGCCATGTTAGTCTCATACTTTGGAAAACCTTTCCTTCCAAGCCTGTCTTGTTAGTCCCACGCCTAGACATACACCCTTTTGCCATGTTAGTCTCACGCGTTGGCGAACCTCTTTCTCCCCCCGCAAGCTTGCCTTATTAGCCCCATGCTTAGACAGACGCCTTCCCTCTCTTGTCATGTTAGTCTCATGCTTTGGCAAACTCTTTTATATCATATTTTCCATGTTAGTCTCATGCTTTGGCAAGTCTCTTTCATTTCATGTTTGCCATGTCAGTCTTATGCTTTGGCAAACTCTTTTCTCTCTCCCGATCGCCATGTTAGTCTCATGCTTTGGCCAACCCTATTTGCCTCTCATGTCTATCTAGTTAGTCTCATGCTTAGATAGACTTTTCCTCAATTCACAACATTTTTTCAATTCAAGCAAGCTCCTTGCAAATCAATCAACTATTTCTTTCCTTGGTTATGACACCTCTTGTCTTTCTTTCCTTAGTTCTCCGAACTACGGAGCTCTGATTTCCTCATTGCACTATAAGGATACATAGGTACAAGATAGCGAGATCTTGGCGAGTAACCTTCCTTCTTTTCCTTTTTAGTTCTCCGAACTACGGAGCTCTGATTTCCTCATTGCACTATGAGGATACGTAGGCACGAGGACCTCAATCCTCCGCGAGAACCTTAATTATAAACCTTTTTTCCTCTTTTCGCAAGTAACTTTTAGATAATAACACCTATCCAAGCAAAGAACAAGCAACATGGTTCCCGTCGAGTACGATGGATGTGAGGGATGCTTATACCTTCCCCTCGCATAACCGACTCCCTTACCCGTTTCTCTTTCCCGTGGGTTTTATCGATATTTTCCCTTTCCTTTTGGAATAAATAAAGTCCGGTGGCGACTCTGTTGTACCATCCAACGTGTGATGCGCTTAGGTATATTTCCACTAGCTTCAGTTGGCGACTCTATTGGGGAGTCCTTGCTCTTGCAAGTATGAGTCTAGCCTGGTTTTGTTTGTCCCTTGCTTGATTGGACGTTTATCTTTACGCTTTACTTGTTGTATCTATATGTGATTGCATTTTATTACTGCTTTAAATATTCTTATGCCATATATTCTGGATATCTGTATTTTTCACTGATGTTGGGCTGGGATGATGCTACATGAGAGATAAGCTCTATACCCGACCTTTTGAGTATACATTAAGCTAGGAGGTGGTTGCTAATTGACTTGTGAGACTTTGGACTCGTTGAGTTGATATGACTTCCCCACTCAGATGAGATCCCTCGATGTACCATTTGTCCTACAAGCATTCGTTACGACAATGGAATTACGACCTCGATCCATGACTCTGGGGACCTTTAGTGAACCTGTGGCTTTTCGAAGTTGGGGGTAACCTCACTTAGAGGAGATTCCCTTGGTGTCGTACCTCGAAAAATACGATCCTCGCGATGGACGCGGAAAAAACTGTTCGAAACAGAGTTGCCACCGAACTTTATTTATCCCAAAAGAGGGAAAGGAAAATATCGATAAAACCTTTAAAGGGAGATAAGAATATGGTCGTCGCAACCAAATTCGGGTTCGGGAGTCGATTACGCAAGAGGGAAGGTATTAGCACCCTCTACGTCCGTTGTACTCAACGGGAACCTCTTGATTCGATTCGGGAGTAATGTTAGCTTAGTTTGTTTATTTTCTTCTAAGGTAGTATTGCTTTCTATGGGGAAAATGAGTGGTTTTTTTTATTAGTGTGCTCGGCAAGGATTAGAACCCTTGTGCCTACGTATTCCCCCGTGCAATGGAAAAGTCAGAGCATTCGTAGTTCGTGGGACTACGGTTGTTGTGTTTGTATTTTTTAGGCGAACGAGAGTTTAATTCGCATTCTAACTGCTAAACGTTGGCTTGTCTGCTCGTCAAGGGAGGTTGAAGCACTAATTCATATGCGCGAGAGAATGGACTAAACAATGTTATTTTTTTGAGAAAAAATTGTTTGAATAAGGATTAAGTGTGTTAAAATTTGATTGAGAAAAAGAGTTTGATTTGCGTATGTTTTAGAGTTTTGGTTGCGTAAGAAGTATTTGGTTTGTTAAGTATTTTAGAGGGAGAACGACGACTATTCGATAAACGAGACGTCGGCCTCGCAACCAATTAATCGGGGTATTACTGAGATGCTAGATCTCAACGACACCTTTTTCATTCTATTAATTATGAAATTGTATTTGTTGGACAGTTGGCTTACTTGTCCATATAATTAGGGCGAGTGTCTTAGGAAGAAAGTTCGGAATGAACACAACCCAAAGCATGCGCCTCAAGAGCGTTCATTCAACGGCCCAAGAAGTGCTAGACTTCAAGAGTCCACTACTTTCGTAGTTCGATTAAGAAAAAGATTTGAATTTGATGTATTTTAGTCGTGTTAATTGAATTAGGGTTTGAATAAGCTAATGGCTAAGTGTCTAAAAATAGTTGTAAGTTTCTTAAGTTTTGGGATAGAAGACCGAAACGATCACAACCTAAGGCGTGCGCCCCAAGAGCGGTCGTTCAAGGACCCAAAGAGTGCTAGACTCCAAAGGCCCACCTTTCCATTATTGAGTTTAGAAAATGGTTTAGAGAGATTAATTAAATGTTTTATATAAGAAAATAATTTAAGTACATCAAAGTTGATTAAGATTTTCAGTTAAAATAAATTTTGTAAAAGATTAGGTAATTGTTTTAAAATTTGAATTAAGATTTAAGTCAAAAAAGTTTTATTGAAGTTGAATGTTTTAGTTAGATTAAAATATTTTAGGTAGAGAAAGTATCTTATGGGTTAAGTATTTTAAGGTGGTTAAGATATATTTTTGGTTAAAAGAATATTTGTAAAAGAGATTAGGTAGTTTTTTTTTATTATGATTGTTGAATTAGGAAAGTGTTTTAAAGATTAAGTGCTTAATTAAGGCAATTTTTAAATTATCTTAGAAATAGAAAACGGAACGATCACAACCCAAGGCGTGCGTCCTAAGAGCGATCGTTCAAGGACCCAAAGAGTGTTAGACTCCAAAGGCCCACCTTTCCATTATTGAGTTTAGAAAATGTGTTAGAAATATTAACTAGAATGAATTATGGTTTTTAATTTAATTAAGGAAGTATTTTATAATAATTTTGGATCTAGAGAAATTGGATTAATTAAAATATTAAGTAATAATAACATAAAATTAGAAATTAAATTAATAAATAGACTTTTGTTATTTTCTGGAAAGAAAAAAGGAAAAAATAATTAAAGGTTCTTTTTTGATTTTCTCTTATTAAAAGGTATTATAAGAAAAGGATTAAAACTAAAAACAAAATGGGCCAGACGCATTAATATTTTTGGGGGGGGGGGGGGGGGGCAATCAGGAATTTTCCCTAAGCCCATTCAATGGAAGCCCACACGGAGGAGGTCTATCATAGACCCTGGTCAACTTGTTTGACTGCCCTACCGAATCTAGGACGTCTGATGGTGATCATTTTCCATCCAACGGCTGATACTAGCATGCATATGGTGTACGCGCATGTAAATAAAAAAAAATGGGGACCGGTGACACATGTCACCGGTGGATACGACCACCACCACCTCTTTCTCATTCACGTAATAAACAAAGATATCAGAAAGAGAGAAATCATATCATCACTCTGTTTCTCTCTCCTTTCTCACGTCTCTCTCTCTTTCTCACATCTCTCTCTCTCTCACATCTCGCCGAAACCCTAAAGTGGCCGGAGAAGCGGCGGCGCGCGGCGGCCGCCACCGTCTTCTCCGGCGAGGCACCACAAAATCTCAAAAGTTTCTACACAAACCCCCCTAGTTTCTTCTCCTCAATTCAAATCCAACAACAAAAACGTCAAAATCTTAACCATTCGGCTAAATCGACCCTAACAGATCTAGACCTCCAAACATTGATAGTCTCAAAATATCATTATTTCTAAACGCGCAGCAAGGAAAACATAGAGGCAACTACAAAGGAATCACAACAAACCCTAGACTCGTATTTAAATGGCCATGTTGAATCAAGTCAAAAAATGATGATGGGGTTTTCAATCAACACAACAAATCAAATACCATGGCAAGGAGCATTCAAAGAAAGGAGAGAAAACTCACAAGATCGGAGCTAGTCCGACGAGAAATTCCGATGAGGTAATAACTTTGGCTTTCCCACGCTCTTCGCTTTTATGCTTCTTCTTCTAACCTTCCTTCTTCTTGTTGCTTCAAAATTGTTGTTGCTGTTGTTAGGAATAGGATAGGAGGCTTAGCTCTTCTGCTTCAAATTTCAATGAGAAATTTGAAGTAGAGTTAAGTTTCAGAGCTTTAGTGTGTAGGTTAAGGAATGAGATTTGTTGTAACGAAATTGCTTAGGTTTTTTTTCGGTCCCCCCTCTTCTGATTCATTGCTCCTCTTTTTATATTGTGAGGATTAGGGTTTGGAAGGGTGGTGTCAACATTGCTGAGGGATCACGTTCATGGATTCGTGCAAGGTAATCTTTTTCAAAGTCAGAACACATTTTTGCTAAAAACATGTTACTGCTTTGCTGAACCTCTGCGATACTTTTTTTTTGCTATTCACTGTTGCCCTATACCTTGTCCTTTTTCCTTTTTGTGTTAAGGTTACAGTGCTGTGAATATGCTGCTCTGCCTGTTTGCTGTTTTGGTCAGTTTAAACTTTGTATAGTCCCTATTGACTTTGCTTTTGACTTTAGGTAAAGTGCAAATGTGTCATTGCTTTTTGACCGTGTGAGCTTTGAAGTTCATTTTGAATTGAATATGATAATTGTTTTGAGTTTTTGATGACATGAACGTGACAATTTGAAGCGTGGATTTGAAAGTGAACATGTGAGTATTGTGAATGGCTCGTTTGTGATATGCAATATGGATAGGAATTGACATGGTAGATTGAATCACGACATAAATTTTGACATTGAAAATTGCTCTTATTTTTTGGAATTTTGTTTGGCACCAATGATAACATGAAATTTGATATGACAACATGAATTAAACCTTGAACTTGGCATGATGAATTTGGTTTATGACCTCAAAATATGAACTGGTTTTGCTAGGGAAACTTGACATGTAACTTTAATTGAGTTTGGAGTGTTGTATTTGAATTGTGGAAATTGTTTTAATTTTTTTGGCATGATGGATTATGACATGGACTTGATGATTTTGAGTTGGTTTTGTTTTGGATGATGTGAGTTAGGGCATGAATTTAGACGTGTTACGCACGGGTTGATTACCATGATTGAAATGGCTTTTTGATCTTGAATTAGATCATGATAGCTTGAGTTTGGAGTGAATTGCACTTGTATGTTGATTCTTGATATCAATTTGGAATTGTATTTTTTTGTGTATGACTTAAAATGTGGATGACTTGCAATTGCAACCTTGAATTGGCAGGATGATGAAAGCTTGTTGTAGGAGTTCTTTTTGACGAATGGCAGCGACATCAACTACGGCCGTCAGAACCTTATACGAAGCACAAAGTTTATCTCTTAAGAAAAAAACTTGTAATTTTTGTATCAATTAATCTTGTAATTTCTTGGTAACCATTTGGTGATTGAACTAAGCATGTAGAATTTTCCCTCACGGCTCAATGACTTAAAATCAATCATTGTCCATGAATGAAGTCTAATTATGGATTGGAACAAATTCAACCTCGTCTTTAAAATGAATTTAAACATTGTTTCAAAAAATAAATTCTATCATGTCTTGAAAACAGCTCCATCATGGCGTGAGTTGAACACTTGATTTGAGTACAAATTAGTCATATCTTACAAATGAATCATCACAGCTTGAATTTTTAATCATGGTGCAAACTTAGTTGTAAATCAAAACCAAGCATGAGGTAAATCATGAATCTGAGATAAATCTTAGCCCTTTAAAAACACGACTTGGTTCAGGGCACAAAGTATGAACATTGAAACTCAAATTACTATGCCTTAGTCTTCAAGTAACCTTTTTCCCTCAAGAAATCCATTTAAATGCAACCCTCAAACCATCCTTGACAACCTTGATTAAAAGAGGCTTATGGACTTGCTAATATCCAAAGGATCCACATCAAACGCTACTTTCAAATAAACTTGTATTTAGCAAATTCGCACCAAGTTGGGTAATAACTTGAAACCAATTGAAAACAAATTGGGTAGTAACTTGAAAACAAACTCGCACCGATTTAAACCATAATTTGATAAATGAGTGGCACAAGATTAACTTGAAGTATGGCTTAGAAGCAAATCCTGATCATGAGAATGAGGGACCATTCCTCTTTTAGTTCCACCAAAATTTAACACAACTTGCAAGGGACTATAATCACCACGAGCACACATAAGGCCTTTTAAAGTCAAAATCCTAGCAGATCATGGCCAGAGATCAGATAATCATCTAGAGAAGGATCATGGAACCACAAAAATGCTTAGCATGAGGGAGTGAGAGGGTAGGACAAATTTGGGGTATGACACTTGGGAGTATCATTGGCTTTGCAAGTTATTTTTGCACTTATGAGAGTATTCTCAAGATAGATCTGTGACTCTAAGAACCTTCATAAAGTTTTAGAACTTACCTTGTGAGGGGATATGGGTTTCCTGCAGGTAACCAAGCCTCAACATACCTCGATACGTCGGACCTTTGAAATTATGTTGAGGAGTATATACAGACTTTCCAAAAGATGTTATAACATTAACCTATTGTCGCTACGTGAAAAAAATGACACAGAGTCGCACCGAATTTTATTTATCCCAAAGAAGAAAGGGAAATATCGATAAAACCTTTAGGAAAAGAACGTGGTCATCACAACCACATTTTGGGTTCGGAAGTCGGTTATGTGAGGGGAAGGTATTAGCACCCCCTCACATCCATCGTACTCGATGGGAACCATCTAAGTTGTCTAAGCTCGAATGGGCGTTCTATTCTAAAAGTCTACTTTGCTAGAGGGAAAGAGGGTTGGTTTTGTATTAGGGTGCTCTCCAAGGATTGGGGCCCTTGTGCCTACGTATCTTCACTTGAAAGAAGTGAAGAATCAGAGCGTCCGTAGTTCGGGAGACTACGGGTGAAAATGGAAAGTTTGGCTCACCAAGGATCGAGGTCCTTGTGCCTACGTATCTTCACTTAAACGAAGTGAAGAATCAGAGCGTCCATAGTTTGTGAGACTACGGTTTGTTGGTGTTTTTTATGGACGATGCTAACGTTCGCGTTCTAGCAGTTAGGTGTTTTCCGCTTGTTTTCTGGAGTCTTACGCATTACCTGTTTGCGGTATAACTGAAATAACATGTCCTTTTTGAAAAGGTTTTTGAGGGAATCCCGAAGGATGAAAAGATTTGGATTTTTTGAAGTGTTTTGTTAGGGTTTTGAAAAGAAGTTTGAGATGCGTATTGTACTAAAGTCTATGGGTAGAGGTGAGTATTTCGAACTACCAAGTCGAGCGTCTTGTGCTCAAAATACTTGGAGTGAGTGTAGGGAAGCTCCATTCTCACTCATTCTCCACCACGTACTACACGCATCGTGTTTATTAAGTGTTTTTTTTATCAAGAAAAGATTTGGATGCAAAAAAACACAAACTGGGGGAACTGAATCCTAAATGTTGTCATGCAATGATAGTCCTAAAGTCGAGGATGAAAGGGGAAAATGCTAACCTAATATGATCATGCAAGGTGGACCTAAAGTCTATCCTACTTCAATCTTAATCGAAAATTAAATTGAACTAGGTGAGCGTAAGGGAACATATGAATTCACAAGCAAGCAAGTAATCACAACATATATACATAAAGCACAAAGCAATCCTCAAGAAGATATATCATCATCACAAAGATTCATCAAGAAAGAAACATCAGACCCAAACAAAAATATCAAGACTCAAGTAAGTACATGAACACGTAAACGTGTCAAGTATCAATAGGAGGATGAATCAATTATAGAATAGAATCAAACGAAAGGAGAAATAGTCATGGCATAAAAAGATCCCTGAATTAGATGGATAATGATAATCACAAAACAAATAACACTGGTACAAACAAGGCAAAAATCGTGATCATAAGTTCTAGGCAGAGGAATCTAAATTGCAAACTTACAAAGTCAAAGAGATTAATAAAAATTAAAATTGTGATGATAAAAAATAAATGCTAAATAATCATATTCTAAACAAAAGTCAAAATTGAAAGGATAATGTACAAAAGCTAATTAAGAAAAATATTTTTGGGATTTTTATTTAATTGAAAACATTTAAACTAAATAATCTAAATAATAATTAACAATTCTAGCAAAAATGTTAAATCTTAAATAATTATATTCTTAAACAAATTTTAAATATTTAAAACACGTTAATTAACAAAATATTTTTTAAAAGAATAAATAAATAAAAAGGAGAAAAATCAAAGGAATGAAAGAAGGGTGTATGTGAAATTAGGGTGTGTGTGTGTTAGTGAACTGATAATGGGCTTACAAACCCTACTAGCCCAAACCAATTTAAACCATTTTAATAATATTAGTAAACAAAATAAAATAAAAATAATAAAGAAAAAAAAAACAAAGTATCAAATTGTGAAAGACCCTAACTTCCTGATCTTCTCCACGGCTTTCTTCTTTTCGCTCTCGGTGTTTCACTCCTAATCTCTTCTCACGAATTCTCTGTGCGAGATTTCCTTCGTTTCTCTCAGCGGCGGCGCGGTGAAGGCTTTCTGGTGTGTGGAGGCATCGATTTCGGTTGTGGAGATGGTTTGTGATTTGTGTGGTGGTGATTGGGGGTGAGTTTTGGTGGTAAAGACCGTAGAACCGTGGCGATTTGGTGAAGGTTGAAGGAGGGTTTCAAAGGTGATGATGTTGTGGTTGTGTATCGTTAAGGGAAAGGTTTGAGATTGGTTCTAAGCTGTTGTCCGTGTTGGTGATGGTGGTGTCAACATTGTTGAGGGATCACGTTCATGGATTCGTGCAAGGTAATCTTTTTCAAACTCAGAACACATTTTTGCTAAAAACATGTTACTGCTTTGCTGAACCTCTGCGATACTTTTTTTCTGCTATTCACTGTTGCCCTATACCTTGTCCTTTTTCCTTTTTGTGTTAAGGTTACAGTGCTGTGAATATGCTGCTCTGCCTGTTTGCTGTTTTGGTCAGTTTGAACTTTGTATAGTCCCTATTGACTTTGCTTTTGACTTTGGGTAAAGTGCAAATGTGTCATTGCTTTTTGACCGTGTGAGCTTTGAAATTCATTTTGAATTGAATATGATAATTGTTTTGAGTTTTTGATGACATGAATGTGACAATTTGAAGTGTGGATTTGAAAGTGAACATGTGAGTATTGTGAATGGCTCGTTTGTGATATGCAATATGGATAGGAATTGACATGGTAGATTGAATCACGACATAAATTTTGACAATGAAAATTGCTCTTATTTTTTGGAATTTTGTTTGGCACCAATGATAACATGAAATTTGATATGACAACATGAATTAAACCTTGAACTTGGCATGATGAATTTGGTTTATGACCTCAAAATATGAACTGGTTTTGCTAGGGAAACTTGGCATGTAACTTTAATTGAGTTTGGAGTGTTGTATTTGAATTGTGGAAATTGTTTTGATTTTTTTGGCATGATGGATTATGACATGGACTTGATGATTTTGAGTTGGTTTTGTTTTGGATGATGTGAGTTAGGGCATGAATTTAGACGTGTTACGCACGGGTTGATTACCATGATTGAAATGGCTTTTTGATCTTGAATTAGATCATGATAGCTTGAGTTTGGAGTGAATTGCACTTGTATGTTGATTCTTGATATCAATTTGGAATTGTATTTTTTTGTGTATGACTTAAAATGTGGATGACTTGCAATTGTAACCTTGAATTGGCAGGATGATGAAAGCTTGTTGCAGGAGTTCTTTTTGACGAATGGCAGCGACATCAACTACGGCCGTCAGAACCTTATACGAAGCACAAAGTTTATCTCTTAAGCAAAAAACTTGTAATTTTTGTATCAATTAATCTTGTAATTTCTTGGTAACCATTTGGTGATTGAACTAAGCATGTAGAATTTTCCCTCACGGCTCAATGACTTAAAATCAATCATTGTCCATGAATGAAGTCTAATTATGGATTGGAACAAATTCAACCTCATCTTTAAAATGAATTTAAACATTGTTTCAAAAAATAAATTCTATCATGTCTTGAAAACAGCTCCATCATGGCATGAGTTGAACACTTGATTTGAGTACAAATTAGTCATATCTTACAAATGAATCATCACAGCTTGAATTTTTAATCATGGTGCAAACTTAGTTGTAAATCAAAACCAAGCATGAGGTAAATCATGAATCTGAGATAAATCTTAGCCCTTTAAAAACACGACTTGGTTCAGGGCACAAAGTATGAACATTGAAACTCAAATTACTATGCCTTAGTCTTCAAGTAACCTTTTTCCCTCAAGAAATCCATTTAAATGCAACCCTCAAACCATCCTTGACAACCTTGATTAAAAGAGGCTTATGGACTTGCTAATCTCCAAAGGATCCACATCAAACGCTACTTTCAAATAAACTTGTATTTAGCAAATTCGCACCAAATTAGGTAATAACTTGAAACCAATTGAAAACAAATTGGGTAGTAATTTGAAAACAAACTCGCACCGATTTAAACCACAATTTGATAAATGAGTGGCACAAGATTAACTTGAAGTATGGCTTAGAAGCAAATCCTGATCATGAGAATGAGGGACCATTCCTCTTTTAGTTCCACCAAAATTTAACACAACTTGCAAGGGACTATAATCACCACGAGCACACATAAGGCCTTTTAAAGTCAAAATCCTAGCAGATCATGGCCAGAGATCAGATGATCATCTAGATAAGGATCATGGAACCACACAAATGCTTAGCATGAGGGAGTGAGAGGGTAGGACAAATTTGGGGTATGACAGATGCCCCTATCTAATTGTCTTGAACCCGAGAGAATGAACTGCTGCATGGCATTCATTTTTAGGGTAGAAGTCAATTAGATATAAGAAGACCCCAAAATTTGTCTGACAAAAGGTAAAATGATATAGAGTGGGAGTTATCAGAATGAGGTAACAGGGTTCAGACTGAACAAAATAACTGGAGGCTCTTTGGGTGGTCGAAGCAGTCCCTTATACATTAAGGTTCTTCGCGATACCAAAGTAATATTTCTGAAGGCAGACGATTCTCTGGGTCGTCGAAGCAGTCCCTTATCTGTTAAGGTTCCTCGATGATACCAAAGCAGTATCTCTGAAGGCAGACGATTCTTCGGGTCGTCGAAGCAGTCCCTTGTCCATTAAGGTTCCTCGATGATACCAAAGCAGTATCTCTGAAGGCAGACAATTCTCCGGGTCGTCGAAGCAGTCCCTTGTCCGTTAAGGTTCCTCAATGATACCAAAGCAGTATCTCTGAAGGCAGACGATTCTTCGGGTCGTCGAAGCAGTCCCTTGTCCATTAAGGTTCCTCGATGATACCAAAGCAGTATCTCTGGAAGTAGAAGATTCTCTGGAACATTGAAGCAGTACCTTATCCGTTAAGGTTCCTCAATGATACCAAAGCAGTATTTTTGGTAGCAGAAGATTCTCTGGGACATTGAAGCAGTACCTTATCCATTAAGGTTCCTCAACAATACCAAAGCAGTATCTCTGGAAGCAGAAGATTCTCTGGGACATTGAAGCAGTACCTTATCCATTAAGGTTCCTCAACGATACCAAAGCAGTATCTCTGGAAGCAGAAGATTCTCTGGGACATTGAAGCATTACCTTATCCGTTAAGGTTCCTCAACGATACCAAAGCAGTATCTTTGGAAGCTGAAGATTCTCTGGGACATTGAAGTAGTACTTTATCCATTAAGGTTCCTCAACGATACCAAAGCAGTATCTCTGGAAGCAGAAGATTCTCTGGGACATTGAAGCAGTACCTTATCCGTTAAGGTTCCTCAACGATACCAAAGCAGTATCTTTGGAAGCTGAAGATTCTCTGGGACATTAAAGCAGTACCTTATCCGTTAAGGTTCCTCGATGATACCAAAGCAGTATCTTTGGAAGCAGAAGATTCTCTGGGACATTGAAGCAGTACCTTATTCGTTAAGGTTCCTCAACGATACCAAAGCAGTATCTTTGGAAGCTGAAGATTCTCTGGGACATTGAAGCAGTACCTTATCCATTAAGGTTCCTCAACGATACCAAAGCAGTATCTTTGGAAGCAGAAGATTCTCTGGGACATTGAAGCAGTACCGACATTGAAGCAGTACCTTATACATTAAGGTTCCTCAACGATACCAAAGTAGTATCTTTGGAAGCAGAAGACTCTCTGGGATATTGAAGCAGTACCTTATCTGTTAAGATTCCTCAACGATACCAAAGCAGTATCTTTGGAAGCAGATTTGCTGGAGAATAATTTGAGCAAGATCCCTGTCGGAGGAAATGTGCTGGCTTTGCAAGGGAGACTCACAAGAAGCTTTTTGGGATAACCTCCGCTTGGGGGGTAAGAATAGCAACAGCTGTTGAGGATTGCCATTATCAACCGCATGGCTGAAGAATGACTTGCTGGGGAATAGAATTCTGAGAGCCCGTGCGGGGTATCAACTTCTCTTTTGAGGAATACTGCCGACTTTGATGAGGGACTGGCCAAGATGCTCGTGAATAGATCCTGGATCCTATTATGCTATGCTGGGGATGAAAATGCCATACATTGCAAAATGCACTGAAACACATGCTAAGATGCAACTGCTAGAGAATCTAATGCACGTATGATATGATAGTGCTTGATATGATTATGTAATGTTATGCTAGCATGCTATGCATATAACGATGTAAATGATCGGGCGCGTTGGGGATAAATTTCTTTGTCGAGGGTACCAACAGGGATTGAATTTGGTAGTTGCCAAATGAAATTGGACTTTGGTTACTTTGGTGTTATGAGGATGCCAACAGCGGTGGACTTTTAATGGTTGCCAATGAAGACTGGACTTTGAAGGGTAGATTTGAAAATGCCAACGAGTGTGGACTTTTGAGTAGTTGCCAATAAAAGATTGGACTTTGGGTTTTATGGGGATGGTAAGAGTGTTGGACTACTCGATTCCTTCTGAGCAAGCCAAATATGACTAGGGAGCGTGACTGCCCCTGTGGAGCTTGAAAGATTCATTGTTGGAGATTATAGTAAGTACATTCCTATTAAGCTACACTGCTTGTGGTGAAGAGCTAGAACGACTGACAACTGATTTGATGCTTTCATGTGGTGAAATTCTTTTGGAGACTATCTAATTCCTTTTAGTTCTCCCAACACCAAACAAATTTTATCGTTTTCAAATATTGTCTTTATTAACCGAAGTTCCAAAACACAGTTTATCAAAAACAAAATCAATTTGCCAACAAACAGATAAAGTAAAAAAAAGAGCACAATTTGGTGAGAAATCTCTCTTTGTATTGATTTGCCCCTGGAATGGGTAAGTATGTACAGGGATGCAATTCCTTAATGAGGTAATTGCGGTGCAAGAAAAAAACATAATGGCAATACAAATTAATGAGGTTCCATTGAGTTTCAACACTGTTATGGTCCCCATGACTTTGATAACTTCAACACCTTGCTTCGTAGGAAGGCGGCTGGGTTGATTCCTCTCTTCAGTGGTACATCAGGATCAAGTGGACGTGCAGACTAGATACTTTGCCTTGGAATCTGTCCCTAACTTTTTCCTGGATCGCCCTTTCGGGTTTTCAATCCACCAGGACGCCCTTTTTTGCCTGAACCGCCCTTTCGGGTTTTCAATTCAGCGGGCATATATCTTTTATTTTATCCCTAATTTTTGCCTGGACTGATTTTGTTTTTTCAGGTCCACCGGGATTGCCATTTTTTTGCCTAAGTCGCCTTTTCAGGTTTTCGACTTAGCGGCTTTATTATTCCACTTTTTTAGGCGTAGTATCGCTTAACGTACTCTGCATTCACCGGGTATGGTAATTCATCCCCGTCCATAGTTGCGAGCTTCAAGGTACCACCGGAGAATGCCTCTCTTACAACATATGGGCCTTCATAGTTTGGCGTCCACTTGCCCCTGGATTCATTATACATGGTCATGATCCTCTTGAGCACCAAGTCACATTCCTGGAATGTTCGAGGATGCACTTTCTTGTCAAAAGCTTTCTTCATGCGTCTTTGATAGAGCCGACCATGGCATATTGCTGCCAAGCGTTTTTCTTCAAGAAGATTGAGTTCATCAAACCTCGTCTTCACCCATTCTGCTTCATCAAGTTGAGCTTCCATCAATACTCTCAATGAGGGGATTTCGACTTCTATTGGAAGGACCGCTTCCATGCCATAAACCAACGAGTAGGGAGTTGCCCCTGTTGAAGTTCGCACTGAGGTACAGTAGCCGTGCAGCGCAAAAAGTAGCATCTCATGCCAATCCTTATAAGTGACCACCATTTTCTGAATGATCTTTTTGATGTTTTTGTTGGCTGCTTCAACGGCTCCATTCATCTTGGGTCTGTATGGTGTCGAATTATGGTGCTCAATCTTGAAACTAGCACACAATTCATCCATTATTTTGTTGTTGAGATTAGACCCATTATCAGTGATGATACGGTTAGGCACTCCATATATGCATATGATGTTGTGTTTCAAGAAGCGAGCGACCACTTGCTTGGTAACGTTCGTATACGATGCAGCCTCAACCCATTTGGTAAAGTAGTCTATGGCAACCAATATGAAGCGGTGCCCATTCGAGGCTTTTGGCTCAATCATCCTAATCATGTCTATTCCCCACATGGAAAATGGCCATGGTGAAGTCAAGACGTTCAAGGGAGTGGGAGGTACATGAATCTTATCAGAGTAGATCTGGCATTTATGGCAAGTTCGGGCATGATGGTAGCAATCAGCCTCAATGGTAAGCCAATAATAGCATGCTCTCAATATCTTCTTTGCCATAGTATGCCCATTTGCATGGGTACCAAAATAACCTTCATGAATGTCTTTCAGAATCTGCTCGGCTTCATGCTTTTCCACACATCTGAGTAGCACAGTATCATGATTACGCTTGTATAACACATTCCCATTGAGGAAGAAATTTGATGCCAATCTGCGCAAAGTTCTCTTATCCACCGCCAAAGCGCCCTCTGGATATTCTTGTTTTTCCATATAACGTTTGATGTCATAGAACCATGGCTTTTCATCTGACTCTTCATCGGTAGCCAAACAGTGAGCTGGCTCTTCAAATCGCTGTAGATCAATATGCGGCCGATGGTTGGGCCATATCAGTTTATACATAGAAGCCAAAGTTGCCAGAGCGTCTGCCATTTGATTTTCCTCTCTAGGCACATGGGTGAAGGTGATATCATCAAATCTGGGAAGTAGCTTTGCCACGTAATCTCGATATGGAACTAGATTGGCATGTTTGGCATCCCAGTCACCTCGAATCTGATGTATTACTAAAGCAGAATCTCCAAACACATCAAGAGTCTTGATTCTTAAATTGATGGCTTCTTCCAGTCCAAGTATACAAGCTTCATACTCAGCCATGTTATTGGTGCATGGAAAGCAGAGCTTAGCTGTGAACGGTAAGTGGAAATTCTTGGGTGATGTAATTACTGCTCCAATTCCATTTCCGTGAACATTTGAGGCACCGTCGAACATGAGAGTCCATCGCTCCCCTGGTTCGGGCCCTTCATCTGGACCTGGCTCTTCATAATCTTTTAGTACCATTATATCTTCGTCTGGGAAATTGAACTTCATGGACTGATAATCATCCATCGGTTGATGGGCAAGATGGTCCGCCAGTATGCTACCTTTGATGGCTTTTTAAGTGACGTATTGAATGTCGTACTCGGACAAAAGCATTTGCCATCGGGCAATTCTGCTGGTGAGAGCAGGTTTCTCAAAAATGTATTTAATGGGGTCTATCTTGGAAATCAGATAAGTAGTGTGGGTCAACATATACTGCCTGAGACGTTTGGCAGCCCAGGCTAATGCGCAACAAGTCTTCTCGAGTAAGGAATATCTTGTCTCGCAGTCATTGAACTTCTTGATGAGGTAATAGATAGCATGTTCTTTCCTTCCCGTCTCATCTTGTTGCCCCAACACACAACCCATAGAATCGTCAAGTACAGTCAGGTACATAATAAGTGGCCTTTCAGGAACAGGCGGTATCAGGATCGGTGGTTCTTGTAGATACTCTTTGATCTTATCAAATGCCCCTTGGCAATCATCATCCCACGCGATTGACTGATTCTTTCTTAGCAGCTTAAAAATAGGTTTGCAGGTGGCAGTAAGATGTGAAATAAATCTGGCGATGTAGTTTAATCTTCCCAAAAAGCCACGAACCTCTTTCTCTGTCCTAGGCGCAGGCATATTTTAAATTGCCCTCACCTTATCAGGACCCACTTCGATTCCTTTCTAACTTACGATGAAGCCCAACAGTTTTCCAGATCGTACCCCAAATGTGCACTTGTTGGGGTTGAGTCTCAGTCTAAACTTCCTCAATCGAACAAACAGCTTTTGCAGATTGATCAAGTGTTCTTCTTCGGTTTGAGACTTGGCAATCATATCGTCGACGTACACTTCAATCTCTTTACGTATCATGTCATGAAAGAGCATTACCATTGCACGCTGATACGTTGCCCCAGCATTCTTAAGTCCGAATGGCATCACCTTATAGCAGAAGGTGCCCCATGGGGTGATAAATGTGGTCTTCTCCATATCCTCTGGATCCATCTTAATTTGATTATATCCAGAAAATCCGTCCATAAAAGAGAATACGGAAAAATGAGCTGTGTTGTCAACCAATACGTCAATGTGAGGTAATGGGAAGTCGTCCTTAGGACTAGCTCTATTCAAATCTCTGTAATCCACACACATGCGAACCTTTCCATCTTTCTTTGGTACCGGCACAATGTTGGCAACCCATTGTGGGTACTTTGCTACTGCCAGGAACCCACCATCAATCTGTTTTCAGACTTCTTCGCGAATTTTGAGAGCCATATCCGGATGGGTCCTTCTTAACTTTTATTTGACAGCATGACATTCCTCCTTGAGTGGTAACTTGTGTACAACCATATCAGTATCTAACCCAGGCATGTCTTGATACAACCAGGCGAATACGTCAGCGTACTCACGGAGGAGCTTTATCAACTCGATCTTGACCTCAATTTGAAGAGATGCACCTATCTTTACTTCTCTTCTGTCTTCCTCAGTACCCAGGTTGATGACTTCGATGTCCTCTTGGTGCGGTAGGATGACTTTCTCCTCTTGCTTGAGCAGCCTTGCCAACTCGTCGGGGAGTTTACAATCTTTCACGCCTTCCTCTTCAGCCTGGTAGATTGGGCAATCAAAGTCATATAGGCCCGCAGCAGCGTCTATGTCAAGGACCTCGGTGGTGTTTCTGCTTGTTCATGATTTATGCAGTTTATTTAAGAAAGTGTGTGCATGAAAAATATTGCCATTTATTGTAAAGTAAAAAGAATGAAAGAAAGTGAGCGAAAATTGAATGCAAACTGAAATTCATTAATGATAAACAAAGTTTGAAAACATCAGGTGGCCCATACAATGCTCCACTACGCCTTGGGCAGAGCGGAGGGCTTTTGATAAACAGTAAAATTACGTTTGGTGTGTGAAAAACTGAGGGACTTCAATGGTCTTCCAATTCTGGAGCTCTTCACCAGGCTTTGCTTGTCGGATCCAGCTTACAGAAGCTTACTCATCAGCAACATGGTCTTCAATGATCATTGCTACTGGAGAATCAAAGATGCGGCCAGCACTTATGAAAGTCTTCTCGATAGGAGGGAATTAATTTCCATTGTATGGAACAAATGCTGAATTGCGTGATGGCTGATAACCTAGCCCAAACTTATCAAGCTTTTCAGTAACCTCAACCATTTTGCCCCAGCCTTGGGCATTTCCTCCTTCCACTACAGCTTTAGCTTCCTCGTACGAGGCCATTGATGATCTTAACTCTTGGTGTTCTGGTATTCGCTGCACAGCCAGTGTACTCACCACCTCAAAGGACTGAAAAGGTGTCTCAACCATTTCACCCTCGACATCAATGTAGCGGAACGATGTCAGATGACTTACTAGAATATCCTCTTCGCCGCCTATCACAACCATTTTATCATTGGAAATGAACTTCAACTTCTGATGAAGAGTGGACGTAACTGCCCCTGCTGAGTGAATCCAGGGCCTTCCTAGCAAGCAACTGTAGCCAGGATAAATGTCCATCACTTAAAAAGTAATGGTAAAAACTGTAGGTCCAATCTTAATAGGTAAGTCCACCTCACCAATAACCGCACGCCTAGATCCATCAAATGCCTTCACTATGAGAGTACTTGGCTTCATGATTACTCCATTCACAGGCATCCTCTCCAGCGTTATCTTTGGGAGCACATTTAAAGAGGATCCAGTATCCACCAAGACTCTAGATATCAAAACGTCTTCACACCTAAAGGAAATGTGAAGGGCCTTGTTGTGGTTTTTCTTTTCAGCAGTCAGATCGTCATCGTTAAACCCCAGAAAGTTGCCAGTGGTGACACTGGCTATCACATCATCAAACTGTGCTACAGTGATATCCTTGGTAATGTGTGCAGCACTCAACACCTTCAGCAGGGAGGATCTATGTGCCTCAGAACTGAGCAACAGGGCGAGCTTAGATATCTTGGCAGGAGTTTGATTCAGCTGATCGACTACCTTGTAGTCACTCTTCTTTATAATCTTCAAAAACTCTTCAGCCTCTTTCTGTGTGAATGTCCCTCTTGGAGACGACAACTCTTCTTGTAATTCAGCATTCAAGGTTTTAACTGGTATATCAATCGCCTTACCCTTGCCATTGTTTGGCACATCTGCTTGCTTTGTCGCGAAGATTCGACCACTGCGGGTCATTCCACCTGGGCCCACTATAGCGTCACACTTAGACTCAAGAACATTACCAGGATACTTAATAGTTATCGGAACAGGGCGCACTGGCCTTGCCTTGTTAACATCTGCCTCATCAAACTGAATAACCAACGGTACAGGACGAACAGGTCTTTGTTGGAAGATACTAGCTCCATCATATTCAATGATTAACGGAGCAGGACGAACTGGCCTTTGTTGACGACCTTCAGGTGCATCATACTGAAGGTTAATGACAGCCACACTTTGTTCTCTTGCATCCCGGCGTTCAACCTGAATCACACCTTGATCCAGGAATTCCTGCAAGTGTTTCTTAACCACCTCATCAGTTAATTTATCAAGCTCATCTTCAGGATCATCCCACATCTCTTCAACTTTTCTCCTATAACTGCTATAGGAGTACGAATATCTTCAACCCTCGTAATCCATCTTTGGTTGTTGCCTTCCTCTACAGTGTTAACAGACGGTCCTCCATGCGGGGGCATGGGATTGTTTTTAACATTAGCGCCTCGCTGAGTGAAAGTAAGATCTTTGGACTCAACCAAATCTTGAACTCTGTTCTGGAATGCATAGCAGTTTTCTATAGTATGCTCGAGAGCACCCTTGTGAAACTCACAACGGGCGTTAGCATCGTATCCGGGAGGATATGGGAAGACTGCTGGTCTCAAATCCCTGAGTTTTAAATGCCCACTCTGATACAATTGAGAAAAAATTTGGCTATACGGCATTGGCACAGGATCGATATGTCTTCTTGGCCTTGGTTGCCTCTGTGGTGGGGCATTCTGATATTGCGGCGGAGGAACATTCTGATAATTTGGCTGTTGAGCAGGTGGTTGAAGTGGGGCTTATGCAACTGCAGCCACTTGCTGATACGGTATATTCACTGGGGCTCTACCCCCTCGTCCTCTCATGACAGCATTAGTTTCTTCATCCTTCCTCTTCACAAAAGGCTTTTTAACTCCGCTTGTAGAAGCAATAGCAGCTTTTTTCTTCAACTGGCTCTCGATTCTGTCTCCTACTGATACAATCTCAGCAAAGTTAGGGAAGCTAGATCCCATCATACGGTCTGAATACTGAGGCTGTAAAGTTCCCATGAACATATCCATCAATTCTTTGTCCAACAAGGGTGGTTGAACACGAGAAGCCAATTCCCGCCAATGTTGAGCATATTCTTTGAATGACTCATTGTTGCGCTGAGTCATATCTTGTAATTGAGTACGGTTTGGTGCTAAATCAGTGTTGTATTGGTAATGTTTGAGGAACGCCTCAGAGAGATCCCTCCAAGTATTAATCTGTCTCTTCTCTAGCTGCATGTACCATTCCAGCGATGCCCCACTGAGGCTATCCTGAAAGTAGTGAATTAGCAGAGGGTCGTCCTTAACGTGGGCAGCCATTTTGTGACAGTATGCTCGCAAATGAGTCTTAGGGCAGCTAAGTCCCTTGTATTTGTCAAACGTCGGCACTTGAAACTTATGAGGGATTACCAGTCCAGGGACCAAGCACATGTCGACAGCATCCAAGTCGGGAGTTGTCTGAACCACCAAGGCCTTGAATTTCTCTTCTAGTACGTGTAACCGGTCAGCAGATGGATCCGATCCAACAAGTTGAGGAGGTGGAGGTGGTAGGTTGAAGGCATCCACTTGCTCGTCCGTATCGCTCACAGATCCATGATGAGCCGAGTGTTATGACAAGTCTATGTAAACAGGATGAGGGATTCCCTTAACTCCAGAAGTGCCTATCTTCTCAACCAGCTTCTTTGCATTAGCCACTGTTTCAGCATCTTTCTCTTTTTGAGCGAGCATCATCATAGTCTCCAGTAGCTGATCCATTTTAGCCTTCAGCGAATCGATATCACCCCTCATTGTGTTCTAGTTCTCTTCGATCTGTTCCAGCGTCATCTTGAAGTTTTGGCGAGTCTCGTACCGGTGTTGAGTAGTCAGGTTTTTTCTGGAGAAGTGGTAAAGTGTATGAGTTCATGGTGTTCAAACGCGCATGGGATGTGAATGCAAAATGCTCTGATGCTTATGTTTTATGCTTTTTATGTTTTATTTTTAGGGAATCATTCGTAAAGTTGTTGTTAACAAGCATTCAAAATAACACGAAGACAAGAACATATAGGAAAACTAAATTCTCATTCATCCATTAAGTCATTACATAATTCCAAGGTACCAAGGTTTTAACTAACATAAGCAAAATACAAATAACAAGAAAATAAGATGATGTTCTTCAAGCTGCAGGCCTTCGTGCTTCACGCTCCTCAAGTTCTTCCTTAAACCTCTTCAGCATTGCCTTACAAAGGCAAACAAACTCCATAATTGCCTGAGGGGTAGATTCTTCCAGTGCTTCATACGCATCCCTGTGTTTCCAAATCAGATCCTTAGCTAGCCAGTTACAAAACTTAATCAAACCGTTGAGTTTGTTGCGGTACATGTCTCGGCTGTCCCTCAGGATTGTCATAGACTGCTCAAAACCAACGTAATCCTGGAGCACTTTTTCCCTTTCTGCCAACCAAATGGCCTTATCCTCGAGAATATCCCTCATCTGATTCTGCTGATTTTCAACGACCCTTTTGACACCATCCAACTCCCTTCGTAACGCATCCCAATCATCATCTCTGACCCAGGCTGTCCTCATAGAGTCTTCCTTAAGCCGACGTTCTCTTGCTTCGGAAGCTCTTGACAAGCGTAGGTCGGCACTTAGTTGTCGAATCTGCGCTCCCATTTCTTCTCTGAGTTCTTTGTTTTTCTTAGTGGCAGAGAGCCAAGCCCTTTCATTTTCCGCACTTTTCCTATAAACTTTATCCAAGTCTTCTTTAAGCCTATCTAACGCACCATCAGCTTGGTTAAGACACACCTTAACCCTCTTCTTTTGGTGTTCCTCTTCGCCAGCTCTCCTTCCCACTTCCCCAAGCTGATTCTTTTTGCGCTCTAGCTCATACTTCAGATTATTTTTCTCATTTGTCACTGTTTGCAGCTTTGATCCCAACTCTTTATTCTCCTTCCCCAGTTGGGCAATTCTGGCTCTAAGACCTTCCACCTCTTCCCAAGAGACGGGCACAGGCTGTGGGTTAGCGGGCCTAGGAGGAGCCTCAATGGAGAAAGGAAGTTTGACCATCTTAACCCTTTCCAGAACCCATGGCTGATACGGCACTCTAGGTGTTCCATCCCTCTTTCTCAACTCGGACCCCTTGGTATGAACCTTCTGCCAGGAGCGTACAATCTTACAAAGTAGTGAAGGATCTTTAGTACCCCTGTCATGAAGAATTATTTCTTCCAACTCTTTGTCTTCAGGCCTTCTCAACATAGGGTATTTAAACTGTCGTATAGCTAGTATAGGATTGTAGCTTATACAAACTTTTGACCCAATCAGCGGCACATTGTTGAAGCTCCCACAACTCATAATGATCTCATCAACATCCAGCTTGTGGGGATACCATGTGATATTCATTTCAGAGAGGGACACTAGCAACTGAGCCCATTCCCCTCTATTCAAATCAGGGACGATGGCATGACGCTTGAACACGTGTGAAGTGAGCCACTTATATAGGAGAGGAATACAAAATGTCAACACTGAACCCTGCCTTTCATGGCGGAGATGTAAGTTATAGAAGACATCAGCTAAGAGTGGATAAACTGGGCTTTGTCCTTTCTTCTACACAACCCAAAACACGCTGATGGCAGCAGAGTCAATGAAGTCTTCAAAAGTGGGGAAGAGTACCAGCCCATATATGAGAAGAGCACCAGAGCATCCCATTGCTTACTCTTCAAAAACCTTATTGCTTCTTTTTTCAGAAAAGTGCTTCGGAAACCAAATAAATCTTCTCTCTTTTTCCAACCATTCTTGACCGTTGGAATAGGGATTTGGAGGGCTTCAGCTAGTACTTCTTTCTCTGGTGTCTGGCCAATCATAGTGTAGGGTGCCTTACCCTTCATGGAGAAACCCAAAAATCCTTCAAATTCTTCAATGGAAGGAGTCAAGTAGAACCCTTGGAACAGAAAGCTTCTCATCGGTGGGTCATAAAACTGTGCTAGAGCCGTGATGGCAGGAACTTGCACATTGACAGTAAGGAGATCAAGAACCTGACCAAATCTTCCTATTAGAGTTTTCTTGAAGAGAGGAGGCATTTCTTTCAAACAGTTCATCACAACGGTAGTATCTGGCATGATGACTTTCAGCTGCAGAGTTTTCCTTTTTCCTGAATCCATGGTGACTTTGAATGCAAGATAAACAGTAGATACAAATGATTCCCTGAAAATAAAAAGTTTTCTTTTGTAAGTCATGATGTATATGTGAATGATTATGAACGCGTGATGTTGGATCCAGGTTATCACAAGTAACTTTCCATCCCTCCTAACAGGTAGGCTTTATAAGGATAGTTCTAGATTTTTTACCCACAAACCCACTCACAGGATAACTCATACGTTGGTGGATAGTGTTCCCAGGATCACGGACACTAGTCGCACCAACATCCCGCAACAGGCTAGCTGTATTGGGACGAGGGTACGAAAAGGTCTATCCTGAGTGTAGCCTTTATGCTAGGCCTCGAAGACTAACACTAACGACCACCGAGATAAAAACTGGTTCTAAGAGTGGTTCCCAGAGTCACGGACCCTTCATGAATTAAGTCGTGCAACAGGCTAGCTGCGTTACAACAAGATCTACGAATAGGTCTACTCTAGGGGAAGCTTTCATGCTAGGCACACAAGGAGCGAGCCCTTGGGGGACTAACACTAATTATTTCCAAAATCTAAACTAGGTGTTCTCTCTTCTTTTTCCAAGACTCGGGTATAGAGCCTTACTTGTGATATCATCCCAAGATCCAACAGACAAGTATGATAATCAACATAAAATAAAGAGAAAGCGACATAAAGCAAATAAAGAAGTAAGAAGAAAAAACAAACAAGAAATCAGACAAGCGAAGCTAACACTCTCGAATCGAGTCAAGTTAGGCTTGACCCTCTCTAGCATAGGGCAATGCTTTCCCCAGCAGAGTCGTCATCTGTCGTACCTCGAAAAATACGATCCTCGCGATGGACGCGGAAAAAACAGTTCGAAACAGAGTCGCCACCGAACTTTATTTATCCCAAAAGAGGGAAAGGAAAATATCGATAAAACCTTTAAAGGGAGATAAGAATATGGTCATCGCAACCAAATTCGGGTTCGGGAGTCGATTACGCAAGAGGGAAGGTATTAGTACCCTCTACGTTCGTTGTACTCAACGGGAACCTCTTGATTCAATTCGGGAGAAATGTTAGCTTGGTTTGTTTGTTTTCTTCTAAGGTAGTATTGCTTTCTATGGGTAAAATGAGTGGTTTTTTTTTATTAGTGTGCTCGGCAAGGATTAGAACCCTTGTGCCTACGTATTCCCTCGTGCAATGGGAAAGTCAGAGCATTCGTAGTTCTTGGGACTACGGTTGTTTGGTTTGTATTTTTTAGGCGAACGAGAGTTTAATTCGCATTCTAACTGCTAAACGTTGGCTTGTCTGCTCGTCAAGGGAGGCTGAAGCACTAGTTCATATGCGCGAGAGAATGGACTAAACAATGTTCTTTTTTTGAGAAAAATTTGTTTGAATAAGGATTAAGTGTGTTAAAATTTGATTAAGAAAAAGAGTTTTGGTTGCGTAAGAAGTATTTAGTTTGTTAAGTATTTTAGAGGGAGAACGACGACTATTCGATAAACGAGACGTCGGCCTCGCAACCAATTAATCGGGGCATTACTGAGATGCTAGATCTCAACGACACCTTTTTCATTCTATTAATTATGAAATTGTATTTGTTGGACAATTGGCTTACTTGTCCATATAATTAGGGCGAGTGTCTTAGGAAGAAAGTTCGGAATGAACACAACCCAAAGCGTGTGCCTCAAGAGCGTTCATTCAAGGGCCCAAGAAGTGCTAGACTTCAAGAGTCCACTACTTTCGTAGTTCGATTAAGAAAAAGATTTGAATTTGATGTATTTTAGTCACGTTAATTGAATTAGGGTTTGAATAAGCTAATGGCTAAGTGTCTAAAAAGAGTTGTAAGTTTCTTAAGTTTTGGGATAGAAGACCGAAACGATCACAACCTAAGGCGTGCGCCCCAAGAGCGGTCGTTCAAGGACCCAAAGAGTGCTAGACTCCAAAGGCCCACCTTTCCATTATTGAGTTTAGAAAATGGTTTAGAGAGATTAATTAAATGTTTTATATAAGAAAATAATTTAAGTACATCAAAGTTGATTAAGATTTTCAGTTAAAATAAATTTTGTAAAAGATTAGGTAATTGTTTTAAAATTTGAATTAAGATTTAAGTCAAAAAAGTTTTATTGAAGTTGAATGTTTTAGTTAGATTAAAATATTTTAGGTAGAGAAAGTATCTTAAGGGTTAAGTATTTTAAGGTGGTTAAGATATACTTTTGGTTAAAAGAATATTTATAAAAGAGATTAGGTAGTTTTTTTTTTATTATGATTGTTGAATTAAGAAAGTGTTTTAAAGATTAAGTGTTTAATTAAGGCAATTTTTAAATTATCTTAGAAATGGAAAACGGAACGATCACAACCCAAGGCGTGCGCCCTAAGAGCGATCGTTCAAGGACCCAAAGAGTGCTAGACTCCAAAGGTCCACCTTTCCATTATTGAGTTTAGAAAATGTGTTAGAAATATTAACTAGAATGAATTGTGGTTTTTAATTTAATTAAGGAAGTATTTTATATAATTTTGGATCTAGAGAAATTGGATTAATTAAATTATTAAGTAATAATAACATAAAATTAGAAATTAAATTAATAAATAGACTTTTGTTATTTTCTGTAAAAAAAAAAGAAAAAAATAATTAAAGGTTCTTTTTTGATTTTCTCTTATTAAAAAGTATTATAAGAAAAGGATTAAAACTAAAAACAAAATGGGCCAGACGCATTAATATTGGGGGGGGGGCAATCAGGAATTTTCCCTAAGCCCATTCAATGGAAGCCCACACGGAGGAGGTCTATCATAGACCCTGGTCAACTTGTTTGACTGCCCTAACGAATCTGGGACGTCTGATGGTGATCATTTTCCATCCAACGGCTGATACTAGCATGCATATGGTGGGGAATTATCGTGTACGCGCATGTAAATAAAAAAAATGGGGACCGGTGACACATGTCACCGGTGGATACGACCACCACCACCTCTTTCTCATTCACGTAATAAACAAAGATATCAGAAAGAGAGAAATCATATCATCACTCCGTTTCTCTCTCCTTTCTCACGTCTCTCTCTCTTTCTCACATCTCTCTCTCTCTCACATCTCGCCGGAACCCTAAAGTGGCCGGAGAAGCGGCGGCGCGCGGCGGCCGCCACCGTCTTCTCAGGCGAGGCACCACAAAATCTCAAAAGTTTCTACACAAACCCCCCTAGTTTCTTCTCCTCAATTCAAATCCAACAACAAAAACGTCAAAATCTTAACCATTCGGCTAAATCGACCCTAACAGATCTAGACCTCCAAACATTGATAGTCTCAAAATATCATCATTTCTAAACGCGCAGCAAGGAAAACATAGAGGCAACTACAAAGGAATCACAACAAACCCTAGACTCGTATTTAAATGGCCATGCTGAATCAAGTCAAAAAATGATGATGGGGTTTTCAATCAACACAACAAATCAAATACCATGGCAAGGAGCATTCAAAGAAAGGAGAGAAAACTCACAAGATCGGAGCTAGTCCGACGAGAAATTCCGATGAGGTAATAACTTTGGCTTTCCCACGCTCTTCGCTTTTATGCTTCTTCTTCTAACCTTCCTTCTTCTTGTTGCTTCAAAATAGTTGTTGCTGTTGTTAGGAATAGGATAGGAGGCTTAGCTCTTCTGCTTCAAATTTCAATGAGAAATTTGAAGTAGAGTTAAGTTTCAGAGCTTTAGTGTGTAGGTTAAGGAATGAGATTTGTTGTAACGAAATTGCTTAGGTTTTTTTTCGGTCCCCCCTCTTCTGATTCATTGCTCCTCTTTTTATATTGTGAGGATTAGGGTTTGGAAGGGTGGTGTCAACATTGCTGAGGGATCACGTTCATGGATTCGTGCAAGGTAATCTTTTTCAAAGTCAGAACACATTTTTGCTAAAAACATGTTACTGCTTTGCTGAACCTCTGCGATACTTTTTTTCTGCTATTCACTGTTGCCCTATACCTTGTCCTTTTTCCTTTTTGTGTTAAGGTTACAGTGCTGTGAATATGCTGCTCTGCCTGTTTGGTGTTTTGGTCAGTTTGAACTTTGTATAGTCCCTATTGACTTTGCTTTTGACTTTGGGTAAAGTGCAAATGTGTCATTGCTTTTTGACCGTGTGAGCTTTGAAATTCATTTTGAATTGAATATGATAATTGTTTTGAGTTTTTGATGACATGAATGTGACAATTTGAAGCGTGGATTTGAAAGTGAACATGTGAGTATTGTGAATGGCTCGTTTGTGATATGCAATATGGATAGGAATTGACATGGTAGATTGAATCACGACATAAATTTTGACATTGAAAATTGCTCTTATTTTTTGGAATTTTGTTTGGCACCAATGGTAACATGAAATTTGATATGACAACATGAATTAAACCTTGAACTTGGCATGATGAATTTGGTTTATGACCTCAAAATATGAACGGGTTTTGCTAGGGAAACTTGGCATGTAACTTTAATTGAGTTTGGAGTGTTGTATTTGAATTGTGGAAATTGTTTTGATATTTTTGGCATGATGGATTATGACATAGACTTGATGATTTTGAGTTGGTTTTGTTTTGGATGATGTGAGTTAGGGCATGAATTTAGACGTGTTACGCACGGGTTGATTACCATGATTGAAATGGCTTTTTGATCTTGAATTAGATCATGATAGTTTGAGTTTGGAGTGAATTGCACTTGTATGTTGATTCTTTATATCAATTTGGAATTGTATTTTTTTGTGTATGACTTAAAATGTGGATGACTTGCAATTGCAACCTTGAATTGGCAGGATGATGAAAGCTTGTTGCAGGAGTTCTTTTGGACGAATGGCAGCGATATCAACTACGGCCGTCAGAACCTTATACGAAGCACAAAGTTTATCTCTTAAGCAAAAAACTTGTAATTTTTGTATCAATTAATCTTGTAATTTCTTGGTAACCATTTGGTGATTGAACTAAGCATGTAGAATTTTCCCTCACGGCTCAATGACTTAAAATCAATCATTGTCCATGAATGAAGTCTAATTATGGATTGGAACAAATTCAACCTCATCTTTAAAATGAATTTAAACATTGTTTCAAAAAATAAATTCTATCATGTCTTGAAAACAGCTCCATCATGGCGTGAGTTGAACACTTGATTTGAGTACAAATTAGTCATATCTTACAAATGAATCATCACAGCTTAAATTTTTAATCATGGTGCAAACTTAGTTGTAAATCAAAACCAAGCATGAGGTAAATCATGAATCTGAGATAAATCTTAGCCCTTTAAAAACACGACTTGGTTCAGGGCACAAAGTATGAACATTGAAACTCAAATTACTATGCCTTAGTCTTCAAGTAACCTTTTTCCCTCAAGAAATCCATTTAAATGCAACCCTCAAACCATCCTTGACAACCTTGATTAAAAGAGGCTTATGGACTTGCTAATCTCCAAAGGATCCACATCAAACGCTACTTTCAAATAAACTTGTATTTAGCAAATTCGCACCAAATTGGGTAATAACTTGAAACCAATTGAAAACAAATTGGGTAGTAATTTGAAAACAAACTCGCACCGATTTAAACCACAATTTGATAAATGAGTGGCACAAGATTAACTTGAAGTATGGCTTAGAAGCAAATCCTGATCATGAGAATGAGGGACCATTCCTCTTTTAGTTCCACCAAAATTTAAAATAACTTGCAAGGGACTATAATCACCACGAGCACACATAAGGCCTTTTAACGTCAAAATGCTAGCAGATCATGGCCAGAGATCAGATAATCATCTAGAGAAGGATCATGGAACCACACAAATGCTTAGCATGAGGGAGTGAGAGGGTAGGACAAATTTTGGGTATGACACTTGGGAGTATCATTGGCTTTGCAAGTTATTTTTGCACTGATGAGAGTATTCTCAAGATAGATCTGTGACTCTAAGAACCTTCATAAAGTTTTAGAACTTACCTTGTGAGGGGATATGGGTTTCCTGCAGGTAACCAAGCCTCTACATACCTCGATACGTCGGACCTTTGGAATTATGTTGAGGAGTATATACAGACTATCCAAAAGATGTTATAACATTAACCTATTGTCGCTACGCGAAAAAAATGACACAGAGTCGCACCGAATTTTATTTATCCCAAAGAGGAAAGGGAAATATCGATTAAACCTTTAGGAAAAGAACGTGGTCATCACAACCACATTTTGGGTTCGGAAGTCGGTTATGTGAGGGGAAGGTATTAGCACCCCCTCACATCCATCGTACTCGATGGGAACCATCTAAGTTGTCTAAGCTCGAATGGGCGTTCTATTCTAAAAGTCTACTTTGCTAGAGGGAAAGAGGGTTGGTTTTTTATTAGGGTGCTCTCCAAGGATTGGGGCCCTTGTGCCTACGTATCTTCACTTGAAAGAAGTGAAGAATCAGAGCGTCCGTAGTTCGGGGGACTACGGGTGAAAATGGAAAGTTTGGCTCACCAAGGATCGGGGTCCTTGTGCCTACGTATCTTCACTTAAACGAAGTGAAGAATCAGAGCGTCCGTAGTTTGTGAGACTACGGTTTGTTGGTGTTTTTTATGGACGATGCTAACATTCGCGTTCTAGCATTTAGGTGTTTTCCGCTTGTTTTCTGGAGTCTTGCGCATTACCTGTTTGCGGTATAACAGAAATAACATGTCCTTTTTGAAAAGGTTTTTGAGGGAATCCCGAAGGATGAAAAGATTTGGATTTGTTGATGTGTTTTTGTTAGGGTTTTGAAAAGAAGTTTGAGATGCGTATTGTACTAAAGTCTATGGGTAGAGGTGAGTATTTCGAACTACCAAGTCGAGCGTCTTGTGCTCAAAATACTTGGAGTGAGTGTAGGGAAGCTCCATTCTCACTCATTCTCCACCACGTACTACACGCATCGTGTTTATTAAGTGTTTTTTTTACCAAGAAAAGATTTGGATGCAAAAAAACACAAACTGGGGGAACTGAATCCTAAATGTTGTCATGCAATGATAGTCCTAAAGTCGGGGATGAAAGGGGAAAATGCTAACCTAATATGATCATGCAAGGTGGACCTAAAGTCTATCCTACTTCAATCTTAATCGAAAATTAAGTTGAACTAGGTGATCGTAAGGGAACATATGAATTCACAAGCAAGCAAGTAATCACAACATATATACATAAAGCACAAAGTAATCCTCAAGAAGATATATCATCATCACAAAGATTCATCAAGAAAGAAACATCAGACCCAAACAAAAATATCAAGACTCAAGTAAGTACATGAACACGTAAACGTGTCAAGTATCAATAGGAGGATGAATAAATTATAGAATAGAATCAAACGAAAGGAGAAATAGTCATGGCATAAAAAGATCCATGAATTATATGGATAATGATAATCACAAAACAAATAGCACTGGTACAAACAAGGCAAAAATCGTGATCATAAGTTCTAGGCAGAGGAATCTAAATTGCAAACTTACAAAGTCAAAGAGATTAATAAAAATTAAAATTGTGATGATAAAAAATAAATGCTAAATAATCATATTCTAAACAAAAGTCAAAATTGAAAGGATAATGTACAAAAGCTAATTAAGAAAAATATTTTTGGAATTTTTATTTAATTGAAACATTTAAACTAAATAATCTAAATAATAATTAACAATTCTAGCAAAAATGTTAAATCTTAAATAATTATATTCTTAAACAAATTTTAAATATTTAAAACACGTTAATTAACAAAATATTTTTTAAAAGAATAAATAAATAAAAAGGAGAAAAATCAAAGGAATGAAAGAAGGGTGTATGTGAAATTAGGGTGTGTGTGTGTTAGTGAACTGATAATGGGCTTACAAACCCTACTAGCCCAAACCAATTTAAACCATTTTAATAATATTAGTAAACAAAATAAAAGAAAAATAATAAAGAAAAAAAAACCAAAGTATCAAATTGTGAAAGACCCTAACTTCCTGATCTTCTCCACGGCTTTCTTCTTTTCGCTCTCGGTGTTTCACTCCTAATCTCTTCTCACGAATTCTCTGTGCGAGATTTCCTTCGTTTCTCTCAGCGGCGGCGCGGTGAAGGCTTTCTGGTGTGTGGAGGCATCGATTTCGGTTGTGGAGATGATTTGTGATTTGTGTGGTGGTGATTGGGGGTGAGTTTTGGTGGTGAAGACCGTAGAACCGTGGCGATTTGGGGAAGGTTGAAGGAGGGTTTCAAAGGTGATGATGTTGTGGTTGTGTATCGTTAAGGGAAAGGTTTGAGATTGGTTCCAAGCTGTTGTTCGTGTTGGTGATGGTGGATAAGGAATGAGTAAGCAGCAAGATGGTGTAGTGTGATGACGAGTTATAATGAAGAATGTTGTGTAAGGTTGCTTTGTGAACCAACAAAATAAGGTAATTGAAGAATTTCCTAGTTTTTCCTTTGCAGACAGATGTTTTTTTCCTTCTCTTTTTTCGTCAGGCAATATGGTTCTGAGCCTCTTTTTTTCTTTTTATTTTGAGAGGAGGTTAATGGTTATATGGTGAGGAACACTATATCTCGCGAAAGTGTTTGTTCTCCCCTTTCTCCCCCCTTTGAATCGTTCTGTCCTCTCATTTTAAATCAATTTTTTTAAGTCTTCAAGCTTGTCCTGTTGTATTATTGTGTTATTGTTCTCAATGGTGCAGGTATAATGCAGAATTCGCAGGTCTGTTGTTTTGTGCAAGTTGCTTGGCTTAGTTATGTGTAGTAGCTGGATGGTGTTGACATGTTATTGTTTGTTGAATTTTAGTTGTTGTTGCTAGTACGGTTTATTGAAGGTCATGGCGCGAGTTGTGTGTAGGATATGGGATGTTGCAGCAAGTCTTGGTTTGGCAAGTTTGGCATATGGTAGCAAGTGGTTGTGTATGGTTTTTGGCTTTTAGCAGCAGTACAGTTTGTGTTGTGGCATAGTGATGCTTGGAGCGGTTTTGTTTAGATGCTTTGGTGCAGAATCGTTGTATGCTTGGAGTGGCTTATGTTGTAGCAGCATGTTTCTTGGCTTTTTTTTCTTTGGCAAATATTCTTGTAATTACATGGGCTTTTGGTTTTGTAACATGAACCTTTGAATGAGATTGGATATGAGCTTCTTTCTTTTGATTTTTAATGGGCCAATATTTTGAAATAGACTTGTTATTAATCTTTTTTTCACCACTATTCATGTTGAAACCTTTTGTTGAATTCCCACTTGAAATAAATCTTGAATAAATCTTGAGAGATAAAATCAAACATAATCCCCTCTTGGACTTGAAATGAATCCGAACCTTGGATCAAAATGAATCCACCCATGAATTAATCTCAACTTTGAATGCATTATGGCCTTAAAACATAGATCATTCTTGAATTTCATCATGAACTTGGAATGGATTGGATTAAAATTCTGAATCGATCTCAAATTAATCCTGAACTGGGAATGAACTAATACCTTGAGTCAATAAATCCATCTGAACATGGCCACTTGAATACCAAATGAACAAATTCATGCCTTGAAATCAAAATCACAACTTGAAATATGAATCTTAGAGTACTACCCAAAAACGAACTGATTTCTGATTATCCTCAATTCACAAAGCACTTGAATTCACACATCCTTGCACTCAAAAAAGCCTGTGACCCAAATGGCTTGTAAATGAATCAAATCCAATTTGTTTGACCTAGATTATGTCAAACTCACTTGAATCACAACCATTACCGCACATACATTTGGCCTGAATAGCTTTGCCTGGTCCTCGATTCATCTTTGTAACAACATGGACTCAGACAACAAGGAAAAAGGAAAATGGAATCAACTACATATTTTTTTTATTTTTTTTAATAATAGACAAAAATATAACTGATGTTATTTATAGGTAGGACAAATTTGGGGTATGACAGCTGCCCCTATCTAAGTGGCTTAAACCTAGTAAAGTGAACTAACACAGTTCACACTTTTCAAGGTAGAAGTCAATTAGATACGAAGAAGACTCCAAATTTGTCTGAAGAGAAAGAAAGTGAATAAAAGATCAATGTTGACCCTTGAGCGATCACTGAATAAAACAATGACAGAAGTTAATGACACAAAAAAGATGATGGTTTAAATCAAAATTGTGACTGTCATCACCAAAAGGATGATGATTGGGCAACAAGACCAAGGTCAGCATCACCAAAAGGATGATAGGATGACCAACAAACTCAAATATTGCTATTACCAAAAAGATAACAGCCATCACCAAAAGGATGATGATAAATTCAAAACTCAAAGATCACTGCCACCAAAAGGATGATAAATATCACATTGAAACTTGTTATTACCAAAAGGATAATAGGAAGATCAATACATAAAGCTGGTTACCACCAAAAGGATGATAGTAAACTCAAACTTCTTCAATTATTTCCATCACCAAAAGGATGAAGGTTAAATATGAATGATAAAGATCGCCATCACCAAAAGGATGAGGGTTGGATCACAATGACTCTTGCTAGCATTAAAAGGATGACAGAAATGCCACAAATTGCAAGGATCGCTATTGACAAAAGGACAATGGTGAGATCATAACTGCAAAGATCACCGACACCAAAAGGATAAAGGTAAGATCATACGCACTCTACGATAACTATCACCAAAAAGATGACAGTGAGTACATAACCATGACCCTTCATCAAAAGGATTAGGTCAACAACTTGCTGAAGATTTTCCAACACCAAAAGGATGATGGACATCACCAAAAGAATGATGACAAGGATTAACAATATAGTTTTGCTATCACCAAAAGGATGATAGTAAATTGCCAACATAAAAATGGACCCCAACACCGAAAGAATTAAGGCTAAAAACATGATCTGCTACCACCAAAAGGATGATAATAAATTGGCTGGAGGAATATTGATACACCACTGAGTATGACTTACTTGGGGGCATCAACAAAAGGTTGAAGAAATTCAAACACTGAAGAACGCCATCCTTATCAACAAAAGGTTGAAGGGAACAAACTCACTGGGAACGCCCAACAAGTAAAGTGAGAATCCATTCGGAGAGGTACCACTGAGGATTTCAACTCAAAGGAATATCAACGGACATGCGGAAAGGAAGTAAGATCAACAGATCTAAAATCCGAAAGGTGGAGAGAAACAACATCAACAGATTTGTAACTCAAAGATAAGATCAACGTATCTATGAATAGGAAGTAGGATCAACGGATCTATGCCCCAAAGGTAGAGAGAAGTAAGATCAATGGATTTATGACTCATAAGCTGGGGGAACAGGAAGTACGATCAACAGATCTACTACCCAAGAAAATGAGGAGAAGCGACATTAACAGATTTGCGACTCAAACAAAGATCAACGGATCAAGAGATTGACAAGATCAACGGATCTAAACAATAGGGAGTAAAATCAACGGGTTTATAACCCCGAGATATTGTATAGTGAAAGATGATTCCACTGGGGAAACAAAGGGTAAACAGAAGGTAAGATCGACGAATCTATGGCCTTGGGGATTGGTTGAAAAATCTGCTGGGGAATGGGCTCGGCGTTCTCTGTAGGGATATATTATTGTCATGATCAAAGATTGATTCAGGATTTCGAGCTTATGCTTTGTATGCATGTTTGAATTTTTCCATGGCGTAATGTTCCATATCAAATGGAAACACTATGCATTTTGGTATATGCAATGCAATGATGATTATATATGCAAAATATCGATGTATGCTCGGGTCGCCTAGGATATGAGGATATGTGATCCAAGGTTTATGAATGTGCCAAGTATGGTTGGGATTTGGTTAGGCATAGGACCAGTTGATGATGATTGGATTTTTAGGGATTTTATTCTTGGTTGCCAACGAAAATGGACTTTGAAGGTAGATCACCAGACGAGAACTGGTTTTTAAGGGGAAGACTAACAGACAAAAACTGGTGGCAAAAGGTTAAGCAGTCAGACGAGAACTGACTTCTTATTTGTTATCAGACGGGAACTAACTTTCAAACGAGAACTGGATTTTGAAATGGTGGTTACCAGATGGGAACTGGTTATAAGCTGTCTACCAGGCAAGAACTGGTCTCTTGAGATGGTTTTCAAGACGGGAACTGGTTTTTGAAGTGAGTTAGGTTACAAGGCTTTTTGATGTTAGATTCATGTTGTGAGATTAGGCTCGATGAATGATATGATATGTGGTTTTATGCTTGAGCGAAGCGACATGATTAATACATGAAGATGATTTATGCAATGATATGAAGGTTTCCAGAAATGCCCCTATGTGGGTAAAGGATGGAATGGCTTCTGTTGACACGAAAAGGTTATTTGATGGTGTGGTAGCATGATTCCCCGACACTCGTCTTGAACTCGAAAGAGCTTGCTCGAGAAGCTTGAAGGCATTGAGGGCTTGCCCCTCTGTGGCTCATCTCGCACCAGTCTGTTGGGTCTTTGGAGAATTTTTCCTTGAAAGGAAGTTGAAAGTAGCTTGCCATGAGATGATCTCGAGATAGCTTGCCCCAGAATCTTGCGTGATGAAAGAATTAGTCCTTGACTAACTGTGTAACACCCCCAATCTATACCCCGAATCAAATAAAGCATTAAAAGAAAATTCAAAATTTCATCAGAGTATATTTAAATTATCATGGCATAGACGGGGGGAATCACATTATAATGAAACAAATCATACAACACCTGCTCATAAAGATATGCAACAGTGGGGTAGCAATCAACAGAGGAACTCAGTTCCTTACACCCACATTTCAGATTTTAGAATAAAACCGGAAAATCTAAAACTGAATATCATATATATATATATATATATATATATATATATCACTTGAAAAGTTTGTCATACATCAAGTTATACATGCACAAGCCAAAAGATATATATATATATATATATATATATATATATATATATATATATATATATATATACAATAATCACAAACGGCCTCCCTAACTACCCTGTGTCACATATCAGAGCCGACCGACAAAAGAATGAAGTCCTAAGCTTCACAAAAAGACCTCCAGCAACTCTAATCTGCAATGCCTCATAGAGCATTATAAAACAGCAGAAGGGTGAGAAAAACAATCATAATATCATTGCATACAATTATATATAACACAAAATACACATATATACGGTTCTCACCACAACTCACGCCCTAATCCCAACACAATACAACACAAGGTATAATTCATATTTCCATCACCAACACATATCCATATATCAATTTATCGATTCCATCCACAATTCCACACATAAACAAAACATTAATGATTTATGCAAATGCAAGAGACCGACACCACGACTCTATGCATATGCACATGCGGTACCAACTTCCAATATTTCTCATCACTAGTTCACTCAGGAACTATTGGAACCATCACTCGTTACTTAATGTAACTCCCCGTCGGGCATACGATGTTCCCCATCGCTCACACCTCTTGGTATAAGGCACACGATGTTTATGGATCGCTCACACCTCTTTGATTAAGGCACACGACCTGATCGCTCACACCTCTTTGTATAAGGCACACAATCATCTATAATCATCGCTCACACCTCTTTGCATAAGGCACACGATGTTATAGCGGATTCCCTCTAGAATCAATCCGTCGCTCAGGACGTCTCAAGAATGCACATCATGATGCTTAGCATACAATGACTCATGACATTCAAATACACATATAAATGCATTCATCTCTCTTAACAAAATCACACTTTGCACTTAAGCCCAAAACAATGCATTTAATTGCCATATGGCCACAAATCATCGCAACACCATCTAAACACATGCATTTACATCATACAACATCACCTTGCATGATACACATCAATTACGCACAATTATAACGACAAAAGTCGACAAACCGACACTATTCCAAATTCCGGCATAATTAAATCGGCTAACAATTTCCAAACCATCATAATAATAAAGTACAACTCAATAGCTTTCCAACGATACCAAGAATGTAAAAATCGGATAAACGGAACCCAAGTTACGGAAGAAAAACGAAAACGATATTTTGAAAAGTCCCATTTTACCATTCTCCCGGCCATACGCGTATTGCCCTGAGCCATACGCGTATTGCCCTGATTCCTCGCCATGCCATACGCGTAATGCCCATGGTCATACGCGTATGGACAGAGACTCATTTTTCCCAAAATCCACGTTAAAATTCCAATACGCGTAGTCCCAACACCGTACGCGTATTGCCCTAAAATGTTACGCGTATCATACGCAAATGGGCAGATGGCTGAGAAAAGTGACATCCCATACGCGTATTGGCCCAAAACTCGCCCATGTTACGCATATTGCCAAGGCCCGTACGCGTATGAACATGCCCCATACGCGTATGACCTGGAAAAACCAGAAAAAAAATTCTGTAGAACAAAGTTCTGCGTTTTCCACCCCAAATCATCTAATTTTTCACCTACACACCAGATAATTGCCAATACAATGCCTAACAACATGTATCTATCATGTACCAACAATAATGAACACTAAAAACATGATTTCCAACACATTTAATCGATTTCTAGTCAATTTTACATAATATAGGTTTTACTAAATTTTTCCAATTCAATCTAATAACAACCACAAACACACATACATAATCATATACAAGCATACAATAATTGAGTTTCGCACCCTTACCCGATTAAATCGATTCTAGAAGTTGATTTCTTTGATTTCCCAAGGTTTTCTCACTTTTCTTCTCTTCTCCTCTTTTCTTCCCTTTTTCCTTCTTCTCTTTTTCTTTCTCTCTATTTTTCTCTCTTTCTATTTTCTATTCTTTCTAACTAAAGAAAAATATCATGAAATGACCAAAATACCCCCACACTCAATTATCGCGTAAACGTTCCCGAAACCCGATAAAATATCACAACATTGAAAAATAACATATTTTCAGATAAAAGTCGAAAATAAAATAAAATAATAATAAAATAATCAAACGACTCGATTAAATAAAAACTGACAAAACTTGGGCGTTACAACTCTCCCCCACTTAGAAATTTTCGTCCTCGAAAATATACCTGAGACGAACAACTCTGGATACGACTCCCGCATCCGACTCTCCAACTCCCAAGTCAAATTGCCCTCAGCAGCGCCTCCCCACGCCACTTTCACAAGTGCAATATCCTTGCCTCTCAACCTCTTCACCTCGTGATCCAAAACCCTAACTGGTAATGCCTCAACCGTAAGGTTCTCCCTTACCTTAACCTCATCCATCGGAATCACATGTGACGGATCCGGAACATACTTTCGAAGCTGTGAAACATGGAACACATCGTGCAAATTCGACAGATTTGGCGGCAACGCCACCCTATAAGCCACAACACCCACTCTCGCGGATATCTGGTAAGGACCAATAAACCGAGAAGTAAGTTTCTTCGATTTCAACGCACGACCAACACCCGTTACCGGTGTAACTCTCAAAAATACATGATCACCCTCTTGAAACTCAAGATCTTTCCGCCTCCAATCATGATAACTCTTTTGTTTACTCTGAGAAGCCTTCATTTTCTCTCGAATAAGCTTCACTTTTTCCGTAGTCTGTTGCACCAACTCTGGTCCAACCACCGTACTCTCACCAGATTCGTGCCAACACAATGGTGTTCGACATCTTCGTCCATATAATGCTTCAAACGGTGCCATTCTAATACTAGAATGAAAACTGTTATTATACGTGAATTCAATCAATGCAAGATAACTATCCCACGCACCACCTTGTTCCAAAATACAAGCCCTCAACAAATCTTCCAAAGACTGAATCGTCCTCTCCGTCTGACCATCTGTCTGCGGATGATAAGCCGAACTCAATCTCAATTTAGAACCCAACGCCTTCTGTAAACTTTCCCAAAATCTCGAGGTAAACCTAGGATCTCGATCCGAAACAATACTCAATGGAACCCCATGCAACTTCACAATCACACTGATGTAGATCTCCGCCAACCTCTCCAAAGAAAAACTGATGTCAATCGGAATAAAATGAGCCGATTTAGTCAGTCTATCAACAATCACCCAAATAGCATTATGCCCCCGCTGAGTATTCGGCAACCCTGTCACAAAATCCATGGAAATGATATCCCACTTCCACTCAGGAATATCCAACGGTTGCAACAAACCACTAGGCCTCAGATGTTCTACCTTCGATTTCTGATAAGTCAAACATGCATAAACAAACTGAGCCACATCTCTTTTCAATCCAGACCACCAGAAAATCTTCTTCAAATCTTGGTACATCTTATTCGCTCTCGGATGTATACTCAAATTACTCCGGTGTCCTTCCTCCAAAATCATCCTTTTCAACTCCGCATCATCCGGAATACAAATTCTACCTCGGAATCTCAAAACACCATTAACATCCACTTGAAAATCACTATTCGTATCTTTACCTCCAACCAACATCAAATCCACAAATTTCACATCCAGCTTTTGCTTCTCACTAACCGTCATCAGAAAATAATTAGTAATCGTTAGCATTCCAAGCCTCACGCTATCCGACGTCACTTCACAAACCAAACTCAAATCTCTAAACGATTCCAAAAGTTCCCACTCTTTAACCATTAAAGCGGACATATGCAATGATTTCCGGCTCAACGCATCGGCTACCACATTAGCTTTACCAGGATGGTAATTCAAGCCAAAGTCGTAGTCTTTCAAGAATTCCAACCATCTCCGTTGCCTCATATTCAACTCTTTCTGATCAAATAAATATTTCAAACTTTTATGATCACTAAAGACTTCAAACCTTGCACCGTAGAGATAATGCCTCCAAATCTTCAACACAAAAACCACTGCCGCTAATTCAAGATCACGAGTAGGATAATTCTTCTCATGCACTCTCAACTGCCTTGAAGCATAAGCCACAACCTTACCTTCTTGCATCAGAACACCACCTATACCAATCAAAGAAGCATCACAATAAACCACAAATGGTTCATTAGGATTCGGTAAAATCAAGATCGGAGTTGTCGTCAATCTTCTCTTCAGCTCATTAAAACTTTCCTCGCACCGAATATCCCAAATGAACGCTTGCCCTTTACAAGTCAACTGGGTCAAAGGAAGTGCTAGCTTAGAAAAACCTTCAATGAACCTTCGATAATAACCAGCCAAACCCAAAAAGCTTCGAATTTCAGTAACAAATCTTGGAGCCTCCCATTGTAGAACTGCTTCTACTTTAGATGGATCCACAGAAATACCATTACCTGAAATTACGTGCCCAAGAAAACTCACCTCCGACAACCAGAATTCACACTTGGACAATTTGGCAAAAAGCTTCCTTTCTTTTAAAACCTGCAAAACAATACGCAAATGCTCCGCATGCTCCTCCCGAGACTTAGAATAAATCAAAATGTCATCAATAAACACAACAACAAATAGATCTAAATGCTCGTGAAAAATACGATTCATGTACTCCATAAACACACCTGGCGCATTAGAAACCCCGAACGGCATCACAGAATATTCATAATGACCGTATCGTGTCCTAAAAGCCGTCTTTTGTCTTCCTCTTTCACCCTAATCTGATGATACCCCGACCTCAAGTCAATCTTACTGAACACACAGGCACCCACCAACTGATCCATCAGATCATCAATCCTTGGAAGAGGATACTTATTCTTAATCGTCACCTTATTCAACTGGCTATAATCAATACACAACCGCATACTGCCATCTTTCTTTTTCACCAATAAAACTGGAGCACCCCAAGGAGAAACACTAGGTCTTACAAACCTCTTTTCCAACAACTCATTCAACTGCTTCTTTAACTCTACCAACTCAGATGCCGACATACGATAAGGTGCCATAGATACAGGTCTAGTACCAAGAACTAGATCTATAGAAAACTCCACCTCTCTCTCTAGCTGCAAGTCTGAAATATCCTCAGGAAACACTTCCGGAAATTCACACACAACAGGAAACACATCAAGTGAAACTTGACTATCCACAGTCAAAGATGCAAACAACCCAAACAACTGAGCTTCATCCGCCAAAAGTCTCTTCAACTCTTTGGTAGATAAGAAACTCGAGTCTTCGTCTTCCTCAAGAGAAGGAAACCTTACCAGCTTATGATAACAATCAATATGAACTCGATTGAATTGCAACCAATTCATTCCCAGAACCACATCTAAACCCTTCAACGGTAAACACACCAAATCCATCTCAAAGTCTTTACCATAAATGGTCAAAGGACAACTCAAACAAACCAAAGAAGTAGTTACTGACCCCATTGCTGGAGTATCAATAACCATTTTACCATCCATCAAAGACAACACAAGATTCAAACGCTTCGCGCACTCGGACGAAATAAACGAATGAGTCGCTCCAGTATCAATAATAGCAACTAAAGGAGTACTATTAATAAAACTAGTACCTCTGATCCGACGATCTGCACTTGAAGTCTGAGTCCCCGCCAAAGAAAATATCTTCCCACTAGCTGGAGCTTGCTTCGGTTTCTGACACTTTGTACTAACATGTCCAAGCTCACCACAATTAAAGCACTTCACCACGTTCCTCTTACAATCAGCTGCAATGTGTCCTATACCTCCACAGTTAGAACACTTCCTCATATCTTTCCTGCACTCAAACTGGCGATGCCCCAACTCACCACATTTATAACATCTCAAAGGACCAGACATTCCTCCTCCACTTGACCTTTTCTCAAAATTTCCCCTTTGTTTACCTTTATCAGCTGGTGTCACATACGGACCACCACGAAACTGTTGCTTCCCTTTCCTCCCGCTCACACTCTTATAGTGAGTAAAATGAGCCTTACTGTCCTCTTCATAAATCCTACAACAATCCACCAAATCAGAAAACCTCCGAATCCTCTGATAACCAATCGTCTGCTTTATCTCAGGACGCAATTCGTTCTCAAACTTAACACACTTAGAAAATTCCGCAGTCGCTTCAGCATAATGAGGATAAAACTGCACAAGTTCCTCAAACTTAGCAGTATAATCAACAACAGACATATTACTTTATTTCAGTTCCAAGAACTCAATTTCCTTTTTTCCTCTTACATCTTCAGGAAAATACCTCCTCAAGAACTCCCGGCTAAAAACTTCCCAAATAATTTCTTCCTCTTCTGCAGCTTCCAACATATGACGTGTACCTACCCACCAATCATCAGCTTCTTCTAGTAACATGTGAGTACCCAGTCTCACCTTCTGATCCTCATCACAATCCATCACTCAGAAAATCCTTTCAATCTCTTTCAACCAAATCTGTGCACCATCAGGATCATATCTTCCTTTGAAGACAGACGGTTTGTTCTTCCTGAACTCATCATTACTAGCAGCATTAGGTGCACCCTGCACAGCACGAGCCATAGCTTGCATAGCAGCAGCCAAAGCAGCATCGTTCCTACCAGCCATATTCTGTTCATTTCCAATAACAACACTTATGGTTAAACAAACAGCTCACCCAAACACAACCGGCCAACAAGGACTGACACAATTGACACGGACTGACACGGACTAGCTCTGATACCACTTAATGTAACACCCCCAATCTATACCCCCAATCAAATAAAGCAGTAAAATAAAATTCAAAATTTCATCAGAGTATATTTAAATTATCATGGCATAGACGGGGGGAATCACATTATAATGAAACAAATCATACAACACCTGCTCATAAAGATATGCAACAGTGGGGTAGCAATCAACAGAGGAACTCAGTTCCTTACACCCACATTTCAGATTTTAGAATAAAAGCGGAAAATCTAAAACTGAATATCATATATATATATATATATATATATATATATATATATATATATATATATATATATATATATATATATATATCACTTGAAAAGTTTGTCATACATCAAGTTATACATGCACAAGCCAAAAGATATATATACATAATACACAATAATCACAAACGGCCTCCCTAATTACCCGGTGTCACATATCAGAGCCGACCGACAAAAGAATGAAGTCCTAAGCTTCACAAAAAGACCTCCAGCAACTCTAATCTGCAATGCCTCATAGAACATTATAAAACAGCAGAAGGGTGAGAAAAACAATCATAATATCATTGCATACAATTATATATAACACAAAATACACATATATACGGTTCTCACCACAACTCACGCCCTAATCCCAACACAATACAACACAAGGTATAATTCATATTTCCATCACCAACACATATCCATATATCAATTTATCGATTCCATCCACAATTCCACACATAAACAAAACATTAATGATTTATGCAAATGCAAGAGACCGACACCACGACTCTATGCATATGCACATGCGGTACCGACTTCCAATATTTCTCATCACTAGTTCACTCAGGAACTATTGGAACCATCGCTCGTTACTTAATGTAACTCCCCGTCGGGCATACGATGTTCCCCATCGCTCACACCTCTTGGTATAAGGCACACGATGTTTATGGATCACTCACACCTCTTTGTATAAGGCACACGACCCGATCGCTCACAACTCTTTGTATAAGGCACACGATCGTCTATAATCATCACTCACACCTCTTTGCATAAGGCACACGATGTTATAGCGGATCCCCTCTAGAATCAATCCGTCGCTCAGGACGTCTCAAGAATGCACATCATGATGCTTAGCATACAATGACTCATGACATTCAAATACACATATAAATGCATTCATCTCTCTTAACAAAATCACACTTTGCACTTAAGCCCAAAACAATGCATTTAATTGCCATACGACCACAAATCATCGCAACACCATCTAAACACATGCATTTACATCATACAACAACACCTTGCATGATACACATCAATTACGCACAATTATAACGACAAAAGTCGACAAACTGACACTATTCCAAATTTCGACATAATTAAATCGACTAACAATTTCCAAACCATCATAATAAGAAAGTACAACTCAATAGCTTTCCAACGATACCAAGAATGTAAAAATCGGATAAACGGAACCCAAGGTACGGAAGAAAAACGAAAACGATATTTTGAAAAGTCTCATTTTACCATTCTTCTGGCCATACGCGTATTGCCCTGAGCCATACGCGTATTGCCCTGATTCCTCGCCATGCCATACGCGTATGGACAGAGACTCATTTTCCCCAAAATCCACGTTAAAATTCCAATACGCGTAGTGCCAGCACCGTACGCGGATTGCCCTAAAATGTCACGCGTATCATACGCAAATGGGCAGATGGCCGAGAAAAGTGACATCCCATACGCGTATTGGCCCAAAACTCGCCCATGTTAAGCGTATTGCCAAGGCCCGTACGCGTATGAACATGCCTCATACGCGTATGACCTGGAAAAACCAGAAAAAAAATTCTGCAGAACAAAGTTCTGCGTTTTCCACCCCAAATCATCCAATTTTTCACCTACACACCAGATAATTGCCAATACAATGCCTAACAACATGTATCTATCATGTACCAACAATAATGAACACTAAAAACATGATTTCCAACACATTTAATCGATTTCTAGTCAATTTTACATAATATAGGTTTTACTAAATTTTTCCAATTCAATCCAATAACAACCACAAACACACATACATAATCATTTACAAGCATACAATAACTGAGTTTCGCACCCTTACCCGATTAAATCGATTCTAGAAGTTGATTTCTTTGATTTCCCAAGGTTTTCTCACTTTTCTTCTCTTCTCCTCTTTTCTTCCCTTTTTCCTTCTTCTCTTTTTCTTTCTCTCTATTTTTCTCTCTTTCTATTTTCTATTCTTTCTAACTAAAGAAAAATATCATGAAATGACCAAAATACCCCCACACTCAATTATCTCGTAAACGTTCCCGAAACCCGATAAAATATCACAACATTGAAAAATAACATATTTTCAGATAAAAGTCGAAAATAAAATAAAATAATAATAAAATAATCAAACGACTCGATTAAATAAAAATTGACAAAACTGTGGCGTTACAAACTGACTCTTGGCTAGCTTTGGCTTTGATGCATTCTTGAAGCAGTTTGTCCCAGAACGAGCATTGAAGCAACTTTACTTGTGCTAATTGAGCGCTGGGGGACTTTTCCTTAATCAAAAGAACCTTTGAGTGGCCTGCCCCTGGTTGGATGATTCTCTCTGATAAACCGATTCTTGAATGATTTGCCCCATGCTCAACTGATGCTTGGGGACTTGCTTTAGACTGATTGATTCCTCGGGTTGACATGACGATGCCCCTGACCCATGAGGTGTTCTTGATTTTGATCAACTTGATGAATGATCTGATCCTCTTCGATTGCTCCTTTGATGAAATTCCCTTGATGTCAAGTATTGTCTTGAAATTAAAAAAATTGTTCATCCACGAATGATAATTTTAATGCGATGCTAATGCAAGTTTTGAAAAAAAAAATCAATTATTATTTGAATGATGTGAGAGTGTGTGACAACTGGACCATTAGTCCAAGCGCAATGTTGACTTAGCTAATGTGAAAGATATAGCAAGAATACGACACCAATACAGGTGGTTAGCAAATCTTGCAGGAGTCAGTTTATGCAACCTTATTGTAGTATGCTTTCAGAATAAACCCTGCCTCAATTAGGTCTTTTGAAGGTTGTAATGTGGTCTGGTTCACGGTTATAGAAACAATGGATATAAGGCTCAAAATTTGATTTTATCCCACCCCTTCTTCGTGATGATCTTCAGTCCTACGTTCAGTTAATTTAACACACTCATCTAGAGTTTGACAGTATAAAAGTGAAGATGAAGATTCAAGGTTCGCTTGGAGTGGAAGTCACCTCATTTTGCTTTGCTTGAGGATTTGAGGACCTCGTTTGCTTTTCTTTTGATCCCTAATTTTGCCTGGATGGATTTTGTTTTTCAAGTCTCTAATACCCCAATTTTAGTAATTATTTATTTATATTAATTAATTGAGTGATTTTGTGAATTAATTAATTTATGTGATTTATATAATTTATTTGAATTATTTGATTTAAATGAATTATTTGATTTATTGAGTTTATATGAATTGTTTGATTTATATGAATTATTGGATTTATATAAATTAATTGATTTATTTAGTTTATATGAGTTAATTGATTTAATTGATTTAATTAAAATATGTGATTTATTGAATTATTTGAAATAATGGATTTGTTTGGATTTATTTGAAATAATTGATTTATTTAATTACTTGATTTATTTGGATTATTTAAATTAAGTAATTTATTGATTTATTCTATTTGGTAGAATAATATAGAATTGATAGATTTTATTTGGGCTTAATTAAGTGTGTGAATAGTAAGTGAGATGAGTGGAGATATGCCCAATTTATTTTAAGACAATTTTAGGGTTAAACAGAATAGAAAGATAGTAAGAAAAAAATTGGTAAAGAGAAAATAGAGACAAGTTTAGAGAAAGGAAGAGGAGTGGAGAAGAAGAGGAACTCAAAAATCCAAAAACTCAATAATCATCCAAATCAAGATAAGGGTGAGTTTTCACTCATTTATTGAGATTATTTGATAGTGTTTAATAGGTAGAAACATGTTTAGATTGAAACTCCTAAATTTTTCTTAAATTTGAAATTATTAAGTTTTAGTGATAATCTTTGAGATGTATTAATTTAATTGTGTTTATAATTGATATATTATTCAATATTGGATTAATTGATTTAGTAATACTATCTTGATACTATTAGTATGTGTATTGAAATATGGGTTACATATGGGTAGTGTTTAGGATTCAATTTGAGGAATGTTTTTTTGGTTGCCGTAATACCGCCATGGATTAACCGTAAGGCTGCTATTGGACTTTTATATTGTCATAATGGTTAATAAGAATTGTATATGCAGTAAGTGTGCAGTATTGAAATTTCATATAAATATCATTTTATTAGTTTATAACTATAAGTGTAATTAATTATATATATAATTTAATTATCCACTGGTGTAATGTATAAACTTCTTTCAATTATCATGGGAACAGGCTACTCACACTGTATCATAGCGCAGGAAAAAATGAACCAAATAGAAGTATTAGGAAATGAGAATGTGATTTTTATTATTCATCACAAATGCACTGTAGCGCAGGAACTAGTGGAATGAAAGTAAATACTTTCTTTTAATTAATTTATCCTGTAACAATAAGGACAAATTATGTGATGTAGTGATACTTCTATATGTATTAATAATACTATGAATTATGAAAAGTGACATTTTCTTAGATCCACATCTTGTAGCACTTTTATTATAGTTAATAATATTTAAGAATAAGCATGATGATTGTTCTAGACACTAAAATATAGAATCAGTAGAAACATTCTTCTACTATTCCCTAAAAACCAACGAAGTGCCCTTTCTCCTATATTAAACTGCAGCGCCACCCTTTCTTTATTTTAATGAATGTAATTTTTTTTTTTTTTCTTACATACTGTAGCAGAATAGTGTTAGGCATTGGAATGTTTAATTAAATACTAAGTGTTTAATTAAATACTAAATATTTATTTAAAATATTGAATGTTTATATAATATTAGAACTATATTAAATATGGAATGTTTATTCAATATTGGAATTTTATTAAATTTTGATTATTTATTAAATATTAATTATTTAATTAAAATATTAATTATTTAATTAAAATATTGATTATTTAATTTAAATATTGATTATTTATTTAATTATTAATTATTTATTTAATATTGGTTGTTTATTAATTATTGATTATTTATTAAAATAATGATTGTTGGTTAAAATATTGATTAATTATTAAATATGGAATAATTATTAAAATGTTTAATAATTACTAAATAATTATTAATATTGAGTAGTATTGAGTATTTACTAAATATTAAAATATTGATTTTAAATATTGAATTATTTATTGAATAACTGAATTAATTAGTGAATATTGGATTATTTATTGAATATTGAATTATTTATTAAATAGTGATTAATTATTGAAATATTGGTAGTTTATTAAAATAGTAATTATTTATTGAATACTAATATAGTTATTGGATATTGAATATTTATCGAATTTTGAATAATTATTGGTTATTTATTTAAATATTGATTGTTTATTTAAATATTGATTATTCATTAAATAGTGAACTTTATTGAATATTGGATTCAATTATTGGTGATGGATTAATTATTCTATATTTAATCGGTATCGTGTGTTTTGTGAATTGAGATTGAATTGTATTGATACTTGTGGATTACTTGCCAATTGTGGTGATGTTGTTTGAAAAAAGAATGCCATGATTTTTGAAAATGTGATTGCGTGTGCAATTGTGTGGTAATTCAAGTGTGATGAATTATTGAACATATGCGTGAATGTTAAGATTATGGAATGGTCTTAATTGCATATGATTGTTGATTGCAGACGCATCATTTGTGTCAAGAGGCAATGCTTGCTAGTTCCGTGGGAGCTAGTGACTTGTCTCAAACCTAGAGTGGGGTTTGAAAGCTTAGATGACGGGCTTTTGTTTGTTATTGGTCTAGGGGACGGACCCGGTTTAAGTGTAAAAATAAAAAAAATAATAACAAGTGTTGGTACCACATGACATGAGTTGCATAGAGTCTTGCATCGAGTCACATTGCATATATGTTTGTTATATGGAAGTATGTGTATGTATGCGACTTGTTGAATTGGTGAAATGGTGAATTGTATGGTTACTTGAGTAATACTTGTTGATGAAACTTTGAAGTGTGAGAATGATTATAATTATGTTTGTATGCCTTTAAATTAATTATTATCTTATGATTTCAATATTGATGTGAATTCTCACCCTTCTGTTGGAATGATGTTTTATACGACATCGCTCAGGTACCGAGGAGTAGAGTTGCTTCTAGCGCGAGGTAGCCGTTGGAGTAGTTGTTTTAGTTTCTTTGTTTATGTAGGGTTGAGTCGTGCTCTGATCATGTAACATAGGGATGTTTCGATTTCATGTTTTGAGAGATACTTTATGTACTCTACTTTATTTTGCTGTTGTTATTTGAATTATATGAAGTATTGGCTTTTATGCCTAAGTATTGATTATGAATGAGATGAGCATGGGACTTTCATTATGTTGATTATGATTGAAGTAAATTCGTTGCTACATGCTAATGTGAAAGTGTATTAAAAACATGAAATTGTTTTGAGTGTTAATGAGCATGACAGGTGTATGTGTGATGCTTTGAAAATATATGTGACACCCTTTTGTGAGATGTATGATAATTACTCTGATTATTTATATATATATTTATATATTTTCTGCGGGGTTTAGAAGGGTGTTACAAAGTCCACCGGGATTGCCCTAAATTTTTCCGAAGTCACATTTTTTACTTAGCAGGCTCTTTTTTTTTTTTTTTTGTTGTTTTGGGAGGCTTGTGACTGCCAAGTCATTGGTCATTGAAGAACAACCGCCATAACTTTGAATTTTGTATGATTCTTTCAACATTTCAGGATATGTGCGAAGAATGGCATATGGTTGATCCTCAGGGGATGTTTCATCTTGTAATTTGAATGTGTATTCAGATCAACTAAACAACTACCCATGCCCCAGGTTAAGCGTAAGGGTTTAGAAATCCGAAGGAAACTCCTACTTCTAGGCTCGAAGTGGTTAACTAGGGATTAACTCCTTATCTCTCTAGTATTTAGGGGATTCGAAATAATGCCCGTACATCATCAGCAGGATTTTATCTGAAAGTATACTATCAGCGATTATGGGTATCTCGTTTTCATCATCCTCCCTCCAATCTTTGCTAAAACAGCAGTTTGATAAATAAAGTGGATGAGAGGTATATGGATGTATTTTTTTTGGTTTTTGATATAAGTGAAGACAAAATGAGCGAATGCAACATGATTAATTCAAAAAGCATGATCATTTCATTAAAATTGCCATTCAAAACAACAATGTTTAAAAACAAGTAGCATCTAACAGGAAAGAAAATACAAATGCAAATGATAAAAATTGATCCAATGATTGCCAGTTCTGAGAATGTCCTCCTGTCTGAACCACTGTCTTGAGGAGATCTCCCTGAAGTCTTTGAACTCAAACAGACAAGGGGCTGACGTGTACAACCAAACTTCCTTTTGGAAAGGATATGCTCCCTTTGTCAATCAACTGTTGAAATTTGGCTTGGAATGCTTTGCAATTTTAAGTTGAATGCCCCATTGATCCCGCATGATATCCACATTGCAAATAACGATTGTACCCAGGAGGGTATGGCTTTGGCAACAGCTTGAGAGACTTAGGAACCACCAAGAAGCTTTGAATCAGATGCAGCAAGAGTTAAGTGTATGACATAGGAATTGGGTGAAGATGAGCATTCCTTCTTTCCAAGTTATTGCGAGGCCTATGCTGATTCTGACGCTGACTTTGATATCCTCGGCTTTGGGCTCACTGATTTACACGAGGAGCAATCCAAGGTTTCTGGTATGGCGCTTTAGGCATGGTTGGTTGCCCATAAGGATGGCACGACACTGAAAATGGTGATCACTGATTTGCTATGACTGCATTGATTTCATCCTTATCTTCCCCTTAGGAATTGTTGATTGATTCAGTCTTGCTAGCTTGGCTGCTCGAGGCGTCTTGAATGTGTTTAGCTTTGAGGTAACTCTCGACGCGTTCTCCTACTATCACGAGGTCAGAGAAGCTTGAAAATGCACCGCCAGCCATTCTTTCAAGATAAGAGCTATGCAAACTGTTAATGAACATGTCGATCAATTCTTTGTCTAAGAGTGGTGGTTGCACTCTAGCTGCCAATTCTCTCCATCGTTGTGCATACTCCTTGAAGGAGTCACTACTCTTCTGGGATAGGCTTTACAACTGCATGCGACTGGGAGCCACGTCCAAATTGCACTGGTATTGCTGTAGAAAAGCACTGGCTAAGTCCTTCCATGATTGGATACGGCTTCTTTCTAAGTCCATGTACCAACTTAAAGATGCTTCACTCAAACTGTCTTGAAAACAGTGAATCATCAACTTATCATTATGGGTATAGAAGGTCATCTTTTGGCAGAACATCACCAAATGACGTTTCGGGCAACTAAGGCCTTTGTACTTCTCGAAGTTGGGTATCTTGAATTTTGGAGGAATCACCAAGTTTGGCACTAGGCACATATCAACAACATCGAGACCAAACGTATCATGCACTTCCATGGCTTGGAGTTTCTCCTCAATGGCACGAAGTCTTTCCTTCATGAGATCAGATAATGGCATCCTCTAGGGTTGAGTAGGAAGGTTCACTTGTGGAGGGTCATCATCAGGCAAAAGACCATACAATGGATTAGTCGTCACAGTAACTCCTGGTTGGGAGCCAACATTCTCCATCACTACATGCTGAAGGTTGTTCTCTGACATGGCTACCACAACTTCCAACTTGAATTGTCTGATCGTCCTTCCAAGTTATCTCTTCATCTTATTTATGCTTGATCTTGCTTCAAATGTTTTGTAGCTACCACAGGTTCAGTGTGAGTGTTGGGAAATCAATTGGAAAGTCATGGATAAAGGCAAAATGAGCTTTCTATGGAAATGGTATGCATACATGCTAATGAGATGGAGATGCAATGGAATGAATGCAATGAGATACAATACATATATTTTTTTTTATTTTTTCGAAGTACAGGATCTCTGGAGTCTAAGGTACGGCTGAAGGATAAAGGTTGATTGCTCGTAACACAGGGTTCTCACCAGGTGTGTGTCATACCCCAAATTTGTCCTACCAGTGTATTTTCCATCTGTACATCCACCCGTTGACAATTATTCAGAAAAATCTAAAAAAATGTGTTGTCTTCAGCTTCATCCTTCTTTTATTTTTTTTATCCATTTTCATTTTAAGTCATATCTATGTTTTAACCTTTTTTTATCCATTATTCATCCATATCCATTTACCGAACCATTATCCATTTTTATATCAATATCCATTTAAAAAAATTTCATCCCAATAATCATTATCCATATCCAATTTCATTTTTTATATCCATTACCAAATCCATATATATAGTCAATACTCATTTTCAATTCCATTCTTTTTTTTTACAACCCATACAAAGTCCATTGGACACAAAAATGCTCAAAAAATTTTGTTACAAGCATTTTACAATAAATTACAAAAAATAAATAAATAGAATGTCCAAGTTTCATTTGAGTCCAATCCTTACAAAAACCCATTACTCAAAAAGAAAAATATCACGACCAAAAAAAAGCTTTATTTGATTCACATGGCCCATGAAGATATTTTTTTAATTTCCAAATGCTACTATCCAAGTTGCTACATAAGCTGCTATACCCACAAATTACCACACAGGTCGTACATAAACCTTCCTCTAAACCACACTCACACCATCTCCCACGCACCTACAAGACGCAACAACCATTTAACCCACAACCAATATGTTTAACACGCACCTTCAATTTGTGGACACAAGCCATTACACAACCAAGAGGACCCACCTCAAATTTGCAATGAACTGCTGCACAAAACCTTCACAAATAAATCACGCCAAACAAAACATATGCGTAGCCAACACTGCTTTTGCATAAACCAAGCCAAAACTGCCAAAAATGTTCACTCCAACCTGCAGCAACGTTTGAACCGCACCATCCCATCCGTATCCGTACCTGCAGCACAAGGACAAAGCTCTGCACCAACCGACAAAACCTGTGAATTTCACAAGGACAACAGTACCGAAAAAAGCAACGCGAGACTGCAGCAAACCAACACACAGAGCAACAATTGCAAAACGACATAAAATGAGCGAAACGACACTGAAAGCAAGGGGAAAAGAAATGCAGTTCATAAGCTCTGATATATAAATAAGGATTCATTCTTCTATCTCAAAGAAAAAAGAGAAGCCCTAGCCGCAAATCATCACATCCAACCTTCAACCATCTTCATCATTGAATCCCTTTCACTCGTCAAACCATCAATAACAACACAACCCATACTCCAACCTCAACCTCAAATCTGAAAACCTTCGTTCGTAACCTTCATTACCTTCAATAAACCCAAAACCTTTTCCACCCACAAATCAACAATCATCAAACACCTTCTCAATCTTAACCCAAATCCATAAACAAGAAGAAGAGAGAGTTTCAACAAACCAAAAACCGAGCCTGCAGCTGACAAGAAACCGAGGAATCAAATCAGATTTCAAACTTAGGAACTGATTCAAATAGAAGGAGAGATATCGCGTTATAGAAGGTTGATACGATGCCGTGTTATCTCGATTCATTTTCGCACTGATGTTGTTCTGTTCTTCTTCTTTAATAAGCGATGATAAAAAATGTTTTCTAAGCAATTTGAATGGTTTTGAGAAAGTAAAGATGTTGTTGTGAAGCTACAGTGGTTTTTTTTCTCAATTATTGTAAAATCCGTTCCCTTTTCATTCTTTTAAAATACCCTAGCCACGTTATGTTTGGTGAAGTTGCTTAGTCCTTGTTACTGATGGCCATGCTATATGGGGTATGATGGGCTCAGCCCATTCCTTTCTTTTTTTCTTTTTTATCTCGTTGATGATTGACCATGGGTGGTGATGACAGGCTTGAAGCCCACATGATTCACGCACCTCAAGACTCAGACTGCCCCCTTCTTCTTCTTACTTTTTCTTTATTTTTAAATTTTTTTTTTTATATATATATAATTTTATATTTGTCTTTTTTAGATTTTAGAAGTTTTTTAAGATGTTGAGAATTACTACTATTTTGGTATGATTTTCATTCCTCCTTTCAATTATATATTTTTTTTCAAAATTGGGTCAATGATATCAAAAATATCTTGATTAAAGTTGATTTTCTCAAATCGATTCAAAATCTTGATTTATATGAGGCCTATTTATTTTTTTATTTTATTACATTATTTTTATTCATTTATTTTGGGTCAATGAAAACCAAACATCGATGATTTGTCGATTTCTCGACTTAATCTCGATAAAGGTGAGACCTTTATTCTTTTTCCTATACCTTTTTGATTTAATTTCATTTTTGTCATTTTCTCATTATTTTTATTCATTTTGGGTCCATGAAAACCAAAATATCAAGATTTATCGATTTTTCGATTTTAAATCTTGATAAAGGTGAGACCTTTATTCTTTTTTGATATTTTCGATTTTATTTCATTTCTATAATTTTTATTTCACTTTTATTCTTTTTTGGGTCAATGAAAATCAAATACTAAAGATTATCGATTTCTCGATTTAAATCTTAGTAAAGATGAGACCTTTCTTAGTTTTCCGATTTTTATGTCTATTTCGATTTATATTCTTTTATTTTCACTTTTGGTCAATGATAGTAAAAAATCGTTGATTATCGATTTTCTCGAATAAATTCCGATTAAGACGAGACCAATTTTATGTTATATTATACCTTGTTAATGTTATCTCGATTATATTATCGTTCATTCTTATTCATATCCATATCATATTCATATTCATGCTTAGCTAACCATTTTTATTTGTTCAAACGCTTACTTCCCGGTTAAAATACTCAACACCTATTCAAATCATTTTTCAATTAAATCGCGAAAGAACTGAATTCTTGAGGTCTGGCACTTCTTGGGTTCTTGAGTGACCGCTATTGAGGCGCACGCCTTGGGTGGTGTGTCATTCGACCTTTCGTTTCTAAGACACGCGCTTTAACTATTTGGACAAAGGAATGCCACTGGAGTCTAGCATTCCATGTGGTACTTTTGTTGTTCAACAAACAATATTTCATATATCAATCGAATGAAAAAGGTGTCGTTGGGATCTAGCATCCCAATAATGCCCCGATTAATTGGTTGCGAGGCCGACGTCTCGTTTATCGAATAATCGTCATTCTCCCTAAAACATTTAACAAACCAGATCATTCTCAAACCAATTCTCGACTCGTCGTCGAGCCACTTCTTCAAAACATTATCGTAAGTCGAGTGCCTTTTGCCTCGTCGTCAAATGCACACTTGCACATTTCGTAGGTTTTGTTACTAGGAGCACCCCTAGGGACTAGTATCGATCCTTACCTCTTTTTGCAACCAATTCGACTCAATCTCTTTCAAACGCTTTTTTTAATCAACCTACGAAAGGAGGAGATTCTTGGAATCTAGCATTCCTTGGGTCTTTGAATGAATGGCTCTCGAGGCACGCCCTTGGGTTGTTATTCATTTACCCTTTCGTCTTAAAACACTTAACCATTATCAAATATTTTCGCAATCAACTCCCGAAAGAACTGAGTTCTTGGAGTCTAGCATTCCTTGGATTCTTGAGTGACTGCTCTCGAGGCATGTCCCTTGGGTTGTTTGTCATTCAATCTTTTATCTCTTAAAAACACTAACCCCATTCTTTTCGTGGGCGTACCACGAACTATGACTGCTCTGATTCTTTATTCTCGTCCGAGTAAAGATACGTAGGCACAAGATTGCGATGATCTTGGCGAGCACACTTTTTCTTTTTCCCTCGTTTGCGTCTACCTTCCCTCTACCTTCCCTCCATCTTCCGTCTTCCCTCTATCCCTTCCCGTAGTCGAACTACGATTGCTCTGATTCCTCATTCTCGTCCGAATGAGCATACGTAGGCTCGAGGTCGCGATGATCTTGCCGAGCACCCTATCCTAAAACCACCCATTTCCCCTTAGTACCTTTTCCCTTTATCTTATCGTTTCGCGTTTACCGTTGAGAAGAAAACAAACAAGCTTAGCTAACATTCCTCACAAATCGAACTAAGAGGTTCCCGTTGAGTACAACGGACGTGAGGGGGTGCGCGTACCTTTCCCTCACGTAACCGACTCCCGAACCCAGAACGTGGTTGCGACGAACATGTTCTTACCCCCTCCCTTAAAGGTTTTCTCGATATTTTCCTTTCCCTATTTTGGGATAAATAAAGTTCGGTGGCGACTCTGTCAAACCGTTCGGCGCCTTTCGCGCGAGGGTCGTGTCTTCGATTAGCTATTTTTCGAGGGTCGACAGATGGCGACTCTGCTGGGGACATTTGCTCCATGCAAGAGAGAGTCAGGCCTATCTTAGAGCGATTTGTGAGGAGCGTTGTCTTTGTTTGCATGTTTTTTTCTCATTTACGTACTTGTTCTCTTATTGCTTTCTCCTATTGTTCTTGGCTGTGGGATCTGTAGCGAGTGATTTTTGGATGTGGTTGCGAAGCACAATCGCTCTGGTACTACAACTCGATTCATTTTTTATCCTATTAAAGCTGATTAAGGAAGGGAAATAGATGTCTCCAACTAACCCTGCTTGCATACTGAGTTTGAACAGCGGCCTGTTAGGTTACAGATGCTACAAAGATTCAGGGGTTTCTCTTAGGTTATTTCTCCTGATTGACACATGATGTTAGGACTAATGCTTTATGAAGTGATGGGATTTTGGGTTTTTGTTTAGTGTGCTCGCTAAGATCTTTTCTTTTGATCTTATGCCTACGTATTCCCGTTTACCGAAACAGGGAAATCAGAGCGTTCGTAGTTCCTCCTGTTCTATGGAAGGAAAAAGATGTTTGGGTATCTTGTTCAAAGCCCAAGATATGAAGCTAAAGGGTTTATTTGTATCTTGTTCAAAGCCCAAGATATGAAGCTAAAAGGGTGTTTGTGGGAATTGATTTGAAAAGAGTGAAGAGATTAAAGATTGAGATATAAATATCCAGGAAAAACATCGGATGAAAATAAAAAGGAATATCCGGGAAAGCGTCGGATGTAAAGAAAAAGGAATATCCGGAAAAGCATCGGATGAAAAGAAAGGGAATATCCGGAAAAGCATCGGATGTTTAAAAGAAAAGGAAAGGGTTTTTCCTGTGTTTAGAAGGAACTTGAGAATGTCTTTGAGACTCAAGAGGGGATATAGACTGTCCAAGTCTAGAGTTTCATCTTTTGTAATATGTTTTGAGAAATAGTAGTAGACTCTATGAAAGGACTGTTCTATGAAGATGATTAAGTTCTGTTCCTATACCTCTAGGAGGTCGTCGGGATAATTTGTACGAAGCCCAAGAGGAGGCTGGAAGCTTTTAAGAAGCCGACGGGTCCTTGTACTAAGCCCAAGAGGAGGCTATCATTCCCAGAGGAAGAGATCATTATACGAAGCCTAAGAGGAGGCTGTGAATACTTCTAAGAAGCCGTAGGGTCCTTGTACTAAGCCCAAGAGGAGGCGGGGTTGCTTTTAGGAAGCCTGTGGGTCCTTGTACGATGCCCAAGAGGAGGCCGATGCTTTTAAGAAGCCCGTGGGTCCATCATCTCCTTTCCATTAGGAGAGATAACTCTTTTAAAGATAAAAGCCACTGGTAAACGTGTGAGGTTTACTATCCAGCGACTTTTAACTTTTAAAGAGGGTTTCTTAGTTAAGGTCCAAGATTATGACTGTAGTGGGTCCCCAAACCCCGAGACATTCAAGGCAAGCTATTCACAAGGAATAGAGCAAGTCAGGAAAGTTCGAGAATTTGGAAGAAACTCAAAGATGCCATTCACGGAGAATACATTCATCTTGGGGAGTAGAGTTTCTTGACGATTCCTAAGGAGGACAGCCGAAGAGAATACTGTATCTGGTAGATCCTATTTGGGGATCTAGGCGTCTATTTCTACGAATAAACGAAACGGCTTTACCTAGTGCTAGACGTAGTTGCCGGGGAAACTCTAAATATCTATACTATTATTACACAGTAGATACGAGTTTATGAAAGGAGACTTACAGTGAGCAGTCCCACAATACAGTTATATATATATGAAATCAGTAAATGAAAGCGATAACCACTTACTCGGTTGTAGAGCTTCCATGCTGTTGGGTTAGTTGTTCAACAAAGAAAGATTGAAAACAACAGTATATTCAAAATCAAAGGAGAAAGTATTTTGAAAAGAGGTTGGGGCTTACAGCTCAAGGAGAGGCCCATGTTTTTTATCAGTGATTGCACTGTGGTTTTGAGTTTGTACAGGGACTTATACAAGTGACTGAGGCCCAAAAGGTTTTTTGTACAAAGGGATGGGTCTTACACTCTCTCAAGAGGCCCAAAAAGTTTAAAGAAAAAGAGCGGGGCTTAAAACACGAGGGTAGGCCCAGATGACTTTTCGTTTAAAAATGGCGATCGCGCCGAGGTTTTCTTTTAACGCAGAGGGACTTATACAATAAGTGAGGCCCAAAAATGTTTTGGTTAAAAGGGGGTTGGGTCTTACACTCTAATAGAGGCCCAAAAATTATTTATACTCAAAAGGGTTGGGGCTTACACCTTAAGGGATGCCCATTGTGTACAAAGATTATGTTAAGCTAAAATTCACAAAAGAAGTACAATATTTAAAGAATAAACAAAGTGTGTTTGAAATGAAGAAAATCCTTGGAATTAATAAATTAAAAGATTTAACTAAATTATAATCATATTTTAAATGACAAAAGTTTAAGTAACCAAAAGAAAGTTTAATAAAGTGATTAAAAGGATTTTTAGTAAAATAAAAAGATAAAATAAATGATTTAAAGGAAAATAAATAAGAAATTAAAATAACTAAGATAAAAGAAAATATTATTAAAAAGAAGAAGTTAAAATAAATATTTGGTTAAAAATAAATGAGAAAATAAAATAAAATAAATAAATAAAAAAGATACTAAAAAAAAAAATATATATATATATATATATATAAAGAAAAGGGTTTTAACAGCGCACCTGGCATGGTAACTGTAAATTGTAGCGCAGGAAAATAAGCAACAGACTTTCAACAGCGCTCCTGGGCAGCACCGGTGTGTATCACAGAGTAGAGGAACAAAAACAACAGGTTTTAACAGCGCTTGTTGCACAGCAGCGCTGTCTATTGCAGCGACAAGAGCAGAATTTTTTCCATGATCAACAACTTCTTCCAAACACAACTCTCTCATTTTTTAATCAAATCACATGTTCCAATATACCATTTTGAAGGGAAATTCAGAAGGAATTCAAATATGTAATTATAACAAGCATATCATGAATTTAAATGGATGTAAATGATGCATATTTCATGAAGTTTCAAAGTGAGAATCCTTACCTTCCAAATAATGATGGATTGGAGGGGAAGTTGCTTGGAGTTGAAAGAAATTTGAAGAGAGGAAAGAAGAGAGAAAACAAAAGCTTTGTAATGTTTTGGTGTAATTTGAAATGAGAATTTTAGTGGTATTTATAGGAAAAAAGAACTTTGGTGATCAAGTTTAGAAAAAGACTAAGTTAGTAAAAAATGATATAATATGTATTTAGTCATGAATTTTGAATTAGTGATGTAGGCCATGTGATGTAATCTTGATGATGTCATTTTGTGAAATTATATATTCATATTTGATTTTAATAAATAGGTTATTAGAAAAAATAAATAAGTTAGTAAGAAAAATAAACATCATTATATATTTAGAAAAAGGAAAAAATATAAAATAAGTCTAAAATAATAAAATTAATTAATAAAAATAACTATTAATTAAAATTAATATTGAAACCGGTTAAAAATGATAAAATCGTCCGGTATCGACGCGTCCGAAAAAAATAAAAATGGACACACCAAAATGATCAGTACAAAATATTAAGTATTGAAAAAATACACTGCGCGATCAAATTATGAAATTTTACCCGGTAAAAAGGCTCAGACGAGTCAGAGAAAAAATCTGGTAAAAAGGCTCAGATGAGTCAAAAAAGGCGACCGGAACTTGAAAAAGTCAAAATTGCGCACACCGGGTTAAATTACGTGAAACAAAGGAAAATAACACTGGCGTCTGCGAACTTGATTTAAAAATTGCCCGGACACCGACTTTTTTCACTGTTGACTTTTCAGTTTGACCAAAAATACATGAAAATTTTACGCGTTAAATCCGGCTGATAATTCAAAAAATATTCATGAAGAAAATATATGATATTGTATGCAGACGACACAGTATGAAAATATAGACAGATGAAATGAGAAAAAATAAAAATGTCTGGTCAAAATTTAGGGTATGACTGATGCCCCTATTTAATCTTCTTAGACCTAAAGGTATGAATAGCAAAGAGTTTTAGACATTCGAGGTATAAGAGGATTAAATATCAGAGTACCTAAAATTTTGACCGTGAATGCAGATGAAATGATATGTGATGAATGGAAGACTCTTGAACACTGTGGGGAATGATGCCACAGGAGACATACCAACAGAATTTTCTTGGGATATAAGGTATTGTAGAAATTTGCCAATGCGACAAAGGTATCCAGCAATATTTAGAAAGAGAGGGATAAATCCTGGAACAAAGATACAGACATCCGGAAAAACATCGAATGCGAAAGAAGTAACACACTCTGGAAAACATATCAGAAACATCTAGGAAAACATTAGATGTGGAATGAGACCAGATCTGAGAATATGTCAGAGACTTCTGAGAAAGCAGTTTAATTTTATTGTGGAATACACGGGAACATCCAGAAAGCGAAGGTAACTTTACTGGGAAAAAGGTTACAGTCATCAGAGATTTTCAGACATGTATTAAAAAACCCTGGAAAAGAACAGTAACGACCGTAAAAGACATTCAGGAGAACGTTGAATGAAACTTTGGGACATAAGCAGACATGATTATCAGAGACATTTAGAAGAGCATTGAATGAAGTCTGAAAAATAAATCAGGCACATCCAGAAAAACATTGGATAAATGGGGAACAAACTCGAAGATATCCAGAAAAGCATTGGACCGAGTTGTCGACCAAACTTGAAGATATATTAATGACATCCAGAAAAGCGTTGAATGTATTAAAAATAACTTTGAAGGTAAATTCGAAACATTTAGAAAAATGTTAAATGTACAGAAATTTTTTTTTTTAGAAGACTGGCTGAAAGATGAACATATCCGGAAAAGCATCAGATAAGTCATCAGAACAAAAGTTGCATCTGGAAAAGCATCAGATGAGAAAAAGTCATATCCGGGAGAGCATCAGATAGACATGTAAAGAGTTTCTGGAAGAGCATCAGAATAAAAGAGACATATCCGGAAGAACGTCGGATGAAGACAAAGAAAGTTCTGGAAAAACATCAGAACGGGCAGACATATCCGGAAGAACATCAGATATAAACACAGAGAAACATTCTGGAAAAGCATCAGAGCAGACAGACATATCCGGAAGAACATCGGATAGAAACAGAGAAAAGTTCTGGAAAAGCATCAGAACAAATAGACATATCCGGAAGAACATCGGATAGAAACAAAGTTATATCTGGAAGAACATCAGATAAGACATAAAAGTGTTGGTGCCAGATAAGTCAGACTTTGTAGAAAGGTAAGATGTTGATAATAACACGATCACTGATGAATTCAAATGAGGATTAAAACACTCTTGAATACATAGTATATGAAAAAGTTATGATGTATGATTAAATGTATGTAATGCAAATGAAAATGCTGACAACAAGTTTAGACTCTTTGAAGAGTGGAAATCAACAAGTTTATACTCTTTTGGGGAGTGGAAATCAACAAGTTTATACTCTTTTGGGGAGTGGAAATCAACAAGTTTATACTCTTTTGGGGAGTGACAGACAAGACTGATTCCTCAACACGGAGATCACTGCATTTGCTTAGGGACTGAAAATGCTGTATACTGGGAAGGCTTGCCCCAGTAATGAGTCTTGAAAGTTTTTCTGAAATAAACCAGTTCTGAGAAGAACTTGCACTGAACAAGTCTTGAACTGGTTCTTAATAGGCTCTGGAAAGAACTTGCCCCTGATAGGATCACTGACCAAGTTTCTAAACTGTTTTGAAAATTCCTTGAGAGGAAAGCTAGTTTGCAATAAAAATGTTTATCTAAACATGGCAAATTTAATGTAAAGTTCATGCAAAATTTTTGAAAACAAAATCATTGTTTTAGAAAAAATACAGTAATATGGATTACTGGTTAAAAACACAGTGGTTTAAAACATTTTGAATGAAAAGTAAAACAGAGGTATGATACTAAAACAAATGATTTGCAAAAATGATTTTGGAGTCAATTTACACCACCTTGCTGTAGTATACTTTCAAAATAACCTTGCTTCAATTAGGTCTTTTGAGGGTTATAACGTGGCCGGGTTCACGGTTTATGAAAGAAAGATAAAGGCTCAAAGTTTATTTGGTGCCCACCCCCTTCGTGATGTTCTCCAGTCCTATGCTCAATTAAACTTAAATTGTGCATTCAGGTTCCAAAAGGTTTCAGAATCGTACTGATGATAGTGATGACGATGGTCCAGAAGTCTTGAGACAGCAGCTACTGCTTCTTTGCAACATTTAGTTGTTTTTCGTCTTTGTGGATTTTTTTGAAAATCGAGGATTTAAGGACCTCTTCTTTGTATTATCCCTAACTTTTACCTGACCTATTTTTTTTTGAAATTTATAGTCAGCGGGACACCCTAGTTTTTGCCTAAGCTTTTTGACTTAGCGGGTTTTTTTTTTTTTGATTTCTTCTTAGAAAGAAAGTGACTGCTTGATTTGATGATTATGACGGACCATCACTGGCTTTTGATTTGAAAAACGTTTTCAGCATCTGTTTGTTGTATGTAAACTTTCCGAACTTGAATACACAATTTAAATTAAACTGAGAACTACCCTGCCCCGGGTTAAAATTGCGGGTTTTTTTATAAAGAAAGAAACTCCTACTTCAAGGCTCAAAGGGGTTAACGAGGGATTATCTTCCTTATATCTCCAGTGTTTGGGAATTGAAAAAATGCCTTACATCCTCAGCAAAGTTTTTTATTCAAAAGCATACCGACAACAATTATGGGTATTTTGTTTTTATCATCCTTCCACAAATATTTGCATAGTCAAAAATTTGAAAAAGAGGTGTATTCTTTTTTTTTAAGTTTTTATTTTTTCAAAGAGAAAGCATAAAGATGTAAATGAACAGATGATTTGAATCAAAACACTGTACATGCTCATTCCATTAAAACTGACATTTAAAGATAAACAAGCTGAAAGCAAATATGATACAAACAAGGAAAATGCAAAATAGACAGAAACAAGGTCAGTGACTAATCAAACACAAGGATGAGCTCTCCTGTCTTTGGGAAGTAACTGAGTTGAAGTTGACTGAAGTTTTAGTTCTTGTGTTCAGGCAGAGGATTGCGCTGGACATTAGGACTAGTGTCACGAAAGCTGAGGAGGTTGTCTTTGATCAGATCCCGCACTCTAGCCTTTAGTGCGTAACATTTTTCTAAATCGTGACCCACAGCTCCTTCATGGAATGCGCAATGAAGGTCAGATCTGAATCCAGGTGGAAGTGGATTTGGAGGAAGAGGTGCTGCCTTAGTAGTAATCGCTCCCTTCTGAACCAAAATAGGGTACAGTTCAGTGTACGTCATAGGAATAGGATCAAAGTGAGTCCTATTGTAGTTCTGGTTTTGTCCAACAGCCGGACGTTGAGGAGCTGGAGCTGGTTGAGCAGCCAACAGAGGAGTGATAGCAGCAATATGAGCTTGATTAGGCTGCTGAGGTATGTAATGAGGTTTCCTATCCTCAACCAAGACAGAATTAGTCTGATCTTCCCTCTTCTTTTGGAAGTTTCCATAGGATTTCTTTACAGCGTTAGAAGATTCAGCGGTTTTAGAGACCTTTCCATTCTTGATACCTTCTTCAAGTCTTTGGCCAATGATGACCAAGTCTGTAAAGTTTGAAGAAACACTGCCAATCATCTTTTCCCAAAAGATGGGAGATAAAGTGTCTAAGAATATTCCAGTAAGCTCCTTCTCATCCAAAGGGGGTTCGACCCGAGAAGCCAACTCTCGCCAGCATTGAGCATACTCTTTGAAAGATTCCTTCTCGTTCTGAGTCGTGTTCTGGAGTTGACGACGGTCTGGAGTCATGTCCAGGTTGTACTTGTACTGATTCATGAAAGCATTGATAAGATCCTGCAAGCAATGAATGTTACTTCGTTCAAGGCTCATGTACCACTTGAGTGAAGCTCCACTTAAGCTATCCTGAAAGCAGTGGATGAGCAACTTCTGGTTTTTGGTGTAGGCAGCCATCTTACGAAACTACATAACCAAATGAGCCTTTGGGCAAGAGTCGCCTTTGTACTTTATAAACTCAGGGGTCTTAAATTTAGCTGGCATGACGAGGTTAGACACAAGACACATGTTGTCTGCATCAACGTTGAAGAAGTCATTTCCTTCTACAGCTCTGAGTCTTTTCTCCAAAGTTTGGTATTGTTCATTGGCATATTCAGGCTCAATGTCCACATTGTCCTCACTTTGAGCACTAGCATTGTAATCAAAGTTAGGATTCTCAAAGGGAATTCTGGCAGTCTGTACCAGAGGTCTGGGTTCTGAGATAATAGGGATTTGAAACTCTGGTCTTGGTGCTTGACCGACCAAAGTGGTAGTGACCTGTTGTGGAACGAAGTCGTGAGGTAATCCAAATTCCGGCCATGTAGATGGGGGAATCTGAACAGGCGGAGGCTCAACAGCAGCACTCGTGATTTCTTGGATGACGATCCTCTGAGGTGGATCTCCTCTGGCAATTAGGACCTGAAGCATTTCCGTTAAATTAGTCATGCTTGACTTCAGATCGTCTATTTCCATCCTAATCTCTGCATTGTGCACTTCTTGTTCTGACATTTTGCGCCTGACATTAGCTCTAGTCCCGTATCGGTGATGAGGAATCAGTTTGACGATTTACAGATGACTGAAAGAAAGAAGGTTGGAATGAATTGACGATGACCAGGACGTATGTATGAAATATGCAAGGGATGCAAATGCAATGCATGGATGCAGCACACAAAAACATAGAAAAAACATGGGGTCAAAGGTTCGGTGTCATGAAGTCAAGGCTCTACCCATCCCCAAAGGTTTATACTAGGGTGTTTTTTGTACCTGTACTCATTATCATTAGCTCCTCCCAGGAAGGCAGACAACAAGCGGATCGCCAGCGAGTTGTGTGCAATCTTAGAGTAAGTGCTATTCACCGAGAATAGATCACCAGCCTCAAATGAGGGTAGTATCGCGTAACAGCTATTTCCGATAGCTTCCGCACTACGAAAGAGTTGGTTTTCCTAGGTGTATACTCAATCTCACCACATGCGGCATCACACGCATTCCCATTAGCAGAAAAATAAACACATATAGCAATTAGGAAAGGCAGTATATATATTTGTCCTAAAACATCCTAGACCTAATGAAGCTAAGAAACTTAAGTTCCTGACAGAAAATGGGTTCCCCGGCGGAAGCCCCAATCTGTGGTATTCACATAAGTGAAGAAAAGAAAGAAGATCGTGCCTAGATCTAACTTTGATCAGCCCCACGGTGGGCGCCACTTTTTCTGTGAAATCAAGATTTTCTGTCTAAGAGATGGACCAGCAAGAGGTCAATCTTTCTCCCTAGCAGAGTCGCCATTTTTCTGTAGCGAGTGATTTTTGGATGTGGTTGCGAAGCACAATCGCTCTGGTACTACAACTCGATTCATTTTTTATCCTATTAAAGCTGATTAAGGAAGGGAAATAGATGTCTCCAACTAACCCTGCTTGCATACTGAGTTTGAACAGCGGCCTGTTAGGTTACAGATGCTACAAAGATTCGGGGGTTTCTCTTAGGTTATTTCTCCTGATTGACACATGATGTTAGGACTAATGCTTTATGAAGTGATGGGATTTTGGGTTTTTGTTTAGTGTGCTCGCTAAGATCTTTTCTTTTGATCTTATGCCTACGTATTCCCGTTTACCGAAACAGGGAAATCAGAGCGTTCGTAGTTCCTCCTATTCTACGGGAGGAAAAAGATGTTTGGGTATCTTGTTCAAAGCCCAAGATATGAAGCTAAAGGGTTTATTTGTATCTTGTTCAAAGCCCAAGATATGAAGCTAAAAGGGTGTTTGTGGGAATTGATTTGAAAAGAGTGAAGAGATTAAAGATTGAGATATAAATATCCGGGAAAAACATCGGATGAAAATAAAAAGGAATATCCGGGAAAGCGTCGGATGTAAAGAAAAAGGAATATCCGGAAAAGCATCGGATGAAAAGAAAGGGAATATCCGGAAAAGCATCGGATGTTTAAAAGAAAAGGAAAGGGTTTTTCCTGTGTTTAGAAGGAACTTGAGAATGTCTTTGAGACTCAAGAGGGGATATAGACTGTCCAAGTCTAGAGTTTCATCTTTTGTACTATGTTTTGAGAAACAGTAGTAGACTCTATGAAAGGACTGTTCTATGAAGATGATTAAGTTCTGTTCCTATACCTCTAGGAGGTTGTCGGGATAATTTGTACGAAGCCCAAGAGGAGGCTGGAAGCTTTTAAGAAGCCGACAGGTCCTTGTACTAAGCCCAAGAGGAGGCTATCATTCCCGGAGGAAGAGATCATTATACGAAGCCTAAGAGGAGGCTGTGAATACTTCTAAGAAGCCGTAGGGTCCTTGTACTAAGCCCAAGAGGAGGCGGGGTTGCTTTTAGGAAGCCTGTGGGTCCTTGTACGATGCCCAAGAGGAGGCCGATGCTTTTAAGAAGCCCGTGGGTCCATCATCTCCTTTCCATTAGGAGAGATAACTCTTTTAAAGATAAAAGCCACTGGTAAACGTGTGAGGTTTACTATCCAGCGACTTTTAACTTTTAAAGAGGGTTTCTTAGTTAAGGTCCAAGATTATGACTGTAGTGGGTCCCCAAACCCCGAGACATTCAAGGCAAGCTATTCACAAGGAATAGAGCAAGTCAGGAAAGTTCGAGAATTTGGAAGAAACTCAAAGATGCCATTCACGGAGAATACATTCATCTTGGGGAGTAGAGTTTCTTGACGATTCCTAAGGAGGACAGCCGAAGAGAATACTGTATCTGGTAGATCCTATTTGGGGATCTAGGCGTCTATTTCTACGAATAAACGAAACGGCTTTACCTAGTGCTAGACGTAGTTGCCGGGGAAACTCTAAATATCTATACTATTATTACACAGTAGATACGAGTTTATGAAAGGAGACTTACAGTGAGCAGTCCCACAATACAGTTATATATATATGAAATCAGTAAATGAAAGCGATAACCACTTACTCGGTTGTAGAGCTTCCATGCTGTTGGGTTAGTTGTTCAACAAAGAAAGATTGAAAACAACAGTATATTCAAAATCAAAGGAGAAAGTATTTTGAAAAGAGGTTGGGGCTTACAGCTCAAGGAGAGGCCCATGTTTTTTATCAGTGATTGCACTGTGGTTTTGAGTTTGTACAGGGACTTATACAAGTGACTGAGGCCCAAAAGGTTTTTTGTACAAAGGGATGGGTCTTACACTCTCTCAAGAGGCCCAAAAAGTTTAAAGAAAAAGAGTGGGGCTTAAAACACGAGGGTAGGCCCAGATGACTTTTCGTTTAAAAATGGCGATCGCGCCGAGGTTTTCTTTTAACGCAGAGGGACTTATACAATAAGTGAGGCCCAAAAATGTTTTGGTTAAAAGGGGGTTGGGTCTTACACTCTAATAGAGGCCCAAAAATTATTTATACTCAAAAGGGTTGGGGCTTACACCTTAAGGGATGCCCATTGTGTACAAAGATTATGTTAAGCTAAAATTCACAAAAGAAGTACAATATTTAAAGAATAAACAAAGTGTGTTTGAAATGAAGAAAATCCTTGGAATTAATAAATTAAAAGATTTAACTAAATTATAATCATATTTTAAATGACAAAAGTTTAAGTAACCAAAAGAAAGTTTAATAAAGTGATTAAAAGGATTTTTAGGAAAATAAAAAGATAAAATAAATGATTTAAAGGAAAATAAATAAGAAATTAAAATAACTAAGATAAAAGAAAATATTATTAAAAAGAAGAAGTTAAAATAAATATTTGGTTAAAAATAAATGAGAAAATAAAATAAAATAAATAAATAAAAAAGATACTAAAAAAAAAAAAATATATATATATATATATATATAAAGAAAAGGGTTTTAACAGCGCACCTGGCATGGTAACTGTAAATTGTAGCGCAGGAAAATAAGCAACAGACTTTCAACAGCGCTCCTGGGCAGCACCGGTGTGTATCACAGAGTAGAGGAACAAAAACAACAGGTTTTAACAGCGCTTGTTGCACAGCAGCGCTGTCTATTGCAGCGACAAGAGCAGAATTTTTTCCATGATCAACAACTTCTTCCAAACACAACTCTCTCATTTTTTAACCAAATCACATGTTCCAATATACCATTTTGAAGGGAAATTCAGAAGGAATTCAAATATGTAATTATAACAAGCATATCATGAATTTAAATGGATGTAAATGATGCATATTTCATGAAGTTTCAAAGTGAGAATCCTTACCTTCCAAATAATGATGGATTGGAGGGGAAGTTGCTTGGAGTTGAAAGAAATTTGAAGAGAGGAAAGAAGAGAGAAAACAAAAGCTTTGTAATGTTTTGGTGTAATTTGAAATGAGAATTTTAGTGGTATTTATAGGAAAAAAGAACCTTGGTGATCAAGTTTAGAAAAAGACTAAGTTAGTAAAAAATGATATAATATGTATTTAGTCATGAATTTTGAATTAGTGATGTAGGCCATGTGATGTAATCTTGATGATGTCATTTTGTGAAATTATATATTCATATTTGATTTTAATAAATAGGTTATTAGAAAAAATAAATAAGTTAGTAAGAAAAATAAACATCATTATATATTTAGAAAAAGGAAAAAATATAAAATAAGTCTAAAATAATAAAATTAATTAATAAAAATAACTATTAATTAAAATTAATATTGAAACCGGTTAAAAATGATAAAATCGTCCGGTATCGACGCGTCCGAAAAAAATAAAAATGGACACACCAAAATGATCAGTACAAAATATTAAGTATTGAAAAAATACACTGCGCGATCAAATTATGAAATTTTACCCGGTAAAAAGGCTCAGACGAGTCAGAGAAAAAATCTGGTAAAAAGGCTCAGATGAGTCAAAAAAGGCGACCGGAACTTGAAAAAGTCAAAATTGCGCACACCGGGTTAAATTACGTGAAACAAAGGAAAATAACACTGGCGTCTGCGAACTTGATTTAAAAATTGCCCGGACACCGACTTTTTTCACTGTTGACTTTTCAGTTTGACCAAAAATACATGAAAATTTTACGCGTTAAATCCGGCTGATAATTCAAAAAATATTCATGAAGAAAATATATGATATTGTATGCAGACGACACAGTATGAAAATATAGACAGATGAAATGAGAAAAAATAAAAATGTCTGGTCAAAATTTAGGGTATGACAGATGCCCCTATTTAATCTTCTTAGACCTAAAGGTATGAATAGCAAAGAGTTTTAGACATTCGAGGTATAAGAGGATTAAATATCAGAGTACCTAAAATTTTGACCGTGAATGCAGATGAAATGATATGTGATGAATGGAAGACTCTTGAACACTGTGGGGAATGATGCCACAGGAGACATACCAACAGAATTTTCTTGGGATATAAGGTATTGTAGAAATTTGCCAATGCGACAAAGGTATCCAGCAATATTTAGAAAGAGAGGGATAAATCCTGGAACAAAGATACAGACATCCGGAAAAACATCGAATGCGAAAGAAGTAACACACTCTGGAAAACATATCAGAAACATCTAGGAAAACATTAGATGTGGAATGAGACCAGATCTGAGAATATGTCAGAGACTTCTGAGAAAGCAGTTTAATTTTATTGTGGAATACACGGGAACATCCAGAAAGCGAAGGTAACTTTACTGGGAAAAAGGTTACAGTCATCAGAGATTTTCAGACATGTATTAAAAAACCCTGGAAAAGAACAGTAACGACCGTAAAAGACATTCAGGAGAACGTTGAATGAAACTTTGGGACATAAGCAGACATGATTATCAGAGACATTTAGAAGAGCATTGAATGAAGTCTGAAAAATAAATCAGGCACATCCAGAAAAACATTGGATAAATGGGGAACAAACTCGAAGATATCCAGAAAAGCATTGGACCGAGTTGTCGACCAAACTTGAAGATATATTAATGACATCCAGAAAAGCGTTGAATGTATTAAAAATAACTTTGAAGGTAAATTCGAAACATTTAGAAAAATGTTAAATGTACAGAAATTTTTTTTTTTAGAAGACTGGCTGAAAGATGAACATATCCGGAAAAGCATCAGATAAGTCATCAGAACAAAAGTTGCATCTGGAAAAGCATCAGATGAGAAAAAGTCATATCCGGGAGAGCATCAGATAGACATGTAAAGAGTTTCTGGAAGAGCATCAGAATAAAAGAGACATATCCGGAAGAACGTCGGATGAAGACAAAGAAAGTTCTGGAAAAACATCAGAACGGGCAGACATATCCGGAAGAACATCAGATATAAACACAGAGAAACATTCTGGAAAAGCATCAGAGCAGACAGACATATCCGGAAGAACATCGGATAGAAACAGAGAAAAGTTCTGGAAAAGCATCAGAACAAATAGACATATCCGGAAGAACATCGGATAGAAACAAAGTTATATCTGGAAGAACATCAGATAAGACATAAAAGTGTTGGTGCCAGATAAGTCGGACTTTGTAGAAAGGTAAGATGTTGATAATAACACGATCACTGATGAATTCAAATGAGGATTAAAACACTCTTGAATACATAGTATATGAAAAAGTTATGATGTATGATTAAATGTATGTAATGCAAATGAAAATGCTGACAACAAGTTTAGACTCTTTGAAGAGTGGAAATCAACAAGTTTATACTCTTTTGGGGAGTGGAAATCAACAAGTTTATACTCTTTTGGGGAGTGGAAATCAACAAGTTTATACTCTTTTGGGGAGTGACAGACAAGACTGATTCCTCAACACGGAGATCACTGCATTTGCTTAGGGACTGAAAATGCTGTATACTGGGAAGGCTTGCCCCAGTAATGAGTCTTGAAAGTTTTTCTGAAATAAACCAGTTCTGAGAAGAACTTGCACTGAACAAGTCTTGAACTGGTTCTTAATAGGCTCTGGAAAGAACTTGCCCCTGATAGGATCACTGACCAAGTTTCTAAACTGTTTTGAAAATTCCTTGAGAGGAAAGCTAGTTTGCAATAAAAATGTTTATCTAAACATGGCAAATTTAATGTAAAGTTCATGCAAAATTTTTGAAAACAAAATCATTGTTTTAGAAAAAATACAGTAATATGGATTACTGGTTAAAAACACAGTGGTTTAAAACATTTTGAATGAAAAGTAAAACAGAGGTATGATACTAAAACAAATGATTTGCAAAAATGATTTTGGAGTCAATTTACACCACCTTGCTGTAGTATACTTTCAAAATAACCTTGCTTCAATTAGGTCTTTTGAGGGTTATAACGTGGCCGGGTTCACGGTTTATGAAAGAAAGATAAAGGCTCAAAGTTTATTTGGTGCCCACCCCCTTCGTGATGTTCTCCAGTCCTATGCTCAATTAAACTTAAATTGTGCATTCAGGTTCCAAAAGGTTTCAGAATCGTACTGATGATAGTGATGACGATGGTCCAGAAGTCTTGAGACAGCAGCTACTGCTTCTTTGCAACATTTAGTTGTTTTTCGTCTTTGTGGATTTTTTTGAAAATCGAGGATTTAAGGACCTCTTCTTTGTATTATCCCTAACTTTTACCTGACCTATTTTTTTTTGAAATTTATAGTCAGCGGGACACCCTAGTTTTTGCCTAAGCTTTTTGACTTAGCGGGTTTTTTTTTTTTTGATTTCTTCTTAGAAAGAAAGTGACTGCTTGATTTGATGATTATGACGGACCATCACTGGCTTTTGATTTGAAAAACGTTTTCAGCATCTGTTTGTTGTATGTAAACTTTCCGAACTTGAATACACAATTTAAATTAAACTGAGAACTACCCTGCCCCGGGTTAAAATTGCGGGTTTTTTTATAAAGAAAGAAACTCCTACTTCAAGGCTCAAAGGGGTTAACGAGGGATTATCTTCCTTATATCTCCAGTGTTTGGGAATTGAAAAAATGCCTTACATCCTCAGCAAAGTTTTTTATTCAAAAGCATACCGACAACAATTATGGGTATTTTGTTTTTATCATCCTTCCACAAATATTTGCATAGTCAAAAATTTGAAAAAGAGGTGTATTCTTTTTTTTTAAGTTTTTATTTTTTCAAAGAGAAAGCATAAAGATGTAAATGAACAGATGATTTGAATCAAAACACTGTACATGCTCATTCCATTAAAACTGACATTTAAAGATAAACAAGCTGAAAGCAAATATGATACAAACAAGGAAAATGCAAAATAGACAGAAACAAGGTCAGTGACTAATCAAACACAAGGATGAGCTCTCCTGTCTTTGGGAAGTAACTGAGTTGAAGTTGACTGAAGTTTTAGTTCTTGTGTTCAGGCAGAGGATTGCGCTGGACATTAGGACTAGTGTCACGAAAGCTGAGGAGGTTGTCTTTGATCAGATCCCGCACTCTAGCCTTTAGTGCGTAACATTTTTCTAAATCGTGACCCACAGCTCCTTCATGGAATGCGCAATGAAGGTCAGATCTGAATCCAGGTGGAAGTGGATTTGGAGGAAGAGGTGCTGCCTTAGTAGTAATCGCTCCCTTCTGAACCAAAATAGGGTACAGTTCAGTGTACGTCATAGGAATAGGATCAAAGTGAGTCCTATTGTAGTTCTGGTTTTGTCCAACAGCCGGACGTTGAGGAGCTGGAGCTGGTTGAGCAGCCAACAGAGGAGTGATAGCAGCAATATGAGCTTGATTAGGCTGCTGAGGTATGTAATGAGGTTTCCTATCCTCAACCAAGACAGAATTAGTCTGATCTTCCCTCTTCTTTTGGAAGTTTCCATAGGATTTCTTTACAGCGTTAGAAGATTCAGCGGTTTTAGAGACCTTTCCATTCTTGATACCTTCTTCAAGTCTTTGGCCAATGATGACCAAGTCTGTAAAGTTTGAAGAAACACTGCCAATCATCTTTTCCCAAAAGATGGGAGATAAAGTGTCTAAGAATATTCCAGTAAGCTCCTTCTCATCCAAAGGGGGTTCGACCCGAGAAGCCAACTCTCGCCAGCATTGAGCATACTCTTTGAAAGATTCCTTCTCGTTCTGAGTCGTGTTCTGGAGTTGACGACGGTCTGGAGTCATGTCCAGGTTGTACTTGTACTGATTCATGAAAGCATTGATAAGATCCTGCAAGCAATGAATGTTACTTCGTTCAAGGCTCATGTACCACTTGAGTGAAGCTCCACTTAAGCTATCCTGAAAGCAGTGGATGAGCAACTTCTGGTTTTTGGTGTAGGCAGCCATCTTACGAAACTACATAACCAAATGAGCCTTTGGGCAAGAGTCGCCTTTGTACTTTATAAACTCAGGGGTCTTAAATTTAGCTGGCATGACGAGGTTAGACACAAGACACATGTTGTCTGCATCAACGTTGAAGAAGTCATTTCCTTCTACAGCTCTGAGTCTTTTCTCCAAAGTTTGGTATTGTTCATTGGCATATTCAGGCTCAATGTCCACATTGTCCTCACTTTGAGCACTAGCATTGTAATCAAAGTTAGGATTCTCAAAGGGAATTCTGGCAGTCTGTACCAGAGGTCTGGGTTCTGAGATAATAGGGATTTGAAACTCTGGTCTTGGTGCTTGACCGACCAAAGTGGTAGTGACCTGTTGTGGAACGAAGTCGTGAGGTAATCCAAATTCCGGCCATGTAGATGGGGGAATCTGAACAGGCGGAGGCTCAACAGCAGCACTCGTGATTTCTTGGATGACGATCCTCTGAGGTGGATCTCCTCTGGCAATTAGGACCTGAAGCATTTCCGTTAAATTAGTCATGCTTGACTTCAGATCGTCTATTTCCATCCTAATCTCTGCATTGTGCACTTCTTGTTCCGACATTTTGCGCCTGACATTAGCTCTAGTCCCGTATCGGTGATGAGGAATCAGTTTGACGATTTACAGATGACTGAAAGAAAGAAGGTTGGAATGAATTGACGATGACCAGGACGTATGTATGAAATATGCAAGGGATGCAAATGCAATGCATGGATGCAGCACACAAAAACATAGAAAAAACATGGGGTCAAAGGTTCGGTGTCATGAAGTCAAGGCTCTACCCATCCCCAAAGGTTTATACTAGGGTGTTTTTTGTACCTGTACTCATTATCATTAGCTCCTCCCAGGAAGGCAGACAACAAGCGGATCGCCAGCGAGTTGTGTGCAATCTTAGAGTAAGTGCTATTCACCGAGAATAGATCACCAGCCTCAAATGAGGGTAGTATCGCGTAACAGCTATTTCCGATAGCTTCCGCACTACGAAAGAGTTGGTTTTCCTAGGTGTATACTCAATCTCACCACATGCGGCATCACACGCATTCCCATTAGCAGAAAAATAAACACATATAGCAATTAGGAAAGGCAGTATATATATTTGTCCTAAAACATCCTAGACCTAATGAAGCTAAGAAACTTAAGTTCCTGACAGAAAATGGGTTCCCCGGCGGAAGCCCCAATCTGTGGTATTCACATAAGTGAAGAAAAGAAAGAAGATCGTGCCTAGATCTAACTTTGATCAGCCCCACGGTGGGCGCCACTTTTTCTGTGAAATCAAGATTTTCTGTCTAAGAGATGGACCAGCAAGAGGTCAATCTTTCTCCCCAGCAGAGTCGCCATTTTTCTGTAGCGAGTGATTTTTGGATGTGGTTGCGAAGCACAATCGCTCTGGTACTACAACTCGATTCATTTTTTATCCTATTAAAGCTGATTAAGGAAGGGAAATAGATGTCTCCAACTAACCCTGCTTGCATACTGAGTTTGAACAGCGGCCTGTTAGGTTACAGATGCTACAAAGATTCGGGGGTTTCTCTTAGGTTATTTCTCCTGATTGACACATGATGTTAGGACTAATGCTTTATGAAGTGATGGGATTTTGGGTTTTTGTTTAGTGTGCTCGCTAAGATCTTTTCTTTTGATCTTATGCCTACGTATTCCCGTTTACCGAAACAGGGAAATCAGAGCGTTCGTAGTTCCTCCTATTCTACGGGAGGAAAAAGATGTTTGGGTATCTTGTTCAAAGCCCAAGATATGAAGCTAAAGGGTTTATTTGTATCTTGTTCAAAGCCCAAGATATGAAGCTAAAAGGGTGTTTGTGGGAATTGATTTGAAAAGAGTGAAGAGATTAAAGATTGAGATATAAATATCCGGGAAAAACATCGGATGAAAATAAAAAGGAATATCCGGGAAAGCGTCGGATGTAAAGAAAAAGGAATATCCGGAAAAGCATCGGATGAAAAGAAAGGGAATATCCGGAAAAGCATCGGATGTTTAAAAGAAAAGGAAAGGGTTTTTCCTGTGTTTAGAAGGAACTTGAGAATGTCTTTGAGACTCAAGAGGGGATATAGACTGTCCAAGTCTAGAGTTTCATCTTTTGTACTATGTTTTGAGAAACAGTAGTAGACTCTATGAAAGGACTGTTCTATGAAGATGATTAAGTTCTGTTCCTATACCTCTAGGAGGTCGTCGGGATAATTTGTACGAAGCCCAAGAGGAGGCTGGAAGCTTTTAAGAAGCCGACAGGTCCTTGTACTAAGCCCAAGAGGAGGCTATCATTCCCGGAGGAAGAGATCATTATACGAAGCCTAAGAGGAGGCTGTGAATACTTCTAAGAAGCCGTAGGGTCCTTGTACTAAGCCCAAGAGGAGGCGGGGTTGCTTTTAGGAAGCCTGTGGGTCCTTGTACGATGCCCAAGAGGAGGCCGATGCTTTTAAGAAGCCCGTGGGTCCATCATCTCCTTTCCATTAGGAGAGATAACTCTTTTAAAGATAAAAGCCACTGGTAAACGTGCGAGGTTTACTATCCAGCGACTTTTAACTTTTAAAGAGGGTTTCTTAGTTAAGGTCCAAGATTATGACCGTAGTGGGTCCCCAAACCCCGAGACATTTAAGGCAAGTTATTCACAAGGAATAGAGCAAGTCAGGAAAGTTCGAGAATTTGGAAGAAACTCAAAGATGCCATTCACGGAGAATACATTCATCTTGGGGAGTAGAGTTTCTTGACGATTCCTAAGGAGGACAACCGAAGAGAAGACTGTATCTGGTAGATCCTATTTGGGGATCTAGGCGTCTATTTCTACGAATAAACGAAACGGTTTTACCTAGTGCTAGACGTAGTTGTCGGGGAAACTCTAAATATCTATACTATTATTACACAGTAGATACGAGTTTATGAAAGGAAACTTACAGTAAGCAGCCCCACAATACAGTTATATATATATGAAATCAGTAAATGAAAGCGATAACCACTTACTCGGTTGTAGAGCTTCCATGCTGTTGGGTTAGTTGTTCAACAAAGAAAGATTGAAAATAACAGTATATTCAAAATCAAAGGAGAAAGTATTTTGAAAAGAGGTTGGGGCTTACAGCTCAAGGAGAGGCCCATGTTTTTTATCAGTGATTGCACTGTGGTTTTGAGTTTGTACAGGGACTTATACAAGTGACTGAGGCCCAAAAGGTTTTTTGTACAAAGGGATAGGTCTTACACTCTCTCAAGAGGGCCAAAAAGTTTAAAGAAAAAGAGTGGGGCTTATAACACGAGGGTAGGCCCAGATGACTTTTCGTTTAAAAATGGCGATCGCGCCGAGGTTTTCTTTTAACGCAGAGGGACTTATACAATAAGTGAGGCCCAAAAATGTTTTGGTTAAAAGGGGGTTGGGTCTTACCCTCTAATAGAGGCCCAAAAATTATTTATACTCAAAAGGGTTGGGGCTTACACCTTAAGGGATGCCCATTGTGTACAAAGATTATGTTAAGTTAAAATTCACAAAAGAAGTACAATATTTAAAGAATAAACAAAGTGTGTTTGAAATGAAGAAAATCCTTGGAATTAATAAATTAAAAGATTTAACTAAATTATAATCATATTTTAAATGACAAAAGTTTAAGTAACCAAAAGAAAGTTTAATAAAGTGATTAAAAGGATTTTTAGGAAAATAAAAAGATAAAATAAATGATTTAAAGGAAAATAAATAAGAAATTAAAATAACTAAGATAAAAGAAAATATTATTAAAAAGAAGAAGTTAAAATAAATATTTGGTTAAAATTAAATGAGAAAATAAAATAAATAAATAAATAAAAAAGATACTAAAAAAAAAAATAATATATAAAGAAAAGAGTTTTAACAGCGCACCTGGCATGGTAACTGTAAATTGTAGCGCAGGAAAATAAGCAACAGACTTTCAACAGTTCTCCTGGGCAGCACCGGTGTGTATCACAGCGTAGAGGAACAAAAACAACAGGTTTTAACAGCGCTTGTTGCACAGAAGCGCTGTCTATTGCAGCGACAAGAGCAGAATTTTTTCCATGATCAACAACTTCTTCCAAACACAACTCTCTCATTTTTTAACCAAATCACATGTTCCAATATACCATTTTGAAGGGAAATTCAGAAGGAATTCAAATATGTAATTATAACAAGCATATCATGAATTTAAATGGATGTAAATGATGTATATTTCATGAAGTTTCAAAGTGAGAATCCTTACCTTCCAAATAATGATGGATTGGAGGGGAAGTTGCTTGGAGTTGAAAGAAATTTGAAGAGAGGAAAGAAGAGAGAAAACAGAAGCTTTGTAATGTTTTGGTGTTATTTGAAATGAGAATTTTAGTGGTATTTATAGGAAAAAAGAACATTGGTGATCAAGTTTAGAAAAAGACTAAGTTAGTAAAAAATGATATAATATGTATTTAGTCATGAATTTTGAATTAGTGATGTAGGCCATGTGATGTAATCTTGATGATGTCATTTTGTGAAATTATATATTCATATTTGATTTTAATAAATAGGTTATTAGAAAAAATAAATAAGTTAGTAAGAAAAATAAACATCATTATATATTTAGAAAAAGGCAAAAATATAAAATAAGTCTAAAATAATAAAATTAATTAATAAAAATAACTATTAATTAAAATTAATATTGAAACCGGTTAAAAATGATAAAATCGTCCGGTATCGACGCGTCCGAAAAAAATAAAAATGGACACACCAAAATGATCAGTACAAAATATTAAGTATTGAAAAAATACACTGCGCGATCAAATTGTGAAATTTTACCCGGTAAAAAGGCTCAGACGAGTCAGAGAAAAAATCTGGTAAAAAGGCTCAGATGAGTCAAAAAAGGCGACCGGAACTTGAAAAAGTCAAAATTGCGCACACCGGGTTAAATTACGTGAAACAAAGAAAAATAACACTGGCGTCTGCGAACTTGATTTAAAAATTGCCCGGACACCGACTTTTTTCACTGTTGACTTTTCAGTTTGACCAAAAATACATGAAAATTTTACGCGTTAAATCCGGCTGATAATTCAAAAAATATTCATGAAGAAAATATATGATATTGTATGTAGACGACACAGTATGAAAATATAGACAGATGAAATGAGAAAAAATAAAAATGTCTGGTCAAAATTTAGGGTATGACAGGATCTTGGGTTGATATCATGAGTAAAGCTCTAGACCCGAGCTCTGGTAAAAAGCAGAGGGAACACATAGTTTAGAATTGGATGTCGAGTAGTGTTAGTCCCCAAGGACTCGCTCTTTGTGTGCCTAGCATGAAAGCTCCCCTATAGTAGACCTTTTCGTAGATCTTGTTGTAACGCAGCTAGCCTGTTGCACGACTTGATTCATGAAGAGTCCGTTACTCTATGAACCACTCTTAGAACCAAGTTCTATATTGGTGGTCGTGTAGTGTTAGTCTCCAAGGACTTGCTCCTTGTGCGTCTAGCATGAAGACCCCGCTCAGGGGAAACCTTGTCGTCATTATCGTTATAATGCAGCTAGCCTGTTGCATGACATTGATGCAATTTGTGTCCATAATCCTGGGAACCTTATCCGTCAACGTAGAAACTATCCCGTGAGTGGGTTTGTGGGTAAAAGAACCTAGAACTTTCCTCATAGAGCCTACCTATAGGGTTTCTTTGATCTTAGACTTTGGTCATTTACCCGTGAACGACCAACCTCAGAACTGTTTGAGCATGCGATCTGCGATCCTGGATCTTGCATCTTGCATTGCATTTCATGTCATTGCATTGCATCTGTTACGCATCTTGCATTACATTTTCAACCTCAGAATCTCACTTCAACTTCCTTCCTTCTCCAGTAAATCAAGCTGATTCCTCGACACCAGTATGCAACTCGAGCCAATACTAGACATATGATGGAGCAGATTCAACAAGAGCAACCCGCCTTCAGAGAAGAATTGGACTCTATGAAGGGAAAGATTGATCAGATTCTTAAAGCTATCATGATGGCCAGAAGAGAAGAAGAACTGCGTGAAGTCGCTACTGCCAACAACACTGTGCCTGTGCAAGGGTCACCCTCAAGCCTCTCAGTTCCTATTCCTAACCCTATCAATTATGGGATACCAATGAACTTCACTCCTGCCGCTGTAGGAGCCACTACTCAACCACTTCCAACATCTGGAGTTGTTGTTGGTGCTATTCTGCAAGCTCAACCTGTTGTCACTCAGATTCCTATTCCTCATGCTGAAGAAAATCTGGTAGATCAGTATGATGAGGTACAGAACTACCATGCTGCTATCCCAATTGTCAATCCTACTGCTGCTCAGGATTCTGAAACCATCAAGATGTGTCGTGATCTAGCTGAGAAACTCCGAGTCATGGAGGGGCGCAACTCAAAATCTCTGAACGCTCTAGAAATGTGCTTGGTGCCAGATGTTGTCATTCCTCCCAAGTTCAAGGTACAGGAATTCCCAAAGTACAAAGGCCTCAGTTGTCCCCACATGCATCTAAGGATGTACTGCCGCAAGATGGCTGCCTATGCCAAAGATGAAAATCTGATGATCCATTGCTTCCAAGATAGCTTGTCTGGGGCATCTCTTGAGTGGTATATGCAGTTGGAGCGTAGCAATGTGCGCACTTGGGATGATCTAGCTGATGCATTTATCAAGCAATACAAGTATAACACTGACCTTGCTCCGAATCATACTCAACTTCAGAGTATGGCTCAAAAGGACAACAAATCCTTTAAGGAGTACGCGCAATGTTGGAGAGAGCTAGCCGCAAGAGTGCATCTACCTCTTGTTGATCGTGAACTAATTGACATCTTCATGGGTACTTTGCAAGGCCAATACTATGAGAAGTTGATTGGTAATGTTTCTTCCGGATTCTCTGATTTGGTAATTATCGGTGAGAGGATCGAAGAGGGTCTGAAGAGCGGAAAAATCCAAGGAGGTTCTAGTAGCCAGTCTCAAGCCAAGAAACCTTTCAATAATGGATACAAGAAAAAAGAGGGCGAAACAAATGCTGTCTCTGCTTAAAAAGGGCAAGCTCAACAAGCTCCCCCTCCAATGCCTTATCAAATGCCATACTTCCAGTATCCGTATGTTGCTGCTGCGCAATATGCTCTGATGCCTTATCAGCCAATTGTTCAAGTTGTTTAAGCTCCAATGCCTCAACAACAGGCTCTTCAGCAACAATCCTACAATCAGCAAGGGTATCAGTATCCTCCTCAGAATCAACAACAGAGAGCTACTCAACAATGTCAGCCTAATCAATAGAGGACAAGGAGGTCAAATAGAGACTTTGATCGTCTACCAACGTCATATGCTCAGATCTTTGCTCAATTGATGGAGAAGAAGGCAATCGCTCTGAGGGACCTAGCTCCTCCAACTGTCATTCCCCCAGATTATGATGCTAATTCTCATTGCGAGTTTCATAAGGGTGCTCCAGGGCATACGATTGAGGACTGCAGAGCTTTCAAACACAAGGTTCAGGACATGATCGAGTCAAAGTTTCTCACGTTCAATGGGAGGGCTCCTAACGTCATAAAAAACCCTATGCCACCACCAAACTAGTGCCAGCATCAAGTCAAGTCAAGTCAAGTCAAGTTCATTCCCCGAAGAAGGCAGTCATGTTGCCATCCCATCATTTGCATTCTTGTATTTTCGTCTTTATTTGTTTAACTACTGCATGCTTTGAACATTGTCGTTTGTATTTGGTTTTCTTAATGTATTGACTATGCATGTTTTGAATCAGTTATGTCGTATTCAATCATTTTTCACTCATCACAGACACATTTATCCACTTCACTCTCTATATCAAACTATTGTTAGCAATGATTTGAGGGAGGATGATGAAAACGAAATACCCATAATTGCAAACCGTATGCTTTCGGACAAAATCTCGTCGATGATGTACAAGCATTGTTTCAACCCCCAAACACTGGAGAGACAAGGAGATAATCCCTAGTTAACCACTTTGAGCCAAGAAGTAGCAGTTTCCTTCGGATATTCAAACCCTTACACTCAACCTGGGGTAGGGTAGTGTTCAGTTAATCTAAAATTACAAGACAAAATCCAAAAGACATGTCGGTTGTTCATCAATACCCATGACTTGGCAGTCACAATCATCCAACAAAACCAAAAAAATAAAAATCAAAAGCCTGCTAAGTCGAGCACCTCAAAGGAGACTTAGGCAAAAATCAAGGCAATCCCGATGGACTCGAAAAGCAAAATCAGTCTATGCAAAAGATAGGGATCAAAAAACAAAAGAGGCCCTCAAACCCTCAACAAAAATAAGACCCAGTGACCACCATAGCAAAATCAAAGGGTCACTGACATCCATTAAAAAACAAAATAAGGTGACTGCCATGACAAGCATACCTTGAGCCTTACGCCGTCAACCCTTTTGGAATACAAACATGTGCAGAATTAACTGAACGTAGGACTGTAGATCATCACGAAGAAGGGGTGGGTACAAATCATACTTTGAGCCTAATATCTTTTGTTTCTTAAACCGTGAACCAGACCACGTTACAACCCTCGAAAGACCTAATTGAGGCGAGGTTCATTCTGAAAGCATAATATTGCAAGGTTGCGTAAACTGACTCCCCATATTTGCTAATCTTCAGCAATGATGTCATTCTCCTTGCTATATCTTTCACGCCAGCAAAATCAACACACGTTTGGGCTAACGGTCCATTCGTCTCACTATCACGACACTCGAATAAACGACTCTTTTTCAAAACTTGCATGAGCATTGCATTAAGATTACCATTTGTAAATGAGCAATTTTAATTGCAAATCAGTGCTAGACATCAAAGCAATTCAAACAAGGGGAAATCAAAGAGGAACTTGACTTTTCGACGGTGTTGACCCGAAGCAAGATTCCCTCAAACCCTCAATCTGGGGCAAACCCTTTAACACCTCAATCAGGGGCAAGTCATCTCAAAGCACATCAAATCTCAACCTCCAAAGATCAGACCACTTCAGAACTGGTTAATCAAGGGCAGACCATTACCATGTTCAGACTGGGGCAAACTTTGTTGCAGAAGGTCATCCTGACCGACAAGCACAAAAGCAAGTGGTCAAATTCAAGGCTTTGAGAGCATCTTCGTCTGCATCAATCATGGCGTCTTCAACAAACTGAGTGTCGAGGAACTCAATCCCTCCCACCGCCCAAAAGTCCAATCCTCATTGGCAACTACCAAAAAGTCCACCACGCTGGCACCTCCCCAAACATATCCAATCACCCGTCTACAATCATATGCATCATATGCATCACATCGACATCATAGACATCATGTGCATCATATGCATACCCAAAAAACCAAATTATACTTCCCCAACACATGCATTTTCGCGCGTCAGCATTTGCATTGCACATCATCACAAAATCAAGCATTCACATATGCATAGTCAAGATCCAGGATCAATCTCAAGACTACAAGAAGATCTTCAGCCCAGCCAGGGGCATCTTCATCAAATCCGTGAGCGTTCCTCACGAAGTTGTTCAACCTTTTGTTGATCAAGCTCAAGACGATCTCCAGCCCAGTCAGACGCAACTTCTTAGAGTTCATGGGCATCCCCCATGAAGTCTTCAACCTTCTGTTGATGAAGCTGTGATCTCCAAGCAAGTCAGTGGGCGTTCCTCAACCTTTTGCTGATGAAGTTGTCATCCTCAACTTAACCAATAAACATTCCTCCGAGTCAGTGGGCGTTCCTCATTGAATCTTTTCTTCAAGTCGAACTACGACTGCCCTGATTCTTTATTCTCGTCCGAGTAAAGATACGTAGGCACAAGATTGCGTAGATCTTGGCGGGTTACCTTCTCCATTTTTCACTGTTTCCCTTTCCTTTTCGTGGGCGTTCCTCATTGAATTGTCACTTCAACCTTTTGATGATGTCTCCAAATAAGCCTCACTCATCATATCCCCAGCAAACTTGACCTTTTGTTAATTGCATTACTATCATCCTTTTGGTGATAGCCAAACCCAATCAACTCAACTCAACCTGCATCCTTTTGGTGTTGGTAACCCTCAAATCAGAAATTTCCTATCATCCTTTTGGTGGTAGTGAAATTCTGGTATCAGACGTGTGATGTCACAACAACACACTCTGCACAATGGACAGCAAAACAGTAAAATAACACCAATAATTGTTGACCCAGTTCGGTTACAACCAACCTACTCTGGGGGCTACCAAGCCAGGGATGGAATTCACTACTTGTAGATATAATTTACAGACTCAACAACCCGTTGACAATCTCCTAAACTTATACTCTACTAATGACTTCCTACCTAAGAAACCACTTAGGTATGAGAACACCACTCAATCCCTTACAAACACTCAAAGAACCCACTTTGAGTACCCTTGATCTTACTTCACAGCTTTGATCAAGCAAACACTCTCTATTGCTTCACAGCTTCTAGAGAGGACAGAATACGACACAGCAATTCACCCTAGAATTCTGGTTACACAACTCATACAAAATACTCAAGACACTCAGCCTATGCTCTTGATCTTCTCTCTGTATTTTTGTACCTTTTTCCTTTGGTCTTGTGCGCTTTATATAGCTCCTTGAATTGGTCTTGGACTTGCTACAATATCTCCCAGATTTGTTATTTAAAACTGAATATCTAAAACATATTTTCTCCTAAAATCTTTTTAAATCTTCAACCTTTTAAATCTCCTACAAATCTGCAACAGATCTCCTATGCAGCAGCAAATATCTATCCCAAGATATTCGCATCCAATGAGACAGCTTGCTCTCCACAATTCCAGCTAATACACAAACCTAACAACATCACAACCTGTTGTTGTTAACTCTGCAGATCTGATGTTACAACATCACCTGTGTGACATCAGACATCCAACTTTAGCAATTAATTACTTAACACAGCCCAGTGTTAAGACTTCAATGTTGCAACATCAGCACCTTGACATCAACATTGAATATACTCTGTTTTACCAAAATTCCAGCCAATCCAGGAACTAACAATCTCCCCTTTTGGCTAATTTTGGCTAAAACAATCTCTGCATCTTCAGAGACTTCAGCAGCGGAATAATCTTCAAAAATTTTGAAACTCAATCAGCAGCAGTTTGACAATACTCATAGTCTTCATCACTTGATCTGCTGCAGCACCATCTTCATTATTGACAACAGCCAATTGGTGCTCCCCCTCTACAACATGAACCAGCATCACAGCTGTTCAGTAGCTCACAATGTGCATCACTTTTTCTTCCCTTTGATGTCTGCTTGGCTGCACTCTTCAAATGTCATGATATCTTCAAAACTCCCCCTTAATGCAGCAACAACTTTCAACAATGTTGCATTCAACAATGTTGCTCCCCCACCAGCATAGCAACTGTCAATAACTCCTACTCAATAACTACATTACCACTTTTCAACTAAACACCTTTTAGCAACATCAATTTATCTCCCCCTTAATATCTGCATCACATTAGCAGCATATGGCAATAATACTCTTGACTATCTTGGCTATTTTCTCCCCCTTTTTAGCCACAATTAGGCAAACTTCAGTTAGAAGCCCTATTAACTATAGTCAGTATACCCTAGCTCTCATTGTTAGCCTCTCAGTTAGCAACCAGGCAAAACAAATCATAGAAGGAAACTAAAAACATAACCAGTGCATAGCACAATATTCAAATTACAAAACCAAGCACATTAAGTGCTAAAACAAAGACAGAAAATAAAGCTAACCCTACAAAAATAGAAGGCAAACATTAAAAGCTTGAATCTTATGAGCTGAGATCATCATTATCGTCTTCATCAACAACATCCTTCCTTGTGTTGACAGCTTCACCTTCCTTTGTTGCCAATCTCAGAGACATGACAAGTCTTTCAAATTTTTGTTTCCTTTCAGTACTAACTCTTATGACTTCATCTAACTCCTTGGAAGCCTCCTCTAGTTCTGTAATCAACCCAGTCTTGGCTGGTGACTGTTGTGATGTTGAAGCAGATGTCTTGACACTGTAAGGAACATGTTTCAACTTGTGATGGAGTGACAAGGCAGGCTTCCTTTTGTAAGCAACATCTGAATGTTATAGAATTCCAGGATGTTGAGACAAGACAATCCCACAAATGAGAGAGGGAAAAGCAATGGGCATCTTTACAGCATTTGTAGCAGCATGCTTAATAGTATGATCATAGATGTAGGAACCATAGTCAATTCTTTGCTTTGTCCCAACTGCATAAATTATCTTCCCCAATTCAACAGAAATTGTGGTCTTGTGACTAGTAGGAACCCAGTTGGCAATACCTATTCTGTGCAGAAAAGCATATTTGACACTCAACAAACTGGCTAACAGCTTTCCTTCTACGGGCCAAACATCTACCTGACCAGCAGTGATTTCTTTGCATATAACATTGTTGGAGGCTTCTAATTCCCCATAATCTTCCTCATTTCTTCCTAAGTAGGCATTGATCATCTCAGGAGAGAACCAGACACACTTACCCCTGATGGTAACTCTTCTGAAAGTTCAGCTCTTGCTGTCATTTATCGATTCAGGTATATTAACTATGAATTCTCTGACCAGTCTATCATAGCAATTAGTCAACCCTGACACAGTCCTTATGAGACCAGCAAGCTTAATTAGGACTATAATTTTAGTAGACTCTAAGTCTTTTGCTACTACCTCTCTTTCCAGAGCTATCTTTCTTAGGCTCACACAACTCCACAAGGATGCACTTCTGGCACTGTGAGATGAGATGTTATCAGGCACTTGATTTGTAGCAGGGTTGATGTCTTGAGCATCACTCTCAGAAACTGACTCTTCCTTGATTCTCCTCTTCTTGCCAGACCTGGCACCTTTGCTCCATGACTTGGGAGAGTCTGTAAATGAAGTACTTTTCTTATCCTTCCCTCTTCCAATTCTATCATCATCAGATGAGTCCTCAATCTCTATAACCTTAACCTGTTCCTTCCCTTTACCCCTGTGACATTCATTCCTAGGGGACGATGTTCTAACATCCAAGCTGACATCAGTGTTATCAGGATCTTCACCTTCAGCTTCTTGACTCAGGGCCTGTCTTTGAAAATTTATGTCCTCACCTTGAGAGTCGACTTGTTCAGCAGGCATTTGCCTTAAAGGGACAGAAATCCCTTTCACCTGTATCCCTTTCTTAAGGATTTTGGTGGAAAGCTGTTCCAAGTGCTTGTCTACATCAAACTTCTCCTCAACAGCTTGAGAGGATGATGACCTAGCTTCAGGTTTATTCACCGTGGTCGAGGGTTTAGGGTTACCTGACTCGGGAAGAGCACTAGAAATGAGTTCTTCGGAAGAAACCCTAGTTCGTACCTGCTCAGAGTTCTTGGAAGGGACAGACATCGTTCCTTTGTGACAGACTAGGTTTGGAGAAGAACTTTCTATTCTGTTGAGATTTAGGGAGATGAAAAGTTGCGATGAGAATGCTTTGGTAAGTCTTGATGTAGTATCAATATAGTAAGGCGCCTGATTTTGAATACTCTTTAAAGACCAATTACTAATTTTCTCCCTCCATATAGACTTTCCTTTTAAACAATTCACATCAGGACTCATTAACTCTGAGTGACCTTTCAGCATCCTGATGTCATAGTCTGATGTTATAACATCAACTTGAACATCATTAGTTGAATTTCCTTCAAGAGAAATCCACTGATAGCAGTTGTCTTTGGTTCTGGCACCCTTCATAACAATCTGATTATGCTCATCAGAAACCACACACTCATGCTTAGTGTAGTTTACCTTGTAACCTTCATCACATAATTGGCTTATGCTGATCAAATTTGCATTTAACCCATTGACAAACATAACATTATCAAGTTCAGGTCTACCATCACCTTGCACTTTCCCAACTCCTGCAACAATACCTTTTCCTCCATTGCCAAATATAACCTCATGAGAGGGACAAGGTTTAAGTTCAGCAAATATGGATCTACATCCAGACATGTGTTTGGAACACCCACTATCAAAATACCATGTTCCTTCTTTAAACTCTCTATCACCCATGTGAGCCAATAAGCACTTCACCTTCTCCTTAGGTACCCATTGTTTAACAACTTTGGGCCTGTGCTCTCTCCATCTGTTTTGAGGTTGAGGGTATCCATGCAGCTTGTAGCAAGAGTACTGCATATGTCCAAACCTTCCACAATAATAGCATCTCACCCTTTCATCTCTGAATCGTCTGCCATGATGAGATTGCTTATGCTGCCATCCATAATGTGGTCTTCCCCTACCATAACTGCCCTGCCATCTATTATGCTGGTATCTTCTCTCATAGGACGGCTGAGAATGTTGTTTCCTTGATTGTCTCCCATGATGGTGTGGCTTTCTTCTTCCATAGATATAAGGAACAACATTGGTGTATCTGTATCCATAACCATACCAGTTGTCCTGATGTTGAGACACCTGATGAGACATGTGCTGTTTGAACTGAGCAGTTTGCATGCTCTCGTGGTATTGTGGGGGCATATACTAACTAGCTCCTTGTGGATGCTTTCTCTCTTGATAGGGACCAGTCTTCTTCTCAATCTTCTTAGGTTGTGAAACATCAGCTTTCTTAGGGGTAGGATCCTGCTTCTTTGGCTGATGTTGAGATGAAAGTTGTGACACTTCCTTCTTTGAACCTGAAGTGCTTTCTTCTGAAGTTCCCTTATCCTCAGCCACATAACCTATCCCAGCTTTGTCTCCAGCAGCTTTTTCTGACTGAAGAATCTTGTCAAGTGTGTATGTACCACAGCTCAGCATCCTAACTGACTTGGTCATTTGATCAAGATGAGCTCTAACTAGCACCACTTCATTTTCCAGATCTGTCTTTTCATTCTCTAGCTGAGCAATCTGTTGCTTGTGGCACTTGTTTTCTTGACAAATCTCAGCACTTTTTAAACACAACTCTTGATAGGTAGATGCTAACTCCTCATAAGTTACTTCTCCATCACTAGAATCATCATCAGAAACCACAGCTCCTGTTAAAGCTCTCACATGCTTTGCTGACTCACTTTCACTTTCACTATCAGAGTCAGACCAGGAAACTGTCATGCCCTTCTTCTGCTTTTTCAAGAAGGTGGGACATTCTTTCTTGACATGTCCATACCCTTCACACTCAAAGCACTGAACTCCTTTATCTTGGGTAGTTTTCTCTTCATCCTTCTTGCTGGTGTCAGAAGTCATGTTCTTGACATTAGGCCTGGAGTTATTATTCATTCTCTTGAATACTTTGGTGAACTGTCTTCCCAACATCACTAAGGCCTGAGATAGATCCTCCTGCGATTCAGAACTCTTTCCTTTTTCTTCTGCATCATTTGACACCAAGGCTATACTCTTTGGCTTCTTTTTTGGTTCTTCCTCATTCAACCCAAGCTCAAAAGTTTGAAGAGATCCAATGAGCTCATCTACTCTCATCTTGCTGATGTCTTGTGATTCTTCAATGGCAGTAACCTTCATCTTATACTTCTTAGGTAGGGACCTAAGGATCTTCCTCACAAGCTTTTCATCTGACATCTTCTCTCCAAGAGCACTAGATGCATTGGCCAGCTCAAGAACACTCATGTGAAAATCATGAATAGTCTCATCTTCCTTCATCTTCAGGCTTTCAAATTTTGATGTTAAAATCTGAAGTCTTGACATCTTGACTCTAGATGTTCCTTCATGAGTAGCCTGCAAGATATCCCATGCTTGCTTAACAACGTCACAGGTATTGATTAACCTGAAGATATTCTTATCCACTCCATTGAATATGGCATTTAGAGCTTTGGAATTTCCAAGGGCAAACTCGTCTTCCTCCTTGGTCCACTCTTCTTCAGGCTTTGGCTTAGAGGTGCCTTCTTTATCTTTACCAGCATCATCCTTCTCACATATAACAGGTGCTTTCCACTCTTTAATAACAGCCTTCCAAGCCCTACTGTCCAAGGATTTTAAGAAGGTGGTCATCCTTGGCTTCCAATAGTCATAATTGGATCCATCCAAAATAGGGGGTCTGTTGACGAATCCTCCAACTTCTTTGTCCATCTTTTCACCAGAAAGTACCTTCCCTAGATCTCACCCAGAGACAGACAGGATGCCTGCTCTGATACCAATTGAAATTCTGGTATCAGATGTGTGATGTTAAGGTGTGATGTCACAACAACACACTCTGCACAATGGACAGCAAAACAGTAAAATAACACCAAGAATTGTTGACCCAGTTCGGTTACAACCAACCTACTCTGGGGGCTACCAAGCCAGGGATGGAATTCACTACTTGTAGATATAATTTACAGACTCAACAACCCGTTGACAATCTCCTAAACTTATACTCTACTAATGACTTCCTACCTAAGAAACCACTTAGGTATGAGAACACCACTCAATCCCTTACAAACACTCAAAGAACCCACTTTGAGTACCCTTGATCTTACTTCACAGCTTTGATCAAGCAAACACTCTCTATTGCTTCACAGCTTCTAGAAAGGACAGAATACGACACAGCAATTCACCCTAGAATTCTGGTTACACAACTCGTACAAAATACTCAAGACACTCAGCCTATGCTCTTGATCTTCTCTCTGTATTTCTGTACCTTTTTCCTTTGGTCTTGTGCGCTTTATATAGCTCCTTGAATTGGTCTTGGACTTGCTACAATATCTCCCAGATTTGTTATTTAAAACTGAATATCTAAAACAGATTTTCTCCTAAAATCTTTTTAAATCTTCAACCTTTTAAATCTCCTACAAATCTGCAACAGATCTCCTATGCAGCAACAAATATCTATCCCAAGATATTCACATCCAATGAGACAGCTTGCTCTCCACAATTCCAGCTAATATGCAAACCTAACAACATCACAACCTGTTGTTGTTAATTCTGCAGATCTGATGTTACAACATCACCTGTGTGACATCAGACATCCAACTTCAGCAATTAATTACTTAACACAGCCCAGTGTTAAGACTTCAATGTTGCAACATCAGCACCTTGACATCAACATTGAATATACTTTGTTTTACCAAAATTCCAGCCAATCCAGGAACTAACAGGTAGCCATCCATGTCAAGCAAACTTAACCTTTATCCTTTTGGTGTTGGTCCTCGCAAGTAGGAAGTTCCTATCATCCTTTTGGTGGTAGTAGCTTGTATTGATCCGTCATCCTTTTGGTGTCGCCGATCCGTGAACCTTTGGTCTGTGTATCATCCTTTTGGTGAATGACAACTTGTGTTATCGTTTTGCTTGCTATTATCCTTTTGGTAGTAGTAAGTGTTAACCTCATTTCCATCCTTTTGGTGGAAGGGTCTGTGTGTGTGTGTGCCCAATTATCCTTTTGGTAATAGCAGGCTTTGACCTCATTTTCCATCCTTTTGGTGGAAGGGTCTGTGTGTGTGTGTGCCCTATTATCCTTTTGGTAATAGCAGGCTTGACCTCATTTTCCATCCTTTTGGTGGAAGGGTCTATGTGCGTGTGTGCCCTATTATCCTTTTGGTAATAGCAGACCTTGACCTCATTTTCCATCCTTTTGGTGGAAGGGTCTGTGTGTGTGTGTGCCCTATTATCCTTTTGGTAATAGCAGGCTGTGACCTCATTTTCATCCTTTTGGTGGAAGGGTCTGTGTGCGTGTGTGTCCTATTATCCTTTTGGTAGTAGCAGGCTGTGACCTCGTTTTCCATCATTTTGGTGGAAGGGTCTGTGTGCGTGTGTGCCCTATTATCCTTTTGGTAATAGCAGGCTTTGACCTCGTTTTCCATCCTTTTGGTGGAAGGGTCTGTGTGCGTATGTGCCCTATTATCCTTTTGGTAATAGCAGACTTTGACCTCGTTTTCCATCCTTTTGGTGGAAGGGTCTGTGTGTGTATGTGTGCCCTATTATCCTTTTGGTAATAGCAGGCTTTGATCTCATTTTCATCCTTTTGGTGGAAGGGTCTGTGTGTGTGCGTGCCCTATTATCCTTTTGGTAATAGCAGACTTTGACCTCATTTTCATCCTTTTGGTGGAAGGGTCTGTGTGTGTGCGTGCCCTATTATCCTTTTGGTAATAGCAGGCTTTGACCTCATTTCTATCCTTTTGGTGGAAGGGTCTGTATGTGTGTTTGCCCTATTATCCTTTTGGTAATAGCAGACTTTGACCTCATTTTCATCCTTTTGGTGGAAGGGTCTGTGTGTGTGTTTGCCCTATTATATTTTTGGTAATAGCAGGCTTTGACCTCATTTTCATCCTTTTGGTGGAAGGGTCTGTGTGCGTGTTTGCCCTATTATCTTTTTGGTAATAGCAGGCTTTGACCTTATTTTCATCCTTTTGGTGGAAGGGTCTGTGTGCGTGTGTGCCCTATTATCCTTTTGGTAATAGCAGACTTTGACCTCATTTTCATCCTTTTGGTGGAAGGGTCTGTGTGCGTGTGTGCCCTATTATCCTTTTGGTAGTAGCAGCCTTTGACCTCATTTTCATCCTTTTGGTGGAAGGGTCTATGTGTGTGTTCACTATCATCCTTTTGGTGATAGGTCTGTCATCCTTTTGGTGTTAGGTCTGTCATCCTTTTGGTGTCAGCTATCTATTATTCCACCTCCCAAACATTTTCTTTCTTATCGGACAAATTTGCGGTCTTCTTTATATCTAATTGTCTTCTACCTCGAAAGATGAACGCCATATCAGTTTATCTAGCTCGGTTCAAGCCAAATTAGATAGGGGCATCTGTCATACCCCAAATTTGTCCTACCTGTGTATTTTCCATATGTACATCCACCCGTTGACAATTATTCAGAAAAATCTAAAAAAATGTGTTGTCTTCAGCTTCATCCTTCTTTTATTTTTTTTATCCATTTTCATTTTAAGTCATATCTATGTTTTAACCTTTTTTTAATCCATTATTCATCCATATCCATTTACCGAACCATTATCCATTTTTATATCAATATCCATTTAAAACCAATTTCATCCCAATAATCATTATCCATATCCAATTTCATTTTTTATATCCATTACCAAATCCATATATATAGTCTATACTCATTTTCAATTCCATTCTTTTTTTTACAACCCATACAAAGTCCATTGGACACAAAAATGCTCAAAAAATTTTGTTACAAGCATTTTACAATAAATTACAAAAAATAAATAAATAGAATGTCCAAGTTTCATTTGAGTCCAATCCTTACAAAAGCCCATTACTCAAACAGAAAAATATCACAACCAAAAAAAAGCTTTATTTGATTCACATGGCCCATGAAGATTTTTTTTAATTTCCAAATCCTACTGTCCAAGTTGCTACATAAGCTGCTATACCCACAAATTACCACGCAGGTCGTATACAAACCTTCCTCCAAACCACACTCACACCATCTCCCACGCACCTACAAGACGCAACAACCATTTAACCCACAGCCAATATGTTTAACACGCACCTTCAATTTGTGGACACAAGCCATTACACAACCAAGAGGACCCACCACAAATTTGCAATGAACTGCTGCACAAAACCTTCACAAATAAATCACGCCAAACAAAACATGTGCGTAGCCAACACTGCTTCTGCATAAACCAAGCCAAAACTGCAAAAAATGTTCACTCCAACCTGTAGCAGCGTTTGAACCGCACCATCCCATCCGTATCCGTACCTGCAGTACAAGGACAAAGCTCTGCACCAACTAACAAAACCTGTGAATTTCACAAGGACAGCAGTACCGAAAAAAGCCACGCGAGACTGCAGCAAACCAACACACAGAGCAACAATTGTAAAACGGCATAAAATGAGCGAAACGACGATGAAAGCAAGGGGAAAAGAAATGCAATTCACAAGCTCTGATATATAAATAAGGATTCATTCTTCTATCTCAAAGAAAAAAGAGAAGCCCTAGCCGCAAATCATCACATCCAACCTTCAACCATCTTCATCATCGAATCCCTTTCACTCGCCAAACCATCAATAACAACACAACCCATACTCCAACCTCAACCTCAAATCTGAAAACCTTCGTTCGTAACCTTCATTACCTTCAATAAACCCAAAACCTTTTCCACCCACAAATCAAAAATCATCAAACACCTTCTCAATCTTAACCCAAATCCAGAAACAAGAAGAAGAGAGAGCTTCAACAAACCAAAAACCGAGCCTGCAGCTGACAAGAAACCGAGGAATTGAATCAGATTTCAAACTTAGGAACCGATTCAAATAGAAGGAGAGAGATCGCGTTACAGAAGGTTGAGACGATGCCGTGTTATCTCGATTCATTTTCGCACTGATGTTGTTCTGTTCTTCTTCTTTAATAAGCGATGATAAAAAAACGTTTTCTGAGCAATTTGAATGGTTTTGAGAAAGTAAAGATGTTGTTGTGAAGCTACAGTGTTTTTTTTTTCTCAATTGTTGTAAAATCTGTTCCCTTTTCATTCTTTTAAAATACCCTAGCCACGTTATGTTTGGTGAAGTTGCTTAGTCCTTGTTACTGATGGCCATGCTATATGGGGTATGATGGGCTCAGCCCATTCTTTTCTTTTTTTATTTTTTGTCTCGTTGATGATTGACCGTGGGTGGTGATGACGGGCTTGAAGCCCACATGATTCACACACCTCAAGACTCAGACTGCCCCCTTCTTCTTCTTACTTTTTCTTTATTTTTTTTTTATTTTTTTTAATTTTTTTTAATTTTTTATATATATATATATCATTTTATATTTGTCTTTTTTAGATTTTAGAAGTTTTTTAAGATGTTAAGAATTACTACTATTTTGGTATGATTTTCATTCCTCCTTTCAATTATATTTCTTTTTTCAAAATTGGGCCAATGATATCAAAAATATCTTGATTAAAGTTGATTTTCTCAAATCGATTCAAAATCTTGATTTATATGAGGCCTATTTATTTTTTTATTTCAATTTATTTCATTACATTATTTTTAATCATTTATTTTGGGTAAATGAAAACCAAACATCGACGATTTCTCGATTTCTCGACTTAATCTCGATAAAGGTGAGACCTTTATTCTTTTTCCTATAACTTTTCGATTTAATTTCATTTTTGTCATTTTCTCATTATTTTTATTCATTTTGGGTCCATGAAAACCAAAATATCAAGATTTATCGATTTTTCGATTTTAAATCTTGATAAAGGTGAGACCTTTATTCTTTTTTGATATTTTCGATTTTATTTCATTTCTATAATTTTTATTTCACTTTTATTCTTTTTTGGGTCAATGAAAATCAAATACTAAAGATTATCGATTTCTCGATTTAAATCTTAGTAAAGATGAGACCTTTCTTAGTTTTTCGATTTTTATGTCTATTTCAATTTATATTCTTTTATTTTCACTTTTGGTCAATGAAAGTAAAAAATCGTTGATTATCGATTTTCTCGAATAAATTCCGATTAAGACGAGACCAATTTTATGTTATATTATACCTTGTTAATGTTATCTCGATTATATTATCGTTCATTCTTATTCATATCCATATCATATTCATATTCATGCTTAGCTAACCATTTTTATTTGTTCAAACGCTTACTTCCCGGTTAAAATACTCAACACCTATTCAAATTTTTTTTCAATTAAATCGCGAAAGAACTGAATTCTTGAGGTCTGGCACTTCTTGGGTTCTTGAGTGACCGCTATTGAGGCGCACGCCTTGGGTGGTGTGTCATTCGACCTTTCGTTTCTAAGACACGCGCTTTAACTATTTGGACAAAGGAATGCCATTGGAGTCGAGCATTCCATGTGGTACTTTCGTTGTTCAACAAACAATATTTCATATATCAATCGAATGAAAAAGGTGTCGTTGGGATCTAGCATCCCAATAATGCCCCGATTAATTGGTTGCGAGGCCGACGTCTCGTTTATAGAATAATTGTCATTCTCCCTAAAACATTTAACAAACCAGATCATTCTCAAACCAATTCTCGACTCGTCGTCGAGCCACTTCTTCAAAACATTATCGTAAGTCGAGTTCCTTTTGCCTCGTCGTCAAATGCACACTTGCACATTTCGTAGGTTTTGTTACTAGGAGCACCCCTAGGGACTAGTATCGATCCTTACCTCTTTTTGCAACCAATTCGACTCAATCTCTTTCAAACGCTTTTTTTAATCAACCTAGAAAGGAGGAGATTCTTGGAATCTTGCATTCCTTGGGTCTTCGAATGAATGGATCTCGAGGCACGCCCTTGGGTTGTTATTCATTTACCCTTTCGTCTTAAAACACTTAACCATTATCAAATATTTTCGCAACCAACTCACGAAAGAACTGAGTTCTTGGAGTCTAGCATTCCTTGGATTCTTGAGTGACTGCTCTCGAGGAATGCCCCTTGGGTTGTATGTCATTCAATCTTTCGTCTCCTAAAAACACTAACCCCATTCTTTTCGTGGGCGTACCACAAACTACGACTGCTCTGATTCTTTATTCTCGTCCGAGTAAAGATACGTAGGTACAAGATTGCGATGATCTTGGCGAGCACACTTTTTCTTTTTCCCTCGTTTACGTCTACCTTCCCTCTACCTTCCCTCCGTCTTCCGTCTTCCCTATATCCCTTCCCGTAGTCGAACTACGATTGCTCTGATTCCTCATTCTCGTCCAATGAGCATACGTAGGCCCGAGGTTGCGATGATCTTGTCGAGCACCCTATCCTAAAACCACCCATTTCCCCTTAGTACCTTTTCCCTTTATCTTATTGTTTCGCGTTTACCGTTGAGAATAAAACAAACAAGCTTAGCTAACATTCCTCACAAATCAAACTAAGAGGTTCCCGTTGAGTACAACGGACGTGAGGGGGTGCGCGTACCTTCCCCTCACGTAACCGACTCCCGAACTCAGAACGTGGTTGCGACGACCATGTTCTTACCCCCTCCCTTAAAGGGTTTCTCGATATTTTCCTTTCCCTATTTTGGGATAAATAAAGTTCGGTGGCGACTCTGTCGAACCATTCCGCGCCTTTCGCGCGAGGGTCGTGTCTTCGATTAGCGATTTTTCGAGGTGCAACAGTGTGGTCTAAGGTTAATAGGAACCCAAAGTCATAGGTTTACACGAATGTTTATCACATACGACATGTGCATGTCGCTTGATAATTCCATCACATGAACCTCTTTTGGGTTAGATCTTCGTATCGAACCTCGTGAGAAGAGCTTCTCGGGGACCCATACTACGAGACCATCGACACTGGGTTCTAAAAAAAAGTTTCAGAGTCATGGACTTTCTTAACTATTTGTTACGTATGTCAGTCATTGCCAGACAACAACTCCATCAAGAAAGTCTCTTCTGAATGAGATCTTTGTATCGATCCTCACGAGAAGAGCTTCTCGGGGATCCATACTACGCGATCATCAATCTTAGTTGGCCAATGTTTAAAGGGTTCTAAAAAGGTCCTTAGAGTCATGGATCCCAAGAACATATTGATCAAACATGCCAAGAGCTTGACGGTTGTCAACATCCTCAATGGAATCTACTCTAAGCGAGGTTCTCGTATCTACTTTCACGAGAAGAGCTTCTCGGAAGCCTCTACTACTCAACCTCTCATATCTCAATTTTACACTCCAGACTCGGGTGTAGAGTCTTTCCCTCATAGTTTGCCACCAAAGTACCCAATCCATACCATAGAGATAAGAGCCACATAAGATAAAATAGAAGTAAATAAACAAAAATGGAAGGCAATAAAGCAAGCAAAGAATAAAAAGAAAACACCCAAACATGCGAAAACAACCTAGATTAGGCTTGAATTGCTTAGGATATTCCAGCAGAGTCGCCAGCTATCGCTACGCGAAAAATGACACAGAGACGCCACCAAATTTTATTTATCCCAAAGAGGGAAAGGGAAATATCGATAAAAACTTTAGGGAAAGAACATGGTAATTGCTACCACATTTTGGGTTCGAAAGTCGGTTATGTGAGGGGAAGGTATTAACACCTCCTCACATCCATCGTACTCGATGGGAACCATCTAAGCTGTCTAAGCTCGAATAGGTGTTCTATTCTAAAAGTTTACTTTGCTAGAGGGAAAGAGGGTTGGTTTTTTATTAGGGTGCTCGCCAAGGATTGGGGCCCTTGCGCCTACGTATCTTCACTTGAAAGAAGTGAAGAATCAGAGCGTCCGTAGTTCGGAAGACTACAGGTGAAAATGGAAAGTTTGGCTCGCCAAGGATCGGGGTCCTTGTGCTTACGCATCTTCACTTGAACGAAGTGAAGAATTAGAGCGTCAGTAGTTCGTGAGACTATGATTTGTTGGTGTTTTTTATGGACGATGCTAACGTTCGTGTTCTAGCAGTTAGGTGTTTTCCGCTCGTTGTCTGCAGTCTTACGTGTTACCTATTTGCGGTAGAACGGAAATAACATGTCCTTTTTTAAAAAGGGTTTTAAGGGAATCCCGAAGGATGAAATGATTTGGATTTGTTGAAGTGTTTTTGTTAGGGTTTTGAAAAGAAGTTTGAGATGCGTATTGTACTAAAGTCTATGGGTAGAGGCGAGTATTTCGAACTACCAAGCTGAGAGTCTTGTGCTCAAAATACTCGAAGTGAGTGTAGGGAAGCTCCATTCTCACTCCTTCTCCACCACGTACTACACGCATCGTGTTTATTAAGTGTTTTTTTTTATTTTTGATTAAGAAAAGATTTGGATGCAAAAAAAGACAAACTGGGGGAACTTGTCATACCCCAAATTTTGACCACTAAGACTTCCCATCATTGTGCAAATCATCATCACAATATGGATGAACCATTAGTCTCCCCAAAGATGGGTGAGCATCCACTACAATGAAACTTAGGGTTTCAAGCCCTCTCAGAGCTCTTAGACAAAAGATCAATCAAGAAATGACATGATCTCCAACTTGTCTAGCCTCTCAAACATCCACAAAGGATCAAGAGGACTCCCACTTCAAGGATTAAGCACAAGGCTTCTCCCTTCTAGGTTGATCAACCTTTAAGGTCGCCAGTGTCACCAAATTAGGGTTTGGTCGACCAGGGCCTCCAGATGGAAATTTTCCTCTGGGCATGAGCCAATGCTTCAAAGCATAACCTATGTTTCTCCAAGGGATCTCATGAACCCAATCATTAAGTCAATTTAGCCTCAGGGGATGCATTCATCAAAAAATCATGAATTAGGGTTTCTTGACCTAATTCACCCCCTAAGTTGACTTTTGGGACAAAACATGAGCCAAGACCTCAAGAGGGGATTTGAGGGTCTCAAATACATCACATTGATCCATTTGCAACAATGGATTGATCCAAGAAGCTTGAGCAACAAGTTTCAATTTCATCAGAACCACAGTTAGGGTTTCGCGGAAAAAGTCAACTGTATCTTTGACTTTTGACCAGGACATGCTCCCAAACCCTAAGACATGATTCAATACACCCTATAACACCTATAAAATCAATCCATCAAGTTTTATTTAGGTCAAGGACTTGATTTCATAGAGGATCGCACAGTTTAGAATTCATTTGACAAAAAGTCAACTGTGCACAAAAGTCAAACTTTGACTTTTTGAGATTTTTCACAATTATGGTTCTTTGACCCCAAAATCAACTATCAACCCTTCAAAATTTTATTGCATGCCTCGACCATATTGTCCTTCTAACCAATTTATTTTACATTACATTTAGGACATTTCAGTAAATAACAAAACACAACATTAATTCTAAACAAAGCCTTTCTTGTGCTGCTAAATATTCATCCACAATTGGCTTCCTAAAAATAAAAAAATTCACCCATTCCCACAAAAACCCATTTCTCACGCCAAACCTAATGATACATTATTGTCCTCTCTCACTTTATTGTCTTCTTCTCTCTCATCCGTTTCAAACATTAATTTTTTTTCCTCTACGACTTCAACAGTGCGCAGACTTCGATGCCGCGAACTCACCACTGAACCGGTCCATTTGCAGGTTTGTTTCTGCTTTATGTGGTGAAGTCCATACCGATGTACATTGTAACCTTCCCACCAAAACCATCATCACACGCCAACCAGCTCTATCAAACATCTATGTAACATATTTGCCCTTCTCCATCTCTATCAACTTCATTTCTCTCCAACATTTTTTATTGTCTCTACTCCTCTCCGGTAGTAGCTTCGTCGCTCAACCACAACAGGTGTTTTTGGCAAACTGCTCAGTCTCTCAGCCACATCGGGTGAGAAAGTTTTGCACTGCTCTGTCTCTCCTTTGGTTCATCTTGATTTCTATTTTTCATGCTTCTGATTTAACAATGAAGTTTCAGCAATGTTGAACAAACAGGTTTTTAAAATGAAGTCTTTTTAACAAATTTTGTGTGTTACAAACGAGTTTTACAATGTTTTTGAGAAAACTTTCACTACTAATCTCTATTAATAAGTTGTTTGTGTTCACTCCAACTATTTTTGAACGATGAACATTCAGCCGAGCTAAGTTTCTTTTGTCTCAATCAAGTTATTTGTAGAGATATGGAACATTTAACTTTGCTCAGTCATTGTTTTTGGTTGTACCCGTGGTTTTGTGGGAAGTTTTATTTAAAATCAATACTATTTTGTAATCATTAATCACTTTTCTGTTATTGACATATGTATAATCTGTTTAGGAATACAACATTTAGAGAAGGAATTTCATTTAATCGGAGTATATAATGTTTTGGTTCTCAAATATGTCTTTTGACAGTTAATTTGGTTCTATGTATCTTTGGTCATTCAGTTAGGTGCATAGAAATACCATAAAGATACACAGTTTAGTTCATACCTTCAAGAACTAGAGTGACAATATATAGCACATTTAATGAACAATGAAGATTCCATTGTTGTTTGTTTTCACAACCTATTTTTCATTTCTATTCAGATGTTGTTTATCTTCACCACCACAGTTACTGAACAATGAAGATTCAACCGTTGATGTTTGTGTTATTTGAAGCATGTTATTTGTAGACAGCTGGATTTGTGTTTATCTTCATAGCTGATGTGTTTATCTTAATAGTGTTGATACTCAAACCATCAAACTTTCTGCTATTTTTTGGTAGATTGTGCACTTCAGCATTTTCTGGTATTTTTTGCTTTTAATGCCTTGAGAACAGAGATATGAGTTGTGTCAAATGGGGTACAAATTGCTGAAGATTGAAGAAGAATCTTTGTGCCTACAAAAGAAAAATTCATTAAAATATTAAGTTTTCAATTCCCATTGTCATATTCGGGCTGGAGCTATGAGATGAATTTTAGTTGTTGTTGTTGTTGTATTTTCAAATCGCAGTTGCGAGTCTCAAAGATTGACAATTTAATATTTGACATTCAAATTACGCTTAGAATATTAGTTCTCTCTTTTGAATTTATTGGCAAAAATTGTTTAATTGACTACATTTTGATTACATAATACATTTTTATTGTTTTTTTCTTTCTATTGTGATGATTTAATCTGCTGTTGATTTTAAAGTGAAGTGGTCTGTATTTAAGTTTTATCTACTTGAGTTTGAAATTCAAATGGAGTTTATAACTTCAAACAAGTAGTCGATATCAAATAATGGTTATTTGAGTTTGAAGCAGTGTCGCAATGTGACAATGTCAAAATGCTTCCGATTTTTTCATTCTTCATCATTGTTATAAGTTTGTAAATAGTGGCTTTTTCACTTTATTCAATTTGTATCATAGCTTTGAGTTTGAAGTAGTGTCACAATGTGACAATGTCATACTGCTTCACAATCTTCATCATTGCTACTCCTTCACAATAATGTTATATTCAATAGAATACTCTTAATGTCATTAATGTTATAAGTTTGTAACTAATGACTTTTGAATTTTATTGTGACATAGCATATTTTTTCACGCAACTGTTGCCTCACTTTTTTTACAACCTGCCTCAACTACTGCCTCAACTTTTTTTATTGTACCATATTCCAATCAAGCATTCAGACCACAATTTACATAGTCAAGTTGTAGTTTGAAACAACCTTTTGGTTCAAAAATTAATTTTCGTTTTGATTGCTAATATTTTATGAAAGTATCTTCTCTAGCAAAAAAATTCATTAAGATTTTAATTATATGTTGGGTGGTTTAAATTTTGTGAAGTTTACTGAGGTTAATATTAGAGAAGTATCGTACTGAACAATTTTCATGGAGTTTAACTGTTATGCATTACCATTTCCGTGCAACAATCCAATTAACTTCTTAAACCCACTGTGTAAAGCAAAGCCTCAACTGGTCCTTTTGCCAAACAACACATTTTCGAGGCCAAAGTTAGCAATATTATCATCAACCTCTATACTTGCTTATATTTATATGTTTTTATGCAAGACTTTATATGCTAGCTGTTATCTTTTCCACTTTTGATGACATATCGATTTGACTTCTTCCTGATTTTTTGAAATGCAGCAGTACCACATCCATTGTAGCAGCAACACTACATACATGGTTAAAATCAACATTCCTAGCCATCCAGCTGTCTGTCAGTACATACATGGTTATAAAGCAACACTACACTAGGTAAACTTTCTTCTCACTAGGGCACTTCAACCTATACTCAAATTTCACATTTTTATAATACATCTAAACTGTCAACAATTAAAGTCTGGTACAATCAATTACTATTTAAAATGAAATTTTAATACTTGGTACAAGCAATCAGGATCATAACCTCTTGCACCATTGAACCACACCCGACATAGAGAAATCTACCGATTATAAACAACAAGTAGAATGATGAATTGCAATTGAGGGACGAACACACACTTTTTTAAAGGGAATTTTTTTGGATTGAACCATAACTATTTCAGTTAATTTAAAAACAAATCAGTTATAACTCAACTATATTATTACATTCAAGATAAAGATATATATCCAATCCATTTTAATGTCATTTATTAAATTCATAATCTTCAACCTGGTGCATGATAATATTTAGAAAGATTACTTTGTCAGTAATTTTATCATATATTATTTTTTCCTACTGATATATTGAATTTAGTTGGAGCTAAATAAAATCTAAACTATTTTAATAAATATTTGAATTCAAGATGTTATAAATCATTATAATTTAATAAACACTTAAATGGGACAATGACCCCTCACCCTATGTTTTTGGCTTTTTAAAATAAGTTTTGAAAATAATCTATACCCAACAATGTTAATGTTAAATGGTTTATAAGTGGTTATAGTTTATTTTTAAAACATATGGTAAAAATGTTAATCAATTTAAATTGTTTATATATGTGGTTTCTAAATTTCAGGGGCTGGTTTCAAAATAATCTTAACTATTTCACATTTGAACACATATTGAGGGACTGGTTTCTAAATAATTTTAACTTTCCTAAATTTCAATCTAATCCTCTAACTTACCTCTAATTATCAGAACCTGAAACTTAGTGAATTGTAGAGGTAGCTTCCACTCAAACATGAGAATAATCATGGAAAACAAACTTTAAATCACACTTTGCTTCTAATTTCACCAATATTGAAGCCAGTCTACATGATTTACTGTTGAATATTAGCAACTCAGTTAGATAAGGCCAATACATTTTTTTAACCTACATTGTTCTTTCATACTTTATACATGTATAATACGGCACTTAAACCATTGGTAGATTGATATATGAATATCTTCTGTCTATTTTTTTTGTGCATCTATACTTGAACCAATTTAGAACATGTAGATTGAATCAAATCCAATTTGGCAATTTGGTTAAGTATCCAACACTTATAGCACAGAAGTTTGAAGCATAATTCAACAAATTAAGTATAAAAGTTGTGTCATGTACTTAATATCATGACATGTTCACCTTAAAAAAACATATAGGATTAAAATCAAATTTTCCTGATAGAACTATCCACAACCCATAGCACAATACTTCATGGCAGATTATCACCATATCAGTTTGAGTTTGGAATTGTGCTTAAAACCTATTTAGCTTTACCTTGAAACTTATAGCACTACGGTTATACCAGAAGTTTTGATATAAGTTAGTAAATGTTGGAAAAAAATAACTACACTCAACACACAGATAATAGATATTTCATATTCAATTAAAATTTTGTGTACACAATCTAGGTATCATGTAGTTTCTACTCAACTTATAATTTAAGTTTCATCACTCACATAAACATTTTCAACCTGTTAAATGAATAAAATTATAGTAGTTGCATACCTAAAACCAATTTACAATAACTGTCAAATTTAACTATTGCTGCCATATATCCCATTTAAGTTGACTGAAGATTTTACATTTCAATCAACATTTTCTTTTGACACAATCTTTATTGGTTAATGCATGTTCGTCAACTTTCAACTTGCAAAAACAAACCTATTGTTGCATTATTGGCTGGTCATACTTAAAATAGGTTGGAGTGAACATTTTACTGCTGTCACATTTGTTTCCATGTTCTCCATGCATAGTAACAACCTACGCATTTATATTTTGACGCGACGGTAGCCGTCAGCGGCTATTGAAAGTATGCCATGTCAGTTTATCATTATTTCTTTATGTCATAACTTCATGCTTCTTAACAAAATGATAGAACTATCCAACATTTTTCTATGACCCGTTCATGGAAGATACGTACCAACGCTTAGTTCTTTAGTTAGTTCATGTTGCAGATAAATAAGTACAGTTAATACAAAGATTATAAAAAAAATTCAAACTACCAATTATTAAGACATCTTACTACTCACCTTAGAAATCAAAATTCAAACTACCACAAACATGTTCAACATTAACTCCTTGAAATATTGATTACTCCTATAACATGTGAACTTCATATAACTCACCTTGATATTCCTTTTTAACCTGTTATGACATTCACAGCAGTACAAACTTATATAACAGTTCCATTATAGTAGATGAAGTTGCCATCAACAACAACTCCATTGTTGATTATAAGTTGTTATTTAATAAGACTATTTTCTCATTTTGCAGATAAAAGCATTGTGTTAATTTTGAAGATTCAGGTTTTATATGTAAATTGTTGGAACTTGATAACAAATTATTGCAACACATACTGTATTTTGTAATATCTATTTCTTCTTATAATGATCTTTGTTAATGCGTCAATTATACATTATCTTTTGTTTAAATAGTTTACAATACCTTAATTCAATTATTGTTAATTATTAGTTTTCAGTCTAACTTCTTTAATATTTAATTTTGACAAGTATATTTATATAAATAATAACTACATGATATATCAAATTTACCCGTGCGGGAGCACGGGTATTTTACTAGTGATGTTAATGTATGATTGTAATCATCATTCATCAAGAAAAATCAAGAAAAGTGGGATAACTTGTAAAAGAGGTAACCATAAAAAACTTAGAAAATTTTCTAAGTTATGGAACAAAGTGGCTAGGGTACCAACTTTTGAGGATCATAACTCCTAAACCACAAGGCCATTTTTTCCCATCCAAAGCTGGATTTGTAGCTCTCATTACCCTCTACAAAAGCTTCAACTACCACTCATTCCAATTCATCATGGATTTCAAGTTATGGAATGATCAAAATCAAGAAAAGTGAAAATGTCACTTTTTTCCAACACTTAGTGAAATTTTCATTAAGTCAGAATCTGCCTTCACTTTTTTCCAAATGTAGGGGTATTTTTCACTTGGATCCAAAAAGTATCAAAACTAATTATGATCAAACAGTTATTGTATCATATGAGGACTTTCCAAAATGGCCAAGAACTCCATCGAATTCCACTTGAGCCATGAGATATGACAATGGCAATATGCCTTGTTGAAAATTGCCAAGGCTAGGCAGAATTTTGCACTTTTGCTCGATTTGGCAAAATCAGATAATTCCAAGCCTTGTCATCACTTTGGACACATCTGAGGATCAAATCTAAAGGGAACAAACACTGATCCAAGCCTCCAAAGTCTTTGGAACAAGAAGTAGCATGCCAAACCTAGAAATCCTTAAAAGAGGGACAAGACTCCAATTTTGGATTAGAGCATTTAATGGATGCTTAGAGGTGGCATGAACTGAGCTTCCTCCAACTGAATTCAGTCAAGATTCATCCAACAACTAGGGAACCACAGCTCTGTGCCCTAACCTCTAGTCAATGGCTAGAGGAGACTTGGATTCTCATTGGCCAAACCTTTGCTGCAGTTGCCATTCACTATTGATCCCAAAACAAACTTGCTCAACTATAAATAGAGCTCATTTGTGCTCAGTTTGAGTACACCAAAGCCATCAAACAGATGCTTTCCTCAAAATCTCCTTCTCACTTCCAATTTTGCCTTCTAAGGCAATTCACCACCGGGTTTTGAGTTTGAGAGTTATTCCAACCAAACCAATCACACACACACACACCTCATAAACATCATATAGAAGTGATCCAAACACTCACATAACATCTGGAACTACAAAATCACAAAATAACCAGCCAATTGCTCAAGCCTTTGACAGATTTGTAGTTGGGGTACCATCTCAAGTTCCAGATCATTTCAATCCACTCCAAGCATCCAGACACACTCCATGGCACCTAGGGAAGCTATCCACATCATCAGAACCTAGCTGTAACACCTCCAACCTAGAACTCGATCACCAGCTGCAAGTGGTAAGCATGAGCTCTTCTAACTCTATGATCCATGCATTTTTTACTGCCCAATAATTTGGCCATATGTTCATAATCATTCATAGAGTGTTTACCCTCAATCAATTGCTTTGTATGAATCGTGTATGGAATTTCTAAACCTTCATGCAGAATTTAGGGTTCTTGAGGTTTCTCTTTGATTTCTTATTCCATGTTTAAAATAAATGAAATTAAAGACCATAGACATAATCGTGAGGTTGAAACGAGTAGATTGATATGTAGATTGCATGATATAATCAAGTATCCAGTGAGATTGGATAAAAAACGCAAATCTGCAGAAACAGAGGAAGGGTGCGTGTTATTGCCTTGTTCTTGGCGCCCTTTTTCAAAAATTCAAAAATTTGAATTTTGTGATTTTATTTAATTGATTCAAAAATTAATTTCTCTCTGAGTTTTAATGATTTTGAGTTGGTTCTTTTTTTAATAATTCACAAAAATGTTAAAATACTTTATTTTACCAAAAAATCCCAAAAATATTATTTATTTTATATAATTGATATTTTTGCCAAGAATTAATATTTTAATTGTTTTTGACATTTAAAATATTTTTTCCTTCTTGATTTTGCAAATTTTAATGATTTCTAATCATTTTGTAGGTCAAAACTTGATTTTTGAAACATTAATCCAAGATCACAATTTGTTTTCCACATGTTAAACAATTTTGGTCATTTTAATTGAATTTTTTATTCAATTAAAATACATTTTGAAAACAAATTAGGGTTTTTGATTAATTCAACCCTCATCAAAATTTTTCAAAACTTTTGGGCCTCTAATAGAGTGTAAGACCCAATCCTTTGTAAATACACACCTATTTTGGGCCTCAAATGTTGTATAAGTCCCGTTGTATTTTAAAAGTTCGGCGCGATCATCGCCCGTTTAAAACAAACCATCTGGGCCTCTCCTCGAGCTATAAGACCCATTCAAAATCATTTTGGGCCTCTAATAGAGTGTAAGACCCAACCCCCTTTTAACCAAAACTATTTTGGGCCTCAGATATTGTATAAGTCCCTCGGCGTTAAAAGAAAATCTCGGCGCGATCGCCAGTTCAAGAATCAAACTCTTTGGGACTCTCCTTGAGCTGTAAGCCCCACCACTTGTACAAAACTAAACCTTTGGGCCTCTTGAGAGAGTGTAAGACCCATCCCTTTGTACAGAAAACCTTTTTGGGCCTCAGTCACTTGTATAAGTCCCTGTATAAATTCAAAACAATAGAGCAATTACTGATAAAACCTTGGGCCTCTCCTTGAACTGTAAGCCCCAACAATCTTTTCAAAGCACTTTATCCTTTAATTTTGAATATAATATTGTTATCAAAGCTTTCTTTGTTGAACAACTAACAAAACAGCATGGAAGCTCTACAACCGAGTAAGTGTTTACCCGTTTTCTTTATCCGCTTTCATATATATATATATATATATATATATATATATATATATATATATATATATAACTGTATTGTGGGGCTGCTCACTGTAAGTCTTCCTTCACAAAATTTTATATACTTGTCAAATATCAACTGTGTAATACTAGTATAGTTATTTAGAGTTTTTCCCGACAACTACGTCTAGCACTAGGTAAAGCCCCGTTGATCACTCTTAAATACAATCAAAACTAGATCCCCATAGGATTACCAGACACAGTCTTCCCTCCTCTTGGGGTTAAACAATATGGAGATGTGAAAGGCAGATTCTTTTTTGAACCCTTTCTCAGACTGTCACCTTTAGAAGTTGTCAAAGAGACTCTGCTCCCCAGAGATGATCTTTTCTCCGTGAATGGCATCTCTTGAGTTTCTTCCAAATTCTCGGACTTTCCTGGCTTGATCTATTCTCTGTGAATGGCATGTTGAACTTCTCGGGGTATGGGGACCCACAGGCTTCTTAAAAGCAACCTTACAAATTGTCAAAGAAACTCTAACTCCCCCGAGATGATCTTTTCTCCGTGAATGGCATCTCTTGAGTTTCTTCCAAATTCTCGGACTTTCCTGGCTTGATCTATTCTCTGTGAATGGCATATCTTGAACTTCTCGGGGTTTAGGGACCCACAGGCTTCTTAAAAGTATCCCCGCCTCCTATTAGGCGTTGTACAAGAACCATTCGGCTTCTTAAAAGCTCTCATGCCTTCTCTTGGGCTTAATACAAGGACCCTGACGACCTCTTAAAGGTATAAGACATAACTTAATCATCCTTTGCTAGAGCTGTCTTTCTGAGTCAAGTGTCAGACCAGTTAACGAATTAACCTTCATCCTTTAACATACCAGCCTTCTCCTGGGCATTATACAAAGATCATTCACTATCTGAGAATCGATTTCTGCAAAACACCAGTAGACTTGGACAGTCTCAATACCCTTTGGATTTCCCATTTCCTTAAAGAACAGGAAATAACCCCGATCTTCTGATCAGTACCAAAGTACAACCTCACCTGGAATCAGTCTCTTTATAAGAACTAATTTTCTCTTTTATACAACATACTAGACCTGTCACTCAACTGAAACAGTCACCAGCACATTTAGCCTCCTCTTGGGCTTTGTACAATGATTTTCCCCACACTCTCTTGTTAAGTATAAAAGACTCTCTTGTTGAGTCAAACTTTTAGCCTCCATCTCGGGCTTCGTACGAGATACAAAAACACTCTCTTGTTGAGTATAAAAGACTCTCTTGTTTAGTCAAACACCTTCAGCCTCCATCTCGGGCTTTGTACGAGATACAAAATCACTCTCTTGTTGAGTATAAAAGACTCTCTTGTTGAGTCAAACATTTTTAGCCTTCATCTCGGGATTTGTACGAGATACAAAAACTCTCTTGTTGAGTATAAAAAGACTCTCTTGTTGAGTCGATCACCTTTAGCCTCCATCTCGGGCTTCGTACGAGATACAAATCACTCTCTTGGTGAGTATAAAAGACTCTCTTGTTGAGTCAAACCCATTTAGCCTCCGTCTTGGGCTTCGTACAAGACACATATAAAAACACTCTCTTGTTGAGTCAACCCTTTTAGCCTCTATCTCGGGCTTCGTACGAGACACAAAAACATCCTCTTGTTGGGTCAATAACCTCCTCTTAGGCTTTGTATAAGAAAACCCCGGTTGAGTCAATCAACCTTTTAGCATCAAAATCTGTGTCATGCTCACAATATACAAACATCAACAAATCCTTTTCCTCCGTCTAATTGCTTTAAGCAGCAAGCCTCTGGATTATTTACATCCACGCCACTGTCCCTCTTTTAGCATGAGAAATTCCTAAGGAAAGATGGCATTGCTCTAAACTGAGTTAAAGTCTTCTCCTTCAGGTTAAAAATCACCTATAAAGGAAATTATGGCATTGCTGGATTCACATATCCCAGTTAAAGTAATTCTCCTTTATAATCAGTCACCCAACAGTTGTGACAAACATACCAAATACCCCTCTTTAGAGATGACAAATTCTCTCTAAAGACATACCCCTTTAGCTTCACATCTTGGGCTTCGAACAAGATACAAATAGACCCTTCAGCTTCACATCTTGGGCTTTAAACAAGATACAAACCACATTTAGCTTCACGTCTTGGGCTTTGAATAAGACACCAAAACAACCTTTTTCCTCCCATAGAATAGGAGGAACTACGATCGCTCTGATTTTCCTGTTTCGTTAAACGGGAATACGTAGGCATAAGATTGAAAAATCTTAGCGAGCACACAAATCAAAATCCCAAAATCCCGTACCTTCACACATCAATCGAAAAACATCAGTCCTAACATCCTACCAATAGCATAGTCCCGTCATTGCATTCTTAGCGAAATAAGCAGAGAGAGGCCCCACTTCCACCTAGCATCTGTAACCTAACAGACCGCTGTTTAAACTCAGCATGCAGCAGGGTTAATTGGAGACATCTATTTCCCTTCCTTCATCAGCTTCAATAGGATAAAAAATGAATCGACCTGTAGTACCCCAGAGCGACAGTGCTTAAGAACCACGTCCAAAATCGCTCGCTACAGAACTGAATCCTAAATGTTGTCATGCAATGAGGGTCCTAAAGTCGAGGATGAAATGGGAAAATGCTAACCTAATGTGATCATGCAAGGTGGACCTAAAATCTATCCTACTTCAATCTTAATCAAAAATTAAGTTGAACTAGGCGAGCCTAAGGGAACATATGAATTCACAAGCAAACAAGTAATCACAACATATATACATAAAGCACAAACCAATTTAAACCTTTTTAATAATATTAGTAAACAAAATAAAAGAAAAATAAGAAAGAAAAGAAAACTAAAGTATCAAATCGTGAAAGACCCCAATTTCCCGATCTTCTCCACGACTTTCTTTTTTTCGCTCTTGGTGTTTCGCTCCCAATCTCTTCTCACGATTTTTCTGGGCGCGATTTCCTTCATTTCTCTCGGCGGCGGCGTGGTGAAGGCTTTCTGGTGTGTGAAGGCATCGATTTCGGTTATGGAAATGGTTTGTGATTTGTGTGGTGGTGATTTGGGTGAGTTTTGGTGGTGAAGACCGCATAACCGTGGCAGTTTCATGGGGGATGAAGGATGGTTTCGAAGGTGATGATGTTGTGGTTGTGTATCGTGAAGGGAAAGTTTTGAGATTGGTTCCAAGTTGTTGTTCGTGTTGGTATGGTGGATAAGGAATGAGTACGCAGATGGTGTAGTGTTATGATGAGTTATAATGAAGAATGTTGTGTAAGGTTCCTTTGTGAACCAACAGAAGAAGGTAATTGAAGAATTTCCTATTTTTTCCTTTGCAGACATATGTTTTTTTCCTTCTCTTTTTTCGTTAGGCAATATGGTTTTGAGCCTCTTTTTTTAGAGGAGGTTAATGGTTATATTGTGAGGAACACTATATCTCGCGAAAGTGTCAGTTCTCCCTTTTATCTCCCCTTTGAATCGTTCTATCCCCTAATTTTAAATCAATTTTTTAAAGTTTTCAAGTTTGTCCTGTTGTATTATTGTGATGTTGTTCTCAATGGTGCAGGTATGTTGCATAATTTGTTGTTTCATGCTGCATAATTCGCAGGTTTATTATTTTGTGCAAGTTGCTTGGCTTAGTTCTGTGTAGTAGCAGGATGGTGTTGACATGTTATTGTTGGTTGAATTTTCGTTGTTGTTGCTAATACGGTTTATTGAAGGTCATAGCGTGAGTTGTGTGCAGGATATAGGATGTTGCAGCAAGTCTTGGTTTGGCAAGTTTGGCCAATGGTAGCAAGTGATTGTGTATGGTTTTTTACTTTTAGCAGCAGTACGGTTTGTGTTGTGGCATAGTGATGCTTGGAGCGGTCTTGTTTGGATGCTTTGGTGCAGAATTGTTGTATGCTTGGAGTGGCTTATGTTGTAGCAGCATGTTTCTTGGCTTTTTTTTCTTTGGCAAATATTCTTGTAATGACATGGGCTTTTGGTTTTGTAACATGAACCTTTGAATGGGATTGGATATGGGCTTCTTTCTTTTGATTTTTCATGGGCCAATATTTTGTAAATAGACTTGTTATTAATATTTTTTCACTACTATTCATGTTGAAACCTTTTGTTGAATTCCCACTTGAAATAAATCTTGAGAGATAAAATCAAACATAATCCCCTTTTGGACTTGAAATGAATCCGAACTTTGGATCAAAATGAATCTACCCATGAATTAATCTCTAAACTTTGAATGCATTATGGCCTTAAAACATATATCAATCTTGAATTTCATCATGAACTTGGAATGGATTAGATTAAAATTATGAATCGATCTCAAATTAATCCTGAACTGGGAATGAACTGGTACCTTGAATCAATATATCCATCTGAACCTGGCCACTTGAATACCAGATGAACGAAATCATGCCTTGAAATCAGAATCACAACATGAAATATGAACCTCAGGGCACTACCCAAAAACGAACTGATTTCTGATGATCCTCAATTCACAGAGCACTTGAATTCACACATTCTTGCACTCAAAAAAGCTTGTGACCCAAATGACTTGTAAATGAATCAAATCCAATTTGTTCGACCAAGATTAAGTCGAACTCACTTAAATCACAACTTAGACAACAAGGAAAAAGGAAAATGAAATCAAGTACATTTTTTTTTTAATAATAGACAGAAATATAACTGATGTTATTTACATGTAGGACAAATTTGGGGTATAACACCTACATTATTGCATACTATTATTGCATCACCCTTTGTATGCCAAACTTTTGAACCTGGAATATTGCACAGTCATGTATATTTACTAAACTTTTGAACTTAAACTATTGCATCATCGAACATTTGAATCAATGGATGTTGCATATCTATTTGCATTCCATAAACATAAACAACATATGCATACATGCATTTGAATTGCATGCATACAAAACCATAAAAATCTCGCCTTCTTCCCTTCATCAACCAGAAGACAACGATTCCCTGACGCTGATAGCCAAAGAATCATGGAACAGGTTAAGCATAAGAACACAATGTGCAAGGAAGGCAAGGTTGACATGATTATGGAACTATTCTTGGACGATATGACAACGAAATTCTCAGATCGAGTTGTGATTGGTGAACAAGTTGAGAACGGATTAGAGGCGGTTAAAATCCAGAGTGCGGCTGCATGCAATCTACCGGTTTCTCCCCTACCTAATAAGAAACCCTCTCAAGACAACCAGAAGCAGAAGCCGAAGCCAATCAACCGTTGGAACAATGATCAAGGGAGGAGACGTCCCCGCTTTGATCCAATTCCCATGTCTTACACGCAGCTACTGCCTATTTTGATTCATGCTGGGACAATTGTGCCTAAAGAGATCGAGCCTGCCAAGTTTCCCTACTGCCTTAGGCATGATACTAATGCCACATGTGGACACCATGCTGGATACGTGGGACACTCTACATAAGCCTGCATCGTCTTCAATAACAAAGTCCAAGACCTCCTCGATTAAAAGTTGATATGCTTTATAGAGAAGCCCTGACAGAATGTTGCACCTATGACTGCTGAAACATCTGCTGAAGCAGAGAGTAGGAGCCCTCCTACTTATCTGCTGAGTCCTTCAGTCATTCAACCTGTTGGGAAATACCCCTACCAAGGTTTTCAGTCTTCCAACTCTTGAATGTCTTTTGCTTATCCTGGGCACCTCCTACTACTGTACCTCCACATGCTCATCTTGGGGGCACTCTACGCTCCATATGGGATCCAATTTGGTCATACTGCTAATAAGATGGTTAATCCTAGCTTGATGTAACTTGCTCAAGTGTTCCCACATTATGCTACTCCTCAGATTCATCCTCAAGCATCGCTGGCTCCCACGTCGTACTACCCATTCTCGCATGTTGTTGTAGCCCAATATCAACGGCTTCCTTAAGCTCAAATTCTGTAAAGTCAATAAACTGTATAACGAAACAAAAATCAAGGACAGAGACAGAGGACACCAATCTGTGGTGGATACAAAGGCTAATCACGCCAGAAATCATATTTCCTTTCAATCTTTTCATTTGTAATCTTTTCTTGTTTCTCAGTGTATTGTTCCATTGAGAACTTGTTTGTTTTTTAATATGAATAATAATGAAATGAATATGCATGTTTTGAACAAATCCATTTGTGTTCACTCATACTTTTATCAGTATCAAACATTTGATCAAGAAAAATTAAAAAGAGAATGATGAAATAAAAAAAGACATGAGATCACTGTCTATATGCTTTGAATAAAACCCTGATGACGATGTAAGGCATTGTTTCAAATCCCTAAACACCGGAATTATAAGGAAGATAACCCTTAGTCAACCCCTTTGAGCCAAGGAGTAGAAGTTTCTTTCTGTACACAAACCCCTTCAATCTAAACTAGGGGCAAGGCAATCTTCAGTTAGTTTGACCTTCCGTTCAAATTTCAAAAAAGGAGAGTACCTCATCTGAGGATCAACCACATCCTATCCCTCACAAGAGGTCAAAAATTACAATGGTTGTGCCTCACCGACCAAAGGAGCCAGGTAGTCATAACCCCTTCAACAAACCAAACAAAGAGATATAACACTATTTGTTCAAAAAAACTGAGAATTTCAAAAAGAAAAAAGCAAAAAAAAAAAAAGAGAAAGCCCGCTAAGTCAAAAACTCAAAATCGAGTGACTTAGGCAAAAAATAGGGCATCCCGGTAGAATGCAAACTCGAAAAATCAGTTCTACGCAAAAATTGAAAGAAAAAAAGGAAAAACAAAAAGGAAGAATCAAAGAGAAAAATCCTCAGTAAGAACAAAGTCGTGTGACTACAAAAACGAAAGGTGAGTGATTGCCACTCCAAAAACCTCATTGGTTCCTTTACCATCACTTCTACCATTCAAAATCCTTTTTGAAAGGTGAACGCTTGTGATGAACTAGCTGAACGTAGGACTGGAGAACATCAAAGAGAATGGGTGGGTTAAAATAAACTTTGAGCCTTATATCCTTTCTTTGTGAAACTGTGAACCAGGTCACGTTACAACCCTCAAAAGACCTAATTGAAGCAGGGTTTATTTTGAAAGCATATTGTAGTAGGATTGTGTCAGAGCTGACTCCTAAAGATTTGCTTATCATTTGTGTTGGTACTGATATGACATCCTAACTAGTGATTTCTTCACTATATGTCATAATCTTAGTGAACATACTTGGATTTCAAAATTGTCATAAGCATCACATTACAGTTATTATTTTCAAAATGAGCATTTTTACTTACGAACAAGCACTTGACATCAAGAAAGTTTCCACAATGTGAAGCATGATTGCACCAAAGGGCGAGTCGCTTCAAGATTCAACCAATTTGGGGCAACCACGTTGAGATTCGACAAATCTCTCAAAAATCAGTTAGTTTGGGGCATTCCCTCAAAGTTCAGTCAGCCAGGGGAAAAATCACTTCAAGGCTCATACTGGGGCATGCCACCTCAAAAGTACAAGAAGTCGATCACTCCAACGAACGGTTAATCAGGGGCATACAGTTTCAAGACACTGGGGAAAGTCAAATCAAGATCATCCTATGACAAGTCTGGTTCTTAACTTATGACTGGGGCAATCCATGTAGATACCCAACAGACTAGGGTAGGAATAGGCTACGCATGCACAACTTTTCTCCCTGTTTCAAAACAAGCACGGAGGTGTGTCAACAACTATTGAGCCTGGACTAGGTGTCGGAGAATCACGTCTTCATGACCTATATCCTGGCCCTAAATCTCCCACCACTCACCACATGAGCATCTGGTCAACCAGTACATAAATCATCATCATGCATTAATCATGTCGCTTCACTCATGCATATCATTCATTTAGCATAGCATGAAGCCTTATGGAACAAACCTGAAAAACCAAAGCCCAACATTATTGGCAGATCCAAAATCCAAACTTGTCGGGTGTCTTTTAAAGCCCAGTCTTATTTGGTACATCCCCGAAAGCCTGGCCTGCTTGGCATATTTTAAAACCCAGCTTGCTTGTTATCTTTTTTCCAACCTTCGCGCTTGTTGATCTTTTCCCAACCTTCATAGTTGAGGATCCTTTTTCTAACCTTCATGGTTGACGATCCTTTTTTCCAACCTTCAGGGTTGTTAACCTTTTTTCCAACCTTCATGGTTGATGATCCTTTTTCCAACCTCCATGGTTGGTGACCCTTTTTTTCTAACTTCCATGGTTGGTGACCCTTTTTTTCCATACTTCGTGGTTGGTGACCCTTTCCAATCTTCAGATTGTCGATATTTTTCCAACTTCAGGTTGTTGACCTTTTTTCCAACATTCGTTGTTGATCCTTTTTCAAATTTTTGGGTTGATGATTTATTTCTAACATCCATGTTGTTTCCAACCTCTATGGCCGAGGCTTTGTTTACAACCTTTGTATTGATGATTCATGTTCAAAAATTTGACAGCTCTATCATAAAGGATTCAATTGAAACCTCCAGCTGCAGGGGCATCCTGAAACTTTCTTGTTTACCTTATGGGTTCTTCGATTCAATTCACCACCATACCAGAATTAGAGTTTACCTCTGGCCCACATGGCTTCATGCATTATGAAAATGAGACATGCATTACATATATCATGTGACTGACCTTGTTTCCCAAACAGATACTTCACTCAATCCCCAGCAGATGAGTCTGCGAAGTTTACCTGCCATTACATGTCCCCAATACTCATTCTCTTCATATGACAACCATTCTCAACGGGAAAATTTTAACATATTCTTGTATTTAATCCTCTCATACCTTGAATATCCGAAAATCGATTGCAATCCGTGCACTCAGGTTCAAAAGGATTAAATAGGGGCAGCTTTCATACCCCAAAATTTGCCTTTTTTTTTTATTTCATCTGACTTATTGCTACATTCCATCGCATACATAATTATCTTATTAACCATTCATTCAGATACAACCATTCATGCATCTACAAATTCTTACCATTTATTTATCTATGTCAAACATTTCATCTACATTTTACATTCATCAATTCACCTGTATCATTATTATTCATCAACATATTTTAGAACAAAACATGAAGGAGTCAAAGTTTGACACGACTGACCTTTGTTACTAATTCAATCGCAGTCATTTCAACGTTCATTTAGATTGCATTTTTGCATATTTACTTTCCTTGTCATCTTATATCAAATTAAACTTACTTTTTCTTATACTTGGCTTTGCTATAATCAATTCTTAATATGAAAATAATAATAACTTGCATCCTTATTAATTAATTCAATTCATGCATCCATCAATAAAATTGCAAACAAAGGCCAAGCCTTGGTATTGAACTCGAGGCTCGGTGCCCAGATAAAGCTAGCTATCGAAGAAGCAGTCAACTCCATAAAAATTACTTTCCTACACATCTTATCAACGAGGACCACACAACATTTAAGACGAATCTATAAACTTTTTCCAATGGACAACGTTGGCTGAAGTATGTGGATATGCAATAACTTAGTTTGTGTTATATGTATTACTAGTAACATACCCGTGCGTCCGCACGGGTACATAAACTTGTGTCTAGTATCATTGTTTGATATGTAATACGATGAATACAATTAATTAAGATAAATAATTTCAAGATGGTGCAAACATTAATAAATTAATTGTAGAAATTACAATAAGTTATAAATAATGTTCAAACTAATATCCAAAAGGCAACAACTTCATGATACATAAGACAAACAACTTCATGATACATAAGACAATTAAATGAACCTGCAAGATAAATAAAATTAAGTTAGGAATATAACTTATCAGAGTTAAAGTAAAGTAAAATATATAGATATTATAAATAGATATTTGTGTATTATGTACCTATTATATGTTTTGAAAAACTTCTTTGAATGCAACATTTGTGGTTGTTTCCAAAGCTTGTTTCACTTTGTCATGAATTAATAATTTCAATCCCTGCTTGATTTTGACTCTAGAGAATGCAACATATAGTTGACTGTGACTAAAAACCTCTTTAGGTAAGTATAAACCAACATAGTCCAAAAATTGTCCCTGAGACTTATTAATAGTCATGGCAAAAGACACAATAATTGGAAATTGTCTTCTTACAAGTTTGAAAGGCCATGGTGATTGGGAAGGGGACAATGACATTCTTAGGATATAAATAATATTTCCAATATTAATCCCTGAAATTATTTTAGCTTCAATGACATGATTAACAAGTATTGTAATGGTTAGTCTTGTACTGTTGCACAACCCCTCAGATTGATCCAAATTTCTCAACAACATTATAGTTGTGCCTATTTTCAACTTGATAGAATGATTTGTCAAACCTGAAGTTTTCAAACAACTTAAAAATTCAGGAGTTAAATGTTCACAAGTATCAAAGTCATTTGCCTCAGATCTGTCAATTGAGTCGGAACTTAAATATTCCTTTTCATCTCCTAAGAATAAATAAAAAGTTAGTTAGATTTATGAAGAGTAACAAAAATTAAAACAATCATAATAATTAGATAGTAAACACGGCATTGAAAAAAGATAAAGAATGAAAGATAAACTTAAAAGCAGTAACAAGTGAAAAAAAGAAGTCGAAAGTGGTATGGAAATTAAAAAAAATAAAATACAAAGTACCTGGTATAAGATCTGTGACATAATTATTAATGTCATCAACCACTTCAATTGTAGAAGCCAATATTGCTCTACTTTAAAGATAATGAGAGTCTTTGTAGTTGTCCAACAAATTGGGATATGTACTTGTAACAATGGCTTCTATTGGATAAGTGAAGTTAGAGAGAAAACATTCTTTAGGAATCGAAATTTCAGCAAATCCATCATTTGGCTCAGAAACCTTTCCATCGCCAATTTGAAGTATCCATTCAAAGAACTTTTTGACTTCTTCAAATGATGAAGTAGAAGAGCCACTTCTTAATCTCATGTTCTTTGTAAGTTTCAAGACTTTACAATGATCCCAAACGTAAGAAGCATTAATTGTAGCATGAATAATATCAGATCTACTTCCTCTTGGTATAACAAGCAAAATTTGTCTGAAATCACCACCAAATACAATGACTTTTCCTCCAAAAATCTTCTCTGAACCATTATTTGTGCCGCTCATAATATCTTTCAAACTTTTGTCAAGAGCTTCAAAGCAAAACTTATTGGCCATTGGAGCTTCATCCCAAATGATTAGACCAGTTAATCTTAGAAGTTGAGCAAGTTCATCTTTCTTTTTAATTTTGCAAATGGAGGTTTCTATGGTTGGAACTGGAATCTTAAATTTGGAATGAGTTGTTCTTCCTCCCAGTAACAATAAATTGGCAATTCCACTTGAGGCAACATTCAAAACAATTTGTCTTATGGTACAAAGTGCAGCTGAAAGGGTGTTCCACATGAATGTTTTACCTGTAAAAAAATAAAGATAAATTAAAATTTTCCATAATAAAGTAGTACAAATATTTCCATGAATAAAAAGTTGAAAACTACATTTTTGAAGGGAATAAATACAATGATATTAGAGTTTAATCTAAATGATCTTTAGCCATGAGATTAAGAAGTTATATCTCGAGGATTCAAAAACAAAGTGGCCTCTTCCACTTTCTAGTAAAGAACAACTAATTTTCTTATGGAAATGGGCCATTGAGTAGAATCTAAGCTAAACCCAACCTTCAATAAGCAGAGAACCATAATTCTGTAAACACACACAATCTTTCATAATGTATTACATCTCATGAGCGGTAAGATTCATCACAATAAATAATGTTAATTGAATGATGCATCTCAAACACACCATTATGGAATATTGATTAATTATAACATTCATGATATGTATAATATTAATTGTTGTTGAATATAAAGTATGATGTATATTAATTAATAAGAGTCTTTGATTTATCAACATAAATATATGTTATTAGAGACCAATATGCATAATAAAAAATAAAAACATATAGCAACATAAGTTTAGCCATAATAATTCAATTAGAAACCAACATTCACGTGTGAACTACACCATATATAATATACCATGCTAACTTACAAAGTCCATGAAAGGTGATAAAAAAGACATTTAGCAATGTTTCAAATTTTGTTGGACAATGTAAGATACAATGTCCATGATTGGTGTAAAGGATGCAAATCAACTTACAAAGTGCCTATATTAATTTGTGTAGAGAGAAATAATTATTTAATACCTGTTCGACCATAGCCGTATAGGAAAAAAACAACTCCTTGTTGAGATTCAACGGCTTGCATGATTTCTGAATATATATCTCTTTGTTCATCTAAAGAGAAAAAAAAAAAGAATAATAACTTAAATTAAATAAGTTAAGTAATAGTCTATATTTGTTAAAGAATAAGGTAGAATATGATTATTTACCTGTAAGAGACTCGAATAATTTTTGATGTAGAATATTTTGAGAAACAGGATCGTATTGCCTTTCTTCATAAACTAATCTATTACCAAGGCAAGTTAAGATGAAATCTTTAGAATATGACATTGGCTTGAAATCCTTCAAACTCCTTCTATTATTCTGCAAAAGGGACTCTATCTCCATCAATGTCAATTGTTGTATTTCATCATCGATGAGTAGTAGTCCTACATAAAAAAAGATATCAATATATATTTTTAGTTGAACATTAAATAATGTATAAAAAAAGTACCTGGAATTTTAGCCAAACGACGTTGGTTGTATAAAATACCATATGATAAGGAAAGCCAAGTATTACACAATACATGCTCAGGCCTATTAATCGATGAAGATAACAACATTGTGACAAATAACTTTCTAAGAAAAATACCAGAGCCCCATTGATGTACCTCTTTTATTGCTTCAATAAACTCAAGATCATCCTGGAGAAATCCCATGGCAAAACATGCATCTCGAAAAGTATCATGTTGGAAACCATCGGCCTTTTTAATGTCATTGTAGCTAATGGGACCTTTCTTTGTGGTTAACATCATACGTAGATAATATAACTCTCCCGTACTTTTTGGAACCCAAATTAGTCGACCAATGGTGTATCCTCTCTTTCGTGGCTTCGAAGACCTGGTTTTTTTTAACATAAACAAATTTTGTAACAAACTGTCCATAAGTAAGCAACCTGCCTTCTTCATAGTTTTTGTTTGCCTCAAACCAAGCTGTAAACATGGATTTTGTCACACTTTGCTTAATCAAAACATTTCCAATTTGCTCATAATCCTTGTAATAAACAAAATTTTCGTCTTCCATGTGAAAGAAAAGTCTCTCCACAGCAGGTTTTCTTCCATGTATTGAATATGAGAATATCCTCCAGCATGCTTCACTTGGGGAAATATATCTACAATCTAGATACTGTTTAATTTCATCAATGTTATTTTCATCAACTCTGTTGGTTATTTCTGAAGGAACAATAACAGTTGAAATTCGATCAAAACCTTTGTTTATATACTTGAATAAGTATTTAATTAAAGTACTTTGATTGCACCACTCCATGTTGGTGTGTGCTTCATACTTCAACAACAAACTTGGGTTATGAGGAACTACATGTCCATTATGAAGTATTATCCTAATTTTGTCAATTGTGTGGCCATTATCCCTTCTTCTGTAAATCGGGTAGCCATCTTGATCAACTATAGTATCACCCTGGAATTTTTTGGGATAATACTTAGAACATTTGCCTTCCTTCATGCATGGTGAATTTTTGTTAGCCAAACTACATGGACCATGTACCGTATGAGTCTTAACCAAATTATACAACCTTGGCTCCTTTAAAGGATCTGGAATTTCAGCAGATATGATTTTATCTATATTTGTAGGAGTTGGGTATTTGTTTGAGGGATGCAAGAAAATGAGGATGTGTGCATGTGGCAATCCTCCCTTTTTAAACTCAATAGTGTACATATCTACAAAAGAGAAATTTGGTATATTATATATGTATATATTTGAAAGATGTAATAAATCATAAATAGAAATGACGGAATACTTACATGCAAGAATTTTCCATAAAATACCCTTCTTCGTCAAATCTGAAAGAAGTTGATCGAACTTCATCTTGAAAATTCTGGATATGATATCTGGTCTATCTTGAGGTTTCAAGTGAATAGGTTGAAGGACTCTCTGGATCTCCGGCCAATTAGGATTGCATGTAAAAGTGATGAACAAATCTGGAAAACCAACATGACTACAAATTGCCATTCCATAATAATATAGTTGATCCATGAACCTTCGACTTCTAACATATGATGATGGCAAAACAACTCTCTTTCCTATGATATAACCGAGTGTTTGACTTTCGTCACCCTCTTCATTTAGATTCTTGTATTTGGAAACTCTTAGTTTTGTTTGGTTATTGTGTAGCCATGTCAATCTTTCAGACTCCAACATCGTGTAACCATCAACCAAGAATTATTGAAACAATCTTCTAGATGATAATAAAGTTTTTACCTCTGTTGATCTGCTTTGGATTCGGAATTCCAGCCACCAAGGTTGTCAAACTCGCGAGTCTACTCAGACTCGTAAAGGGTCCATAGACTCGACTCGCAAACTCGTACGAGTCTATGAAAAATTAAAAATGACATTCAAAAACCTATATGTGACACATACATGACTCACACATGTATTTTTAAACTTGTAAATGCCTCATATATGATACAAATATATATAATAGAATACCAATTAACATCAAAGTTTAAATTTCATACTCCATAACAAATTTCTTAACAAAAAACTCAATAATAAAACAAACAAAATAGCAAAGTATGTATTTAAATACTTAAAGTACTAATTTATTCTTAATTGACTACTACATAAAGCAAAAAAATCATAAAACAGATATGCTAATGGCTTTAAACATCCAAAACTCTAGTAAAATCATCACCATCAATATCATCACCATCATCTTCATCGGTATCTTGAGTATCTTCATCGAATTCTACCCCGGATGAAACACCTTCTTAATCATTAACTAAGTTGGATTGCTTGAAGTTCCACTTCCACCAAATTCAACATTTCCACCACCACCACCACTTTGGACAACATTAGTAACAACAACATAAACTTCCACAACATTGTTAACATAACATCATCTTAATCAACATTAACTTAAGTTTGCATATTTTCCTCAATAGGATCTTCAGTTATCCATTCATTATCTTTACACAAGAGAATATACAAGAGAATGTACAAGAGAAACATCCAAGTGAAACATATAAGTTAAATAGTTGCACAACAAATGATTAATTTATGGGAACGAACGCGAACAAAGCAAGAGACATAATAAACGCACGTCGTCTATGAAGGGATGAAAGGAGGAAGAAACTTTACTGAAATAAGAGACTAGGAGAGAGGCTTTCTAATTCTCGTACAAGCAAAAAAAAAAGGTTTTTTTTAAATAAAATAAAATATTTTGGGGAATTTGGGCCTTTTTTGGGTTTAAAAAAATAAAATTCAAAAAAATTTATAGATTCGTAAACTCACAATAAACTCGCGAGTCTATACGAGTTTATGCGAGTCTACCTGAGTCTACTCGAGTCTATCAAAAACTGATTTTATGCGCGAGTCTACTCGTTTTTGCTTCCTAGACTCGTAAACTCGTACGAGTTTACGAGTCTACCCACGAGTTTGACAACCATGTCAGCCACTCTCTAATTGTAAGTCTGTTATGCTTGGTGTCATCAAATATTTCCAAATCCCTATGGGCTACATTAGGTCTATAACCATCTTCACCATATGGAAAAATCAAAGGATATTGGTAGGCCAAGTAACTTGCATGAAACACATATACTCTTTGTAGTTCACCACCTCTTATTTCCATGATGATGTCTCTTTCCTCTGCTCTATCAACGTCACCAACAATTAATGTCGCAACTTCAGAAATAGTTGGTTGATTATATATTCTACCATCAGTTTTTCTATCAGAGATGAGTTTTAACTTCAAATTATGGACATTACCATCATTGATTTAATCCCTGGCCATTTGAAAGCTTCTTGTGTGTGGGTTATTTTCATACAACATTGCAGACAACTTCTGAACAACAGATGGATCAATGTTTGATGTATTCCTAAAGATTAAGAATGTCAAAGTCTTAACGAAGTAAAGGTAGAATCATGGTGCAGTATATAAATAAAAAATAGAGTTAGTTACCTTAGGCCATGCATTCTGTTTTGCACTTCATTTTTGGTATCATAGATGTAGAGTTGGGCAAATTTTGGTTTTTGACCTTCCGGTGGCAACAAACTACCAATTCGCTGACATGATTGGCCTTGAATGCGTATTGTTGGTGGTCCACGACCATTGTTATACTTGTTATCCAACTTTCCTCCTGGAGACGTGAACGCAAACATCATATTATAAACTCGGATCTGTTGTTGAAACTTGCGGCTAGTTAGTGAGTCATGATCAAAAAGTAGACTTGACAATATTGGAGGTGGTGCTTTTAGAAATGGTAGTTCAACTTTTATGTTCCCACAACACAAAGAGTATTTAGGATTCGCTGAATGCTTGTGTTTTTTTCCATCCTTTCTTGATACCACATCAAAGCTTTGCAATACTGACATTTGATTAGTGGATCGCCAACATCGTAATATTCTATGAAAAATGCAAGACGAATCATTAGTTGTGAAAAATTATACGTTGCAAAATTGTAATTGTATAAACGAAAGTTGATTAATACCCTTAGACGAATGAGGCAAAGGAATATTTGAACTTATAAAGTCGTCATCGGTACTACTACCATCTTTTGGTTGAACAACTGCATTCATATAAAAAAGCTTATCGAGAAGTCAACTGCATATAACATACTAACAACGTAGCTTTAGAATAGTATAACTCAAACCATGTATCTCCAAACGGTTATAAGAATTCCATATGATTGCAAAATAATTTACTGCATAAAAAAAAGAAACTTAACTTTCAATATGAGTTGCTTACTGAAATTGATAAACTGCTAAGGGATTGAAGATCGTCTAAGAAGTATTTGGTTTACTCTCATTATAAAATTTGAGAGATATTGTAAAGGTGATATTACTTACTATTGTAAACTCATTGAATGATATAATTGTGTGATTTGCCTAATGATTTGCCTAACAGTTCTGCCTTACAATAACAATACTAACAGTAGTGCTGCATTTCTTGAAACTGCTTAAATATTCTTAGTTAGTATGTTATTATAAGCATGTATAACAAAGTAATGTCAGATTGTTTTGGATTTTTAAAATGTGTATAAAATAGTCAAAAATGCAAATGATCAAAATATGAATCATCCTCATCTTCACTCTAAAAGTAGGAATTAGCAGTAGGGGTAAAAATAGGTTGCGACGTAGTCCTCAGTGAACCATGATGTTACATGTTAGACATAGGTTGAATGGTCATGTGTTCGGTGTTGGATATAGGGTTGATTTGGGGCATTGTAGTTGGCGGTGATTGGTGTATAGTGTGACAATTGTAAAATTCAGAATTATAGTAACGAAACACAAATGGATGATATAAATGTATAATAAAAATAGACTTCAAATTGGTGTATGAAACCTACAAAGGTGTGTTTGGAGAGTCCAAATTGATGTTGTAATTGTACTCTGCTGAACCTATTCCATCCACTGAAAGTTGTGGTGTTACCTTCACTACAAAAGTAGGCAATCCAAAAGCTTTAAGCGGACGTCCACGGCGTGATTTAATGAGTTCTTCAGGTTGGCTTAGACTATGACAATATTAGGCAAGCATAAAGAAAACATACAGAGTTATTGATGGTAATCAAAATTAATATTGGAATAAGTATGCTGATTTTATGGTATATGGACAAATACGTACTGATCTTAAATAAAATATACTATACCACAAAATCAAGAACTTACATATTCATATTCGAAGAAGATCCAATTTCGAAATTTCCTTGTGAGTTATGTGTAGTATTGACATCACATTGTAACTTTCTTGGGCGGCCACAACCTCGTTTGCATGGAACCATAATAGAGGGAACGTCGGAGTTGATGTGTGCCGAAAACTTATCCATCAGATTTGTCCCTAAAGCTTGAACATTAGAACATTTCTTTTGCGAACTAAAACCATGGTAGCTTTGCCGAGGTTGTGAATTTTCAAGCATTGCACTTAGTGCTCTTCCTTCAGCAACCACTTGGTCAACGGTTTTTTGGTTAGTCATGGAAGGTGTAATATCAGCAAGAGGCTTCCGTAAAAAGTTTGTAGTTGGTGTGTTCATGGAATGATCCATAGCATTTTTAATATGACAACTTGGTGATTGTATGTTAATAGACATTGTAGTTTTGAGACGTTTCGATTGTTTTTGTCTTTGTAACATAATTTGGCGTGCTCGCGCCCTCTTAGCTGATATGTATGAAGTATGATCCATGAGAGAAGATCTACATTGGATTATTTTGATTCTAAGTATGATATAGTCATGATAAAGTACTTAATAAGTTGAAAGACATTCTCATTGCAAGTGACTATATAAGTTGAAAGAAATTGAAGATAAATGCAGTATGATGTATCAAAGCAACAACAAATAACATTGGACAAACATGGCTGTATCAATTTGAATAAGTAACTCATTTTGCAAGTTAAGATTCTTTTATTGATGCAGTAAATTAGTTGACCGTCTTTTGTTATCGACTTTTTAACAACATTGCCACAAACTTGAAAACATATTCCCAATATGCCACTCAATGAAAAAAAAAACTCAAAATGCCACTTTTTTTAACTTTTAGTAACAATTTTTTATAATATAAAAACATAAGTTCTCAAACAAGAAGGGGGTCGCCATCTCGGTTGGCCACCCACATTTTTTAATTTTTTTCTTTTTTTATTTTTAAATCATTTATAAATGATTTTAATTAATTTATAAATATAATAATTAATTAAAAATTAAGTAAAAATTAATAAAAAGTAAAGAATTATTATTTTTTATTTTAATTTTGTAATATATTTTAATATTTGTTTATATTCTTAAAATTAAATATTTAATAAATATAAAATGTTTTATTAATTTTTTCATTTATAATTAGTTTATTATTATTAATAAATTATTTTAATTAATTTATAAATGTAATAATTAATTAAAAATTAATAAAAATAGAAAAATTATTTTAATTTTGTAATATATTTTAATATTTGTTTATATTCTTAAAATTTAAAATTTAATAAATATAAAATGCATTGGAAAATTAAATAATTTTAAAGAAATTAAATTTAAATAGGCATTGAAAAAAATAAAATTGAAATATAGTATTAAAAATTACAATTTGATATTTGATAATTGAAAATGTAAAAATAAATTAATTATCATGTCGATATTCTTGTTCGATATCAAAAACGGAGATTTGGTTAGGAAAATTTTGAAATGTATCAAAATTCTCAAAATCTATATTCGGAGGAAAGTTTGGAGATAGTTGTGTGAATGAGGTGGGGATGGGGTTGGAAGGTTTTATTTTTGCTACGTAATGATCTGATACGTCAGAGGTTGGCGGTTGTTGAAAGGTGTTGGAGTAATTAATATTAGGATTAGGGATTGGTGTGTAGTTGTGGGGTGGACGAAAGTATGATTGTTGTTGGGTTTGATATGTGTTGTGAGTTGTTGTTGTTATTGTGTTTGGGATGCATAGTTTGGGTATTAGTATGGGGTGTACCATGTTTGTTTTTGGAATGGATGGTTGTTGTTGTTGTTGTTGTTGAGTTGGTTGGTTATATTGATATGCTTGTTCGTAATGGTTGAATGTGGATGGTTGTGTATATCGTTTGTTGAACAGTATGTTTGTTAGCTGGAAAATTTTGACTAAGAAAAGAGAAGTGAATCAAAGGGAAAAACTTTGTATCACAAACGAAGAAGCGTCGAAATGGGCCAACATAGTCGAAGCAAGCTCGACGGACGGCCCTTCAGACTATAGTCGAAGGAAGCTCGACAGACGACCCTTTAGACTAAAGTCGAAGCGAAGCTACAATGGGAAAATTTTGCAAATGATGAAAACATGGGGAAGTTACAAACAAAGTGGGTATGTATGGATGGACACGTGGCACACCGTGAGTAGTCGACGGTAAAGCAGCAATTATTTTTTATGCCTATTTAAGTAGAATTTAGTTACAGTTTCAAGGGTCGCATTTTGTAACATTGCAAAGAAAAACACTCAAAGTACCAGCGTCTAATAGAAACAAGTTATTTCTACACAAATGTATGCATGCGTCCAATTTATGTTTAATCAGATTACATTTTAAGTTTCTTTCCAATTCACTTTTCTTTTCCAGTTTTTGTCTTGTTTATTCTTATTTGTTTATCTCAGTTGCACGAACGCAGATTTATTCTATTTCCTCGTCCACCATTTCAAACCCAAAACACTTAAATAAACATTCCACACTTAACACTAAATCTAGGATTTTGTAGTCGATCCTGCAAGTAACCTTTAATAAGAGGCTAGAGATTGTTCGCCAGAAATCTGGTCGAACGATGTTGGAACAAGATTGTTCATATCCCTTAGATTTTGATGATAACAAAGTGTTTAGAGAACAAATGGGTATACTAATATTTGTTCGGTATGCAGGATCACAAGCTTAGGTTTTTCTATGGATTAATCATGTTGAAAGCATAAGTAGAGAAGCAATGTTACTCAAATTCTGAATGATCAACTTCAACCTTTCTTCTATGCATACACACAATTGAACTACACATAATCATTTTTCGATTGGGTGACCATCTATATTATGGTTGATAACGTCCAAGTAAATTGGTGTAACCGAGAATATTAGGTTGGGATCTTTGTGTGTTTCAAATAAGAAAACCAAGGTGGAGTTTTCCTTCAAGATCATTGGGATTTGAAGGTTTTGGACAAGATCACGTCAACACGGATTCGGCCGAGCGAAGACCTTGGGATTTGAAGGTTTTGGACAAGATCAAGTCAACAAAAAACCATAGGGTTTGAGGAGTTAGAATTCTTCACCTCTTGTATATACATTTTTGCAAATATAAGGTTAATTGCAAGTATCTCAATTCGATTTCGGATGGATGACATACATACCCATAGCAAGGCCGATTAGGGAACTGCCTAAACAAATCTTTGTGTGTATCTCTCTTTATCTCTCTATTTCTTTAATTGTTGTTCTTGTATATTATCGATTTCGTTGTTGTTTCGATTAATTCGATTGGAAATTGTTTTCAACTATCTTTTAAAGTCTTGTTGTTGATATAATCATAATCACTTTGATTGTGATTGGATTTTAACATCGACAAAATAAATTGAATTTCCAAACATGATCGATCGCATACAAAGTACTCGATAAATTGTCTTTGAGTATTTTTATCGCTTTGTGTTCATTGGAAATAAATGTTATGAATAACTTTGCATTTGATTGATCCATGAATTAATCGTTGTTGAACAATTTGTGTTCATTATCATTCCATCGGTTTTCATTACGCATATCCAAGCTTTTCGATAGTAGGTTCGGTTAGACGATTCGATTCAGGTTGTTTCCGTTGTGCCATATATTTTTTACAACAAAATTTTGCCAAGAGTTTTTGGTTTTAAATTTGTGATCTATTCACCCTCTCTAGTATGTAATTTTCTTTCATAATTTCGTATTGTAGTTTTTAATACTATATTTCAATTTTATTTTTTTCAATGCCTATTTAAATTTAATTTCTTTAAAATTATTTAATTATCCAATGCATTTTATATTTATTAAATATTAAATTTTAAGAATATAAACAAATATTAAAATATATTACAAAATTAAAATAAGTTTTCTATTTTAATTAATTTTTAATTGATTATTACATTTATAAATTAATTAAAATCATTTATTAATAATAATAAACTAATTATAAATGAAAAATATAATAAAACATTTTATATTTATTAAATATTTAATTTTAAAAATATAAAAATATATTAAAATATATTACAAAATTAAAATAAATAATAATAATTTTTACTTTTTAATTTTTACTTAATATTTAGTTAATTATTATATTTATAAATTAATTAATATCATTTATAAATAATTAAAAAAAACAAAAAAAACAAAAAAATATTTTAAAAATGGGGGTGCGCCAACCTAGATGACGGCCCCCTTCTTGCTTGAAAACTCATGTTTTTATATTATAAAAAATTGTTACTACAAGTTAAAAAAAGTGCCATTTTGAGTTTTTTTTTTCAATGAGTGGTATATTGGAAATATGTTTTCAAGTTTGTGGCAATGTTGTCAAAAAGTCTTTGTTAGCCAACCATTTTTTTTTTCATAAAATTTTAGCCATTGCCTAAAGAAAGAGTAGCTAGAAAAGGCTTTTATGATTGACAGATATTAAAAAAGAATATAACACAGTAACACAGTTGCACCAAATTTCAGAATTGAAATCTTCAACAGAAAATTAAAATTTAAACACTATAAGAACTCGGCAGCAAAAATTAATCACACAAAGCACTCTACAGCAAAAAAAAAAAAAAACCTAACTAAATTTAGTCATACAAAATAAATAAAAGCCCCTCAAAATATGAACCATTTTGCTAGCTTTAACATTGTATTTTGCAAGGATTCTTATCATGTATAGACAATAGACACCATTCTAAAAATTTGATCAACTTAATCAAAATGCTATGAAATTGGCATTATTTTCAACATCACAATGTTTTACGATTCAATTAGCTTTTGATAAGTTGGGCAAATCCAGGTGTTGAACCAAATTCTATAGCTTCATTAGTGTTCCTGCTGAATCAGCTACCTGCAGCAACATGGTGTATTCATGATTCATTAATCCAAGTCATGAACAAAGCTGACTAATATTTTTTACAGTAGGTAAAAAATTTATTACAGAAGGTTAATTTTTCGAAAAAGCTTTCCTAACCATTTAAAATAAACATAGTTGAATATAAACCAAGTTGTCCCAATCAAAATGGACTACATGACATAACTTAGAAGATAACAATCGAGTACTGCTATAGGTCTGTAAGTTTGATTCACTTTATTGGGATTTTGGCAAATTAGCATGTATTTGAATTATAGATACAAATTTTGTTCAAGGTATAAAATGGAAAGCATGTCAAGCATTAAATGTTTTGATTTGACTCAAGGAAAGCATGGATAAACGAACTATATTATTTGTTATATTATAGTACAAAATATAATAAATAAGGAATCCAAACCTGCATAAGGTGTGTTGTTGGCAGCACCTTACTTCATTGGTGATTATTTGTGTTTGCCAAAATGTCTGCAAATCAAAATATAAAACATTGTTGATTATGAAAATTGTAGATGGTACAACTTGCTTTCTAGGCCTGCTACACTGTCAGTCCGCAGCTGCGTTGAAAAGGCAATGTAAAACTTGGTTGATGTGAGCACGGCAAGCACTACAGGTAGCTGAATAATGTAGGGAATTTTTGGTAATTTTTTTTGTTTATTTTCATAAACAGCGTGGCTTTTCAATCGACACACCTTTTCCATATTCTTATAGTTCATAGCATAATTTTTTACTTCATGTGGTGGATGGAATGTGAAACACTACATTACTATAATGCCACTCAAAAAATAGTTGTTGGTCCAATAAAAATACACAACCAAAGACTCCATAAGAAACTGAGATTAGCCAAATTAATTTCATAAAGTGATAACACACAAATTTTATAAATGATTCTTATTTTCTTTTAATGTTCATAGCAGAACTCTTATACCCTTTTTGATAGTTTAAAGATAACTTCTACTAACATGTGTTACATCCAATGTTTTAAGATAACTTCCATACTATGATACATACTCATGACATAAATTTTGGTTCATACAAGTACATAGCAAAAGATTCCATTAAGGATTGATATATTTGTTTATAGCAGAACTTATATATTTGTTAATAGCAACAAAATATCACTTTAATTTGCTACCTCAATTAAAGTGTTGTATATAGCATAACTTACATATTTGTTTATAGCAGCATTTATACAAAATACATAATATAGCAGATATATTTGTTTATAGTAACACTTATATATTGTTTATAGCAGCACTTATAGCAGAACTTATATATTTGCTTATATCAGCACTTATACAAAATACCTCAATTAAAGTGTTGTTTATAGCAGCCCTTATGTATTTGGTTATAGCAGAACTTATATATAGCATTTATAGCAGCAAAGTATAACTTGTGAAGCCAATCGATGTTGGTCTATACAAAATTAATAGAAAAATATTCCACAGAAAAATTATCATAGGTCTAAGTGATTGCACAGAAAATACAACGCAAAATAATAAAGGATTGATATTAGAAACATACTGCTCTAAGTAGGCAAATGATTCAAGATACATAGAAAAATATGATTCAAAGGTTAAGTCTAAATGTTTTATAGGTCTGCAAATTACAAATTGAACCACACATATTTGGTCTCAACAAAAAAAATTGATCACAGCAAATATTAAGAGTATGTCCATTCCCAAATACAAACCAAATACTTCACATATCACCATATACTCCAAATCATTCTTTCTTCATGTGTTTGACTTTAGTGGCAGAATGTTGGGGTGTTAGAAACTTTGCTGAAGCCATTTCATCAGCTCCAACGGCAGCAGCATCCCTCTTCGACGGTGTATTGGTAGAGCTTGTTTCAGACATTAGTTATTTCAGTTGATTGGGACTGGGTAAATAGGACAATCAAGTAAATAAGTAACTACAACATTAATAATGTTAAGAATTAGGAATGGAAAGACCTTAAACAATAACATACCAAAGGTTGGTTGCTTTGCATTGCTGGAATGTTGGGAAGAGTTTCTACTTCAGCATTTCTAGAAGTGTGCTGAATTAAGAGAAATAAACATTGTTAGCATTGTGTGGCAGAAAAGTTAAGAATAATTGTTCATAAACCATATCATCATGTTTATAATGCATTCTCCATGTATTACCTCATCGGGATTGATGATTTCACTAATCATTTTGTAGACCTGCTCATCCATATTAAGCATAACAATGGAGCATTGTTTGTAGACGGTGGAATACTTGACACGAAATGCAAACTTTTTCTTCAAAAGTGCATCAAGGTTGATAGGATAGATTTGTGGGTGATCTTCCCCAGCCTACACCACAAACACATAAGTTAGTAACCTTCAATGATCAATGACTTTAGACAGTATATACCAGTGTTGTCTATGGCGGATTGCAGAAAATTGCGGCGAACCAAAAATTCGCCATAAAAATATGGCGGATGGCGAAACGGAAAATTGCGGAAGCATGACGGACAAACAAAAAACATTATTATATACATATATACACAAAAAACAGTAACAGCACCAAAAAAAACCAAAAAACTGAACTCATAAAACTTAAAAAACAGAATTATACATGGAGGAAACTAGAATGCATATCTCAAGTTCTTCAAAATAGACATATTATAAAGTAAATAAAATAGATGGCGCATGTCTCGAATACTTAACAACAGAACTAAAAAATAAAAATAGTAATAACAATGTAACATAAACAAGAAAAAAGAAGTAAAAAATAACAGAGCACTAATAAAGAGAGAAAAATGCAGCACTAGAAAAACAGAGCCAGAGAAAAACTAGAAGTAAAAAATAAACAGCAGTAGCATAACATGTAACCGAAACAAGAAAAAGAAGAACATTAGAGAAGAAGGGATACACAAGTAGAACACTAGAAAAACAACAAGGGTAAAATAGATAGAGAAATAAAAGAGAAAAAAACCTGAAGAATACACATAGGGAAAAGAAGAAACGTGGATAATAGAAAGGTTGCAGCATGTTTTAGTTTATAAATATTTAATTAAAGTAATTATTTGTATTTAATGAGGGTTATTGGTATTTAATCATAATTATAATTGGGGTTGAGTAAAATAATACACAACACAAATTTCAGATTTTTTTAAAAAAATAACATGCGATTTCCGCAATTTCCGCCATGCCCGTCGTGTTCTACATCAATTTCAATTTTATATCTACAATAATCAATTGTGTAAATTAGTAGGAAGCAAATAAAGTTGAGACAATAGTCATTAATTAAGACATGATGATTTACTTGGTGACTTCGACGACATTGTGATGTTCACAATTGCATTGAAAAGGAAGATCAGGATTTTTGTTTGCACGATTGCATCCTGAGCAGCAATTATAGTACCAGCCAGAAGGTGTGGATTTGAACCTCTTTGTTATTCCAATGGTTGTGCAGAAGCAATCCTTGAATACAAATATGTCAAATGTAAGTTTTTGATAGGAAAACACGGATGCAAGCAACATAAGATGAAACAAAAATGTAGTTACCTGATGTTGCCCAATGATTTCAGATATGGTCTTGAATTCCTTAGAATTGGTCCAAAATTTATCATATTCTGAGTTTTGTGAGCCGTATGTTTGTGACACTGCCTGAGATGCCTGTTGACAGGGTCGATAAGAACCTAACCTGGCATGGATATGGCATAGATCAAGCATGATAAATACAAAAATAATATAACATTGAAAGTTATCTTTTGAAGGGCATTGGAGAATAACTTAGATCTGTATAGGTTAACTTGTGAGTGATCCAAGTTTATGAGTAGTTTACTTCCACTCCATGCATTTGACAATGTTGGTTTGCTCGTTGCTGAAACATATGAGCAAAACATAAGACACAGCGGTCTAGAAATTATAATGAGTTAAGCGTATCGAATGAAACACATGCTTCAAAATACTTGCATTTGCTTTGCACCAACAATGTGTAAGGACAATCACAGTAGGAGTGACATCATTGTTTTAGTTGAGATGTTCATAAAGTTTGTTAGCATAATCGTCCCAGAGAGTTAAATCATGATGTTTCCATTGAAGTCACTAAGTGCAATGTTAGCACACGCCTTTTTGTTGCTACCACCAGTCTGTTTTTTAATCACCTCATGCAATATTCCAATGACATCTTTCATGTTAACATCAAAATCAAAACAAACCATAATGAGTAAAGGCATAATAAGAAAGAAAAATACAAAACCATAATGAGTAAAGGCATAGTAAAAAATAGAAATACAAAACCATTGTGAACATCAAAAGTTAAAATTACCATATATGTGGTCATGCTTGAATTTTCCGTTAAGCAAATTTGTGATAGGTTTGAAATCAAATTGGTGTTGCGGTATATCCTGGATCTGATTCTTACATATAGTGGTTGCAGTGGTAAACATAAGCTTTAGGTTATTTTCACAAGCCTTGAAAGGAAAATCATTTTTCAATGGTTCACCATTATACAACGTATACGTTTCTTGTTCAGTTAAGACATCCATCCAATGATTGTAATCTCTTGGGCGTGTCATGACTTGGATTTTATGACCCTATATGAAGTTCATGAATATGATTAGTTGATGGTTAAGATAAGAAATAGAATTAGTAATGAAGTGTTTAAAACCTTAGCATCTTGAATAATCATTAAGTGTAACTGGCCATTCCTCTCTTTCACAGTCCACAAATCGACAACTCGGACAACCATTTTCCAAACTTGGTTTCCTAACTCTAAGTCATTCACAAAAATTGGAGGCCTTGACATCTAAATAGGAAATAGTTACAACAACAAAAACACCAGTTCATTGAAGGAAATATAAAAACAGTTGACTATGTAGATAACCTTGTGAAATGAACTAAAACCTCAATGTCATAAACAGGTTAAATGAGAAACACAATTACAACAGTAATCCAATTCTGTCATTGTCAAAACACAAGCAAACAAAAACATTAAAATGTAACTCACATTGTCATGTTTTTATGAATACTTCAAAAACAGAAAAACAGTGGAATGTGTAACTCACATTGTCAAAACAAATGAAACTTGGTGTCTTCAAAAAAAGGTAAAATCAGAAACAGAATTTGAACACGTTTTTAGCATCACATTTTTGTTGGAAAATGAGCTCTGTTTTAAAGGTAAAATCAAGAAATTCCAGTAAGTTTTTAGCATAAACAAAAAGTTTAATATTGTTTGAAAATTTTGATGCTTGATGCAAATCTGCAGTAATGCTGATAATTGGAAGAAACCATAAAGGAGAACGTGTTGTTGTTTCTCATGGAGCATCGATCGAAGTACTTTACAAATAGGCATGTGGATATGGAAAGTATGCAGGGAATATACACAATGCATCTATCACTGTTATTCACTTTTTCGCTAAAAATACACAATGAAAAACCACAAACAACGAAATAGCTTTCAAATTTATTTGTGTAAACTGTGAAAGCAAAGACAAGTTAGAAGATATGCAACTTTGTGGTTGTTGGGTTGAAGTAAGAAAGAGATATGGAAAATGAACAAAGTAATAGCAAGGATGAAGAAGGAAGGTTTGCTCACCTAGTGAAGAAGGAAAATGGATCTGAGCGAGAGCGAGGGAGAGTGAGAGAGACAAACTGCGGCGTGTTGGTGATGATGCTTCAAAAGCAGAGAGTTGAGAAGTGTGAAAAAGTATATTGAATGTGATACTTTTGAGTAGGAGGGAAAAGTTGTGTACACGTGGCGTGTTGGGATTGAAAGTTAAGGGAGAAATTTGGTTGATTATGTACATATGTATCCTTTTGTCAAACTAAAAAGATTAGAGTCAAAAGGCGAATTAAGGATTAATGGTAGGACTACTCTGTCTCATATTATAAGAAAAAGTTACTTTTTAGATACATTGTATAATTAATGTATCTGACCTATATAGATCAGATACATTAATTATACAATGTATCTAAAAAATAACTTTTTCTTATAATATGAGATGGAGGGTGTAGTTTATTTTAGTGGTTAGATAGTAGACTCTTAGTTGATGGAGGAACTTGTTTTTCATGGATTTTCAAGTTTTAGTTTTCAGCTGAATTCTTGACTAAATACATAGCCTTTAATTTAATTATTAGAGATTTGGTTTAATTTGGGTTAATAGAAAGTTATTGTCATATGCTATACTTTCAAAATACTCATTTTCAATACTATGCTTTCTCTTGAAAATTAAGACTATAGATAATTGATAAGTTAATCTATAGTGGATTGGAGGATGTATTAGAAACGAAAAGCGATCTTTTGAAAGGAAGAGTAACCAATAATTTGACTAGAAAATTGGCCGGAATAGTGGAACAGAGTAGTGGACGCCTATGCTTCAGCCTCAGTACTTCAAAGTTGCATGATATTTATCTCTTATCCCTTTGAAAGCCAACCAAACTCATCACCAAAATCAATTGCATTCTGCTCAACCTGCACAATTGCAACTGAGGCTTCCCTCACAGTGCTCAACCTGCAACAACAAATGAATTTATAGCAGCAACCAAAAGATGCTTTTAAATTTGTCGATTACTCAGTCGATGAGCTTTGTGACATGTAGGTTCTTACTTGAGAAACTGGCAAATGGGGAACTGGCAAGTCCATGAACGACAACGATCTTGTACCTAGATTCTTCCTTTGGAGAACCAAATTCCCGGTATGTCAAATGTCTCCGTCACAATTTCACTCTAGAAAGAATGTAGACAGCAAGGGACAACTTGATCGACTCGCACATTTCCTCGGAACAGTTCGTCGAACCTGCGGACAAGCAAGCAAAACTAGTAAAACACACAAACTACAACAAACACTAACAGCTGAAATTCACAACAAAAGTGGCTTGCACCACTACAGTAGAAGCTTTGGCAGTGAAAAATGGTTGTAGCAATAACTGTATCCACTTGGTTGCGGGGGAAGCAAAGGGCTCCCTCCGACTGCACATCACAAGAGAAGAAGGTTACTGATCACTGTGGAGATTCCGACGGCATCGTTGTTCCAACAAGCAGCCTTTGTCCAAATGCAACCTCTGCCGCTGTTAATCATGGGCCGTGTCGCGAACTCGTGCACAGAAACCTCTGCACAATTTATATCTGATCAAGTAAAAAGCGATTATTTTGTTGATGCAGCCATTGTTTTCCACAAACTTCAGCGTCATAGCCGGACCGCACATATCGAAACTCAAGTTGATTGTTGCAACACTTAGTGAAAGCTGATACGTTCAGCTGCAAAACATAAGAACCAATAAGATTCCAAATTGAGTTCATAGTAGAATTAATATCACCACACTCTAGGATGAACCGAACTTCTTATCTCTCTTTAACTTAAAGTCCTAACATAACTCACTGATTGAGGTTCATTAACTAATTTCCTAACTATCATCCACAACAAAGCTAACAGTAATAAAAACAGAACTGATAAATTATTAACATCAACATTAACAGCACAGGCTAACAAATCAACATAAAAAATTCTTATTAACATGTTACTAACCAGGATTCATGCTAACCATTTCAAAAATAACTATAGCAACAATTTCGCTCATAACCAACTTTCAGCAATGCCAATAGCCTCAACATAATTCAAGACAGGAACTTGTGATGATAGCCCTTTCACCATTACCTGAGATTCATCAGAGGATTTTCCTGTGATTACCGCTCCATCATATTGATTCAACTGAACAAGAAGCATCAATAAGACATACGCAGTACACCACCTGTAGGATCCCAAGTAACTCTAGACGGTTTGCGAATGGCTGGCCCCATACAAGGATAGAATCTGAGAATAGGCATAGTTGAACAGCCTTTACATGTTGTCTTCCTGCCTAGCCATTTCCATCTGAGAATTCAATCATCAATATCCTACAAGTATTACCTGCAACATCACCCAAGCAACAATATTCACAATCCATTCACTAGATATCACATAACTATTCACAATCAGAAAGCAGCCACTAGGATCCGCAAATAAATTCCTTTAAACAACTAACTGTACACATCCAAACTGACTGCATTAACATTCAATCCATAGCCAGTTCTTCATAATTCCATCGAGGGTTAATACCCCTTTTCCCCCTGCCATATTAGCGAAATCCCAAAAACAACCCTGTAAAAAAAAAACACAGATTTCATCCCTGTATTTTAAAGATTCTGTCATTTTGGTCCTTCAATGGATTTGTCCAATAAAAAAGGTGATGTGGCACTGACAGGTTGGAAATTTTTTTTACTTTAAATGAAACGTGGCAGTATTAGCGAATATTATTTCATTTAATTAAATAATCTTATTTATTTAATTCATTTATTTATTTATTTCATTTACTTATTTTATTTAATTAGGTTAAGAAGATGAAAGATCAAATAAAATGAAATGTACAAAGATGAATTTCGTTTACAACCCTGAAATCTAATTTATCAAAGTCTCTTCTTCCCATTGACAATCTCTTCTTCATCGCCTCCTTCAACGCAGAAACAACCATTGACAATCTCTGAAGATCTTTCAGGTGCGTTTTTCACATTTAATGTTCAACTTAATATTTCGTCTTCTTCACGATTCTTGAAACATGCATGTGTTGTTTGTCCTTTTGTAGGTATGACACTGTTCAACCTAATCTTTCACCATGGAGGTTAGTTTGTGCGAGAAAGTTTTGTTTTTTACAGAGGCGGAAGTGAAACGATTGTTACAGGACAAGATTCAGACACGTGGTCCTACTACGAAGCTATAAGTTTAGTACTCGATTGTGGATTCGACGGTAGTGGAATCCGAATGTGGAGGAAAATCGAAGGTATTGACCAAAGTTTCTTCCACTTGACTGAAGATGTTCATGTAATGGATATTGCCAATCATTGTATTTCCCACAAAGTTGATGGACACATTTGGCTTGAGCACATTGCTGGACACAAGTCAGAAAGGGTGTCGAATCCAAATGTTGTTGATGTTGGCGAAGAGAGTGATAATGCTGAAGACGAAGACGAAGACTCAGTTGGGATAACATTTGGGGACAACGAGGAAGAAAGAGTGAATGATGTGAATGAAGGCTTTGTGGTTGTGGAGGTTGAAAGACCTGATGAAGGTAATAGGGTTGAAGTCTCAGGACATAAACTCAGGTACAAGCTAAGAGCTAACAAGAATGACGCAACTTTAAGGTCTCCCAAAAAACTAAGGTTGCGTGTTCCTTCAAAGGTCATTGGTGGGAAACCTAGTTCATCAAAGGCTGTAGATCAAGATGCAGATTATGAAAGTGAAGAGTTGGGTAGCTCTGATCCAGATGCTAGTGACAACGAAAGGATGCCCAAGTATGAAAAGTTTAGAGGGGATTTGCTCAACAAAAACCTTGAGTTCAAACTAGGTATGGAGTTTAACTCTCTTGTTGAATTTAAGGATGCTATAACAGAATGGTCTGTTCTAAATGGTAGAGAGGTTAGGCTTGTGAAAAATGAAAGTAATAAGGTACGGGTAGAATGCAGGGGTAAATGTGGTTTTTTAGCCCTTTGTAGTAAAGTTGGTGACAAACATACATTTCAAATAAAAACTTGGGTGGGGACCCATACATGTGCTAGGGTTTTAAACAACAAGTCAGTTAACTCTAAGTGGGTGCAAAGGTTGTTGCATAAAAGAGGCAAACTAATGACAAGGTCAAAGTTTCAGATCTAATGGCAGATTTAAGAAGTAAATATTCAGTTGGGATTTCTAAGGGAATGGCATGGAGGGCTAAACACATAGCAGAAGAAATTATTGAAGGTGACTCTTGTAGACAATACTCTATGTTGTATAGTTATGCTGCAGAACTGAAGAAACAAAATGTTGGAAATACTGTCAAGATCAGTGTGGAGAGGCCAATACCAACACTTCCACCAAGATTTGGAAGTTTCTATTTTTGCTTTAATGGCTGCAAGAAAGGATTTATCCATGGTTGTAGACCATTTATTGGTGTAGATGACTGTCATCTGAAGACTCAGTATGGTGGCCAACTACTTATTGCTGTGGCTATGGATCCAAACGATCAGTACTTTCCTCTAGCATTTGGTGTTGTGGAGACAGAGACAAAGGAAAGCTGGAGGTGGTTCTTGCAACTGCTTATGGAGGACATTGGCCAAGAGAAAAGGGTAGTTGTTAGTTTAACTAAGTTAGACAAATGAAAACACAAGATAATGCCTATGCCTAGAAAATGAATGGATATGGAGGTTGTAATGAGTGGTAATTGGATTCCTACATGGTGTCAAAACATGGTTTGGCAGGTTAACCACACATATGATGGTCATCAGTTCATTGTTGATCTTGCTAAAAAAACATGTACATGTTGTTTTTGGGAACTTGTTGGCATTCCATGTAGGCATGCCATAGCTGCCATGAGCTATCAGAAATTGGATCCAAAGACCTTTGTGGATGACTGTTACAGTAGGGAAACATATACTAAGTGCTACTCATATAGTGTGAGTCCCACTAATGGAATGGATATGTGGCCTCATGTTGATGTTGAGGATATGCTTCCACCTGCATTTAAGAAAGGTCTAGGTAGACCAAGGAAACTCAGGATTAGAGAACATGATGAAAATGGATCTAGGATGAGATTGCCTGGTGTTAATTATAGGTGTACTAAATGTGATAGTATTTGACATAACTCAAGAAAATGTAAGAGTACAGAACAAAACCCTGCTGCTTTAAAGAGAAAGGTGTGATTATGTTTATGTTTACTTCTGTTTTTGAATTTGTTTTACTTCTGACATTTACTTAAAATTTAACTGTGATTATGTTTATGTTTTAAACAGAGAAAGGCTCCAAGGAAAACACCCAAAAAAAGTAATGTTGATGCCACTGAAGCGAGCAATGTTGATGCAACTGAAGCAAGCAATTTTCGAGCAACTGAAACTGATCAACAAGGGCTCAATGCAGATGCCCAGCACCCTGTCAATACATGTAGAGAAATTGCAACAGTTGGAGTGGACTATTTTGATGGTGAATTTGATGCAACAGTTGAAGCAATGGTAGCCTCAGTTGAAGCTCAATTTCAAGCATCTCAGGCATCTCAGATAGTGAATCCAACACCTACAAACAACCCTCCAAAAATGAAAAAGCAAGTGGGAAGACAAAAAAAGAAAGTGGTCTCTAAGAAGAATTGAAGACAGTCTACTTTTAGTTATGACAGTTCTTTTTGAATGCATTAGGATGCTTTGTATTTTGATTATGACAGTTATGGCATTTTGTAAGCTTGACAGGTTTTATGTTTGTATTTTGACAGTCACTTTTAATTATGACAGTTCTCTTTGTAATGCTTTGTATTTTGATTATCACAATTATGGTATTTTGTAAGCTTGACAGGTTTTATGGTTGTATTTTGACAGTCTACTTTTAATTTTGACAGTCTACTTTTAATTATGACAGTTATGGTTATGGTCCAATTCCAATTATGATTATGGTTCTATTTTGAAAGATCTTATTTTGACAGTCTACTTGTAATGGTTTTGATTGTAATGGTTATGGTCCAATTCCTATTATGCGATTTTTTACAGGACTTATGGTTCTATTTTGACAGTTTTTATGATTCTATTTTGACAGTTATGGTCCAATTCCAATTATGAGATTTTTGACCTGTAAAATACCAAATTGTGATGACATTTATCTTGTAAAATACCAAGTTGTTATGACCTGTAAAATACCAAATTCTTATTGCATTTAAAGTTAGATATTGCTTCCAAATTTAGAGTACAGATGGTAAAATATACCAATTGGGACATTGCATTCAAATTTAGATATTACAGAGTACATATTTTTTCCCATCACAACTAACTGTGGTTTACATCACTTACTACCTAGAACTATACATGATAGCAAAAAAAAAAAACAAGATCCAATTAGAAGAGCAGAGAGAATATTAATAGTCTTCTCATCTTTAGCAGACTTCATTTTCAGTTTGTCAATCTTCTTATTGTTCATTGTCTTGCCAAACTCATGAACGAAACTCTTCCCAAACTCAACTCCATATTTCCTCATAACCTCCATCATCTTTTCACTTTCAAAGCAACCCCCATCATATCTTGGTTCAGCAAATTTTCCATGGTCAAGTTCATTATCCCAGTGAAATAGATGACAATCATCATCCTTCTAGAAAATGGAAAACAGATGACAATTATTAAGATTAGAAAAAACGAAATCTGGAAAAATATTCCTCTACATCAACATTAAATGAGATATGAAGAAGGGAATTGAATAAATTTGAATATACCCCCCAATTTTTACACTTCCAGTATCTTCTTCCTGAGTTTGAGCTTGATTTCGAAATGTGTATTCTCATGGGAAGCTCATGCCCACAAATTGGAGCTTTCCTTCCACTGAAGTTACTCCCTGAAGAAGCGCTTCCTTCCATGGCTGAAATTTTTGCGAGCAAACGATGGAGCTGTGGAAGATGATGAACATACGAAGAAACCTAGAAGAAGTAGCTGAACATATGAAGAACCCTAAATCCATTTATGTTTGATCTAATTAAATAAAATAAGTAAATGAAATAAATAAATAAGATTATTTAATTAAATGAAATAATATTCGCTAATAATGCCACGTTTCATTTAAAGTAAAAAATTTTCCAACCTGTCAGTGGCACATCACCTTTTTTATTGGACAAATCCATTGAAGGACCAAAATGACAGAATCTTTAAAATACAGGGATGGACTCTGTGTTTTTTTTACAGGGTTGTTTTTGCAATTTCGCTAATATGACAGGGGAAAAGGGGTATTAACCCTTCCATCAATTAACAGGTTCATATTGAAATCCACAACCTGCAACATTCAGGTAGTAGCAGCATAAAAATGTATTTGACATTCATCCAATCTCCTTTAACACGCAGCCAACTCCAATTAACAGATTAGCATAATTGACCTAGCATGACAATTTTTGCGCGCCTACTAACGCTATAATAACCAATTGAGCTGAATTTCTAAATCACACATTAATTAACAGATTCACAACTGAACTTATTAACAACTAGCACAAGTAACTCTTTTTTTTCACTAACTAACTTTCATTTTCAAAAACCAATACAACTAATTGTCTCAACATTAATTCATTAACTAACTTTCAAACTAACACTAACCTATCCTAACTAACTATCCTTCATTACTAATCTAACTTAACAAGCTCATAACATAATTAGAGCCGTCAAATTAAGGGGTCGGGACCTAATTTTTAAGACCCTATAAATATAGGGGGCCCAAAATTTTAAAGAAAAATGAGCCATAAAATAAATAGGCCCCCTAAACTAAGGGCCCCTAAAACTTAAGAAGGGCCCCATGGCCCCAACATTTTTAAAAACTTGACTTTTAAAAAAAAAGAATGATTTTTTTCAAAAAAAATTAAATATTTTATTTTTAATAATTTTTTTTTTTTTGAAAATAATCAGATTTTTTTTTTTTTTAAATTTAACTTTTTTTCATTTTCAAATGAGTAATTCTCGTCAAGGAAATGTGAAATAAAAAAACTTTTAAATAAAATTTTTTAAAAGTAGAAAAATATACTAAACATTTAAACAAAAATTAAAAAAAAATTAAAAAAAATTTCAACAAAAAAAAATAGTAAATTATATTAAAACTATCTTAAAAATAAAAAAACAACTTTTAAAAAAAATTAAAAATCCAAAAATTAAAAAAAAAAAAAAAAACAACTTTAAAAAAGATTTTAAAAAAATGTTTTTCAAACATAAAATTCCAAAAATGAAAAAAAATAAAAATTTCTCTTATAATCATATTTTACACATAATAAAAGAAGAAAGAAAAGAAAACATATTATACAAACTCAATTCAATTATGTGACTTGCTAGTATATATTCACACTTGAGTAGGACTTTATATTCTTCAAACACAAGCAACAATATTATGCATCTCAATTCAGGAAAAATACCCTGTAAACATATATTTCCAAAAAGAAAAAATGTCATTTTCTCCGTTTACAACTAGACCATTACAGTTCATAAACATATCACTGAAAGATATATGTCAATACTCCTGACATTCGACATTAGAAATTGAAGAAAATCAATACAAACATGAACCAAATATCATATAAACAAAGACACTAATCCAAACAAAAAAAACATGAAAACATAAATTCAACAAACACAATAAAGTATATGGCACTAAAATTAGTTCTCCACTTCAATCTTGCAATCCAAATATATGTTAAGTCATTGTCACCTCAGTGTTGCCTTCATCATTAGTGTTGATATCTTCCTCATCTTAAAAACACAATAAATCACACTTAGGTGCAGATTCAACAAAACAATGACATGAGTATATCATAACCATGAACAAATAAAAATAAATAAAATACAAAGTATTATTACCATTCATATTTTCAGAAAATCCATGCAACCAGCTCCGAGTACAAATCAACATTTGGATGTGTTCTGGAAGAGTAGAACTTCTGTATTTGGTAAGAACACGCCCACCGATACTGAAAGAAGACTCAGATGCTACAGTCATGATAGGAATACTAAGCACATCGCGTGCCATTATGGAGAGTATCGGAAACTTTTTCTCATTAAACTTCCAATAAAGAAGTACATCAAAATCTTCAGAGTGTTCTTCATTGAGGTCCATTAACTCTTCGTCAAAGTATATATCTAATTCACTCTTTCCAGGGGCAAAGCTACTCTCAATCGAGTTCCATGTTTTAAAATCCTGCAAAATAGACTTTTCACTTCCAAGACAACAAAAGCAAATAAACTTTTCAAAAGACACATACACGAAGCATTCACAAAATAACCAATTTATAGCACTAAAACAATTTGATTACTATGATTCAAGAACCAAATACCATTAAACAAAAATGGAACCAAATACCAGAGAAAGTGTAGTGTAGCCAATGATATAAAAACAAGAGGAAATGCTATGCAACAGTTGAGGCAAACATCGAACAAACATGATCAAGTGTAGTGTAGCTAATGATATAGAAACAAGAGGAAATGAGGTGAAATAAATATGTTAATATAAAAAACTTACACTTATAATCTTTGACTTTTTAACTTTATTCCCCTCTCTAGATAACTTAGCCAATGAGTTGAATTCGTGAGATGATTGAGAAAGAGAAACACTTTCATTGGTAGAATAGCTCACATATTCTTCATAAAGCCCTTTAAATTTATCTATCACATTCTTAAGTTTCCCTTCAGAGGTTAAGACATCAAGTGTAGTGTAGCAAAACTTCAAAAATTTATCCTTCAAGCGTGGATCAAGAATAGCTCCAAATGCTAGCACAACACTGTAATTTTTCCAATATTTGTCAAATTTCACTTTCATCTTATCGGACATATCCTTTATCACCTTATCAATACTGTTTTGGTGTTTTTCTAAAATGCACTGAACTTTCCACACTTGCATGAAATACAAATTTGCAGTTGGATAAGATTAACCAGAAATCAAATTGGTAATTTTATAAAAAGGTTCTAAAAACTCACAAATTCTTTCCCCTCTTTCCCATTCCTCATCAGATGGACAAGATTTATAGCTTCTATCTGCCACCTTATAAAACTCAAAAGCTTTTCTATATTGCAAAGCACTTTCAAGCATCAAATAGGTGCTATTCCATTTAGTAGATACATCAAACCTTAAACCACCAGTAACATTTATCCCTGCATCCTCTACACAATCTTTAAACTTAAGCATCCTTCCATCAGATCCTTTAATATACTTGACACTGTCTCTGATTTTATGGAGGGCTTCACTAGCAATTTTTAAACCCTCTTGAACAATTAAGTTGAGTACATGGGCCGAACAATGGATATGAAAAAATTCACCATCACACATCAAATTACCTTGCACTCGAAGATGAGTTTTCAAATGGTCTTGCATGTTGTCATTGGCAGAGGCGTTATCCAGTGTAATAGTAAATATTTTCTTATCTATTCCCCATTGTTTCAAGCAATCAAATAAAGTAGCTTCCAAAGCAATACCTGTGTGGGGAGGCTTCATTCGAAGAAAGTTAAGAAGACAACTAACTAACTTCCAATTTTCATCAACAAAATGAGCAGTCAAACATATATATCCCTCACTAGTAGATGTTGTCCAAACATCCGATGTTAGGCAAATTTTATTTGGAATCCTCCCCATGATTTCCTTAAGCTTTATCCTTTCTTTATCATATATTTTTTCAATATCTGAAACCATGGTATTCCTAGAGACCATTTCAACACATGGATTCAAATATTTCACCCAAGCTCGGATTTTTTCATACTCAACAAAGCTAAAAGGAAGATCATGTGCAATAATGGCTTCTCCAAGTAATTCACGATGTGTGTTTTGGTTGATTGGGGTTAGGCTTGACGATTCCTCTAGACTAGGAAGGCTCATTTGGAATCTTTTACAAATAAATACATGACGATTTAGATGTGAAGTTCCATAATTTTGACCGGACTTAGGGTTTTTTCCAATGGCAAAATCAGTACTACAAAAATTGCATGCAGCTCTTTCAACTCCATCTTTTCCTTTGCCGATTTTAGTGAAAATAATCCAAAGTGTTGACAATATTTCCTTACGAGTTTCATCTTGACCTTGTGCATACTCACTCATATCCATTGACTCCATACTATAACAAAAAGAACGTGTGTTATAACAAAAAGAAGATATATTCATTAAACTATATCCTTATATATGTTTATAAAACATTAATGGACACACAGATTAATGCAATGAAAAGAAGAAGGATCAATTCAAAAAGGGGGAAAACACCTAGAAGTGCAGGTGATTTATAGCAAGGAATCTATTTCCATTGTCTACATTCTTGATGTCATGTGTGGATTTTAGATAAAAAAACTTGATTTGGATCTCAAATCCATGAATATCTAATTGAAAGACTATTAAGACATCATAATTTTGTTAAGAAAACATACCGGTAAAACTCAAATTGATGTCGTATGCATGCACCCTTGGTTTTTTTCAATCGATCTCTTGCACTTGGGACACGGCTTTGAGTTAGCAAGTATCCTGCAAGTCCATTAAGTTAACTGTTAGCATGCACCCTTGATTAAAATATTCCCTACAAGATTTTTCACAACAATAGTGTTGATTACCAAACAGGAGATGTGATCAACTGTAGTATGTAAGGATAAGAATAAAGTCTTCTGAAAATAATAAGCTGATTTTTCCGGCCCTAGGAAGTAAGAACTAACAGTAGCATATAATATAGTGTTTCACTTAATTAAGCTAGGAAGTTGGAACTAACAGTAGCATATAATAGTGTTTCATTTAATTAAGAAGCAAAAACAAAACAGCTTAAGACATTTTATGGCCATGAAATATGACTTACGAATTGACTAATCAGCACAATAGCAATATCCTCCCGTGATGTGAATTCTTTGAATGCGTCCTCGATTTGTTTGACAGTTGTTTCTGAAGATCAAAATCAAGAGATGAAAGAAACACTTACAATCAAATCAATTTGATTTTAACTGACAAAGAAATTAGCAGGATTTTTTTTCAAAACCCGACTGACACACTATCTAGAGTAAAAAAATTGATGAGATCTTATCAATCTGTGGTGAGTAATCCAACTACTACCTCAGGTTCAAGTACCAATCAACCTCAATTTCAGGAATCCAAATAAACTCTCTTTCATAACCATCCGAACCAATATGAAACCTCACAAAACCATTCAACATTAACTTACTATTATGATATTTTTTGAGAGAACTATAGAAACTTTCATTTTCCAAACATAAAAGAAAAACAGTGAGGAATCAAGACAAATTCATATTCTTTCCAAAACATACACAAATATGTCCCCTTAATTCATTCATCACAGTATCATATAATTAAACACTCATTAAGTGGAAATCAAAACCACAACAGTCATATTCTTTCCAAAACTACATTGGACACATTTAATCAGGATTTAATTTCGCAAGTAACTAGAAACACATGAAATCGAAATTTTCTAAGAATTGAAGTTGGCAATAATCCTGAAAAACTAATAGGGAATATAGCCTCATGAACTGACAAAAGTACAGAAACTGAGACCATTCGGAATCAAAATAAAGGTTAAGTTATGAACCAATTCCATAGGTTTCTGACCATGGAAGCAATCTGATAAATTTAAAAACAGCTCCTGTCAGTTTCTCAAGTTCAATGCAATGGTTTAGATCTCTCACTTTAACCTTTAAAATTAAGTTTAACTTCAGAGAAGCATTTCTTCATGTTTATAGTTCAAAATTGATGTCAGAACTTAAAAAGCCTTTTGAATTCCTGACACCAATGGTTCTCAGCGTAGTTAAATATAAGAAAAAATTTCGATTTCATACACAAATTGAAGGCACATATAGAGAAATATCACAGCCTACACACCAGAAGCATACGCTTACGCATTGCAGTATATGGTTGTTACTAATTTTGAAAACCCATAACGTGAAACTTAAAGAGAAAGAATTTCATTGAGGCATTTTCACAAACAGATTGAGTTCATAAAGAGAGATGGAGAGAGATGAGTACCTCAAAAATAGAACAACAACGTGAAAAGAAGATGACGGCGGCGACGCAACAAGCTGGACGGCGGCGGCGACCCAACAAGCTGCACGGCGGGAGCGACACAACAACAGCACAAATTTTGAATGTGAGATTTGTTTGCAATGAAAATTGATAGAAACTGTAAAAAAAATACAGTAAAGATGAAATAATTTTTAATAAAATAAGGCCCCTCTCATTGGGCTCAAAAATAAAATAATAATGGAGGGGCTTAAAATTATGGGGCCTAAAAGAAATCTTATTAATAGGGGGCTTAATATATTGAGGCTTTATTGAGGCTAAATAATATGGGCCTTTAAATGTTGGGCTTATTTGACAGCTCTAGATATATGAGAAATGAGAGGTTATGTATTTAACATGAAGAGAAAATTGGCTGTAGTGTAGAAGTTGTGTTTATGATTTTGTTTGTGTTGATATTATGGTAAGTTATTGGTTGTGAGAAAAAAATATGAAATTGAAAATGGAGGTTTTTATGTTACCATAACATGAAGATTGTGGAGTGTATGGCAATGAAGTTTTTATGTGTGGTTTGATATATATTTTAGAAGAAAACTAAGGAAATGTTAGGTGTTGTTCTTTACTAATTGCTTCTTGTTTCTAAATGAGAGGAAGTAAAGAATGGAGGTAAGTTGTGATGTTTCAGTTAGTGAAAAAGCATCTTCATGTAGAAATGTAAGTGGGCTGTAGTTTTTTAGTATGTGAGACTTCCCATTGTTTTATGAAGAGAGAAGAGTGGCGTGTGAGAGAGAGGATTCTTTTTTGAGGTCTCCTTGCTGTGTCAATGCAGTATAGTATCACTATCATAATTTCTTAAAATTAAGTCAAAACAAATCTTTTTTCCAAACTTAATAACTAAGTCTTGCCAAAAAAATATTAAATATTAAAATAAAAATAAAAATAAATTAATTAAACCTAAATAAATAAATAAAATCGGAGTAAAATAAAATTATTTTTATTTGAAAATAGAAATAAAATCGGTTAAAAAATGAATAATCGATCCGGTATCGAAGTGTCCAAAAAAATAAAATGAATACACTAAAATGATCAGCGCGAAATAAACGTATTGGAAAAATACAGCGTTTGGTCAAATTTTGAAATAAATTTTACACGGTTAAAAGGCTCAGACTGATAAAAATGCGACCGAAAAGTAGTCACAAAATTAAAATGAGCACGCCAGGTTAAACTACACGAAACGTAGATTAATATAAATGACGTCTGCAAGCTCGATTTTAAAATTTTTTGTCCACTGATTTTATGCACAGTTGACTTTCAGTTTGACCGAATCGTCTGTAAATCCAGCAAATTTATTCTGGCTGATAAATTGGGCATTATGCTTGATGAAAGACATGATATGCTATGCAGATGATGCAGATGCTATGATAATGCGATTTCAAAAATTCAGGGTCAAAATTGGAGTATGACACTGTGTATACCAAAAGTTCAATGGGAGTACATTCATTTTCTTGGTACTATATGTAGATGATATTTTTTTGGCAAGCAACAATATAGGCTTATTACACGAAACCAAGAGATTTCTCACAAATAAATTTGAGATGAAAGATCTTGGGGACGCCTCTTTTGTCTTAGGAATTCAAATACTTAGAGACCATTCTCGAGATATTTTAAGATTGTCACAAATGAGCTATATTGATACAGTTCTAGATAGATTCTCCATGAAAGATAGTAAACCATGAGACACACCCGTTGCTAAAAGAGACAATTTTTGTCTCAAACAGTGCCCCACTACAGATCTTGAAAAGCAAGAGATGCATAAGGTTCCATATGCTTCAGCAGTGGGAAGTCTTATGTATGCTCAAGTTTGCACTCGTCCCGACTTAGCATTCATTGTAGGAGTTCTTGGCAGATATCTAAGAAACCCTAGTATGCAGCACTGGATAGCAGTAAAGCGTGTAATGCGCTACCTGAAGAGAACAAGAGACTTCGTGCTCACTTATCGTAAGTCAGATAACTTGGAGATAATTGGGTATTTTGACTCAGATTTTTTCGGATGCTCAGATAGTAGACGTTCCACATCTGGTTACATCTTTCTCTTGGCTGGAGGAGTCGTCTCCTGGAAGTCTTCCAAACATACTTTAGTGGCTCCTTCCACCATAGCAGCAGAGTTTGTGGCTTGCTTTGAGGCATCAAATCATGCAATTTGGTTGCGGAACTTCGTCACAAGCCTACACAATGTTGGGAGCATTGAAAGACCCTGGAAGGTTTATTTTGACAATAGTGCAGTTGTGCTCTACTCCAACAACAATATGAGTTCTACAAAATCAAAATTTCTCGATATCAAGTATCTTGTTGTGAAAAAAAGAGTTCAGGAGAAAAATTTTTTGATAGAACATATGAGGACAGACTTAATGCTAGATGATCCACTAACCAAAGGTTTAGCACCTAAGGCTTTTCATGGGCATGTTGCTCATATAGGTCTTGGTTTTGAGATTGCCTTAGATTAGTGGGAGTTTTTTCCTTAATTTTCTACGTTTTATGCTTTGGTTTTATATTGGTACAAACTTTATGTTATGTTTAATATTCTGCAGAAAAAAAACTTATGAGGTATTATTGTTATAATAATATCAAGTTTTTTTTTTGTTATGTGCAAATATTGTAACTTTGAATTGCACCTAAGGAACTTCAGTTTGATCTCACTAAAGACTCCAGTAGGACCAGTTGGAAATATGCATGATTTAGATATCACATTGCATGAAATTTCCATGCCACTCATCCATATCGATCTATGTCATCAAGTACGTTGATGTGGTGGTCGTCGGGGTTCCATCATGTTATACGTTAGTGACGACAGCCGTGGTGATCCCATTATTTATGTATGAGGTTGACCAGATTGTAAAGTTGAAATATAAAGATAAATAACATTCGGATGCGCGCCTAAAGAATTGTGATATAATTATTGAGATATATTGGCCAAGTGGGAGATTGTTGGAATATTTTAATAATTTTGTAATATATTAATATCCCAATAATTATGTGGCCAAATATATTTATTTAATTATATTAGCTATTTTATCAAATAAAGTGCCTTAAATAATTATGTGATAAATTATGTTAAAATGCTATTTAGATTTTATTTGGGAACTATTTAATTAATTAAATAAATAATTGGGTATGGACTCAAATATGAGTGGATGTCAGGATGACCCATTTGGGAATAATGGGAACCCTAATTGGCCATCACACTATATATAGGCTATGGTCCCCAATATACCGTACACAAGAAAAATAATCTCCTCCCCATTTGAAGAGAATTCGAGGCATAAGGAGTACCAGTTAAGGAAGAACCACAAAAGCTATCAACTTATGGGTTTAGAATTACTTTCAAAAGGGATTTTTGAAAAATAATCTCCTCCCCATTTGAAGAGAATTCGAGGCATAAGGAGTACCGGTTGAGGAAGAACCACAAAAGCTATCACTTATGGGTTTAGGATTACTGTCAAAAGAGATTTTTCTCAATGGATCCGGGTATTCCTAAAATCAATTTATTGATCCTTTAATTTTATACATGCTTGATTTCTGCGTCTAAAATTATATGTTATAATTTCTTGAGCATGTATGTTTTGATCGATCGTTAATGATTTAATTCTAACATGGTTAATATTTTTTTAGATTTTGCGGATCGAATCGTGTCGATACGCTATATGCATATTGGTGTGCATGATGCGTGACATTTGTGTTAGTTTGATCCGGTTGCGATGATCGCATTTCGGCGTTAGCAACACTGTTGTTTTTAAGCACGTTTTAAAATTCATTTTTTTCGTTGTGTCTCTTTTGTATAAATTCAGATCCGCACAATTTTGATCCCTATTGCGATGATCGCGTTAAGTGCAACAAACTCTAGGTCAATTTTATTGATTTATGTGCAGTTCCATATTTGATTATTGTTGCACTTCGATCTTATACCCGCGTCCGATGGTTCGGCCTAGTGGCAATCTGCTTGGTGTGCGCCGACCAATTCGTGTTTCGGTTTGCAACTTTGTGTCTTAATTTGATTTTATTATGTTGTTGCTTATTGATTCGACTTGCAATGGCCTTTGCATGTTTTCGCGCACGCGACCTTGATTCACGTATTCACCGTTATCTTCGCCGTTATCTTTAGATCGAATCTAATTTTTTTGGTAGCCTTTGCATGTTTTCGCGCACGCGACCTTGATTCGCGTATTCACGCCATGATTTTAATTCGTGCACTTTTCTTTTCAGTTTACGTGTTGATTCGTTTGATGTGTGATGTTAATATTGTGTATGCATCTTATTTTCGTTCACGCCTAGATTGCTTTTAAAACTAATTCTTGATTTAATCAAGTCATTTTTAAACCCTGTAAGTCGATTGCCTTTTTTAGCATCGCCATCAACCTCATGCATGCACTAGAAGCTTTTTCTTTGGTTGTGGTTTCATTTACTAGGAGCACCCTTAGGGACTAGGAATCGACCTGACTTTTTCTCAAACCCTTGATCCAACGTCAAATAGTTACTTCCCTCATAAGTCGGTTGCCTTTTGCAATCGACATCACGCAAATTTAAACCTCGATCGTACGTTGAGTATTTTTTTAAAAACTAAAATCTCTTTTCTCAAAAATCCAAAAAATACTTTAACATGATCTCTAACCTCTTTTCAAACTCTAAAAAACATTTAAAAAATCTCAAACCTTTTTGCCTTCGGGCCTTTTTTGTTTAAAACTTTTCAAAAAGGGCATGTTACTTAGCATCGTCCATAAAAAAACACATAACAAACCAAAAACATTTTCAACAAGAACTACGGAGTTCTGATTTCTTCTGGGATACGTAGGCACCGGATTGTAATAATATTAATATTATTTTATACCATTTATACTATATATCGTCACGATTACAATAATAATTATATTTTTTATGTAATTGGTGCAAATAGAAAGAAAAAAAAAAGAACTATTGTTTCAAACACGAAAAAATGTTGGTCATTTTTTGGCACATCCTTAAATTTTGAGTATTGGATGTTTTAATATTGATTTTTCGAAACTAGATCTTTATAAACAATATTATTTTTATTTTTTGTCTTTTATACCAAAAATTTATTATTACAATATTGATGAATAATTTTATTACTCTTGGTCGTTAGGTATATTTTGTTATACTTAATCGTTGTTACATTTTTGTTAGGATTATCGATTAGTTTTCTAATGCACGTACAAACTTAGAAAATAACAAAGAATGATATTCAAAATATTTTTCTAGGACACAAAATAATTTTCTATTTAAAAAAAAAAAATTTTAAAGGTGTATAATTGATTTTAATGTGTTAGATTATTTTTTAAAATATATTTGAATAGATTTCAAAACAAAAATTTAAAATTAAAATTTATATACGGGAACAAATTTACTATTGATTCAAATATATTTATAAATAATGTCAAAATAAAAGTAACATTTATACTACAATAAAAAAAATACTATTGATTAACATATTTTTATACTTTTAAATATTTTCAAAACAAAAATAATATTTATCTATGGAAAAAATACATTGTTGATTCAAATATTTTTATATACGAGAACAATTTTACTATTGATTAAAATATTTTTATAAATAATATCAAAACAAAAATAATATTTATATACGGGAAAAATACATTGTTGATTAAAATATTTTAATATACGGGAAAATAAATTATTGTTATAAACGGAAACGACTTTACTACTGATCTAAATATTGAATAATAGAAACTTATTGACCATTTTTTCAAATATTTGAAAAAGATTAAGGGAGCTTATTAAAAAATTGAGTAAATATTTAAAAATTGTTTTTTCTCTTATAATATAATTGTTTTATTTGCATAAAACTATAACAATTGATTTATCTAATACAATTTTTAATAGTTTTTATTTTTAATTATATTATTCTTTATATTGTTGTTTACCTTTCACCTTCTACATGTATTATTATTTCAACTTAAAATTTACTATTATTCTTTTAAAAAAATTCAACTTCATATTTTTATGACAATCTGCAAACAAATGTGCGTCTAAAACCATATCCCATCCAAAAACTTTCCCTGTGCGTAGACACGAGTTTTTTTATATAGGGGAGAAAATATTATTGTTATAAACGGAAACAATTTTACTATTGATTCAAATTTACTTATAAATATTGTCAAAACAAAAATAATATTTTGATTTAAATATTTTTATAAACAGGAACAACTTTACTATTGAGTCAAATAAATTTATAAAATATGAAAAAACAAAAATAATAATTAATTATGGGAAAAATATATATTGTTGATTAAAATATTTTTATATACAGTAACAAATACTATTATTATAAATGAGATCAACTTTACTTTTGATTTAAATATTGAATAATAGAAATTTATGACCATTATGTTTTCTCTTATAACATAATTGTCTTATTTATTACAAAAACTTAAATGATTAATTTATCTAATACAAGATTCAATAGTTTTTTTAATCATATTATTATTGATATTGTTGTTTACCTTTCATCTTCTACCTGTACTATAATTTCAACTTAAATTTATTATTATTCTTAAGTTTTTTTTTTTTCTATTTTCAACTTTCAATATTTATGACAGTCTGCAAACAAATGCGCGTACAAAACCATATCCCATCATAAAAAAAAAACATTTTTTTTTCTATTTTTCACAATTTTTTTTTACAAATTATGTGTTTAATAGTTTTTCTTAATAATAGAAGTTTTAAAAACTTATACAATTATCTTGCAGTCTATTTATTTTTTCTTTTTTCTAATAATATTTTGATATTTTTAAATTTGTTTGAATTCTCATGACAAACTGGTGACGTATCCGCGATCCACACCAGAACCCGTGTTTTCCACTAGTTTTTTAAAAAACTAAAATCTCTTTTCTCAAAAATTTAAAAAATACTTTAACATTATCTCTAACCTCTTTTCAAACTCTAAAAAACATTTAACAAATCTCAAACAAGCCTTCAGGCCTTTTTCGTTTAAAACTTTTCAAAAATGGCATGCTACTTAGCATTGTCCATAAAAAAACACATAACAAACCAAAAACATTTTCAACAAGAACTACGGAGTTCTGATTCCTTCTGGGATACGTAGGCACTGGATTGTAAATTCAGACGAACTCAATAATAAAAACATTATTTTTTCCCTTAAGTAATCAATCACCTTTCCCCTTAGCAAGCTTATAAATATCAAACACCTTTCATGCCTAGACGACTTAGATGGTTCCCATCAAGTATGGTGGATGTAGGGAGTGCTAACACCTTCTCTTTACATAACCGACTTCCAAACCCAACATGGTTGCGATGACCATACCCTATCCTTTTTCTCGTAGGTTTTCTCAATATTTTCCCTTTCCCTTCTCGAGAATAAATAAAGTTCGGTGGCGACTCTCTGTTAGTCCATCCGCGAACATTCTTTGCGAGGTCGTATTTTCGAGGTACGACAGTTCCAATGAAGTGCTTATTAATTGGTGTATCTGGAAAAGGAACTTAAAAGTCTCAGAGTTGTGAAAGAGAGGAAATGTGAAATTTCACCTAGTCATGTCTGTCTGAGTGACTAGCGCACACACACACACACACACAAACACCCACGCATACACAGACACACACACACACACACACAAACACACACACACACACACACAAAACACTTTTAAGGCCTATCTTTAGTGTTAGTTATTGTTGTATCAAGTAAAATATTTAATACTATTTTTGTTGTTGTTGTTAAGATTTAATATTTAACGATTCTATTGATTTTGTTTTTTTGTTGTTGTTGTTTTTGTTGTTGATAGTTAATGTTTAAATATTCTATTGATTTTGTTATTGTTATTGTTGTTGTTGTTGTTGTTATTATTGTTGTTGTTGCTCTTGTTATTGTTGTTGTTACTATTATTGTTGTTGTTATTGTTATTGTTGTTGTTGTTATTGTTGTTGCTGTTGTTGTTGGTGCTGCTGTTGTTGTTGGTGCTGCTATTAGTGTTGTTGTTGCTGTTGTACCTATTGGTATTATTGTTGTTGTTGCTGTTGTTGTTGCTATTGTTGTTATTGTTGGTGGTGGTGGTGTTGTTGTTGTTGTTGTTGGCGGTAGTGGTGGTGGTAGTGTTGTCGTTGTTGTTGTTGTTGTTATTGTTGTTGCTGCTGCTGTTATTGTTGTTGCTATTGTTGTTGGCTATTGGTGCTGCTGTTGGTGTTGTTGTTGTTGTTGTTGTTGTTTTTGTTGTTGTTGTTATTATTGTTGTTGTTGATGATGTTGTTGTTGTTACTGTTGTGGTTGTTGTTATTGTTGCTGTTGTTGCTATTATTGTTGTTGTTGTTGTTGAGATTGTTGTTGTTGTTGTTGTTATTGATGTTGTTGTTGTTATTGTTGTTGTTGTTGATGTTGTTGTTGTTGTTGATGTTGTTGTTGTTGTTGCTGCTGTTATTGTTGCTGTTGTGGTTGTTGTTATTGTTTTTGTTGCTGTTGTTATTGCTGTTATTGTTGTTGTTGATTGTTGTTGTTGATGTTGTTGGTGATGTTGTTGTTGTTAATGTTGTTATTGTTGTTGTTGCTGCTGCTACTTTTGTTATTGTTGTTGTTGGTGGTGGGGGTGGGGGTGGTGTTGTTGTTGTTGTTGCTATTGTTATTGTTGTTTTTGTTGTCGTTGTTGATGTTGTTGTTGTTGTTGTTATTGTTGCTGCTGTTATTGTTGCTGCTATTGTTATTCCTGTTGTTGTTGTTGTTGCGGTTGTTGTTGTTGTTAAGCTTTAATGTTTAAGAATTCTATTGATTTTGTTGTTGTTGTTGTTCATGATGATGAGGAAGATTTATAATTTGTCAACAAATTTGATGCTTTGCAAATTAAAGCGAAAAATACATGTTAAAACTAAAATTTTGTAAATAGGGATTTATCCCTCGCGTATTATTTAAAATCGATGTAAAAAGTAGCACAACTTTGATAATCCAAAAAATGTTATTGGTGGGGATCGAACCCATGACCAGTACAATTTTTTCCTTTGGTGGAACTTTACCCGAGGGGAAAAGTGGCAAGTTTTCATGTTGCCCATCGTTACCTCACCTATAAAACCGAGGTAAAATCTCTTTTCAACCCGAGACAAAATGAGTTTTTTGTAGTAGTGTAATATAATACTTTTGAAGAAGATTTCTATAGAGGTACTTGGCTTTGCAAACATTGGCTCAATCATCCATATAGAGGATGAATCTCTAAATAAGATAAAGAATAAGAGCTTCATTAAGCTTCTTTGATGATATAACATAAGCTCCTCCCTAATATAAAGATTTGCACATATTCTTCCAAGAAACCGTACAAATTTTCCTAATGGAGACATCCCTACTCCAAATAAAGTTTCTAAACCAAATATCCATTTGAGCAAGCACCCTTTTCGGCTACATGTAAATATGAAAATTAATAAAGTAACATGCTTTGGATAACCAATTTGATTAACAAAATTCTTCCCATTCTTGACAACAGAACACCCTTCCAAGTTGCTGACTTCGATTAGACTCTATGAGATATATGTTGGAAATGCCCCCTCTTTAGCTTCCCTTTGAAGTTTGGGGCATCTGAGATAATTGAAGGGAATATGTCAATAATGTTGAGAATGTAATTCCTTGTGTCGAAGCAGGTAGTGCTCGATAGAAATAATGATATGTCAAAATTATCCTAGTGTGTGTGTGTGTCGAAATGTAGAAGCAGGTTGCTCGATAGGATTTCGACTTAGGCCTATTTTAGTAGTGTTAGCTAAATTAGATATTTTGGGATTTTGTGTTTTGGGCTTTGTATTAGGGAGCAAGCTAACCTAAAACTATAAATAGAGGGAGTAACCCCTATTCTTGTAACAACTTGAATTCACAGAATTTTGCAGTTGCAAAGTGAATAAAATTTTCACAGTTTGTGGGCAGAGAGTTACTCTGCAGAAATCACCATCTTCTTCTATATTTTGTTAAACCCTAATTTTCTTTCTTCTACAATTTTTCTTTCTTTTCATTGTTATTGTGTATCGATAATAATCTTGTTCATCAAGATTGATAGAAATTCTCTATAGGTTGTAGTGGATTTCCAACATCTGGTATCTAGAGCATTGATTGAGCGATTCGTGGGAAGAAAATCACGATGGAAATGAATCATCCAAACAGGAATTTTCCGACGAGTCTTTCGATTCTCAAGAACAATAATTATGAGAATTGGTGCAAGCAGATGAAAGTTGTCTTATGTTATCAAGATCTTTAGGATCTTGTGAAGGAATGAGTAACACCACTTACAGAAAATGCGTCGGATCAAGAAAAAGGCCACATGCAAAGAATTGAAGAAGAAAGATTATAAAGCTTTCTTTATAATTCATCAATGCGTTGATCTAGATAATTTTGAAAATGTTAGTGATGTAGAATCAGCGAAAGAAGCATGGGAAATTCTGGAGAAATCGTTTGGAGGCGCAGAAAAGGTGAAAGAGGTGAGGTTACAAACTCACAAAAGAACCTATGAATTGCTTCATATGGAAGACAATGAAAGCATAACAGCTTTTTTTCACTAGGGTTACAAAACTGGTGAATCAAATCAAGGTATGTGGAGAAGTGTTGATATCAAGATCAGTTGTTGCAAAGATCTTGAGGTCATTGGCTCCAAAGTTCGACCATGTGGTAGTAGCCATATAAGAGTCAAAAGACTTGTCAAGATTGACAAAGGAAGAGCTTCAAGGGACGCTTGAATCTCATGAACAAAGGATGGCTGAAAGAGTTGCAGGCAAGTCGAAGAGTGACATGGCTTTGCAGGCGCAATCGGCAAAAGAAAAGAAAGGCAACGAAAGTTGGAATGGCAACAAAGGCAGAGGAGGCTACAACAATTCGACTGGTCAAAATCAGCAAGAAGGAGGCTGGTCGAATTAGAGAAAATCCCCATACCAAATCAAACAAAGAGGTGGTGCATCAGGTAGAGGAAGATATGGTGGTCAAAAAACTAAAAAAAGTTGCATTCAGTGTTACAATTGTCAGAAGTATGGTCACTATTATAGTGATTGTCTTGAAAAGCAGAAGAATCAAGAAACTGATGCAAAGCTGGCGAAACATGAAGAAGAAGAGATATTGTTGACGGTCACAATAAGAGATGAAGAAAAATTCCAGGACAAATGGCACTTGAACTCAGGATGCTCATCACACATGACTGGTAGGAAATATTGGTTTGTCAACATAAAGCCCTCAATGAAGAACATGGTGAAATTTGCAAATGACAATACTCTAGTAGCTGAAGGTATCAGTGATGTTGTGATTATGAGGAAAGATGGTAAAAGGTCAGTAATTTCCATTGTGTTATACATACCAAGCATGAAGAGCAATTTGCTCAACATAAGACAGTTGTTCGAAAAAAAACTACAAGGTGTCGATTGAAGACAAGATGATGAGAGTTCTCGACTCAAATGGAAGGTTGATCTTAAAGGCTCCAATGTCTCATAATAGAACCTTCAAGATTGCACTTAATGTGATGGAGCATAAGTGCCTTGCAACTGCAGCTAGCAGGGATGAATGGATATGGAACTATAGACTTGACCATCTCAACTTTAAAAACATCAGAGATCTGAAGAGAAGAAATATGGTTTCAGGATTACCAAAAATCAACATTCCAAATGAAGTGTGTGAAGAATGTGTGCAGACAAAACAACACAAGAATATCTTCAGCAAAGATGCAGGAAGTCGAAGACAATTCTTAAAGTCATATACTCTGATGTATATGGTCCTATCTAGGTGAATTCAATTCAAGGTAACAAATACTTTGTCACTTTCATAGATGATTTCAGTTGAAAATTGTGACTTATCTAATCAAGAAGAAAAGTGAAGTGATCGAAGTATTTGCCAAATTTAAATCTATGGTCGAAAGACAAAGTGGTAGAAATCTAAAGATTCTGAGGACTGATGGTGGTGGACAGTATGTGTCAAAATATTTAAATGCATTATGTGAGAAATAAGGGATTATGCATGAGGTGGTGTCACCCTACACTTCACAGAAAAATGGAATTGCAGAAATGAAGAATAGAACCATCGTGAATATGGTGAGAAGTATGTTAAAATGAAAGCATCTACCCAAAGAATTATGGGGAGAAGCTCTGTCGACTGCAACATATATCTTGAATAGATGTCCGAAAAAAAGGCTAGAAGGAATTACACCAGAAGAGTGCTGGTCTGGTGTCAAGCCTAACCTAAGTCATTTGAAGGTGTTTGGATCTATAGCACATAGACATGTGCCAGATCAGTTGAGAAGAAAACTTGATGACAAGTCGAGTCAAATGATCTTGATAAAATATCATTCGACTGGAGGATACAAGTTGTTCAAACCAGTGAACAAGCAAGTAGTGATCAGCAAGGACGTGATCATAGATGAGCTTAAAGAATGGGATTGGACTGAAAATGTTAAGAAGGATTCAGTAAGAATCTTATATGAAGAACCAGTTAGTGAAGTCGAAAGAGAAGTTCGACAAGAAGAAGTCAGAGGTGAAGCAGGCCCAAGCAAACCTCAACGAACAAAACACATGCCTACAAGTTTGCAAGAATCTGTGATTACATCAGATGATGTGGTCAATGAAGAAGGTGAGTTGGTACACTATGTTTTCTATGTAGATGTCAAACCAATCAATGCAACTGAGGCATTGAAATATTTGAAGTGGGTGAAAGTAATGAATGAGGAACTGAAGTCCATCAAAGTCAACAACACTTGGTCACTTGTCGAATTGCCTCAAGGCAAGAAGGCAATCGATGTGAAGTGGGCATACAAGGTAAAGCTGAATCCCAAAGGAGAAGTAACTCAACACAAGGAAAGACTTGTGGCGAAAGGAATTCTTCAGAAAGAAGGAATTGACTTCATGAAGTTTTTGCATCTGTTGCTAGGATCGAAACAATCAGGTTGGTTGTTGGTCTAACAAACATGAACAATTGGCACATATGTCAGATGGATGTGAAATGTGCATTCCTGAATGGCCCTTTAGATGAAGAATTTTATGTTGCACAACCAGCTGGGTTTGTAAAACAAGGCGAAGAAAGCAAGGTATACATATTGCATAAAGCCTTGTATGGACTTAAGCAAGATCCAAGAGCTTAGAATAAGAATATAGATAACTTTTTAAGGGAGAAGGAATTTGTGAAGTGCACAACTGAGCATGTAGTATATGTAAGAAGAAGCAAGAGTGAATTGTTAATACTATGTCTCTATGTCGATGACTTGTTGATAACAAGTAGCTAGAAGAAAGAGATTGAAGACTTCAAAGGAAATCTTAGCAAAGAATTTGAAATTTATGATTTGGTGATATTTCATATTTCCTTGGCATCGAATTCTACAAGAGTAGTAGAGGTTTGATGATGCATCAAAGAAGATATGCAAGTGAAATTCTCAAGAGATTTGAGGTGGAAGAATGCAACTCGGCTTTGACACTTGATAAACCAAGACTGCAACTGTCGAAAGATTCAAATGAAGATGATGTCGACCCAACCCAATATAGAAGACTTATTAGGTCACTAAGATACCTTTGTCACACAAGGCTTGACTTAGTATACAATGTAGGTATGGTAAGTAGATTCATGCAGAAGCTAAAGGTATTACACCTAACAGGGACGAATAGGATACTAAGGTATCTGAAAGGAACTCTTGACTATGGCATTTTGTTTCCTGCAGCTGATGAAGAAAAAGAATGCAAGTTAGTGGGATATACCGACTCAAGCTGGTGTAGTGATGCTGAGGATAGAAAATTCACAGCTGGCTATGTGTTTATGCTAGGTGGTGCACCAGTTGCTTGGAGTTCGAGAAAGGAGTCAGTAGTGGCACTGTCGTCGTGCGAAGCAGAGTACATAGTTATTTCTCTCTGTGCGTGTCAAGAAAAGTGGATAGTGAACCTGGTCGAAGAGATTACAACGAAGAGTCATGAAGCAATTACCATGAAGATCAACAGCATGCCTGCTATCGATCTAGCAAAGAATCCGATAACACATGGACGAAGCAAGCACATCGAGATGAGGTTCCACTATCTTCGTGAGCAGGTAGAAGAAGGGAAGATGAACTTGGAAAACTGCAGAATTGAGAATCATATTGCAGATATCATGATGAAGGGAGTGCAGGTCGAAGTGTTCAGAAGACTTAGAGCTATGATGAATATAGATAGCTTAGACACAATGAATTAAGTGGTGTGTTGAGAATGTAATTCCTTATGTCGAAGCAGGTAGTGCTCGACAGAAACAAGGATGTGTCGAAATTAGCCTAGTATGTGTGTATCGAAATGTCAAAATAGGTTGCTCGACAAGATTTTGACTTAGACCTATTTTAGTAGTGTTAGCTAAATTGGATATTTTGAGCTTTTGTGTTTTGGGTTTTGCCTTAGGGAGCAAGCTAACCTAAAACTATAAATAGAGGGAGTAACCCATATTCTTGTAATAACTTGAATTGACAGAATTTTGCAGTTGCAAAGTGAAAAAGTTTTTCACAGTTTGTGGGCAGAGAGTTACTTTGCAGAAATCACCATTTTCTTCTATATTTTGCCAAACCCTAATTTTCTTTCTTCTACAATTTTTTCCCATTGTTATTGTTTATCGATAATAATCTTGTTCATCAAGATTGATAGAAATGCTTTATAGATTGTGGTGGATTTCCAACAAGTAATTGAAACCCAACCAGTTCTAAATTATCACTTCTCTTTGTGTAGACCAACAAAGAGTTTGCTTTACTCCTTATTAATTATTTGACCAGAAATCCCATAATCCTAAAAAAATCCTTAGGATATTTGTTTGTTTCTTTTATTCCCTTGACAAAAAATTATGATATCATCTCCGTAAAACACATGAGTAGGAAGGCAAAAGCCTCTATTCACCTTTATATGTTTGATCTTCCTTCCTTAAAGCACTCACCACATCTTGATGATAAATATGCAAAAGAAATAAGAAATCCCCTTGTTTCACTTTTCTTTAGATGAGGAACCTATGATTAGGGGTGGCAAAGTGGGAGGCCCGCCCCATTTAGACTCGCCCCATTTAAGTTCGTCCAAAAGCAGGGCGGGACAAGGGAGACTAACTTAGGCGTTCGAGCTCAAAAGTCAAGTCCGCCCCATTTATTAACAAGTTGGCGGGCCAGTCCGCCAATTTTTTTTACAATTTGATTTACTACTTAATTTACAAAATTGTTAATCATTACAAAAGAGGCCGACAAATTATAACAATGCATAGTAAAACTTTAACAAGTCTTAACGCAAATGTCATATTCTCCAACATAAACAAACAATGCAACTATAATACCAAAAACTTAAAACAAACACACAAAAACCCCCAAAAATCAAAACTTTATTATCATAATGAGAAACAAACCCTCTGTGCAAAACCTTATAGCTTTAGAATCCAGCTAACGAGTAATAGAAAATAGAAAAGAATGTATTCTCTATGTTTTGCATTAAAGACTTTTCCTACTACGAGTGAAAATAAAGAATGAAGCAAAGACCAATTAATATCTTCAAAATGAGGTGTTTCTGGTTATGTGAAAAATGAATATTAGGATTTGAAGAAATGATGGTTGTTTTAAAAGTATGTTTACTACATATCATGTTATTATTGTTTTAATTCCAAGTAAAAAAATAATTTTTTTAAATCAAAAGTCTGTGGACAAAACCCGCCCCGCCCCGTTCTCGGCCCATTTTAAAAGTAGGTTATGCGGGACAAGTCAACTTAAGACATCGATCCGAAAACCTCGCCCTAACTCGCCAAAAATGGTGAGTTAAACGGACAGGCCCAATCCGTTTTGCCGCCCTCCCTATGATAAGCGAAGAGAAACCTATATTGACTTATAATTTACTATAATGGATAACCTAGTCAAATTGAGTAAAATAGTTAGATTTTACTTATATATGTCTCTAGAGCTTTAAATTATCCAAAGACTAAGACAAAATAAATAAAAAAATATGTAGAATAAATAGTCACTTTGGTTCTTGAATATGTGTGTCGTTGTCATTACAATCTTTGTATTAAAATCGCAAATACACTTTAAAGAATCTGTTCTCTTTGTAATATAGACTCAACTAATTAATAAAATTAATTAAATTTTAAAATAAAATTAATTAAACTAAACACATTTGAATAATAAACCGACTTATTAAAGAGATACTTACTTCATGATGTGTTTCCACTTTAAAAAGGAAATAACTATAATTACAATGCTTCACAACTTGAGGAAACCAAAATAAATATTATTCCATAAGAATCGGCAATAATTGTGAATTGCAAGTCACCTCATATGGATTCAAAGTTTGAGTTCTATTCATGAGAATAACCTTTCATGATGTATAGTGACAAGGAAACTTCAAGGCCCAATAGAGAAAGGAAGAGTCCATCTTGGCTTAAAGATTATTATTATTAAAAATAGGGTGTTCCATTAGTAATATTCTCTTTAGTTTCATTTTTAAATGTTGTTTAGGTTTGGGTCAGGCCCAATTAGCATGTTTCTCTTGACTATTTAATTGTAAGCTTAGAAGTTAGGGTTTCTTAATGAAAGTTCTGAATTTCTTTTCTTGTGTTATTTTCTTTCAATGCAACTTTGATTTAATTTTAACCTAGCTAAACCCTAACATTGGTGTTTTCATCTTTTGCTCTCATGGCTCCCCCTAAACCACCTAACCCAAAGGATATTGTAGAAGAAGCTGTCCAAACAACTCACTTTCACCTAGATAATGCTATGGCTCAAACCCAACAACAAATGGATGAGAGGTTTGATAAAGCTACAGCAGATTTGGAACAACATACTGGCCAGATTCTCACCAGATTGGACAACGAAAAACTAATTGCTGAGTCAAGATTTGAATCTCTCATGTCTTCCATCAACAAGCTGGTGATACAAAACGAACAGCAGCCTAGGGTTACTAATTATGCAGCTTCCTCATCAGGTATCATACAAAACCCTCCTCTTATATCAACCACTATTACAACCCCAGCAACTCAGACACCCACCCCCATAAATACACCTCTTAGAACCTCCACTGTTTTTTCTAACCTCCCTCCACCACCTGTTTTCACAATACCACATCGCCCCACCCCTACCCAGCCCCCACCCCCTTTACCACCGTTCCACTCTGCCACAACAGCATTCCATTCAAATCAAAATTTCAACATCCCGTATTTCCAACAAAATCCATATTCCCAAATTACACAAATACCCCCATTACCCCTATTCAGAACCCCAAAACTTGAATTTGCCATGTTTGATGGGTCTAACCCATTAGAGTGGTTATTTCAAGCAGACCAATTTTTCTCATTTTATAATTTACCACCAGAAAATAGATTGGCTTTAGTTTCTTTTTACATGAAGGGTGATGCCTTAGGCTGGTTTAAGTGGATGCATCATAGCCAATTATTAACAGATTGGGTCTCTTTTACTAGAGCGTTGGAATTACGTTTTGGTCCCTCTACATATGATAACCATCAAGCTGAGTTATTTAAATTGAAACAGGATGGATCAGTTGTAGAATATCAAACTAAATTTGAAAGACTTGGTAACTAAGTGGTGGGATTACCACCTGATGCAATTTTAAATTGTTTTATTTCTGGTTTATCACTTGAGATTCACAACGAAATGGCTATTCACAGACCTGCCTCAATTTCACAGGCAATCGGACTCGCCAAACTCATTGAATCCAAACTTAAAGACTCAAAGCCCAAATACTCCAAACCCCAATCATCCTTTTACACTAAACCTACAACCCAAACTCCATCCAATGGGCCTGCGTCGCAAGGGCCACAACCACCCAAACCTCAAAACACACCTACCTTTTCAAAGCTACCCACCAAACGCCTATCCCAAGCCCAATTACAGGAGAGAAGGGCTCAAGGTTTATGTTTTAATTGTGATGAGAAATTTATCCCTGACCACAAATGCTCTTCTGGCAGATTTTTACTTCTCATGGTTGAGGAAGATTCGAACAAAGAACCCATAGATGCTGAGGACAACACAGATTCTGAAATTCTGACATCTAGTGATGATACATATTTTCAGTTATCCACTCAAGCTTTGACTGGTCAATTCTCACCACAAACCCTCAAATTCAAAGGACTCATTGGTGGCCTACGGGTAATGGTCTTGTTTGACACAGGCAGCACACATAACATAATGCAACCTCGCATTGCACATCATCTAAATCTTACAGCCACCCAAATTCCTCAATTCTCAGTTATGGTTGGAAATGGCTCTCACTTACAATGTGAAGGTATATGCCACAACGTTCAAATTGTACTCCAAGACAAACCTTTTCATCTCTCATTCTACTTACTTCCCATTGAAGGGGCCGATGTAGTCCTTGGCATGGCATGGTTGCGAACTCTAGGTCCTATACAAGCTAACTTTTCAATCCCATCTATCACTTTTTCCCATAAAGACACCCCAATGACCTTGAAGGGAGATCCTACCACTCACCCAATTCATACTACCTTCCACCAACTTAAACAAATGATTCACACCAACTCAATCTCATCACTCCACTTGATGCTTTTTGAACCAGCCAAACAACCAAACATTTTGAAATTAGAGGATTTACCCCCACACCTTGACCCTCAACTTTCAAACCTCTTGCACCAATACCAAACTATTTTCCAGCCCCAAAAGGGCCTTCCTCCACCTAGACACCACGACCACCACATAAACCTTCTACCAAACACTCATCCCGTCAATGTAAAACCTTACCGATACCCTCATTCCCAAAAAGATGCCATGGCAACTATTATTAGCGATATGTTACAAACTGGCACAATTGTCCCTAGTACTAGCCCTTTCTCCTCCCCCGTTATTTTAGTTAAAAAGAAAGATGGTACTTGGCGGTTTTGTGTGGACTACCGCGCCCTGAATGCTGTGACCATCAAAGACAGATTCCCAATACCCACCATAGATGAACTTCTGGATGAACTAGGTTCAGCCAAAGTCTATACCAAGTTAAATTTACACTCTGGTTATCACCAAATTCGAGTTGCATCGGAAGATACACACAAGACAACATTTAGAACTTTTGATGGACATTACGAGTTTCTCGTGATGCCTTTTGGGTTGACCAATGCCCCCTCTACTTTCCAGTCTGCAATGAATGATCTTTTGCGGCCCTACTTGCGCAAATTCGTTCTTGTTTTTTTATGATATCCTTATTTACAGTTCCAATTTTAATGACCATCTTACTCATTTAAAGATTGTTTTTGAATTATTACAGTCTCATGTTTATGTTGTTAAATTGTCAAAGTGTGTTTTTGCAGTTGACAGAGTTCATTATTTAGGCCATGTGATTTGTATGGGTACTATTGCACCTGATCAAGAGAAAGTTAAGGCAGTGTTGGACTGGCCTCAACCACGAAATCTCACTACTCTCCGCGGTTTTTTGGGACTCACAGGATTTTACCGTTGTTTTGTTCGACAGTACGCCTCTCTCGCCGCTCCGCTCACCGATTTATTACGTTCCACTAATTTTGTATGGGGTACAGATCAGGCCGCAGCCTTTACAGATTTACAAAGAGCAATGACCGACATGCCGTTATTAGCTTTGCCTAACTTTACAAAAAAATTCATTGTGGAAACTGATGCTTCAGGGGTAGCTATTGGCACTATACTGTCTCAAGATGGCCATCCCATTGCCTTCTTCAGTAAAAAGATGTGTCCTAGGATGCAAGCTGCGTCTGTCTATGTCCGCGAAATGTATGTTGTTACAGAAGCAGTAAAGAAGTGGCGTCAATACTTAATAGGTCAACAATTCCATATCTACACAGATCAGAAAAGCCTTCGAAATTTGTTACTCCAGAAAATACAGACACCAGAACAACAGAAATGGGCAGCAAAACTACAAGGGTTTAATTTCGAGATTTTTTACAAACCTGACAAGTCTAATATGGTGGCAGACGCCCTGAGTAGGAAATACTCCTCTGATGATTCCTTACTGTTCTCATTGTTTTCACCGATCCCAGATCTCTTGTCAATATTGCGTGAGTTTTATGCAAAAGATAAAGCAGGAAGACACTTAGTTAGCCAGACCACTCAAAACAGCCGAGAACAGAATCAGTACAAGTTTTCCAATGGGTTATTGTTTTACAAAGAACGACTCTTCATACCTGACTTTCAAAACCTACGCCAAAATCTTCTTCATGAGTTCCACGCGACCCCAACAGCAGTCCACTTTGGTATCAAAGCCACTCTAGCTAGAGTGTCAGCTTCCTTCTCTTGGCCTGGCATCCATAAAGAAGTTAAACAAATGATTAAATATTGTGATACCTGTCAACACAACAAATATATCACTCAAAGAAAAAAGGGGTTGCTCCAACCATTACCAATTCCAACTCAAGTATGGGACGACTTGACTATGGATTTCATCACTCGCCTGCCCTCTTCTTTTGGCCACACAGTTATTTGGGTCATCTGTGATCGCCTGACGAAGTTTGCCCACTTCATTGCATTACCGTCAAAGTTCACCGCTAAGGATCTTGCGTCTCAGTTTTCTGTGGACGTTGCTCGACTTTATGGGGTTCCTAAGTCCATCATTTTAGATCGCGATCCTTTGTTCCTGAGTTTCTTCTGGAAGGAGTTTTTCAAAGCACAAGGGACAACATTAAAATACAGCACAGTGTACCACCCGGAGACGGATGGTCAAACGGAAGTTATCAACAGATCAGTTGAGACTTACCTCAGATGTTTCTCAAGCACTCATCCGCGCAACTGGTACAAGTTCTTACATCTCGCTGAATTCTGGTATAATTCCTCCTTTCACACTGCTATCCAGATGACTCCTTTCAAGGCCCTCTATGGCCGGGATCCTCCGAATATTCAAGACTATGCGGCCGGCTCCGTGGAGGAACCGTCCCTAGATGCCTCGCTGCAACAACGACAGAAAGTTATCAGTGAGTTACAAGAGAACTTAAGAAAGAGTCGCAAACAGATGGAAAAACAAGCTAATACAAAACGGGTGGATTTTTCTTTCAAACCTGGTGATTTAGTCTTGTTGAAGTTACAACCCCACCGACAGCAATCTGTTAACCACCGTGTTTCTCAGAAGTTAGCTCAAAAATTTTTTAGACCCTTCAAAATCGTCAAAAGAGTTGGTGCAGTGGCCTATTTACTTGATCTCCCATCCTCCTCCCGCATCCACCCAGTATTTCATGTTTCTCTTTTAAGGCCCTATTTTGCTTCAGAAAACTCAACCACGTTGCCTTGCCCCTCTTGCACAATGGTGGGTGTGTGACGAAATTTCGCAGAAGAAGAACAAGTGTTAGGGACAAGGAGTTTGGAAAATGAATGTGAAGCCAACACAAGAGTTATATATGCGAAGGCAAATGAGACTTCAGTTTCAAACGTTCCTCTAAATCCGTTGGTTTCTGTCCCTCCACGTGACCCTAAAACGTGTTTCAATAATGCTGCAGTGAATAAATTAAATCCAAGTGGGAAACCTCTTCGTGATGCCAGCCAGAAAACCACTAATAAGTACTTGGTGAATGACCCAACGTTTCATCCAGCTGTTGGTTTGACTGCACCGCACGAAGCCCAAGACACGCATGCTACCAAAAAGTCTGCTTCTCCTATTCACTTTTCTGATTTTTCCAAAAAGCACATGGCTCAAGATTCTTCAATCAATTCATCTGTGCAACCCATGTGCCAAACTTCGTTTCACACGCCACCCTTGTTTTCATCTTCCACCACTTTGTCCCACATGGGCCCACCAAACACTTCCAGCCAACAACCCGTTTTGCCTCATGCTTTTCCATCCGGCCCAAGTAATTCGTCTCCCAGCCCATATCCCTTCACTACACAAGCTGCCTCCAATATGAACCTTGAGGACAAGGTTCTTAATGGGCCATTGAGTATTGATAAGGAAACTTCAAGGCCCAATAGAGAAAGGAAGAGCCCATCTTGGCTTAAAGATTATTATTATTAAAAATAGGGTGTTCCATTAGTAATATTCTCTTTAGTTTCATTTTTAAATGTTGTTTAGGTTTGGGTCAGGCCCAGTTAGCGTGTTTCTCTTGACTATTTAATTGTAAGGTTGGAAGTTAGGGTTTCTTAATGAAAGTTCTGAATTTCTTTTCTTGTGTTATTTTCTTTCAATGCAACTTTGATTTAATTTTAACCTAGCTAAACCCTAACATATGTCACGCCAACTATGTGTGTCTCTACAAGTCCTTTCAAGCCCACATTTTCTCTATTTTTGTATTTTTGAAACCGCCAATATATTTTGGTATAGCCGTGCAAGGCATTCTTTGGCTTTTTCACCGAAACAAGCAACTTGATGTTTACACTCCTATTCTCCTCCTTGAGGATTGAAGACAAAAATGTTCTTCAAATCCATGTTCTTTCACCCAACGAAAGCTGATTTAATGGGTCAAACCATATACATGCCTCAGGTAATAATAAGCCCAACATTTGGCAAAAGGGATATTTGGTGGGTTGTTTATTCCACCCTTAGTATTTCTCCCAAATCTTATCAATGTCTAAAAATATTATTGTTTGGAAATTAACTCTCAAACATACATTGAATCATGTTTTTCATATAATTTTACTCATAAAATGATTAAAGGAGTTTGTCTGAATAAACTTTCGATTATTATCAGCAGCAGAAAATCCCAAGTATATATGCATGAAGTGTTAAATATTAGCAAATACTTTCTAAATAAAAATTTGTAGGAAACAACATGATATTTAAGAAAACCATAACAAATTTCTCAGTTCTATCTACATGTTTTTCACAGGAAGTTTCGAGATTCAGAAGTTAACTTCCAGACACACCTTATACCATGATTAAAGAGGTTTATTTGGAAGTTGATTTCTGCAAATATATATACAGGAAATGTTAAATATTAGTAAAAATCTATGGAATTTGCTACAAAAAATTTTAGATGCATTCCTAAGATAACTTTTGGACGTGAAGAAAGAACATTTTTTATAGAATTTGGAAAAAATATATGGAGTGTATTGAGCATCTCTAATTGTTTGTGTTGGAATTTGTGGGAAGTCAACTTTTGAACTGGTTGTGTTTCACATAATATTGTGGAAGATCTAAATCAAATTTAACAATTTAAAAATTATTTATTTTAATTCTTAATTTTTAATTTTTATTGGTCAAGTTTTCAACATTATTATTTTGTGAGAAGAAAAACCTTGTTTAAATCATAAACTTTCACTACAAGAAAACATCAGTTTAGCCATGTGATTTTGCTGGGTGTTATCCACTTCGCAAAATAAAGCACTTGCGGGGTGATATCCACCTCGTAACACAGTATTGTAAAAAATTAAAATTTGTATGGTTTTCCCACTCGCAATACATGGGAGACATTTAAAAATTTTGAAAAACAAACTTGCGACGTGATATTCCCCCCGCAACAGTTTTTAATAAATTTGGAGGGAAATCCACTAATTCTGTACTGCTAAGTCAGTGGGAGTAGGGGAGTGGTCTTGTAAAAAATTAGCGAGGTGAAGCTCACTTCGCAACTACCAACGGACACTGTTTTTGTAGGGTGCATTGTACTTCGCAACATATTTGGTGGAAAGTTAATACAGCATTTACTTTTTGCCGAGACTGGCAGGTGACCGTTCTGTGCATTAATGACAGAAAATGTTGCGGGGTGGAATGCATGTCGCAAGTGACAACGGTAATAAATGTTGTGAGGTGGATATCACCCCGCAACTTGCCTTTATATATCACAACCGTTCACGCTTCATTTAAACTGATTACTTCACCCTTTCTTCTTCACTCTTCACCCTTTCATTTTCACTCTTCTTCACTCTTCACCCTTTCATTTTCACTCTTCCCTCTTTCCATTTTCTCTCATATTTCACGCTAAAATTCAAAGCTCAATACTCAAACTGGTTGCTGGATTCAAATTTGCCAACTAAATTTTCATCAAATTCGTTTATAAGGTACACATATGAATAAAATTTTTTGTATGATATTTGTTTAGATTTGTTTGGTTTGTATTATAGAAAAATATGAATATTTACTTGTTTAGATTTGTTTGGTTTGTATGATAGATTGGTTTATATGTATATATAACATGATATTTAGTTTGTTAATATGTTTTAAGATTGATATAAAAAAATTAAACTACTAAATAATCTAAATAATCTTATTATAAATATGTTACAAATATTTTTTTTTTCGTTTTTTTATAAATTAGTAAATAAATAATATTTAAAATATAGTTTATTATTTTTGTAAATAAATAATAGATTTAGATTTATAGAAAAATATGAATATTTACTTGTTTAAATTTGTTTGGTTTGTATGATAGATATTGGTTTATATGTATATATAACATGATATTTAGTTTGTTAATATGTTTTAAGATTGATATAAAAAAATTAAACTACTAAATAATCTAAATAATCTGTTTATAAATATGTTAAAAATATTTTTTTTCGTTTTTTTTATAAATTAGTAAATAAATAATATTTAAAATATAGTTTATTATTTTTGTAAATAAATAATAGATTTAGATTTAGTTTAAGATTTAGATTTAGATTTAGTAAATAAATAATATATTTGGATTTAGTTTATTATTAAAACCGAAATTAATATAAATATGTATAATATAATTTTTAAACTAAATATTATATTTTTAAAAGTAGAATACTATTACTTTTTTATAAACAGAGAAATATAATTTATTTAAAACAGAATATTATTATTATTATTTAGTAAAACAGATTTAGATTTAGTTTATTATTAATATTATATTTATATTATTATTTTCATAAATAGGATGTTATTAATATTATATTTATAATATTATTTATATAACATAATACTATTATTTTTAATAGATTTAGCTTTAGTTTATTATTAATATTATATTTATGAAAAATAATATTTTATTAAAAACAGAATATTAAAATAAAAAAAAAGAATATCATTTAAAGAAATAACAGATTATTATTTTTATTTTTATAAATAGGATGTTATTAATATTTGTGAAAACAAATTTTTTTATTTATTAAACAGAATATTTTTTTCTTTTATAAAACAGAATATTTTTTTATTATAAAAAATAAAATATTATTAACAAATCTGACCCACGCCTGCTCTGCTTGCTTTTAACAACTCTGACACGCGTGTCTCATATCAACTGTGCAAATGCATTTGCGGGGTTACTGGTACCTGGCAACGTTGCGGGGTGAAATCTACCTGGCAAGGTTGCGGGGTGATTTTCATCTTGCAAAAAGTTGCGACTACTGTTTTTGCGAGGTATTTCAAACACCCCGCAAATGTGACGTTGCAGGGTGAATTTTGGGTTTGCGGGGTGATATTCACCTAGCAAATTCCTGTTTTTTTTTAGTGTTTGTATTTTGACATCTGAATGTAGCAGTGGATAAAATGAAAGAGTACATAGAGACAAACCAATGTGTTGAACATGTGGTGTTGATAGGTGCTCTGTTGGTATTTCATCTGATGCTTTCTTTGACCCACAGTTCACTAGCAAATTTTGCTCCCAACTTGTTATGAAAAGTGTCCCAATATTATTGACATTTTTTTCAATTTAGCTATCGGAGAGGGCTTTATTATCATCATTATTTTATAGTTTTCAACCATTTGGTATTATTGATTTGCATTTAAAATAACTGAGCTTGCATTGATATTACTATTGGAGTATTTTTGTCAAAACTTTGTGAGAAACACAATAGTAATCTTCATAGTGCTATGATCAAACTTGTTAGCTATGCAGTTTCAGATGATATTATGTTGGCACCTGCACCAGTACCAGTTTCAGTTTCTGAGATATTAGAGGACAATGTGCCCCCACAAAAACATACACCTTGTAAGGAAAATCCTCTACAATTGAATCTCACACTTTGGTATCTATTGCATGTGATCAAAGTCTTTGAAAATGATTGAATGATAGATATTTCTACTTGACTTCCTTCTTTAAAGTTTCCATAGAAAATAATCTCAATTATGTTTGCATCTAATAATCAAGATTGAGTTAGTTGTGCATGATATTGTTTCAGTTTTATGTTACGTAGTTTATTTTAAAAAGTTCAAGCTTTGTATTTTTTTTAAACTCGTTTGATACTAACCGTGAACCTTTTTTGAGTGAATTAAATAGTTGTTAAGTGCTAAATTGTGCATATTTTTATAGTATTTTAAGGCCCTTTCCAATTGTTTCTTTGGTATTTTAGTAGTAATTCTGTATGTTTTAGTGTAAATACGCAAGTTTTCGATTATGCATGTAAATATCTTGAATCGTGATCATTTTGATGCTTTTTGATAGGTTTTCGTGCCTAGTGTGATGCTAGGAGCCTTTGGATGTTAGAAGAAGGTTAGAAAAATCAATTTCGCGACAATTTGATGGCAACTCGCGCTTAGCCCGCTTTTCAGTGCGGGTTCAGCGCCATATTGGAGCAGTGGCAGTAGCTTTGGGGTTCAGACCGCGCTTAGCGCGCTCTGACCGCGCTTAGCGCACTTTGTACTAAGCACGCTTTGTGCTGAGTACTCTTTGAGCTAAGCACGCTCTGAGCTGAGCACGCTTTGTGTTGAGCACGTTTCGCGCTAAGCGCGCTCCTAATGATGCTTAGCGCGGTCCCACTTATAGGCACTTTTTGGAACTTGTATAAATAGCACTTTTGTAGATATTTTGAGATATTATTCACTTTCAGACTTGTATAAGATATTTTTATAGAGAGAAACACAAACCCTAAGAGAGAGAAGTCCAAATCCAAGCAAATCCAAGCTTGCTCTTCGAGTAAGTGCTTCAATCTCTTGTTGGGGTTTGATGTAATCTATTGGTACCTTATGTATTTCTTCTAATCTTTGTTTTGTGAACTAGTTTTGATTCAATATTGATGTTGTCTTTGATTTTATGTTTGTGGGTTTGAGTGGGTACTGAGAAATCTCTTTCAAATCCTAGATCTAAGATATTCATCTATCAATGAGCAAACTCTAGACATAGATTTGTGATTTGATATTCACTAGTATCAAGCTTTTATATTATTGTGTTGATTGTTAGCATGAGACATCATCTAGTGATTAATATGGTAAAGCCCAGGATAACGCTTTATACATAAACGGTGTTGTAAGGATGTGTGATAATAGAGATGAGGAAATATGTTCACATACTTAAATTAGTTGAATACATGTAAAAAGGGTTAAGCGTATGTACATATTCTGATCATGGCATTTAATATAAAGCAATCATTTATCTGATATGGGTGTCATCTTTGTTTACCTGTTTATCTTTGATTTGAACCGCTATAGACATATACTCTTCAGATCTGAATCTAGGATGAATACTTGTTAGGTTCTAAACTCTAGACATAGATTTAGGCTTAGCATTTGCGTGAGTATCAGTTCTTAATGCTCTGTGTTGTTGAGTTGCGTGAGACATCACCAATGAGACAATACGGTTGTTCTCTCGACGTCGCGTTAGACATAACCTCTATTGTGGGTGATACGCGAGGATATTAGACGAATGATTAATTTGTGTTTAACTGGTTAGAAGAATGCATGTATTATCAATTGATGAGATCCAATCCCAACAAGGCTCCATTTATTTTAAAGTCTTTATTTTATATTTTCAGTCTTTCTATTTTTGGCCTTTATTTATGGTACCTTCGATCTTTTAACCATAATTATCACAAAAAGCTTAGAAATGTAGAGATTGTTGAATGGCATTTGATCCCTCGCACTGATCCCTGTGGATACGATAAAAACTAGAATTCTTCCGAAGTTACTTTTGCTTGCCGCTTTACCGCTTCAACAATAGTATCTTCTATTATGCTCTTTGAACATTTACATTTATTCTCGCAAGCACTCCTAGTTTTATTTTTGCATAATTTTACACTAATTTTTTATAAGTTTAAGTACTCCTATTTAGAATCCCTTTCCAAGGTTAGACATCTCCAATGAACATGTTGCACTATAAATTGTTAACCATTTGGATGCCACAATTTTTGTATGCACTATGCCATAAAAGCCTTTAGACAGCGCTTTTTTTGGCATTACACAGCGCTTAAAAGCGCTGTCTAAACTGGCGCTGCTAAAATATTAGACAGCGCTTTGGTTAATGTAAAAAGCGTTGTTTAAATGGTGCTTTAGATAACGCTTTTTGTTTTTTAGACTAACATTAGACAGCGCTTTTTGCCTTCTTTTTAGTATACCTTAGACAACGCTTTTGCTTTTTTTGGTATACCTTAGACAGCGCTTTTTGGACTAAGCGCTGTCTAAACCCTACTTTATCGCTTTTTATTCAAATTACTGAAAAAAAAGCGCTGTTTGTTTTATACAGTTTATATGCACCTGTTTTTGAACCACAATTTGCACCAGGTTTTCAACCACAATTTGCACCTGTTTTTCAACCACATTTTTGCACCAAAATATCATAAATTGGAGCTTCAAACCAATATATACTCACAAATTTTGCCTATTTATATATACAATTTTCATTCAACAAAAAATTTGATTCAAATCTACATTTAAAAAGAGATAAGTACTTAATATAAGCAAAAAGCAAAAAGAGATAAGCCTATTTATATAAGCAAAAAGCAATGCACATCAAGATAACTCTATCTTCTACTTTGCACATATAACCTGAAACAACACAAAAAGATTGTAATTTAATTAAAACAATAATAAATAATGTCTATAGTTACAAAGTTATACATACTCAAAATTCTCATCAATAAGTAAGAGTACAATATACCTTATAAAACTCCGAGCTCAATAATGAATTGACACCAATCCTCTTTAATTTCATCCAAATGATCTCTTGAGTAATACGCACACTTGAATTCATCAAAGTACTACATAATAATATAACATAGTTTGATTTAGTTTCAACTATTTAATTATATGAGAAATATGTGTTAAATATTAAAATAACTCATAAGTTAGAAATACATACATCGGATGGAATCTCTATTCGATCCAAAAAAAGAGTTTCTCTCATAAACCTCAACATGAAATAACTGCAATCTATGCCGTTACGTTGCCGAGGACACTACACATGAAAAGAAAATATGGATAAATCCTTAGTTTTATCAAGTATCATCACTAATATAATAAAAAATGTGATAATTAATATACCTTCACTCCAATCCATGTAATGTTGTTGGCTCTCCTCTTTGTTACTTGGATATCTCTTTGTGCTCGAAAAGCTTGTATAATGCTAATAAAATATAAATGAATATTTAGAACAATTCACATAAATAAATAAATAAATAGACACATGAATATTTAGAACAAACTAACTTACGTATCAATCATTTTCTTCATATCCGGGTATGTTGTCCAATCATTTCCTAACGAATCCAGATAATACACAACTTCTCTGATAGGATTAATCGCGATCAACAACCAATGTCCACTGTAAGATTAAACAAATGTTAGATGGAAACTTTCTACATGACGTCACAATACAAAAAAATTATAATAGATGAATTTAGAATGAAAATCTAACCCAGTATTAAACGGTAAAAAGAACAACTTTTCTGTATCTTTGTCGACCATAAAGCGGTTGAGTACATACACCATGACATCATCTGGTTTATTTATGAATAACCCTAAGGTGATACTCGCGGGACTTAAGAATGCGACTCTTTGCTCCAATCCACGTGGGCGCATCAATTTGTCATACAGAAACCTTAAATAAAAACATCATTAACATTAGACTATTCATTTGAAACATAAAGTAAATAAGTTGTTCAATTAATATAACAAAGTAGATCGGATATACCTCACGTATGCATTGACAACACTGACGCCTAATTCTTCATGAAGAAAAACTTGCTCAAATTCCTCATTACCAATTGATTGTTCATATTGAAAGCCATAAATACCTTCCTCCATAGGTACAAGACGAATACCTCCATTCGGAATATCTGTCATTTCTAGAAATGTCTGAAGGCATGACCTATACTTGGAAGTAGGTTTTTTTCTAGGCGCGGTCTTCTTAGCAACAACCTTTTTTTGTGTGGAAACGTTGCTAATCTCTTTACCATGAAGCTATATATCATATAATTAGTTAGATGAAGTATAAGGTCACGAATTTAACATTTTCCATGCATGAATATCATATAATTGTGATGTACCTCTTTTTTTGAAACAACGGACTCGGTATGCTGCGGAATCCTCTTATCTTTTGCTTTGGATGTTGTTGGAGTATAATTAACATTACCATGTAAAAAATGTACGTAAAATGCGCGTAAAAACTTTGAATACTCAAAGGTTCATAATGGTTTTAAGCATACCTTATCCTACGTTAATGAGGCCTGACGGCCATGCAACAAACGAACCTATTGCATCTCCCACCAATGTTGCATCCGAAACATCGTCAGGATATGGTAATAATGCATCCATCTCTAAAGCAATATCAACCGAGACTTTCAAACATCCAGTAGAGAGCGGTTTAGTGTGAAGTAATTCTCCCAAAGTGTTATACACTTTTCCCTTGCCAACCATCCGATAAGTTGGTGACGATAAGTAGAGGTGACAAGGGGAAATGCCCTAAAACCAATAATATATATGTCAATTAAATAATTTAAGCTAATAATTTAATTTCATAAAAATATATATAATTACCTTTGGAATATTCGGTTGAAAGTTACAGTTGATACTATCTTTGTCCGAAGCGCTATCTCTTTCTTTTTCCTTTCTTAATTCACGAACTTCAGCTTGCAGTGCTTCCAATTTTTGCTGAAATTCTTTATTACTAGGAGCCTTTTGTTTTTTAATATTCAAGGATGTCGGAGTGATCCCAAAACCCTTACCTCTCACCCGACCAGAATACTCACGGACATCTAATGCCCGACTAAGTATGCTCCTGGGACATTGGCTTCATCTGGAGATAAAGACTGAGATAGAGTCTCCTGAAAATCAGATGAATATCGAATATTTGTCAAATATTTGTTAATAAAGTTTTGATTTAATTAAATAAATAATGTTAAACTTACACATTTCTCAAATACTTGTTGAACATCTTCTTTAACAACTCCATCCTTGCCCACACGGGCTTCCTTCCACAAAACATGTGTCGGAAGAGATGTTTCAGAACTATTCTCCTTTTGTAACTACACATTAAGCCAAATAATATGATCAAATATAACTCATGATGAACAAGTATATCATTGAAATTTATAGATACTTACTATAGACTGTTCTAAGCGTCCATATCCAACACGTCCTTTTCTATATGGATAGGCGGGACTTGATGCTCTTTCCCGATTTGTTTCACTTACACTTTGAAATTCTGGGGTTATTCGTTTGGCTTTAAACGTGTCCCATTCTTTTTGTGAAATCAAAGCTCCATATTTATACGGAAGCTCTGCATCAACAAAATTACCTTCTGCATCCCTAAGAAACTTGGTTGATAAAAATGTTCTAAACCCTCTTAGTAGTTTTCCGGCCAATTTGAGACAAAAAGGTCTTCTGTCATCATCAATGTTGAAACACCTCTAAGAAAAACATACACATTGTGCGTTAGTACAAGTAATTTAAAAGACAGAATTAGTTGGCATAATTAACGACATAATTATGGTACCTTTATCTCACTCCAAATTTTTTCTTTGGCTTCCTTCAACTCTTTATTTCTCCAATCATCACAAGTAATTGGAACCTCATTCCTTACAAGTGCACCAATAAAACTTGTCAACGTATAACCGTTAGGCTCAATAAGTTGGCCTTGTGGGCTCCAATGCACATCTAATATGATGCCTCGATCTCTATCACGAATCACTTTCTTCATAACTGTTATTCCTCTTCCGCATTAGCTACGTTTTTACCTCCATCATGAATAGAATCATCATGTGGGTAATCCTCATTAGTAGCCATCTAACTTGTAATAAAGAAAACAAGGATTAACAACATTATGAAATCGAATTGAAAACTAAATGCGATAAATAGAAAACCATAAAATTAATACTAATGATGTAGAATAAAGTTGTATATCTATCCAAATCACACATCTCACAAATTGGTACCCAATAAAATTGAGGGGTCATAGAGTGTTCATAAAAATTAAATTATTTAAGTTATAACCAGACAAAAATGGTTTATATAGATGCGGATTGGTTATAACTTATACGAAGAACCTATTATACAAGTCCTAAACCGACTAGTAAGCCACATTATTTTCAGTAAAAGTCACCATAATATCTGTGACACTTGTATTTGTGTGTCTGTCAAGAAGTATGCAGGGGAAAATGATATATGCATAAACTTCATACAAAAATATTGAAACATAATGCCTATCATGAATGACAACGTCAAAATATTGAAACATAATGCTTAGGCCAGTTACACTGTTTTACAAGTCAAATAAAAACGCTACAAGCATAAACTTGAGTACAACCAGTTACACTGTTTTACAAGAAAAGAAGAACCATAACATAGAAGAAAATGAACAATCTTTATAAAGATGGAAAATGAACACAGAAGAAAATGAACTACAATCTTTATAAATGTACGGTGGAAAATGAACACAGAAGAGAATGAACAATCTTTATAAATCTACTATTTATCATCTCTAACCATAACAGAAAAGAAGAAAACATACCTAAACGGTGGAGTACGGTGGAGGACAATGGAGGAAGGAAGATGGCGAGACTGTAACCGAGACGGTGGAGGAGGGTGGACGACGGTGGCGAGAGCTGTTCTTCGTTCGTTCTGTCGTTCGCACTTCGCAGCAGAGAGGGAAAGAATAGAGAGGGAAAAATAGAAAACTGATACTATTCCATTTTTTATTTTAATTAATAAGACCTTAGACAGCGCTTTTGAGAAAAAGCGCTGGCTAATATAGGCCTTTAGCAGCGCTTTTGAAAAGCGCTGGCTAATGTTGTCCTTTACCAGCGCTTTACAAAAAGCGCTGTCTAAGGTAGGCCCTTTAGACAGCGCTTTAACTCTTTTTCGTGTACAGTTTCCGTGTTTTATTTTTTATTTAACTTATAGCAGCGCTTTTACATAAAAGCGTTGTCTAAGGTGCGCTAGTAAAAGTCATTTTTGGCGTAGTGATGGCATCGAAGATCTCACTCTAGCATCACTTCTTAACATCATATTGATGTTTAGGTAATGAAGTTTGTTGACGATGTGGTCAACAACAAAACAAAGTTATGAGATAAAGATTGAGTTTCTTGAACAAACACAAGAAACCCTATTAGGTTTTACAAAAGAGGGAGAAGAAGGAAGAAGAAGAATAAGAATTGGTTAAAACTGTTTTACTATTCACTTTCTTAATAAGGGTTCAAAGATTACAAGTGAATACCAACAATTAACCTCTCTCAACAACCTGAGAGAACTAGTCTATTTATAGACTACTAAGCTAACTTAGGCTACAAGCTAACTTAACAATTGGGCTTACAAGCAAGACCCAATTCAACATGCTAACTTAAACACAAAGCTAACATATTCTGACAACATTCTTGAACAGACTTCGACTACAACATGCACAACTCCTGTCGAACCATGAAGCTATCCTTATCGACACTAGAGTTCGATCCAAATACCATAAAGTTTTATAGGGAGCTTTCGTTTTTGTTGATAAGGTAACAACCTTCTGAAGTGTTGTTTTCCAATTGATTGTTGTACCAAACATAGTGAACACATATCCAAAAATAGATTTTATGGAATCCACACAACCTGCACAATCAGAGTCGACAAATTCTTTGATTTTGACTTTGCTATCATCACCACAGGCTCCACCATAAATCAGGACTCTTCTCAGAGACCCATTGATGTACCTAAGAATTCACTTGAATGCTTGCAAATGCGCCTTCCCAGGATTGGCCATATACCTGTTGTATATGCTGAAAAATGGTAAATAACCGCTGGTCTCCTAATTAAAGATTACTTGCAGGATCAACTAGTGAATCCTAGAACATAGTTCCAATTTATGCTTTGCCTATGATTCTCTTGAGTTAAAAAGACTATTTTTGACTTGGTCGAAATACCTTTTCAAGTAATTAAAGGAATGTGTACGATGTGGACTTCGACTACTTTTAGAAATGCACCAAGAAAATGACAAAGACTAAAAATGTTGAGTGAAATAACTTGAAAGGTATTGGAAGTAAATGAAATAAGGCAAAGTAGAAAAGGAAAATTAGAAACTTTGCATTGAAAGTAAAGGATGGTAATTCATTGTTCTTACATTTTCTCAACCATAACTCGTTTCTCTGGACGCTGGTACTTTGAGTTTTATGTTAGATTTCTGTAACCAAATGAACACCCTGAATTCAACAAAATGAACTCTTATATATACAAGTATGGAATAACTACTTATAACGTTTCTATCTTCAGAGTTCACCACATGAAGCTCTGCATGCAGCCCGTCTCTATGCTTTTTCCACATGTCCTTTTAGAAAGAAACCTACAAGCGGTTATTAGTATTTGAACGTAACATTTTGCACGCAAATAACCACCTTTTCGACCACTTTGACACTTTCGTAAGCATTTCGTGGTCAATTTTATCACGTGGTCAAAGTGTTCCTTGCAATATCCAAAAACACTAAGTCCACATCCTGGTCAAACCAGGATTCTTTTGTATACATCATCTGTATACCTTCGACTCTACCCTTTTTTTACTGAGGTTTTTCCCTTGTCAAAAATCCCAGCTAACAAATTGTCCCCAAAAAAGGACTCTTTCGACGATCTTAGGAGATATGGGCGTTTTTTACCTTTCTATGCACTATTCACCTAGTGGGCTGGCATCATCATCATCATGATATTTGTTTCAACTGTCACCTCAAAAACGTGTGTTTCCCACTCTCCCATACCTCCACTCAACATGGCGCCGAATTCGTAGGGTAGTGTGGCTACGTGTAGCTAGTCGCCTTAGCTCTTCCTCTAGGGAAGTGCCACGTGACACCTGCTCTGTGCTAAATGTTTAGTTTAGGAGACTGAAGAATCTTGATCTTTCCACTATAAAAACTCTTTCTCTCCCCTTTCAAAACTTTTTATAGCATCTTCTTCTGAAATCTTCGCTGCAGAGAAAATTTCTTCTCCAAAATTTCTTCAAAAAAAACTCAAAGTCTTTCAACAATGGCACCTTCTAACAAAAAAGTCAAGGCTTCCAAGGAACCTCTTCCTCAAGCCTACATGTTGAACAACGCCACGGTGATAGGGAATCAGAAGTATGTTCCAGAACCCCAAAACTTTGAGTAAAACCTTCAAATCTACAAGTCTCAAGTACTCATCCATTTTACCATTTCTGGAACTGACCATGCTCTTATGGGTTCTACGCTTGACCCTACAGAGGGTCTCACTAAGTTTAAAGACTTATTTCTGACTTACCATATGACCAAACCCATAGTTAGCATTAAGGAACCCATGTACTTAGAATACCAAACAAACACTCTGTGAGTTTTTCCCTCAGCTCCCCCAACCAAAAAACATAACGACTATATCTCATGTTTGGATAAGATAGAAGCCCAGATGAGCGATGTTTGGAAAGAAATGGGTATCTTCAACTTCATCCTGTTGTCGAGGAGTGGCTCAGCGTATTACCAAAACATGCTTGTCACCTCCCTTTACTATTAGGAAAGCACGACTAACACCTTCCAACTTCCCAGGAAGATGTTGATACACACGCTCTTTGATGTAGCAGTCATTATCGGCCTTTGCCCTGATGATGGCCACTTCGACCCCACTGAGCAAGATGAAGACAACATTGAGTTCGATAGCAATCACGCCGACTTCACCAGATATATTGCATACTAATGTCACCGATGCTCCCGAAGCTACAACTGAAGAACACATCGCCTTCCTGGCTTTGTGGCTGTCTATATGCATTTTCTGTTGTCGATTCTGAAGGTAGCAAAGAGATATTTGACCCTTTCCAACCAGATGCATGAGGGAAAGGATGCCTGTCTCATCCAACTGATCCTAGGATCTTTGTACGCATCAATAGGAGAGGCCACTTAAGCCCTAAGAAAAATCAAACCTAAAAATGGCTTTTTGCTTGCTGGACCATTTTGGCTACTTCAATTATGGCTTAATGCCACCTTTGAAGCCTCATTGAAAATCGAACACCCTGGCGACACTGACCCTATCATCAGCGGCCAAAGTATTGGAGGTATTCGACTGAATCTCCTTACTCCCACTAATAAGAGCAAGTCGGACCGGGAAGCGTTCTGCTCCTACTTAACGATGTTTGCTAAAAAATATAACTTCACTTTAACTATGGCCCCTTTCGCCAAAAGGACTCATGGACCATAATGGTTTACCCGATCGCTTCCAGGCGCTGGCGAAAAAGAAAAGGAATCCAAAAAGATCCGGTCATCATTCCTGACACCTAAACTCCTTTCCGTCCGACTCAAACCTTCTAATGATCATGTGAGAATCCTCAGCTATTAACCCAATCTGCTAGCCCGCTGGTAAGGAATCAGCCCAACTATTCCTCTCCTATTTTTCAGGAAGAAAAGTGAATTATGCCTCAGTACTGTCGACTACTCTGAGGACGATTACCTCAAACGGTTTGCTTGACATGCTGACGGCTGACCTATTCTTAGCCTCTTTGGCTTTGAGCCCACTTATTATTGTTCTCTGCAGTTTGATACTTGGTGAAGAGCCTATTATGCCCATGAATTCATGGATGCTGCAACAGTACGACAACATCTCACTGATTTTTTTTCTTCTTTGCAGCAAAAATTCAAAAAAGGTAGATCCAAGCACATCAATGAGATTCAAGCTTTCCAGAAATATTTTGAAATTATATACAACCCAAATGACCTTAGACGAAGATCTGCAAGGTAGCGAAGACTTTGAAGGACAAAATGCAAGCGGAACTTCCTGATTAAAAAATTCCAGATTATGTGAAAAACAAATATGATTTTGGCCTCAAGTTTTATCCTCCTAAATTCCCCCTTGCCGACCAGTGATATGGCTTTAGCCTTCACTCATTCGTTCCCACGGTAGTTTGTTTCTGGGGAATTTATGAAGGTTCATAAAAGCGAGAGTCTGAAACCTACGCAGCGAGTGACTCCAACTAAGTTAGATCTATACAATTTCAAAGGACACCTTCATGTCAACATAAATCATGCCAGGGTCGAAACCCCCATACATGAGGGTGAGGAAAGTAAAGAAATATTTTCAAGAATTTTCTCCTTCTTCTACTTTCCATTATTTAACTTTTGAGTTTGTTTCTGTTTTCCCTCAGCCGTCGAACATAGAAAAAAGGACGAGGAATGCTGCCAGCGCTTAAGTGGCACTTACCCAGCCCAAGGTCGAGGGGACCTCTTCCAAACCTGCTCAGGTATGCTTTTCAATGACATATGATATTTTTCGACGTTTGGTGTTTTGTACCTTGTACATTTTTTATCTATTTGAAATGTTCCTATATTCTTACCGTGCAGGTTGATGGTACTACTGCAGAGGGTAGGTCTGTCGCTGGACCCATTCCTGTTGACGACCCCTCTCTAGAGCCTTCTTCACACAAGAAGAAAACCAGAGGTGTTGGTGCCAAGAAAATTCCAGCCAGTCCTAAGATGGCTCATACTCCCAAAGTTAAACAAGGAAAGAAAGCTCCTGGTGGTAAAGTTATAAATGAAACCCTTGTGGCTTGGCGTCGAACGAGAGTGCCAACTCTAGTCCTGACGAAGACGCCTTAAAGGTAAATTAAGCCTCTATCTTATTTTCTATTTCTTATGTTAAATACTAACGAATACCTTTTCTGCAGGACAACCTTACGGCCTAACATGTGTCTGTATTAACTGCTAAACCAACCCCTACAAATAGCTCGCCAACCCACCAATCTTCCAAGACCAAAGTTGTTGTTGTTGAAGAAGTTAACAAGCCTACGGAAGCTGATGACAACACTTCTCATCAATCAACTCGAAAAGCTTCTCTTACTGATTCGACTTCTTCAACATCTGTAGAAGAGGAAGGAAACTGGGTGGATATGGAAGACATGTCTCTAGAAAATACCCTTGGCAAGGAAAAGCCTCGACAGACAACTCCTATTGGGAATCCTCAACCTATCAAAGAAATCCAACCACAAAGGGAATTGCTGATACTTCCATAGGAGTTAAACATCCTATTGCCATGACCGCCCCTAATGTGGAAAAAGAGAAACCAGATGCCTCGACCGCCAAGGATACTACTCCGTAAGCCACTCCCTTATCGCAATAAGAAATGGATGCGCTGAAAACGACTAATCTCAGGGCCTACATGAAAATGATCCTGAGTAGTAAAGGAAGTTCTAATGATAGATATTCAAGTTCTTCGACCGTATTTGGCGGCGCCACTGGACCTGAGTCTCTTGAAATGATTATGAAGCATTTAAAGGCCCTTGTTGGGGAAGTCAATCTTTTTGAAGCTTTGGAAAAAGACTTGATATATGGCTATAACATCAAAACTCTTTTGAAGAAACTAGACGTCCCTGATGCTCCTCTCGAAGTGGTCACCTTCTTAGTTACTTTTGGACCACTCTTTGACCAAGTTCAGGCAGACATCCAACGCAGGCATGATGCCAAGACCAAGATGGCACCCAATGCATCCGAGAGATCTAAGGCGTGGAACATAGCTAGTGAGTTGAACCATCATGCAGACGAACTTAAGGAAAGCCTTCGTCAGGAGAACAACGTTGTCGCTACCTTGGATACCCAAATTGCTGGTTGGAAAAAGGAGATAAAGGCTTTGTAGAAAAAGGTTCAGGATGATGAAGCTGAGAAAACCAATCTCCGAAAAGTTATCCAGATCCAACTAGATAAGGAGACTAAGAAAGGGATTCAATACTTGAATACAGTCGCCGCCCATGACAACGAGAATTCAGCATATGCTTCAGTTATTTCTCAAGTTGATCGTCGAATCAACTCAGCCAAGGTTCAGTACAAGCGACTAAAGCCTAATTTCCCTTTCTAGGTTCACAATCTGATTTATTTATGTTTACAGAAATTTTGTTTCGCTTCCTGTGGCAACTTTTTAACAATTCAATACTAATGGTGAACCTTAAGTATGCCTTTAGTGGCATCTTAACAATGTTAAAGGCTATCAATTCTGAAGCATTCTATATTTCTGAAATTTACTGGTTATTCTGCATCTATGTGTATTTCCTGCAAAATCGGTCGTCACTGTTTAAAATATTTACCATTTATTCGTAGGGTTGGACCTTCAAGGGTCAACTCTTCAATCTCATATGCATTATTTGAGAATGCTTGCAGAATTTTAAAAGGTCCTTCCCAATTTGGGGACCACTTGCCCAATATCTTATCCTTCTGATCAATAGGCAATATGACCTTCCAAACTAGGTCGCCTTCATTAAAAGTTTTGAACTTAACCTTCTTGTAGGCTTTAACAACTCTCTCTCCTTTTGTCTCATCAAGACATCTAGAGCAGTTAGTCTGTCTTCATCTAACTGAATTAACTGATCAAACATCATTCCCTAATAGAACTCAATAGGGATTTCAGATTGCCTTTGGATCGTGATTGACTGCAGGTAGATTTCTAAAGGCAACACTGCGTCATGACCGTACACAAGTTGAAAGAGTGTAGAGTTAGTCGACTCTTTAGGAGAATTGCGACATGCCCATAAAACTTGGTTCAGGGTTTTATGCCAATTCTTTGGCTTTTGCCCCACCTATTTTTTAATCAGACCAATCAATATCTTATTGGCCGCTTTGACCTGGCCGTTGGCTTGTGCGTCATATGGTGTCGAGGTTAATAGTTTGAAACATGTCTCGGAGGCAAACTCCGCCATTTTGCGCCCTGTGAAAACTGAGCCTTAGTTTGTGGTAATAGTTTCAGGTATCCCAAATCTATATATGATGTGATTTTGGATGAAACTTATCACTTCTTCTTGGTCGACATTAGGTAAGGGTATGACCTCTATCCACTTAGTGAAATAGTCTATTCTCACCAGAATAAATGTATGCCCTTTGTCGCATTTTGAAAAACCCGGTCCTTTGCGAGAAGCTCGCATGCTCGCACAAAAGGAAAAGAACATAGTCGCCACCGAACTTTATTTATTCCAAAGAAGGAAAGGGAAACTATCAATAAAACCCCTAAAAGAAAAAGAAAATGGTCATCACAACCAAATTTGGGTTCGGGAGTCGGTTATGTAAGGGGAAGGTATTAACACCCCTCACATCCGTTGCACTCAACGGGAACCTCTTAGATAGATTTACGATAGAGATGTTAGCTATGTTAATTTTGATTTTCTACTTATCGAGTGAAAAAAAAGAAAGGAAAGACAATTTTACTAAAGGGATGGACGTTTTATTAAAGATGTGCTCCCCAAGATTTCAAAATCTTGTGCCTACGTATTATCATGGTGAAATGAAGAATTAGAGCTTCATAGTTCCGCTTACTAAAAAATACTAGGTTTATTGCTTTTAAAGAGTAATCCTTTAGACATATCGAGTATTTTAAACCTTTGCTTGTTGCTCGCTCTTGGATACTAAAGCCTTTGTTTCTTTCACATCAATATGGATAAAGCATACTCATTTCTAAAAAATGTTTTCGGAGGTGCACAAGGGCCGAAAACAAGTTTGATTGGTTTAAGTGTTTTGTTGGATGACGATTACTCGAATGGCTAGGCATGGCAAGAAAACCCGGGTCCGTCGGGGCCCGCCCAGACCCGACCCGAAATTAACGGGAGAAACCCGATTTGATTGGGTGCGGGTGCGGGTGCAAGGAAAACCCGGTTTGTAATTGCGGGTGCGGGTGCGGGGGGCGGGGGATGCTACTGCCCGCCCCGCCCTGCACCCCCCGCCCAGTCTTATTGTATTTATTTTAATACCCATATTTAAATTATTTTATTACACATTTATTCACTTTTGGAGAAATAATTAAAAATCCTCATTAGTCATTTCTCCCCATTCACTCGAACCCTCATATTTAGAAACAAGTTTATTATTAATTTTTATTACTATTTAAAAGAAATCATTTTTTTTGCGAGTGGGGGCGGGTGCGGGTGCGGACAAACCTGTTTCCATCGGGGGCGGGTCTGGGTGGTAAATTTTCACCCCCGATTGGGTTTGGGGGCGGGGGCGGGGCTGTAAAAGGGAGGCGGGTGCTGGTACGGGGCTAGCAAAACCCGCCTCTGCCCCGCCCTGTTGCCATGCCTACGAATGGCCGAGTAAGGCTACTCATATCCAAGTACTCAAGAAGAGGAATAAAAGACTTTAGACCATCTCCCTTTTCATCCTTGATTGCAAAAGGAGTTTAAATAAGATTAAAGTAATTTGGACGGATGATAAATACTTGAATGGTCGAGTAATACTACTCGTATCCAAATACTCAGGGAAGGGAATAGAAGGCTCTAGGCCACCTCCTTTTTCATTCAAGTTATACGAAAATGATTTTGACCTAAATTTGATTATGAAAGCAATTTGGATGTGGCGGGGGTTATAAGTTTTTTAACAGATGATAATTGTTTGAATGGCCAAGTAAGGCTACTCATATCCAAACAATCGAGGAGTGGAATCTAAGGCTCAAGACCATCTCCCTTTTCACCTCTTTTGAAACGATGTCTAAGTATGATTAAGTAATTTGGATTTGATTAGGGAAAAGGGCACTCGACATTAGATCAAGATTTTTATTTGCGTTTGAATTGACACTGGATGAAAGGATTTGAGGGTTGTAATGCTCGAGAAGTGGAAAAGATTTTAATTTGGGAAAAGTGCTCGATGTTGGATCGAGTATTTGTTTTTGTTTTTTTCTGAAAGAGGTTGATTTTAATCTTGAGAATTAACAATCAAACAAGATAATAAAGCAGTACAGAAAGCGGTAAAAATATTACATATTTATGGGAATGAGGGTACAATTTTTTTCGAATGGGGATGTATAATACGATAATTAACAGTACAGGCTTTAAATAAACAACTGTAAATAACCAAAATGTAAACAATAATGGAATAAAAAATGTGAAAAGTAAATCAGAGAAAGAGAAAGAATTTGAAATAAAACAGAGTCAATTATTGAAATTTAGCGCTATGTTAAGCAATCGTAAGGCGATTCATGTAGGAATCAACCCTATCTGAGGTCGGTCAACAAAACTCTATGCATTCAAGCAGTTTCTGAAATTAAATTGAATTTAAATTCCGAAACCGCATTGCATCTGTGAAAAATCGATGATTTAAGCAACAAAAAGAAACAAAAATTAAACTAAAAGAATTTAGCGTTATGTTAAGCAATCGTAAAGTAATTCATGTAGGAATCACTTTACGGGAGGCCAGTCAATAATACTCTATGCGTTTGAGCAAATTTCTGAAGTTAAATTGAATTTTAACTCCGAAATTGCAGTGCATCTGTGAAAAACCAACGGGATAATTAGGTCGAATCTTATTCGTAACAATTTAAAACAAATAATCAATTTAAACAAATAAATAATAAATGACAATAATAATAAGCAAATAATAATAATAATAATAATAATAATAATAATAATAATAATAATCATAATCATAATAATAATAATAATAATAATAAATAATAGATATTAAAAATAATAATATTTCTTAATAACCAAATAATAAAAATAATAAATATAATGACAATGATAATCCATAATATAAAATAAAAACAATAATAATTAAATAATAATAATAATAATAATAATAATAAACAATAATAATAATAATAATTAATAATATCAATAATATTAAAAAATAAATATTAACAATAATAATAATAAACAAATAGTAATCAACAACAATAATAATAAATAAAAATCAACAATAATAATCTACAAAACTAATAATAATAATGGCTAAAATACAGTTTTGGTCCCCCTGTTTTGCAAAATTCACAGTTTTGGTCCCCCTGTTTTTTTTTTTAACAGTTTTGGTCCCCCACCCCAATTTTGGCCCAAAAAAAGTGATGAACAGTAACTTGTCCGTACATGTCCGTACATGAACAGTACACGTCCGTACATGAATAGTGAGGGGTGGGGGACCAAAACTGTTAAAAAAAAAACAGGGGGACCAAAACTGTGAATTTTCAAAAACAGGGGGACCAAAACTGTATTTTAGCCTAATAATAATAAAGAGTTGGGTTAAATATACAATACCCCCCTGCAATATTAGCGAGTTCTCACTTTAGCCCCTGTAAAAAAAAATTTTTTAAACACCCCCTCATCTTAGTTAGATTCCCTCAGATACCCCCCAGAGTCCAAGTGGCATGGTAGATTCCTTATTGACCATTTGAATTAGTCCTTGTTGGCATTTTGAATTAAATTTTACAGGTTGACTGGGTATATATTGTTGCGTTTCACCCCCTTGTAATTGTTAGGGTTTTACTGCGACGGAGGAACAGCTGCGAAGGGCATTCTGATGCGACGGAGGAACATCTGCGAAGAACTCACATACACGAAGACCAACAAAATCGTTCACGAATTCATTTCCGTAATCGAGGGTCGCAATGAGTGAGGTATGTACAATGAAGTTTTCAATAGTGGACATTGGTTGCCAACATGGTCAATTGGTGAACAATTTCAAGTCACACACAGTTTCAATAATCAAGAGTTTATTGTTGATATTGCCAAAAAATCATGTAGTTGTAACTTTTGGGAATTAGTAGGAATACCATGTAGGCATGCTGTAGCAGCCTTGAGCTATAGGAGGCAAAACCCTGAAGAATTTGTGGATGAATGTTATACAAGACAAAGGTTTGCCCTATGCTATGGTTTTTCTGTTAGTCCAATCAATGGTCAGGATATGTGGCCAGAAGTTGAAATGGAGGAACCCCTCCCACCATCCTATAAAATTGGCCCAGGTAGACCTAGGATGGTAAGGATAAGAGAAGCTGGAGAGGAGGGTGCAAGAAAGAGAAGAACAGATGTGGCATATAAGTGCACCAAATGTGACAAGTTTGGTCACAATGCATTGACTTGTAAGGCCTCCTCACAGAACCCCAATGCACTTAAGAGAAAGGTACTTATGTTGTATTACTTTGGCATTTGTTTGATTTATAATTCTATAATAGCTCATTGACTTGTGTCCTATCCTTTATATGTAGAGGAAAGTTAAAAAGGAGCAACCTGCTGCTGCTAATGCACAAGGAGCCAATGCACAAGCTGCTAATGCAGATGCCAATGATAGTGGGCAAGGAAGTGCTGCTGATAATGCACAAGGATCTGCTACTGATATGACTCAAACTGCTACCCCAACTAATGTTGTTTCTGATGGTGCCCCTAGTGCTGCAGTTTCTGATGCTGCCCCAACTAATTCTATGAACCTGACCCAACCACCAACTGTTATGAGTCAAACTAGATCGTGTGTTGTTGATTCATTTAAAACCAAGAAAGGAAAGAAACCAGCCATTACAAAGAGAAGGCAAAGTGAAAGGATCAAACTGTCTTGGTTCAAAAAACCAATTGTGGGAGAAGGATCTAGTGAACAGCCAATCACACTACCAGACAGTGAGGCCAAACCAAGTTCAAAAGAGTCTTCCCTTGGATTGCAGACTAGGTCTATGAAGACATGGAATTCCAAAAAAAAGAGAGACTGAGTGTTATGTCTTGTACTATGTGTCATTTTGTTGTCATTTTGTTGACTTTGCCAAAGTCCTAAGTACTATGTATCATTTTGTAGAATTTTGTGTTATTTTGTACTATTTAACAATGAAGTACCAGACACATGCACCAAGTGTGCTTTCTTTATGTATCAGACATATTACTTTTGAAGAATTCCCAACTGTGCAACAAGAATTGCAGAATTTTGTTTAACTGTTTTTGTTTTACAATGGAAGTAATTTATGTAACATACAACTTACATTGATAACAAACAATTCAACTTAAATCAAACATTAACAGTGAAACATAACAAATGTTTTCATTGATAAGAACAACTCAATTTACTTTGCTACATAACAAAATCTTTCATTTATAACCACAACTCAACTTACATCAAACTGTAACATTAAACACCTAAATCTAAACTGAGTTTATTACAACCATGACATACATTCCTCTAACATACCAACTTAAACAACTTCTATGACAGACCATCCTAAACAAGTACTATGAGAAACCAAGTGCTATGTATCAATTCCAACCAACCTAAACAACTAAATCAAAACAGACTTTGTTACATGGACATAAACAATACTGCAAAGATCAACCATGACAGACCAAGTACAATCGACATCCATAAAATTTTCCTCTTCTCCATTAGAATATTTCTTTTCAATTTTTCTGTCTTGATAATGCTTCCATCTGCACCATACTTCTTCAAAACTCTGCCTTCAATTTCCTGAGCAACCTCCTTTGCAAATTCTCTCAAATAACCCTTTGTGCCTTCACAATCACAACATCTTGCAAAATCGTTAACAAAATCGTCCCACACAAACAAACCGCAACCATTCTGCAAATTAAATCAAACCGATGATTAAAGCCTTGCACAGTGATTAACAAATCGAATGAACACATGGATTTAACAAGATGAATATCAACTAACCAAAGAATTTCGACATTTCCAGAATTTTCTGCTAGGATTTTCAACTGTGTTTGATACAAACATCTTCATCGTATCATTGCAACCACATCTTGGCAAACTCTTTGGAAAATTTCCCCCAGACGATGATGACCTGCTACCACCCATGTACACGACGACGGAGAACGAAGAAGATGGAATAATGGGAGCCAAACCCTAACAATTTCAAGGGGGTATTTGTAAACGCATAAATGTATACCCAGTCAGCCATTAAAATTTAATCCAAAATGCCAGCTTGGACAGATTCTGATGGTCAAAATGGAATCTTCATTGCCACTTGGCCTCTGGGGGGTATTCTGAGGGAATCTAAATAAGATGAGGGGGTTTTTAAAAAAAAAACTTTGTCAGGGGCTAAAATGAAAACTCGCTAACATTGCAGGGGGGGTTGTGTATTTAACCCTAAAGAGTTTATAATAATTAATGACAATAATATTAATGATTAACACATGGTAGTAATAACAATAATAATAAATAATAATTATAACGATAATCATTAATAATAGGGATAATAAATAATTATAATAATAAATAATAGTCTGTAATAATAATATTTAAATAATAATAATAATATAGTAATATATAATAATAATGATAATAATAATAATAATAATAATAATAATAATAAATAACAATAATAATAAATTAGTGATAATGATAATAGTTATAATAATTAATAATAATAATAATAATAATAATAATAATAATAATAATAATAATAATAATAATAATAATAATAAATGATAATAATGGTATTAATAATAACCATAAAATTAATCACTAATAATACCAAATAATAATATAATATAAAAAGAAGAGAAAAAAAAAAGAAAGAGAAAAAGCAAAAAAAATGCGGGACAATAACTAAACTAGAAAAAAAAGAGATTTTTATTTATTTTTTCATTTGGCTTAATTGCAATTTGGTCATTCTATTTTCATTTTTTTTTAGTTTTGATCCCTCTATTTTAAAATCTGTAATTTTTGTCCCTCTATTTTCATTTTTTTGAGTTTTGGTCCCCCTATTTTAAAATTTGAAATTTTTGTCCCTCCATTTTTTTTTTTTTTTTTTGAGTATTGGTCCTCTTATTTTCATTTTTTAAAACTTTTGATCCCCCTATTAAATTAGTTCTATATTGAAAAGGGGACTAAAATTCCAAACAAAACTTAAAATAGCGGACCAAAACTAAACAAAAATGAAAATAGAGGGACCAAAATTCTTAATTTTAAAATAGGGGGACCAAAACTAAAAAAAACTAAAAATGGAGGGACAAAAATTCTGAATTTTAAAATAGTGGGATCAAAACTCAAAAAAATTGAAAACAGAGGGAGCAAAATTGCAATTAAGCCTTTTCAGGCTTCATTTTTAAATTTTCTCCACTCCCTGCCTGAAACGTGGCAGGTTGAATAAGTCAAAAATAATTAATTTCTTTTCTCTTTTTCTTCCCCATTCTTTCATATTATTGTAACAACAACAACAACACTTTCTTCTTCTTCTTTTTTTTTTTTTAATTTAAAAAAACAATATAACCCAATCTCTCAATATCTCTCTAAGTTCTCTCAAATAAAAGGAAGGTTATAATAACAAAACACACACAAAATAAAATGTGAATGTAAAGAAAAAATAACCTTTGGCGGCGGCGTGAGTTCCGTGGTGGTGGTTTTCAGTGTGGTTGTTCGGCAATGTGCAGGAGTTTCAACATGGTGGTCAGAGTTCGTTTCGTCGGCGGTATTTTACGGTGGTTGTAGGATGAAGTTGTTGTTAGAGTTAAGATGGAGAGAGAAAGTGAGATTATGTTGTGTATGTGTGTTAAGTTGGGAAAGGTGGAGATGAGAGAAATAAGAGTTTATGTGGTGTTGTTTGTTGTCTTGAAGAAGAAGAAGTTGTGAGGTTAAGTTTGTGTTAGAAATGAAAGGTGTTATGGTGTGTTTGGAAGTGATGAAGAGTTGAAGGTTTGTGTTTGTTTATGGTGAGTTAAAGAGTAGAGAGAAAGTTATGTTGTTGGTGTGTGTTCGGTTAGGGTGGAGGGAGGGAGGAAGAAGGTGAGTTAAGGTTGATGTTGAATAGTGAAGATGAATGAAGATAATGAAGTTAGCAGAAATAAACCCAAGCGCATCACATGCCCGATGGTAAAATAGAGTCGCCACCGAACGTTATTTATTTCAAAAGGAAATGGAAAATATCGATAAAATCCATGGGAAAGAGAAATGGGTAAGGGAGTCGGTTATGCGAGGGGAAGGTATTAGCATCCCTCACATCCATCGTACTCGGCGGGAACCATTTTGCTTGTTCTTTGCTTGGATGAGTGTTATTACCTAAAAGTTACTTGCGAAAAGAGGAAAAAAGGTTTATAATTTGGGTGCTCGCGGAGGATTGGGACCTTCGTGCCTACGTATCCTCATAGTGCAATGAGGAAATCAGAGCTCCGTAGCTCGGATAACTAAGGGGGAAAAGAAGGAAGGCTGCTTGCCAAGATCTCGCAATCTTGTGCCTACGTATCCTCATAGTGCAATGAGGAAATCAGAGCTCCGTAGTTCAAAGAACTAAGGATAGAAAGACAAGTGGTGTCATAACCAAGAGAATGAAAGAAAGAGTTGATTGATTTGCAATGAGCTTGCTTAAATTGAAAAAACTGTTGTGAATTAAGGAAAGGTCTATCTAAGCATGAGACTAACAAGATAGACATGAGAGGGAAAGAGGGTGGGCCAAAGCATGTGAGTAACATGGCGATCGGGAGAGAGAAAAGAGTTTGCCAAAGCATGAGACTAACATGGCAAACATGAAAGGAAGAGACTTGCCAATGCATGAGACCAACATAGAAAATATGAGATAAAAGAGCTTGCCAAAGCATGAGACTAACATGACAAGAGAGGGAAGAAATCTTCCTAAGCATGAGGCTAATAAGGCAGGCTTTCGAGGGGAGAAAGAGGTTCGCCAACGCGTGAGACTAACATGGCAAAAAGGTGTCTGTCTAGGCGCAGGAGTAACAAGACAGACTTGGAAGGAAATGTTTGCCAAAACATGAGACTAACATGGCAAGAGAGAGAACGTCTGTCTAAGCATGAGACTAACAAGACAAACTTGAAAGGGAAAAGGATTTGCTCAAGCATGAGACTAACATAGGAAACAAGATAGTGTATGTCTAAGCATGGGACTAACAAGACAGACTTGGAAAGAAAAGAGCTTGCCAAAGCATGAGACTAACATGGCAAGAGAGAGAGGTTTTGACTCAGATATGAGTGTTTGACCATGAGGTGCTTAACCCAAGGAGATATGTAGGCCAAAGGAGGTTATTTGGTCCAAAGAGAAGATCTTTTGTTGATGTGTTGATGAGTGAAAGGTTTGAATGTTGCCTTAGGGTGGAAGAATGTATTGAATTGATTGAGATTGATTTTAGAGGGGAGATAAGTCCTTGGATAGGAACCCCTGCGGGTAGTACCCAGTTATTTATCTCATAAGATTTGTTTTTGAAAAAATGTGTGGCGAGTATAATCACGTCTTTGTATTGAAAGACGAGTATCAAAACCACACACTCTAAAGTGAGCATCCTAATACATGGAAAAGAAGAAGTCTTCACTCAATATGCTTTTTTTAGTCCAATGCGAGGAGGACACTACTCATTTTATTTAGGAAGTGTTTTACTTCGGAAGGTGGGTGTTTAAACAGTGAACCCTAAAGGTAATGTCAAACACTCGGGATAGGACAAGGCATTCTCCTAACCACTCCACATCCATTCCAATTTTTTTTAGAAAAGAGTTTAAAAATGTACTTAGTATAAGGACCAAGGTTTTTAGTTTTATTGAAGCATGAGTGAAGATAAAAGGATGGTGAATTAGATTGAAGTGTGGGTATGGATGGAGGTTGATGGCGATGCCTAGGCAATCGAATTACGGGTGTTAGAAGGTGGGAATTGTAGGAGTGAGATAGAGATAGAAGTATGAGAATGGAATAGATTGAGATTTTGACGTTGGATCAATCACTCGCGTTACTTTTGGTTTCATTAAGTTATTACATGCTGATGAGAATGGGGGACATATTACCCTCAATGGGGGGATGAATCACTATACACCATAAAAGAATGGAAAAAAGATTCATACAACCACGCACCATACCAAGTGAAAAAGTGAACCATACAAGAGCAAGTATAGAAAAAAAATTCAAGCCTAAACATTCATGGCAAAAAGCAATCAATATTTAAATGCAAGAATTAAATTCCTAAGGGATAAAAACCTCCTAAGACTAAATCATGATTAGTTTTTAGTTAAAGTCTATTGTGAATTAATTTCTAATTGAGCTAGTGTATTAATTTTCTAAGCAAAATGTGTTGGGAATTTAATTCAAACCGAATGGATCGAGGCTAGAATCAGGAACAAAATCACCATCCTTAAAAGTATTTCAAGCACTCTCAAATTGTCTTAGAGTTAAAACGCATGAATACCCAGGATAATTCAGCCTTTATCGAATCTGCGCAAGACCGACGAAAACTCGATTATGTAGCGAAGAGTGTCTGAAATTTTGTACAAGAGAATATTTGGTTTGGGATGTGTTTTCTGAATTCCGGAATGATGTATTTATAGGCCATATATGCGTTGTTTCACAAGGTTGCGACCCTTAATGAAACAACACCTTTTAACCAAAAGATGCATTGTTTCCAAGCATAGCCTATGTTCATTCTGTAGCAACCCTTCACGAAATGTTGCTTCTTTTCGAATTCAAAAAATTAATATTCACTTGAATATTTTCTTGTCATTTTGGAACACACTTAATATTATTAATTATTAATAATTTACAATAATCCCCCGCTTGTTCTAATAATGACAAGACCAATTTCAGAAAAAGAGAAATAAAAAATGTTAATACAGTTAAGTATCTTTCGATTTAAAACTTAACCTTAGTAAAGACAACGCAAAGTCTAATCGAAATGTTAGGTAGAAATGCTTTTAAACCATTAATCCATGTGAATAGACCGACGTTACCTCACACACATTCTTTAAGGTTCTTCGCCTACATTACTCGTCTAGCACTTATTTATGGCCATATGCTTTCATGTTTCATGAATTTTTCATGAGAGAAACTCCAACTCTCACTTTGAGACGGCACCATCTCGAAATTCACATAGGTGGAGTTCATATTGTATCCTTTTTCCATGAGACACGTACCCTCGGTATTGAACTTCATTAAGATTTTAGATAAAAACTCAACCCTCATTTTAAAGTTCAACATTATCACCAAATGTTCGACAAACATCCAAATTAACAACTTGTTGTTACCCATTGAATCTTGAGGTTAATGTTCTACTAACTTAAGATTGGGTTGTCGCCGTTGTCGAAACTCTTACTCAAGGAGTTTCAACCTCATGCCTCTCGAGGTTGTTTTTACTAAGTTTCTGGCCAGTGGCTTAGTAAATGGATCAAGAAAATTATAGATTGATAGTATATGTGAATGATTACATCCTTAATCAATTTTTCTCACGAAAGAATGTCTAAGTCCTACTTGCCTAGACTTTATGTTATACAATTTTTGTATACTCTAGTTAAAGTGGTTTGATTACCGCAATGTATCAACACCATTTAAACATTGTCTTTAGTCAATGAAACTTCCAACAGAAGGTCCCTCAACCATTCAACTTCTTCACGAGCAAAAGTAAGAGCCTCAAACTCCAGTTTTATGGTTGAGATAGTGATCCACCTTTGTTTCTTGCTCTTCAAAGAAATTGCACCTCCTGCTAGTGTAATTATCCACCCAAATGCATATTTTTGATATTCAATACTCGATATCCAACTCGCATCGGTATATCCTTCTAATATGGCAGGAATTTTACCATAATGGAGACCAAGATTTTTGGTTTTTATAAGATATCCGAAATTTTCTAATGATGGCCTTCTAGTGCTCACCATTTGGATTACTAGTAAAATCTACTCATTTTACTAATTGCAAATGCTATGTTGGGTCTAGTACATTGCAAGCACTTGCATATTCCAATTGAGCCATAACTCATCCATCATCCTTTTGAAGTTTGACACTAAGATCAAATGGAGTGGTCACTCAGTGTTTGAACTTATCAAGCACTTTCTCAACATAGTGTATTTGACTAGGTTCATAACCCCCACTATTTTGATTTACTTTGATCCCCAAAAGTGTGTCAACTCAACCAAGATCATTCAACTTGAATGTGGAAGTTAGAAACCTCTTTGTTTCTAAAATTCCATTCATCTCGTTGCTAATGATCAATCATATAATCAACATGGAGACAAATGAATATCACAATATTATCACATAACTTTGTCTACAAACACTTGTAACAAGAATCAGAATATTTTTAGATAATCATGCATGATGATGCAAGAAGGGTTTTAGATGAAGTGAGAGATGAAATTATGAGCAATTTAAAGTAGTATAATATAAATTGCAATGAGCACCTTAATTATGTTGATTTCTGTCAAATCTTCTCTTGAATTTATATGCTAAACCTTCTTGATCAACTTCATCATTGATGTGCATGACACTTTTGAACCTTTTCTTCTTTGATAATCTTTGTCTTCATCAAAATAAAACTAGAAATAAGATGTATTCCTCACAATCTCCCCCTTTTGATGATGACAAAATCTTTTAATTCTTGTTTCGATAATGATTGAAAAGTCTCCCACTAAGTTGTGTGTCTCCCCTTTAATTTGTGAATTTTGCAATGACAAAGTCCAACTTTTGATGTCATTGTTTCGATGCTTGTTTTAATCCATACAAGGATTTAACAAGATTGCACACATTTTGTTCATTACTAGAAAGTACATAACCTTTCAATTGCTCCACATAGAGCTCCTCTCCGAGATCTCTATTTAGGAATATTATTTTGACATCTATTTGATGAACTATAAGGTCATGCAAATAAGTTAATGCAAATGATACTCTAATTTCATTGTGCTTGCTACTAGTGCATATGTGTTGAAATAATCAACAACTTCTTTTGTCTAAAACACTCTTGGTCATTAATCTAGACTTGTAGGTGTTTTATGTACCATCACACAACGATACTTTCTTCTAAACAAAAGGAGTCCCTTGAAGCTATTGCTTCCTTATAAGTCTTAGGATCATCTTCCACTTGAAGAATAATAAGAAGCTTATGAACAAAATTCTTACTATTTCCTTCCACCATATAAAAGAAATAAATTGGTTATCGATTTTGTTTGGTCCTTGATCCTTAGTCTTTCGGACTCTCTTGCTTATCCAAAATTCGGGTTATTTTCAACAATCCGTGATGAACTTTTGGTTTGTATTTTAACACTCTGTGAAAAATCTTCCTCACGAGATTCTTTATATATGGAAATCTCATATTTTTTTATCCTTCCTAATAAATTTCTCAACAAATTTTATATCTCAAAATTCAATATTTACACTATGCTTCACAATTAAATTATGAAGCATTACAGAGATCGTCAGTGGACATTCACAGCAACTTTTCTTGCCTTACCGTTAAATGATCACTTGAAACAATACTTTATTATTATAATAAAACAATCATTGGAATATGATATCATTCATGCTAACAAAATATTCACGCCATACAGCACATTTAAATTTTAATGATTAGGAATCAAAAAACAGAATAGAAAATAAAAGCAAAATTACCAATTCAGAAACATTACTTACCTTTTGTTTTTAACCAGCAATCAATTTTGATTCCAAACCATATTTTTTTTTTAAAAAAGAACAATGAAACACTTTCATGAGGTATGCCTCTTATTCGTGGCATCATTGTCTGTGGCGGCGACAGTCCCTTTCTTCAACAACAACATCTAAAAGAAAACTTTGACAGGAAATTTCGGCCTATGTATTCTACTTTAATTTATTCAAATTTTCGGCTAAGCTAACTTGCAGGGTGGATCCCTTAATAAAATTGTTATACGAATGCTACATGCCATGTAGTATGACATCATCTCTATGATTTTAATATATTGTAGCCAATATTCTCATCCATTTTTTTAAATATATAATAGAGAGATATTGCTTATGCTCTATGGGTTTTGATCTTGCTTCTCATTATTAATTTGTATTAAATAAAGTGTCAAAACTGTGTAAATCTCTCGGTTACGTAATTAATTGAACAAAATAATTTGGTAGTGGATAACTTTGTGTTTACACAGTGATAGATATCTAACACACATTAAATGATTCATACTATAAAATATTTTCATTTTAAAGAGATAAAATTCCACTCAAGTGCAAGGGGGTGTGTTATTAGCCTATAGAATGGATTTAGTAGTATTAAATTCAATTCAAGTTATTGCAGGTTTTAAATCACAGTAAAGCAAATTCCTCACCACATCCTCCAGAAATTATCACATGAAATATATGTCAAAAACATTATAATATAAAAAGAAATTTCCAATGCAACATACCATCGTAAATTGGATTTTTCTTTCCTATATTCTTTGATAACTGAAAAATTCATCATCACCCGAACACGCCTTCCGCGTGAGATTTGTAAACTTTTTATTGCTCCAAACTTGATAGCTATTATTTGACAATACTTTTAGGATTATTGGAAATTTAATTCAAACCGAATAGATCGAGACTAGAATCGTGACCGAAATCACTTTTCTTAAAAGTATTTCAAGCACTCTCAAATTGTCTTTGAGTTGAAATGCAAGAATACCCAGGATAATTCAGCCTTTATCGAATCTGCGCAAGACCAACGAAAACTCGATTATGTAACGAAGAGTGTCTGAAATTTTGTACAAGAGAATATTTGGTTTGGGATGTGTTTTCTGAATTCCGGAATGATGTATTTATAGGTCATATATGTGTTGTTTCACAAGGTTGCGACCCTTGATGAAACAACACATTTTAACCAAAAGATGCATTATTTACTAGCATTGCATATGTTCATTCTGTAGCAACCCTTCACAAAATGTTGCTTCTTTTTTAATTTAAAAAATTAATATTCACTTGAATATTTTCTTGTTATTTTGGAACACACTTAATATTATTAATTATTAATAATTTACAACAAAATGAGTTAACTTCTAATTAAGCTAAGTAAATCTCTAATGGATTAATTTCCTAAGCAAAATGGATTAATTTCTAATTAAGCTAATGTATGGATTGCTTTAACTAATGTTTCAAATTTCTAATTAACGTATTAAATTTCTAATTAACAAAACTAATGTTTGTATTATAAACTAAAGCTATGTACTTTTTTTTTTATGGAAACATGAATATTTCATTAACTGAGACAAGAAACAGAGTTACAAGAGGAGGAAATTAAGGTGGGTATATGTCCAAACCAGGTTTTAGAAGCTCTGGCTTTTCCTAGACCTACAATTTGGTGAGCTTCCTCGTTACAACCTCTAGGAATAAACATAACAACAACAATATCAAACTTATCCAACAAAGAAATACAATCAGCTACAATATGAGTAATGTTCGCAATATCAAGGCAGCCATTAATGCAATCCACCGCTTGTTTCGCATCCGACTGTAAAACCACACGCTTAATCTTCAACTCAGCAACTAAGCTCAGCGCTCTTCGAATGCCCATGATTTCCGCCGTAAGAGGATCAGCCACACTTAAAAGTCTTTGGCAAGCTGCCATGAAGATGTTCTTGGTAGGGTCCCTGATGATGCATCCAAGCGAAACCATACCATCATCAAAACAGCATGCGTCCGATTGAATTAGCTAGAAGTTTTTTGGCACAGTCACACCCGAAACCGCAACAGTCCCATTATGCTCATCAATGTTCTTCTTGGAATTTTCCTCAAAGGCCTCAAAAATTTCCTGCGCTACGAGAGCCGGAACAGGCTTGGAATTGTTAAAAACCACTAAGTACGGCCTAAAGCTTTGTACTTAAAATAGAATGTGAGTAAGAAGGAAAAAAACGTGGCAGGCCTGCACATGATGCTGGAAATACAGTTTTGGATTTGAATTAACAATACACTGTTGCCAATCCATATCAGAGGGGTGCAAGTAGTAATTACATAGGCTAGGCCCAAGACACATGAAAATATATGGCGAGGGTTCAACGCGAGGTTCACACACACAATCTCGTGCTACTTCCTTCTCTCAAATTTCAACATGCCGGAATCTCACCTTTCCTCCGCCGCACCGGAGTTCGTTGCCGGCGGCGGAGGAGAACAACACCTCACACAAGCTACCCTAATGAACTCGTTTCATCCTTCTGATCCCAAATTCACCGGTAACTTCCTCGAATTCCTTACCAATCACACAAACCAAACTCACATTGCAAGAACCCTAAGGTGGAAAAAAACAAAATTGAATCCTTATGCTGAAGAATTCACCTCTCTGATCTTAGGGCTATGTCTCATACGATCAAGACTTACCCAATGGTGACAAATTCGAGGTGATTTGAAGAAAATTTAACTTACCTTCGATGTAGACACTGAAGGACGAAGAAGGTGATCAGAAACTTGCCCAGGTACGAAGTTTGCCTTGAATTATTACCTCTTTCTTCGTGTCCTCCTTCTTTTGCTACTCTTTCCTCGTGTTGTAGTCAAACTCGTTGTTGTTGCTGTTGTCTGAGTTATTGTTGTTTATGCGTGAGAGTTGGGTGCAGTGAGAGAGTTGTGATGAAGAGAGTCAAGGTTGAGCTCTGTTGCAGCAAGCTTCAATGTGAAGCTTGCTCAACAATGGGGAGATTGAGCTTTGGTGAGGGTTTGGTGAGAGAGGGTGAATAAGAAAGATGGAAATTGAGAGGGTGAGTGCAAGTATGATTGTTGAAACTTGAATTGAGGATGATGAAGGCTTAAATAGATTGATCAGTAACTGAATTAGTTAGGGTGTGTTAGAAGTTAGTTATTGATGAGTTGGCCAGTTCGTTAGGAGGTTAATAAAATTAGTTAGATTGGTTTGTGACAGTTGGAAATGGTTTGGAATTTAGTTAAGAGTTAGTTATTTGGTTAGGGTAGTTATGTGACTTTGAAATTATGTTTAGAGCTGTCAAATAAGCCCAACATTTAAAGGCTCCTATTATTTAGCCCCAATAAAACCCCAATATATTAAGCCCCCTACGAATAAGATTTTTTTTAGGCCCCATAATTTTAAGCCCCTCCATTATTATTTTGTTTTTGAGCCCAATGAGAAGGGCCTTATTTTATTAATAATTTTAAGCCCCAATATATGATATATCTTCATGAACTCCATTAATGCTACCATTGATCTTCTTATCACCTTCCGCAAATAAACCTCCAAAGCCACCGCCGGAAAAGCTATTCACTTCCACCGACACATCCGCCACTTTAGGTATTTTCCATTTCATTTTTATGCTTGATTTCATCTCTGTTTTTAATATTATGGTGATTGTTTCTTTTGAAAAGAAATTATAATTGTTTTGTTGGAAAGAAAGTATGAGTAGTTTTAGAAATAATTTTATCATGTCGTGAAAGCATGAGAGGAAATAGCATGTTTTACTGCTATCATGCATACTGTTATAGGTTTTTTTATTGTGACAACTTCTTGCTCATCACTAAAAGGTGGGTAATATATCTTTAAACAATTATATGATACCATCTAATTTTAACACATTTAATTATTTATTAAATAGTACACTTGTTTGTTATTTTCAAAACATTTTATATTGAAGGTAATTTTATCCAACTTTTTTGAGTTGGGTAGATAAGAATTCACCTTTTTTTTAATTTTGTTTTATTTTTTTTCTCATTTAATTAATAATTAATGTTGGTGAGAGAGCATGATGATTTGTCTCTCTATTTTTCTTCCTTTGGTATTTTCTCTCTTTGCTTGTTACAGTCACGTTGAAATGAGACAAAAGGAGAGTGAGTATTATCTTTTATTATAATGTAAATGAAGAAAGAGAATAAGGAGTTTATTTTGTCTTTTATTTTTTTAATTATTACTAGTAACAAACTCGTGTGTCCGCACGGGTTAAAGTAATTTTATTTAAAATGTAAAATTTAAAATAAAAATAAAAAAAATTATTATTTAATATGCATAACGTAAAAGTATAAATTGTTAATAGAATAGTTTATATAAAAGGAAATGTATTTATAATGATGTTTAAAAAAAAGAATAATAGTAATAGTATAATAATATTAGAAGAATATATTAATTGATAAATAAATAAATGTTGTTTTATAAATAAAAAATATTAAATGTTTTAAACAATTTATTTTTGGAGAATACAAAAAATAATATAACATAAGGATTTTATATTATATATAATTTAATACTGGTTCTTTCATCTTTTAAATATATATTATAAAAGCAAAACAACGGTAGAAAAACATAATCATAGTGTTTTCTTTCATCTTTTTATAATATCAACATAATAAATCCAATATGCTTAATAACTATAAATATTTATAAATATCACTAATATAATATAAATATTTACAAATACTTTGTTGATTAAAATAAAAATAAAAAAGGTATTGTGATGTTAGTGTCCCGTGAAAATAATAAATTTCAGTGATAAAAGTTACAAGAGTTGGTAGCTTAGTGTTTTCACTGCAATCCAACAGATTCTCCAGGTCTTCATCACAAATAGGTATTGTTATGGTAGTGACCCATGAGGATTTGAATAAGTATTTTAGAATATACAAACTTTTTACAAATACACGGGATATGAATAATTTTGTATTATACAATTGTACTGAAATGCATATGGATTGCAATATTTATGCATGCTTTGTTGTCTTGATCTAACAGGTTGTGTCCTGTATCACTTCATAAAATATTTCATATCTGACTAAAGTATTGCCCAACATTCAGTACAGCGGCATAAAGTATTGCCAATCTCATGGCCATTGGCTACGCGGAAGATTATTTTTACAAAAGACATCTTTTCATTAGAAGAAACACTTAACTCAAAATCTCTATTTCATCCACCTAACTCAAAATCTATATCTCCTTTGCCTCCGTCACTATGTCTAACAGACACAACTACGAAATAACGTTCCCAGAATTTATATTTATATTCCATGCAAAATAAAATACTATCATTCATTATAGTATGCTTTACTGAAAAATCCTAGCTGGCATATTTATACTTTAAAAATAGTTCACATGAATTAAGAAATTTCAAAGTGCCAACTTAGATAAATAATTGGAAACTGAAATTGATTCTATTATTTTTTTCATATATCTAATAGAATTGATTATATTCTACTTTATTTTAATAAAAGGAAAAACAATGAAACGATATAAATCAAAATCAACCCTACATGTCATCATCATATTGTTAATTTAATACAATAATAGCACCGAGTATATGCATATAGAAAAGCATAAGCATCTCAAGACTCAATTTACACGCATCTACAAATATTGAAGTGATCTTAAATGGTAAGTTTAGGGGAAATTAGTAAGAGTAAGGTAGCAGCTATTATTCACAGGTTTCCGCCATATAGCAATATAATCCTCTTTCTGTACAAGTTTCCAACACATGTTAGCTGTAAGGGTCTCCATTTCTGTTAAGTAATAACAAATCCAAAGATCACGTTCCGAGCTGATATCTCACTATATCAAGGTTTAAGTGATTTGATATGAAAAATAGTTACCTTTCCATTGTTCTTGAAGACTCACTTCATGTTTGTATACAGGCTGTGCTGCCCAAACAAAGTAGCGACCGACCCTCAGAAGCCTGTTTGCTTCAAGAAGCAGAATTCCATCTCCATGAAAGCAAATGAAAACAGGATATCAGAACAAAGGACATAAGTTGAGGTGAAGATAAAACTGAGGTGAAGAATTCCATTTCCTAAAATAATAATACTGAGGTGAAGATAAAACTTTCATGCTCACGTACCATCAAGAAGTTGAGGGAGAATATGACGTATTTCATTCAGATCTGCATCATTGAGGAATACAAAATAAAGTATAAATTTTAATTGCATAGTGGAATAATTAGAACAAGCATGTCATACTTCAAGGTTACTATAGTTGTAGGTTTGGGTCTGAGAATGATTCTATCATTATCTGTATGTGGTTAGGTTTTTTCCATAACTACCACAACCACCGAGTTAAAAGGTGTGGGAGATTACTCTTAATTACAAGCATAACTTTGTTAATGGTGTCCAAAATGCTATGTAACTTAAAAACGTAAAATCTCCAAGAATTGTGCTCACCCTTCTGGCTAGCTTTCCGGGACTATCATTCTACTGAGGAAGAGCAACTGCATTAATAATTAAAAAAATAATGAGTAAAATAAAATAAAACATAGGCAAAATAACTGATAGTAAGTGATATAACCTGAAGATCTTCTTTCCTTCTCCTTTTGTTTTTCTTGGCTAAGATGTGTTTCTGGTTGGTTTATCTTTCGTTAAAAAATAAAAAAGGATTAACATTTAGTAGCAATAAGACAAAAATACAGGAAATCAAAGTGTTAGGCGGAAACACATTAGTAATCCTAACCTGATACGTAGAATTTGAAGTAGTCTTTAACCCAACAACTCTCCATGTTATCAAATTTTAGCAAGAAATAACATAAAGCATGGACAACTGAACAAGAGAAGACACAATATGTAGCGACAAAACACAATCAAACAAATAGCTAATATACTGACTTCAATTAAAATATTAAAATGCATATAATATAGCAACATGATTCCAAAATACACATGAGTTGAAGTAGATCCTGACAATAATAAACTATTTTATCATATATTTGATAAGAGCCCTAGATGACAATCTAAAATTTTAAATATCAAATCTAAAAGCCCTAGCCCGCATAAAGTTAGTCCAGCTAAAAGGTGCTTCGTCTTCATCATCTGAATCGAATATACGTCTCCTTCTCATCCTTCTTCTTGCCCTTCTTAATCGTCTCATGGCCTGTCTTCTTCGCAATGCGACTACATCTTGGGTCTCGGCAGCTTCCTCGGCCTGGACCTGTACACCCTGTTGGACCTGGTGTAGTTGCTGGACGTCATCAACCACAGGGATTACTTGGGGAACCTGTTGGACGTTTTGTGGTTGTTGAACTTCTGATGTTGGTTCGACCTGGACAACATCATTTGAATTCATTTCGTTTTTTCCTATCCTAAGCTGAGATAAACAAAATTGTAATTTCACAGGATTAAAAAAAATTACAAAATAATAATGCAACAACTATATAAGATTGTTGCTGAAACCAGACCATTTAAATACTACAAATCTACAACCACAATGGGTGCAACATTAGGAACCCACCAAACCTTAGTGTAGTTGGTTATGGTGGGAACAATAGGTACATGCTGCATCCCAAAAGAAAAAAACATTATGACAATTAGTGAAAAATGTTAATGCCAAAAAACATCAACAATGTCACAAAGGTTATTCTTGTAATCCTTGTACAGTTTCACTGTTGAAGACAGAACAGAGAAATATCAGAAAAATCAAAACCCAAAAATCGAAAATCAGAAAAATTGAACAAAGCTGAAGCGATGTTATAAGTTAAAACAGAAAACCAGAAACCAGAAAAACCATAAACCAGAAACTTAGAAAACTATTCTTCCATTGTTTCTTTCCCGATCCATAATCACAAACCTTCGAAAACCACTTCAAACACCCACGACCATCTAAAAAATTCCACCATCGTGTAACCATTCCTCCTTCCCACTAGAACTCAGAACTAAGAACTAAGAACTCAAAACTAAAACCAGATGTCAGAACACAAGGAAATAAAAAACTCCATCCAAACCAAAACAAAATCAGAACATACTGGTAAGAGCATGAATATGGAAACATGGAGATGCTGAAGGTCGTAGAAATGGCAATGACGATTTAGGGTTTTGGTGGGGGAAAGAGAGAACAATGAAGGAGAAAGGGGGAGACGAGAGATAGTGGGTAGACGACAGAAGGAGAGAGAGAGAGCAGTCGGGGAAGAGAAGAAAATGGGAGAGATAGGAGAATTGGAAAAATGCTGCCAAGTGTGAGAGAGAAAGAAATTCAAAAAATTGTGCCACTTGGCAAAGTGGGGTTCTGTGATTGGGCAATGAATATTGATTTAGTCAATTACATTCAAGGGCCTTTTTATAGTGCAAATGAAATTTGATTGAAAGGGTAATTTAGGAAGTTGGGGTGTAGTTTCTAATCTTAGGTAGGTAGTTGATTTCAATCCAATGCCACGTGGCACGATGTGGTGGATTGAGTGTTAAATTTCAAATTTTGAATTTGGTCTGCAATGGAAAGTGCATCGCCCGTACACCTCATCACCAGCAAATTGGTTTTTTTCTCTTTTTAATTATTTTTTATTTTATTTATTTACTCACTTAATTTCTTTTATGGTGTTTGGTTTGAGACTTTGGGTTTGGGCCCAAATATAATTGGATGTGCATCCCATTTTATTTATTTTAATTGAATTAATATTTAATTTTCATTTAACTAGTTTCTATTGATTTGTTTTTTTTGGATTATTTAACTAATCATTTAATCAATTTCGTATGATTAATTGTTTGTTCAGATGATTCATGTTTACATCCTCACGTGTAAATATTTATACTCAACCACATTCTTACTAACATCTTATTCAGTTTTAAAATGCATTCCAACTTTCAGTTATTTGAAAATCTATCCAACAACCAACGCAATTCATTCTCAAATCATTTTCACTAATGCATTAATCTTTTTCAAGATAAATACGAAAGAAGAGGATTGTTGGAATCTAGCATTCTAACATAACACTCGAATGATCGGTCCCGAGCCTTGCGCATTGGGGTAGCTGTTCATTCTCCTCTTTCGTCTTCAGAACACTTAATCTCAACTTGGACGAATAAGAGTCGTCAAGATCTAGCATCCTGGCATAACTCTTTGAACAATTAATTATCATCAAGCGTTCATCGTCCATCAATTAATTTTCATGAAAACCCGGACAAATAAGAGCCGTTAAGATCTAACATCTTGGTATAACCCTTTTGAGCAATTGATTATTATTAAGAGCTCGTTGTCCATTAAACAATTTTCATAGTAACTTGGACGAATAAGGGCCGTTAAGATCTAGCATCTTGGCATAACCCTTTTTGAACGATTAATTATCATCAAGTGTTCGTTGTCCATCAAACAACTTTTAATATCAACTTAGACGAATAAGGGCCGTCGAGATCTAGCATCTTCGCACAACTCTTTGAGCAATTGATTATCATCAAGAGCTCGTTGTCCAATAAACAATTTTCATAGCAACTTGGATGAATAAGAGTCGTTAAGATCTAGCATCTTGGCATAACTCTTTGAGCTATTGATTATCATCAAGAGCTCGTTGTCCATTGGATAATTTTCATTATCAACTTGAATGAATAAGGGTCGTTGGAATCTAGCATTCTGGCATAACTCTTTAAACATTTGATCAAATGTTCGTCATTCACTTAATATACCTAAACCATCAAACTCTATTTCTCTCGCCGTCGTGCGATTAAAGCTTTTTCTCAAAGGAACGATGTTTAGTTCCTTCTAATGCGCTTGTAAACTAAATGCTTAAGCCTCCGCCGAGAGTATAAAAGCTAATGTTTTGCCCTTAGATCGCGACCTAAACATTTTTCGATATAACGAACTAACAACACGTAGACTCAGAACTATAGACGCTCTGATTTCTCATTTATCAATGAGAATACGTAGGCACAAAGACCCTAATCCTTGGCAAGACACCTCCCACCTTTTCCCTTTTTCACCGTAGTCTCCGAACTACGATTGCTCTGATTCCATCCTTGTAAGGATACGTAGGCACGAGACTGTGAAGTCTTGGCGAGCACCCTAATAATAAAAACCTCTTTAGGTTCCCTTTCTCTTAATAAAATTCTAAAAACATTTCTCTCTCTCTCTTTCTTTCTCTCTCTCTCTCTCTCTCTCTCTCTCTCTATCTCTCTCTCCCTTTTCCCACTCAATAAGTAGAAGATTAGAAACAATCCTTAAGCTAACACCCATTCAACCCTAACTAAATGGTTCCCATTGAGTACAACAGACGCGAGGGGGTGCTAATACCTTCCCCTTGCGTAACTGACTCCCGAACTTAGACATTGGTTGGGATGACCATATCCTTATCTTTCTTTTAGGGGTTTTATTCGATATTTTCCCTTTCCCTCTATGGGAATAAATAAAGATTGGTGGCGACTTTGTTAAGTCCATCTCGCGTGCGTGCGGTTGCGCTTCACGAGGTCGTTCTCATTTTTCGAGGTACGACACACAATTATCACCGGATTAGCCTCAAAACCAAATGAGGATATTACTTGATGAAATTTGTAATACCGTTGACGGGAAGCCTGTTTAAGGCCATAGATACATTTCTTGAGTTTGCAAACTATAGACTTTGGGTCTCCTGACACAGTTTTCTGGTTGCACCATATATATTGTCTCTTCAATGTTTCCATTTAGAAATGCAGTCATTACATCCATCTGATGCAACTCTAAATCAAAATGAGCTACCAATGCCATCATGATCTTGAAAGAGTCCTTCGAAGAAACTAGAGAGAAAGTATATTTATAATCAATTCCTTCCTTTTGAGTAAAGCCTTTTGTGACAAGACGAGCTTTATATCTCTCAATGTTACCCTTTGAATCCCTTTTGGTTTTAAATATCCATTTACAACCAATGGGTTTCATTCCTTCAGGTAATTTAACGAGATCCCAAACATCATTGTCAGCCATCGACTTCATCTCATCCTTGATGGCATCAATCCACTTAAGAGAGTTTGGACTCCGCATAGCCTGACTAAAGTTGATAGGATCTTCCTCAGTCAAACCAATGCCATCCTCATGTTCCTGAAGAAATACAATATAATCATCCGAAATTGCACTCTTCCTCTCTCTAGTGGATCTTCTTAATGGTGGCTCTTGAGGTTATTGAGTTTGAACTATAGGTGGTGCTTGATGAAGAAACTCAGTATTGTCTTGTTCTTGATGGATGTTAGGAATAACATCATTGTTTATTTCAGGATCTATTTCTGGAACAAAGATAGGTACAAAGACTTGATCATTGTGAGATATAGTTTCTTCATCAAAGACAACACTCATTATGCTTCCTTCCCCTTCAAACTCTACATCCTCAAGGAATCTTGCATTTCCCGTTTCAAAAATTATTCTAGTGATGGGATTGGAAAACTTGTACCCATAAGAGTGTTCAGTGTATCTAATAAAATAACAACTAACTGTCTTTGCATCCAACTTACCTTCATGAGGCTTATAAGGCCTCGCTTCAGATGGACATCCCCAAATGTACAGGTGTCTAATGCTGGGGTTTTTCCCAGTCCAGAGCTCATAAGGGGTCTTAGCTACTACTTTACTAGGTACTTTATTAAGGATATAAACTGCGGTTTTTAATGCCTTTCCCCAAAATGACTCTGGAAGAGAAGAATGACTAATCATACTTCTTACCATGTTCTTAAGAGTTTGGTTCCGTCGTTCTACAACTCCACTCATGCTGGGTTTTCCCGACATTGTATATTGCGGAACAATTCCATACTCATAGAGGAAAAGTGCAAAGGGCCCTGGACGTTGTTCCCCTGATGCATCATACCTACCATATTATTCACCACCACGGTCGGATTTGACAGCTTTTATTTTCTTTCCAAATTGAAGTCCGACTTTAGCTTTGAATGACTTGAACACGTCCAAAGATTGAGATTTCTCATGAATCAAATACAGGTAGCCATACCTCGATTAATCATCTATGGACGTAATAAAATACCGTTGTCCATTCCAAGAACCTGTAGGAAAGGACCACATATATCAGTATGAATTAGTTCTAAGACATCATTAGCACTTCCAACATGGAAATTCCCCTTGTTTGCCTGCTTACCCTTGATACACTGAATGCAGACTTGAAAGTCCGACAAATCAAAGGATCTAAGAATACCGTCCGACATAAGCCTCTGAATTCTTTGTTTAGACATATGTCCTAATCGCTTATGCCATAAAGTGGCAGAATTCTCATTTAATTTTCGTTTTGTACCATATGACTCTATTTGCATTATTTTGTTATAAGGACATTCAATATCAAGTATATAAAGATTATCATTTAAAGAACTGTAACCAACAACATTTGAATCATATGAGAGACTAAATTTATTATTTCCAAACGAACAAGTATAACCTGATTTGTCCAAAATAGAAATAGAAATTAAATTTCGTCTAATACATGGTGCAATAAAAGTCTCAATCAAATCCAAATGAAAATCGGTCTTTAATAATAATCTAAAAGTCCCTATAGCCTTTACTGCAACTTTATTGCCATCGCCCACATAGATGAATCTTTCAGCATCACTTGGCGGACGGCTCCATAGGAAACCCTGCATGGACATACTAATGTGAGTAGTAGCACCAGAATCTACCCACTAAGTATCCTTAGGTACAAAAACTAAATTAATTTCAAAACAAACAAAAGTGAGAAAATTACCCTTCTTTTCACACCATACGACATACTTGGAACACTCTTTCTTCAAGTGTCCAACCTTTTTGCAAAAGAAGTAAGTGGTCCCCTCAGGTTGTTCCTTTGCCTTCTTATTTTGAGAAAAATTTCCCGCAGGTTTCTTCCTTTTATTCTGAGAACTGGTAGCCAAGTGAGCACTTTCACTCTTCTCTCTCTCTTTAGCCTCTCTTCCTCTTGCACACAGTGAGATATGAGCTCATTGAGAGACCATTTGTCCTTCTGAGTATTGTAACTCACTTTGAATTGCCCAAAGTGTGCAGGGAGAGAGATCAAAACCAAGTGCACAATCAAATCCTCAGGAAGTTCTAACTTCAATGCCTTGAGTTTTGATGCGAGATTAGACATCTCTATGATGTACTCCCTTAATGATAAGTCTAAATCCATGCATCCAAGCACGATATCCACAAATCCTTTCCAAGACTTAAAGTTCATCCCACTCAGCATAAGGATAAAGTTAATCAGAGCAACAAAATTTAGAGTGGCAACAGCAACAACTGGATCCATAGAAAAGAACAACAAGCATACAATGACATTAGTAGGCATGTCAAATAACCAAATAGACATGCAAAATATTCCTTATATGCAAATTAAATAAGACCTTGACAAAATACCAAAAAACACCATCAATTCCTAATCTTTGATTGCAAGAATTAACTGTAAGCAGTACTCTCACGTAATGATCAAACATTAGTAATAAGTCATGTCAGATAATGGATGCATTTGACATCAATCATTATCCACATGGATAAACTTGATAATTACTACATATTTACCATCACAGGTATGCAAATTTTCGGCCAAACTGTGTCTTCCTTTTGGCCGACCATAACAGTTCGCATGAAAAATTACACACTACATCTTTTGTAATTCTAATTGAATCAAATTTAAATAACAGATGTTACTTTTGCAACTTGTTGTTTAAACTAATCCAATCAAAGTCACTAGACATTTTAATTTAATAAATTAATTGGGAAGGTCTTTAAAATTCAAATAAACATTACCTGCAAGTGTAATGTTAAAAAATTGTATGTTTACCTGATTGTGTTTATGTCATGTACATATCGGTATAATAAACCAGTTGTACTCGAAATGGATATAAAAAGTTTAATAGTTTTACGACACAGTATAATAACCAAAAAAATAATAATATAAAATTAGCATTTAAATTGGTATTTTTTTATACACTTAATATATATAATAATTAGGTTAATTCAATAATAATAATGATTTACTAAATAGAAACAATAGTGTTTCTAAATCATAAGAGGAGAATTGCATCACTTTGAACACACTGATACCAAATTCAATGCCTTTGTAAAATAAATATCTAACGCACAGTGAAAAACAAAACCGTAATAGTGTCGTGATGCTGGATCCAGTGAATCCACACATAAACAAATATTTAGTGGAATATATATAGCTCTAGTAATTACATACGGATTGGAATTCCTAAATCATTAACTATTTCAGTATTCGATGCAGTAACTATAAAAAACTTGAACGATATATTCAATAAAAAACCACATGATAATATATCATTTAAATTAATAATTTAATCATAACCTAAACTCTGATACAATTTGTTAGAATTAAATCATTAACGATCGATCAAAACATACATGCTCAAAAAATTATAACATATAATTTTAGACGCGGAAATCAAGCATGTATAAAATTAAAGGATCAATAAATTGATTTTAGGAACACCTGAATCCATTGAGAAAAATCCCTTTTGACAGTAATCTTAAACCCAGAAGTTGATGGCTTTTGTGGTTCTTCCTCAATCGGTACTCCTTATGCCTCAAATTCTCTTCAGATGGGGAGAAGAGATTATTTTTCTTGTGTACGGTATATTAGGGACCATAACCTATGTATAATGTGATGGCCAATTATGGTTCCCATTATTCCCAAATGGGTCATCCTGACATCCACTCATATTTGAGTTCATACCCAATTAATTAATTAAATAATTCCCAAATAAAATCTAAATAACCTTTTAACATTATTTGATCACATAATTATTTTAGACACTTTATTTGATAAAATAGCTAAAATAATTAAATAAATATATCTGGCCACATAATTATTGGGATATTAATATATTACAAAATTATTATTACAATATGGCATATAATCTGAAATGTTTATCATTACAATATGTGTTAAAAATTTTAGAACTTCTTTGCATATTATATAATATAAGTGTCACTAAGTACATGTGTAATATACTAGTAGAAGACCCGTGCGTCCGCACGGGTAAGTTCATTCATATCTTAAATCATTCGATAAAAATGTCATTACAATGAAAATAAAATAAAAATCTAAATTTGTGTGTCTCTTAATACATCTTTATATTTATTAATAATAAATTATAAAGTAAGAATTCAAAAAATATCAAGAATAATCATCCTAACAAAGATTTGGATTCATAGTTCGTAATTGATATTTTTCGGCCGAATAGTCGGAATCCATCATGGACTTTCATAAATTCAAAGAAATACTCTCTCAATGTAAATCTTGGCTATACAACATAAATGAATTAAAGAATATATGTCTCAATCTTACCACAAGAGAACTGGTGAAACAAACACATTAATCAATGAAATTGTTGTGTACTTAATTTTGACATTGACAAAACATGAATTGTTGACAATTTAGTGTTCTCATGATTGAAACAATGTGCTAAAGAAAGAATGGTTTTTTAAGCCAAAAATTCTAGTTTGGCATACAAATCAACATGTGAGAATTTCATTATAAAATGATGTCATTAGAAATTTAATAATTTTATGATTTGTCCATCACTAAAATATGAAAACGATTAGGATATATAGAACTTTTTTTAATATATTACAATAATTAATTTATTAATGAATTCAAAATTAAAAGAAAAATTGAAATTAATTTATTAATGACCACCTATTTTATATGATTTATACATGCAAATAGGTTTTAGCTACTACTACATATGTCTTTCTTATGGAGTAACAATGTCAACTTGTGATCATATTCAACCATGAGAATATGTTATAATGTCAAAATTCTACAATAATATTATAGGGAAGCTTCTAAACAATAATATTTGTTGTTGTAACATTCTACATGTTCTCAAAGTAGAGGTGAGCATGTGCTTGCAGACATACACCATTTATGGATTTACTTAACATTTCACAAAACTTATGATGTTCCAATCCACTATTGTTGTCACATTTTCTGACAAAATGGTTAAGAGTTTTCTGTTTTGCAGAGCTTCTCACTGGCAGTTGATCATCTGAGACCTTTAAGGTGTTCTCATAGCCATCAAGCATCTGATTTTTTCAATAACTAAAGTTTAGAATTTGTCTTAAAAACATAAAACCTATGCTATTTAAAACTACTTGAGTATAAATCTACATAAGGCAGAATTGAATCTCATAACATTTTACTGAGCAGAGACTGATTTTACAATTACTTTCAAATTGCACCACATGTGACAGAGTTCCCAAATTCATGTACTCTCTTATTGGTGTTGCTGATTTTTCCAGAGTTTCAAACTGACAGAGTTTCAATTTACATTACCAGTCCCAATTTTTCCAGTTTGCTTCATAATCATTGTGGCAGCAGTTCTGGTAAATTGCTTCACATTTTCAGTCGGGATTTCTAACTTTTACGTAGTGATGTTTTCATATAAAGTAATGAAGTTATGCTCTCAGAGTTGTGATGAAGGCAAAACCACTGTCCTCGCTATTTGCAACTGATGTAGTTTATTACAAGTCTCAAGTATGAGAGCTATTATCAAACCGTTTAGTGATTTTATAGAAAATATGTGAAACTGGATCAAAATATTAAACCTGAAGATATGAGTTTTGGGGAAGAACAATATCCTTGTTTGAAACATATCCACAACATTATTACATCAAAATATTTCTCTGCCGAAAGATATCCGTTAATCATGGACAAGTAAGTCTGATCATTTGGCTCAAATTGCAGGAATATCATCCTTCTAATCATAGTTAATAAAGACATTCTGCATGAGGTGAAATTTAAATTGTTCATTTGGTCTAAGCCTGTTACACTTCAAATGTTTAATGAGAAATAAGCGACATTAATACCTGCAATCATACTGCAATTGAAATAGAAACATTGCAAACTAAGCAACCCCCATTTTGATCTATCATCCAATAAGCTGGGAAATGACTTGATTCAAAATCACCAAGAGCCTCATGGATTAAAACCAATTTTAACAATGATATTATTTTCAAACTCTGAGCTGCAATTGTTTTAATTATTTACCTGATCATACATGTGAATCAACAGTAAGGCATTTCATTTGAATATCTGATTCATGCTCTGCAGCAAAAGCCAAATATGATTTGGAAATACATAACTCAATTACATACCAAACAACTACATACATTTTATTCTCTCAACGTGTCTCTTGATTTTTTGTAAACACTTCACACTATATGTAAACTTTCATAATCACTATATCAGTCTGCACCATTATATTAAAAAAACATATATATATGATCGTGAAGGCTGGATCAGATCCTGTAGAATCAGGCCGCCAAGTGCATCAGGGATGCTAGTCGTATGGAGAGGAGGGGGTGTATCTGCAAGGCACTCCAACGCTCAAGTAAGAAAGGGTCAGAGAAAAGGGACAAGTACAAAGTATGAATTCTTAGGGTGAATATTGGATACCTGACCCTCTCAAGCGAGAGGGTTTATATAGAGCCCCCAGCACGTGGCCAACGGTCCAATTTTCGGGGCGAAATAACCGTTTTCCCCAAAGAATAGGCAACTACCCAAACTAGCTGTTATGTCGGGCAGGGTTCCCAATACTAGCCGTTATGTCGGGCATAGGCATAGTTCCGGGCACCTGCCCATAGCTGTTCGGGGGGTAATGAAGCCGTGCGTGATGGGCAGTAATTCCGGGGAGGAACGTTGCATTCCTTGCCCGGTTAGAGGGGCAGAAAGGTAACTTTTGCCCCTCTGTGGATTGGACTTAGGCAATTTGGGTCGCTCTGGAGCAGAGGCGGATTGGGCCAATTCTAGCCATTGGTCCAGCCCAGAACAGGAACCCCACAAGTCGTTGCTCCCGAGCATGGGAGTGATGACTTAAGGACTGCTCGTTGCTCCAGGGAGCCAGTGTAGATTCGTCGTCTGAAGACGAGGAGGATTGTCTCAAAGTGCTTGTGGCCCCAGATGTTCGTGAGATTCGTGGTCGTGACCTTATTGCCCGGTGTCCGGGGAGACAAAGGGTCAGACAGAATTGGAAACGTTGGGTTGCCATGTGTGCCTCGAGCTCCGTGTAACAGTTAATAGGCAATGATGGCTAGTGGGTAGTCATTATGACCTACGGGCGCGTGGTTGTACGTGCCCCTTTGTATAAAAAAGGGGAAAATCGTTCCATTTGGGACTTTTTCTTTCTGATTTCTCTTCGTCTCCTCCAAGTTCTCGCCCGTCACCGTTCTCAGCCTCTCCGACCACCGTAACAGGCTTCCGAGCAGCACCTTTCTTTACTCAAATCAAGTAAGTTTTCTGATCTGGAACTCGTTCTGCTTCTGTTTGTTGTTAGTGGTAGATTGCATGTGGTTAGGGCTAGCTTTAGAGGACAAAATAGATGGATTTCTGGTGACTGTTGGTGGTTGACGGTGGTCGTGCCACTTTTCTACTTCTGACATGTCAGCGGACGTGTCTGCGTGTTTCGGTTAGGAGGACGGTTGATGGCGTCGTCGCGATGGCGACGCTTGCGTAACCGTCGTGATTTTTCATTTTCTGAACGAATGATGAGTTTTCCGGTAGAATAACTCCAGATTCCGGTGAAGCTTCGTGATTTCCGGTGGAGCTTCGAACGGAAACTGGGATTGAGTGCGGGGAAGCTCCTCGTCAGTCGATGATATGTTTCGAGCGGCTCCTCGCGGGGAGGTTCCAACCTTTCCTTTGATGTTAGGGCTTAGGCCGGGGACGTTGTCCTTAGCCCTTTGCGCGCCCTTTCACTTAACTTAGCAGTGGAAGGGTGGATTTGATTTGCTATCGAATTCACATTCTTCTCTGCTTTTCAGGTGATTGACATGGCGGCGGGGCCGGATAGAGAAGTTATTTTAGACACCTCTGAGGAGGAAACAGGATCCTCGGACAAGAGTAGCTCGACGGCTTCGAGCTCGTTAGCTTCGAGATCTCAAAGTGATGTCGGGGAAGAAGAGGTTCGGGATGATATGGACGAGGATGTTGCTGATGATTCTGCGGAGGAATGGGAGGTGGCCGAGCCTGTTGAGCACGTGTCTAAGCTTACGGGGGACGCTTTTACTGTAGTCGGGCCGGAGGGAGAGTGGAAGGTGCACTTCCTTTTCGAGGACGAGCGGGTCTGCACAAACTTTGGGGACCGCTTTACGATGTATGAATATGCCTTCAAGGAGCTGGGCTTGAGGCTGCCGTTCACCGATTTCCAGCAATCAGTGTTCGAGCATTTGAGGTTGGCCCCCACGCAACTGCATCCGAACTCTCTGGCCTTTATCCGGGCGTTTGAGTTGGTGTGTGAGCATCTTCCTATAGGGACTACTCTCCCTTTGTTCTTCACTGTCCTCCATCTTCAGCGGCAGCTGTCGGGGAGGAAGTACGGTTGGGTTTCGTTGAAGCAGCCCCACAAGCTGTTCAAGCCTTTTTCGGAGTCCATAAGGACGTTCAAGGAACATTATTATGTCGTGGAACCCTTGTCCGAAGCTGCCCAGGACAACACATATGTCTGGGAGATAGAGGTTGACGAGGACGGGAACGAGCTGCACGACGAGGAAGGGAAGTATAGTGGGCGGAGACTTTACAAGTTCCCCATCCACTGGTCACCCGACCACTTCACCCTGAGCCCAGTGATTATGTCTTCCAACCAAGCGAGCTTCTCGGGCAGGACGTCGTGGCGTATGAGGCGTTGGTGAACTGGGTCAACTCCTTCCGGCTTGCTGAGTACTGGACGAGCAAGGGCAGTCCGATCTTCGAGGAGGACGGGAGCCAGAGAGTTGAGCGTAGATTCATCAATGTTAAGGCACTGCTGGAGTGCAAGACTCCCGAGGACGCTAAGAAACTGCTCGGTAGTCTTAGTTATTTAGATTTTGTTCATGTCATTTCTTTTTCTCGTATCTAACGCGTTCGCGTTTTGCTTGTGCAGGTGAGATGCCTCAGGCTCATGATCGGGTTTTGAGGAACGCTCTGGCAAGGAACAAAGTTGGAACGGCTCCTCCGAAATCTCGATTTGCTGGTGGACGTGTTCCTCCTTCGGCGCAACCTGCTGCGGGGACCTCTACTTCTCCCACTCCTGCCCCCTGGGGATCTCCTCTGCCTTTGGCCGGGCGACCAAAGCGGCCAAGGATTACTGATGTCGTGGACCTTACTTGGGTAGCGGAGAAAGGGAAGTTCGAGCTTCCTCCCTGCATCCTTGATAGGAGGTTCTTCGAAGGCAACTCTTTGGTTGTTCCTCGGGCGGAATCTCTTTGCTTGGAAGGTATGGATCGCCCGAGCAAGAGGGCGCTGGTGGCCCAGGACGCTTCTGTCTTGGCCAGGATGCTAGAGATGGCGGCTGTGTATGCTGAAGGGGACTCCGCGACTGAATCCGAACTCAATGCTGCCCGCGCTTCTGTGGTATCCCTTAAGGAAGAGGTCAAGACTGCCGACGAGGCTCGGAAGAAGGCTGAAGAGGAAGCGGCCAGGTTGACGGAGGAGAACTTCAAGCTGGCGGCGGAGAAGAAAGCTGCCGAGGAGCTGATCAGGGAGCTGAGGGCGGTCAATGCCCCGGGTGCTGACGAGCCGGACGATGTGAGAAATTTGAAGACTAGATCCGAGCTGGTTGCTCGTATACTGCTGGCCGAAGATGATGCCATCGTCGTTGCGGAGGAATCCTTCGGAAACGCCGTGGCTCAGCTGCGGGTGCTGAACCCTGGGATTGAAATTTCTGTCGAGGGTACTCACTACCTGGCTCATGTCGAGGGCGGCCGTATTGTCGTGCCCGATGGTGTCCTTGGAGGTACCCTCGAGAATCAGCCCGCAGAGGATCAGGGACCCGAGCCAGAGCCTGCCGAGCATGCTGATGAGTGAGGAGTTTGTTATTTGATGTTGTTGTAATCCGCCCGGCCTGCGTGCCGTTGAATTATTGTAATTTATTTTTGGGGGGCATGGCCCCTGTTTTATGTAACAACGTACAATTATGGTCTTGTCGGCCACTTGTTAAATTATCACATATTTAGTTCTGTTGTTTGCATGATTTTACTTGCTTTTATTTTTGCTAAGTATCGTATTCATGCTCGCTATGAATGTATGTTCGCCGGTGATAGGGGGTATTTGACTTGCATGAATATTTTTTTGGGGGGATTGCTCGTAATAGATGTGTTCGGTAGTGTGGGGAACTGGTCGAACTGCCAGGGAATATCTTGGCGGGGAGCAGAGCTCAGGTCGCGTTTGAGGCATGAGTTCGCGGCGTGAACGTCCCATCGCGAGCTGGGGTTCTTCCAATCGTGGTACTTTGACGACGGCGATACTCGATCGAGGACTGCTGTCGAGCAATTACCCTGCTCGTTACTGAGCAGGGTTATGCTTTAATCGTATGTGACGCTTGTACCTAGACGTGCATAGTGGTCGGTAGGTGACGTTCGTCGTTGCGACGGGCCGAACTGATGATTTAGCTGTAATATTGTTTTAGCTTTTCAGCGTTCTATGGTCGAGCAAGTTCTTCCCCAGTGAGATGTTCTAGGTAGTAGGCCCCATTTTCCGTTTTTTCCCGGACGCGATAGGGTCCTTCCCAGTTGGCTGCTAGTTTGCCTTCGCGAGAGTCTTTGTGGTTTCTTCTTAGAACAAGGCTCCCCACGTCGAACTCTCGCCGTATCACCTTGGCGTTGTGCCTGATGGTAATTTTTTGTTTTAGTGAGGCTCGGGGAGGGCTGCCCCGGTTCTGATCTCCTCGACGAGGTCGAGCTCTTCTCTCATAGACTCATCGTTCATCTCCTCGTCTAGGGGCGACTCTGTCCGCCTAGAGGGCACGTGAACTTCGACGGGGATTACAGCCTCGGTTCCGTATGCTAGACGGAAAGGTGTTTCCCCGGTCGTTGAGTGTGGAGTCGTACGGTATGCCCACAGTACACTGTGTAGTTCCTCGACCCATGCCTTCTTTGTTTCGTCCAGCCTTCGCTTGAGGCCTCAAAGGATGACTCGGTTGGCCGTTTCAGCTTGCCCGTTTGTTTGAGGGTGCTCCACGGATGCGAAGTGCTGTTTCGTGCCCAGTTGGCCGACGAAGTCTTGGAACTTTCTGTCAGTGAATTGCGTCTCGTTGTCCGTTACTATCGCTTGGGGAATACCGAAGCGTGCAAGGATGTTTTGTTTGTAAAAACGCAGGATGTTGAGGGCAGTTATTTTGGCTAGAGCTTCTGCTTCTATCCATTTTATGAAATAGTCCACGCCCACTATGAGATATTTGTTCTGACTTGATCCTACCACGAAGGGTCCTAGGATGTCTAGGCCCCACCAGGCGAATGGCCACGGGCAGGACATAGCTTTGAGCTCATTGGGTGGAGCCAGGTGCATGTCCCCGTGCCGTTGGCATTTATCGCACTTCTTCACGTGCTCTTTCGCGTCATTTTGCATGGTCGGCCAGTAATATCCTGCACGGAGAGCCTTTCGAGCAAGGGACCTCCCGCCAAGATGTTGGGCGTTGATTCCTTCGTGGATTTTGCGCAGGATGTGTACGACCATTTCCTCCTCGACACATTTGAGCAGCGGAATAGAGAATCCCCGTCTGTAGAGTTTATCTTTGACCAAGACATAAGAGCAGGCTCTTCGCCTGACTATGCTGGCCTCCTTTGGGTCGGACGGGAGTTCGTCTTTGGCGAGATAGTTGTAGACTGGGGTCATCCAACAGTTGTTGTCACCGATCACTTGCACGTCAAGCGTCGGGGAGGCCTTCTCGATGCTGGGTCGAGGAAGTACTTCCTGTATGACGGACTTGTTTCCACCTTTCTTCTTCGTGCTGGCTAGTTTGGATAACACGTCTGCTCGCGCGTTATGTTCGCGGGGAACATGTTTCACTTCCACTATTATGAACTTCGCCATTTCCTTATTTACCAGGGCCAAGTATTCGGTTAAGTTGTCGTTTTTGGCTTGGTATTCACCCTGGACCTGGAGGGCCACGAGTTATGAATCCACGCAAATGACGACTTCTTGTGCGCCCAGGTCCTCAGCAAGGCGTAGCCCAGCGAGGAAGGCTTCGTATTCCGCCTGGTTATTGGAGTTTTGGAAAGACAGTGTGAGTGATACCTCGACGATAATTCCTTCGTCGCTCTCCAGTATGATCCCCGCGCCGCTTCCTGCCGAGCTTGAGGCACCGTCGATGAAGATGGTCCACTTGCGCGCTTCGCTCGCGGGGGAGTCTGCGAATGTCATCTCCGCGACGAAGTCGGCCAGAGGTTGGCCCTTAAGGGCTTTTCTGCCCTCATATTAGACATCAAATTCGGACAGTTCTAGCGACCATTTGAGCATTCGGCCGACCATATTTGGTCGTTCGAGCAGCTGCTTTATGGGCTGATCTGTTCGAACCACGATCGTGTGAGCCAGGAAGTAGTGTCTTAATCTTCTGGTTGCGTTGATGAGGGCCAGTGCCACCTATTCTATCTGCTGGTATCTTAACTCTAGTCCTTGTAATACTTTGCTTGTGAAGTAAATGGGTTTCTGCCCGTCAGGCATCTCGCGGATGAGAGTGACACTCACTGCTTCGGTTGCA